>JAUTXW010000473.1:0-732500 GCA_030620095.1 Kuschelorhynchus macadamiae | reverse complement strand
TTTTCTCTTTAGATTCATTTTTTTATTTCTTAATTATTCATACAACATAGGCCATTTTGCACTTGCAAAATTATATATTTTTACTTTTTGCATACAGATATCCTTACCGGTCCGTACACTGATAAAAGTATGTGAAAATCTAGAAGCATATCTCTTTTCCAGGTTTTTCAATGGTCTTTAAAGATGATCACATTGAACAGAATTGTAGCATTCATAAACTATTAGAGTAGATATTTCGTTAATTCAAGTGGTTCTTCCCTCAGGAACCCTCTGGGTAAGCTGCTATTCCTCGGAAACCCTTAATATCTATATTTAATATCTATACTCAGGGTGTCTCGAAATCAAGGGTTCTCTTGAGAACACTTTTTCCCCGGGAATCAGCGGAGGTCACTATTTTGCTCATGTGGGCGACATTATTTTTAACTTTTTCGAAGCGCCTTGTTAAACGATTTTTGAATTTGATGAATTTTATTTTGGGTTTTTCGTTGTCTGTACAAGTAGAAAATTACTTTTTTTTAAATTGATTTAAGATGGGCTGGCCTATGGAGCTTCTTAACGACTTGTTCTCTAGCTAGAGCAGTTATTTTTTATTTTCAAATATCTTATCGAACAACTGTGAGTATGTCTGAAATTCCATAGTTGAGAACTGGCTTTACATACAATTTATATTTTTTACCCTTTATTTGTTCTGCTGAGTCACTGTTTCTTCTAGCGGTATTTATTATATGGTCGACTGTTTAGCAGTGGATAGAAAGAAAACTACCCAGATCGTTCACGGTCATATCTGAGCCACAGGAAACAACTGGTTACTCTCACAAAGAACAATCGTCAATATTTCTTCCAGCCTACCGAAATCAAGCTCGGACTGTTTTTGCTTCTGTCCCTATATGTAAATTGATTGGGTAAACGCAAGAGCCTCTCCTGCAGTTTCAATAATCAAGAATGTGTCCGTAAGTGTCTATGTTAGGATGAATGAAAGGTCAATCTCATTGGGAGGGGAGTACGAGGTTTAGATACTGTAGTGAAACCAAATATTTCATGAGAAAAGTACATAATTCAACTGAATACCAAATTCAGTTTAGCATGCTTTCATGTTAGGGTTCTAAGGGATCCGGCATCGGTGGATATTTTGATGATTTTTTAGTTTTCTCCCAGTCTAACATCCTAGAGCATCCTGCAAAATACTGTTTGAAGATCTTAATAACTTAACAGCACAATCCGTATATTGCTTGCATCTGGTTGTAATTGTGAAAGTATTGGGAGCTATTTCGAATCCACCGGGACTCTTATGCCGTGGACGTCAAATCAGACATTTGATATGGTGTCTCCTCTTTACAGGGCACTGGTATTCTATTGGCTTCAGTAATTTATTCTAGATTTATCTTTGTGTCTTACGTAGGATATACTGATTTTAATATATTTGTATAGGGTTTAAGTTTAAGAAAAATATTCTTAAATTTGTATTTTATTCTTCCACAATTCCATGGAGACTACTTCATATGATATTTCTTTAAAGCCTCTAACGATGCCTCTTCATTCATTGTATTGTTAGTGAGATTTATAGCAATAAAATAGTTTTGTATTTTTATATATATTTTGTTATCTATTTCTATAGCTTCTATATTTGAAATGCCCGTTATGCAGTTTTGTGACCAGAACATATAAAAATAGAAGTTTGTTGTTTTCTTCTAAAAAAAATGTAAATAGAGAGTAAATTGTATTCAGGGATATTTTGAGTAAAAATTTTCAAGCTCTATGACCATGTTGCCATATAATAAATATATCATCCACATAACGAATCCATAACTTCGGCTTCAAACTTGCTTTCTCAAGAGCTTTTTTCTCTAAGTTTATCATAAATAAATTCGCGTCTACTAGTGATAGCGAGGACCCCATTGGAGCACCATCTGTTTGTTTATACATTTAATGGATTTTTTTAGCAAAAATTTCGACGAAGAAATTTTTTTGGAAAATGCTTTGATAATTTGTGATTATTTAGGTATTTTGAGCTGAGAAATGCATTAAATACATTAATATTGACAAGTGATTAATATTTTTCAAGATATGACTAAATTTTCACATTAAATACATAAATAATTAAAAACACGAGAATTTTCAAAGAGCCATAAAAGTTCAACTATACATCCTAGATTAAATTAAAATGAACCTGCATAATGGATATTTCGAATACACCGTGTATAGAAAACCAACACATACCGACAGATATTTAAATGTAAGATTACATCATCACCCAGCACAGATTCGAGCTGTGGCCAATTCTCTAATTTCTAGATCCATGCAATTAACTGAAACACAGACGAGACAAAACAAACTGAATATAATATCTGGTGCTTTAAAGCAAAATAGGTGCAAAAATGGCACCATAGAGGAAGCTGCTAATGTATAGGGTTCATGAACAACGAACACAAAAAATTATGAACCACTAAGGCAAGATATGTAAACGGCACAACAGACAGAATCGGAAGAATTCTTAGAAAACACAACATACAAACATTACACAAGCCAAAAACAACCATAGCTAAACTACTTAGAAACAAAAAATAAAATTGGATAATTACGGAGTATACAGAATTTCGTACCAGGACTCTAACTCTATGTGGGGAAACTAACAGGCGAATAGCAGCAAGAGTAGAAGAGCATAAACTCAGCATCAGAAAGAAAGAAACAACCTACAATCAACAATAATAATCGACAAACCGAAAATCACAAAAAATCAATCGGAATTAGCCCAACAACAACAGCAACATCTGGAAAACATAAATAACGACCAACGGCCGCACAGGTATAACACTCGGCCCCGGGTGGAGGTATAAAAGGAAGCTTCGCAATCACTAACATCTCATTCTCAATTCGGACGCGAGAGAGAAAACTTTTCAGAACGACAGTAGTGAAAGGATGTACACTCGGAATGAAATACATCATATATATATATACATATATATATATATATATATATATATATATATATATATATATAGAGAGAGAGAGAGTTTTTGTATTTATGGTTGGGGCTTTGAGTAAACATTGCCTAGCTTATTACTTCTTAACTTTTAACTTCATATTCAAAATTTATTATTTCTACGTCGCTTTACCATTTCTGAAAAAAACATCTTAAAAGATTCACAGAATTTGATATTAATCTATGATTTTACTACGCTAGGGGCTACATTCTGAATGGTTTACTATTTGCAAGTTTTAACTCAATAATGACTTTAACAGGATACCCTTCGGTAGTTACTTCAAACCATATTAAATTTCTGGCTTCGCTTAGACTCACCCGTCTTTCATAGTTAAACTTTCCACTTCCCACATTCCCTGTCCATTAAATTATCCATCCCAAGGAAAGCTTTTAACGCTGCACCTTTAAAATGAATATATTCAAAACAGTCATGTAATCATGGTGTTTAAACTTTTTGTCAAGGCGCTTAAGGAAGTAAATCACCGTTGATAATTTAATTAGAATCTGAAATAAGCAGCCGATGCATTGTTTAAATATTTTTTTTTATAAATATGACCTAAAAGTATCCATATCAAATTATTAATCGTATCTGCAAATTTTTGATGAGAAGGGTATTTGATTACACTGCACCAACAAACTGACTGTTTTGCATATATTCAGAATAGAATGTGAAGATTATTTTAGTCCTTGTGATTATATTGCTGCTTCATCCATTTATTTCTAGAAGATCGTTGGCTTACTAGCATGAGCCTAATAGAAGTCAGGCTTAAGTAATGTGGTTTTATTTCCTATTAATTCTTTTTAAATAGGGACATCGTTTATTGTGTTTTTTTGCTCTAGATATTTAATCATAACTGGTATTTTAAAAAAATAATCTAAAAACTTCATTTAGAAGGATATCGGAGTCAATTCTTTTGCTGCACATAAACTACTAAACCCTAGTATGTCAGGTTGATATGGTTATCGAAAGATAACGTACTAGTCTACCGAGTACGTCGGCTACAAAATATGGCATTTGACCTTAAAAAACCCGTTTTGTTTTAATACCAAAACGGTTAAGTGTTCTGAAAAAGAGCTAAACTAACTTACCTTAACCTAAAATTTGCAAGATAATTTAAAAGAGATCATAATAAAACTAGAGATATTTTTTTTTGAATAAGGAAAAAAGTAAAATAAAAATACTTTCTTTTCTATAATCTTAATAAAAAACATATATTTTACTGAGGAAAAATTTCCATGAGAAAAAATAATTAATAAGAAAAGAAAACCCGTTTTAAAGTTACCGTCTTAAAGTTTTTTTTTTGACAAAAATATGCTTTTTCCTAATTTGAGAATGGCATTAAAACACGTTCAGGAGTATAAACTTATCAAAATCCTACCCACCGACAAAGGAAACACACTGTTCTTATGGATGTTACAAATCGAAGAGGTTGTCAGGAAATGTAACTCTAGAGTATTCACAAGCGATCCCACAGTATGCATATAAGATATTATAAGGACCATATCAACTCAGTCCACATCACAGAAAGCCCCCTCACCTATATTAACTAACAAAAATGCCTAAGAAAAACATGTCACTTATACCGATAACCATATCTATAATCACACCAATTGCGAAATTCTGAAATATATGTAACAGATCATTCAGACTCTACAGGGTAAGTTAAATTTATTAGTTAAAAATTCAAATTATTTTGTGGTAATCATCAAAACTTTCGAATAAGAACGTATTGACCGATTGAAAAGCTTTAATGCAAAAAGCAAATATACAATAATATACAAATGCATCCTTGGACTTTTGTATATAGTCGTTGGCAATCACTAAAACAAAGCTTAAAAATAATCAAACATTAGAAGAATGAACCACGCTGCCTCTCCACAGAGAAATGGAATTAGTAGAGTGTTGTCTTTATTGTGTTTACTTCTGAGTAGAAGATAGTAGTAGAAGTGCTACGATAAGGACGACGGCCTCCCGTTGGGTTCATCTTCCTTGCCAGGGGTAGCCAATATTTTTATTAGTTAGTTTGAAACCAACGCAATCCAGACAGCAAACATGAAACCCAGGTTTTAACTGAGATATAACGACGACACTTTCATTATTTGAAACAAAGGTGACAAACAAATTAAAGATTTTATCGCTCATTTAAATAGTATACGCCCAACTTTAATGTTCACTACAGAGACACCGCAAAATTCATGGTTAATCTTTCTTGACGTTTTGTGACGACATTATTAAAATTTCTCTTTACAGGGAAGGTACCGACAGAGGACAATATCTCAACTAGAAGTCCAACCATTCTGTCGGCAAGGAGTTATAAAGACTCTATATAATCGATCAGCTCTCTCTATATGCAGAAATAAGCGATATTAAAAAAGATTTCATGCAAAATAGTTATACCGAAAAGTTGATTGTTAATACAATTTCCAAATGTCAAGAGATGAACAATCTACGCCCATTTGAAGACCAGTCAACATCTCTTATAATTTTCATATGTCAGAGGAATTTCAGAAAAAATAAAGCAAAACAAGGGGAATTAAAACACCAATCAAATTTGAAAAACACTAAGGAGCTCGCTTATGACTAAAAAAAAAAATTCAATTAGGGATCAAAAGAATTGTATTTATTAAATAACTTTATAGGCGAAGTAAAGCGATTTGTGTTATAAGAATTTCTAATCACCAAAAATACACGCAGAGAGGAGAAGCATTAAGATCGGGTATCACCGAAGATGCTTGGTCTAAATACTATAGAATTGAGTAGAGCGAAGCCAAAATTATATACACAGATCAACACTGGATGAAAATAAAATTCAAAGAAGCAGTACTTTTTGAATATAACAACATAATGTTCAGCGAGCCGAGTATTGAAATATCTAATGTTTGGCGAACTGACTTTCTCAAGTTCCATGACTAGTGGGCGGGACTTCATTGCACACACCTAGTACATATGCACTTAGCCGTAAGGCTAGCTTTTAGTTTACGTTGATAACGACTAGATATACACTCACACTAGTTAAAATATTGTAAAGAAATCAACAATAAAAATAATACGAATCCGACAAGTAAGTTCTTTGCATAATAATACCTTATCTACCACATTCAAATAATTGGAAAATCGAAAGTTTTTCACAACATTATACATCCCACTATATACGTAACCACTGTAAGCACAGGACTTATTTTTATTATTTTTTTGCACGCAGGAGCAGTACTGGAATGGAAGCGATAGGTTTGCTGCTCTACGTAATTAGGTAGAGTGATGAAGATGTAATCGATATAGTACGTTGGTTATATGTCGAATCATTTAAAAAAAAATGTGCGATGGTGCCCTATCTAAGAATTTTGTTTGCCAAAATTAGCGAATAAAAAGATGAGAAAATGGTCAGTACAAATGCGTATACGTATTTTGTAAATTAACACAAGGAGCTCATAATGGTGCTGATTGTTATGGGAATTTATTGTTATAATTTCACTAAGATATCTGCATGACTTTCTTTTGAATTAATGCGAATTGAGGAAAAAACTTAATGTATATCTTTTTAAAGAACTAGAATAAGAAGAAAAAACTTGTGTTACACCTCAAATAATGCTCCTTTATTTTCATATTTTAGTGCAGCCCTATTCTAGAACAATATTCAACAGTTTATTATTACTATGATTTTTCGACGTAGATAGCCGTTATAATAAACCGCTTTCTCAACTGGTTTTTGATAACATCAAATTGAATTTTTTTGTTGGTTTTATTGATTTAAATAGTCCACGGTTTATGTCCTCTTTTCCTTTTACTGAAAAGCAGTTATTGTAATTTTTTCGAAACAAAGGAAGCACCTGTTGTTATCTCAAAATGACCAAAAATCTAGGCTACTTGTTAGTTCCAAAATTATTTTTCCCGTTTTTTTACCAAACAATTTTCCTCATTTTGATATTTATAAGTATTTATAATTTGTGAGTCGTTATCATATTTCCTTCACACAATGGGAATAGTTTTAAAGTGCTCTTACGTGCCATAGTATATTTTATCATTAAAAGATATGATTATTTATAAGTGTCCTTCCACGTATTTTTTGCTCATCACATTTAACAAAACTTCCAGCTTTAATTACCAGTTCTACATAATTTTTCGGAAGTAAGTTTCAATAAATTTCATCACTATTGTTTCCGAAAAACTTGTAAGAAGTTAGTCATTATTGACGAGTTAACACTAACAACAAAAACATTTAAGCGGTATTCCAACTAGACATTTTGATTCCACCATTTCTACATACAATAGAGTCGGTGAATCTTAATTTCGGATACACAAAATTGAGTAAACAAACCGCTAGCTTGAACCATTAGATACTTTAAACAACTTTAGTTCAAAGCATCAAGTTAATTGGAAGCTTAAATTAATGAAACTGAGAACGTATAAAATAAATGTTGAGTCAACATTTTTTATTTAGTTTAGAGAAGTAATAGTTCCTTTCATTAAGTGATAAAATAGTGATCGATATTTATACTCACAAAGCTCTTGATTTTCCCTTTCTAAATTCCAAAGGTTAACCATTTAGCGGTAAGTATGCGGTCGATTACTGGTAGATAGAATGGGCTTTATAGACATTCTTGTTTCGTTTAGTTAGGTAAGTCAATTTCGGATATTCGAGAAAATCCTTAAACTCGATAGTATGTACCAATAATGCTTGGTATGCTGAATAAATTCTGCTGCTACTAATACTTTGTTCAAAAGATAAGAGTTAAATTGAAATTTAACATTAATACTACATTATATTTTAATGTAATATTTTTTCCAAAAAAAACATAAGTACGTATATTTTATTATGTATTATATTACGTAGACCTATATATATATATATATATATATATATATATATATATATATATATATATATATATATATATATATATATATATATATATATATATATATATATATATTATATTACTTTATAATAACGTAATATATAAATAACATGAAAACAATTCTATATTAATGTATTAATATGACTTACATGTTTTATTAAAGTATTTATTGTGTTTTGTACAGTTTCAATAATCTGACAATCCAAAAAATATTTTTACTTCACCATGTAATAGCGAATATGTAGTATTAAGCTATATTAATAGTCTTCTTTCCAGACACGTAGCATCAAGAACTCAAATTATATTAAAATAGAAATAGAATAGAAATATGGTATAAGAACAATGACATAGTTTAGAAAGAAAAATCTGGATTATCCAGGAGCAACAGGCCCGATTATCTGGGTTTTTTTTACATAGATGTTTAGTAAATAAAATGTAGATATTTGATTAATCTAAAAAACGATAATAGTATTAAACTTAAACCTAAACTAAAACTAACTTACTATAATTATTAAACTCAAAGTAACAAAGCCTTTGTTGTGGAAAATACGATTTAGCGACTGAATATTAACATTGAACAAATCAATATTTGATTCACGGTTGTGCATGTCGCACATTGTATAAAGCGGAGAAAATTTAAGAATATTAGTTTTAGGAGTTGGTAGGTAAAATAAGTTATGATGACGGCTATTTATACGTGGAGTGTAAAAATTTATTCGTGAAAGCATATTGGGGCAATCTAAATTATGCAATTTATACAGGGGTGAGAATATTTAAATATTCTCGCCGATTTTTCAAAGAAAATAAATTAAAATGTGGAAAGCCATGAGTAGGATAATCATAAGATCAAACGAACTTACCAAGTGATGTTCGATCTTGATTATATGAAGGCCTCGTCGAAATAAATAAAGACATATGTAGTACCTCCGCCTCTGGCCAATACGTCCACAATCTTGAAAGCTAAGCAAAAAAGAATCCCTTCATACCCTTGCCTAACTCTGCCGATAGTATTCAGTCTAGTTTAAAGTCGTTGTTGCAACACAATTTGGGTTTTTTTTTTTTTTTTTTTTTTTTTTAAATATAAAAAATTGGGTTGGGTTGGGACTTTATTTATTTCGACGAGGCCTTCATATAATCAAGATCGAACATCACTTGGTAAGTTCGTTTGATCTTATGATTATATTCGGCCTCGTCTCATAAATAAAGACATATGTAGATGTTTAAAGAAGTTGCAACAACTAATTACTTCAAAAAAATATATATATATATATATTTATTATTTTTTAAGTTAATATGCAACATTAAGGAACATAAAACAAAACATATGCAAATCAACAGTCTAAAAAAAAAGAAAATTTTTCTTATGGTATGTAAGCATAATAATGTAATAAATATGTAATTTATCACAACAGTATTTATAACACACTAATCTTACAACAACAAGGAAAACATAAAAATTAATATCATAACATATAATATAAAGGTTTTGGTAAAAAACAAGACAAACCAAATAACAAACATCTTTCCAACGAACAAATTATTATTTATGTTAATTATTATTTTAATTTACAAACTAAGAATTGTTTGGGCAAACTCTTGGTTGGATATCAAAGGTCTATTGTAAAAATTCGCAAATGTCCCGTTGCCAATGCCATCAGACTTACTAGTTTTTGGGTAAGCATTTCCAAACTAATCTCACTCTTTTTAAAGTTTTTTAAATAATTTATAACAATACCTGGGTCCCAGGTATTTTCATATTTAGCCAAGGTTGGTCTTTTCCCAAAAACTCCCTTAAAAAACCTTTTTAACCTAAAATCTTGCCCCAAATTTAAATTATTTGCTATACTAAACTCCCACCATAACTTTAAGGCAGCATTATATTGCTTTAATGTTGCGGGTGTAATTGAGCTTAAACATATATCTAAAGAATCTCTAGGCACCTTTCCTAACAATAGCGCCCTCCTGATAGTCTCCCCGCCACCAGGGTAAGGTTCTGCCAAAGGGGGTGTGGTAACCTATTAAAGGTAAGTAAAAAATTTTTTAGGATTAAAGATTAATGGTTCACCAACTAGTATTGACTAAAAAATAGGATACCATGGTTGTGAGACCCAGAGAGGAACAACTACTATCCCTTCCGCTCGATGTTCAATTATCTTTTGAAGCACCTTTAAAATCATACAAAAGGGTGGGAACGCATAAAAATTTAGTTTGCTCCAATCCAGTGTAAAGGCATCTACTTTATGTGCCTCTGGGTCTCGCAACCATGATATAAACATAGGACACTTTCTATTCAATCTACTAGCAAATATATCAATATCTGGTTGTCCAAAACAATTTACAATGTTTTGAAAGGCTTTATCTGATAAAGACCATTCCGTCTCCTTGTGCACCTGACGAGAGGCCCTATCGGCTTCTATATTATGCTTTGTATTTATGTAGCTAGCAAAAATTAAAATATTTCTACTTTCACAAAACATCCAAATTTTTCTTGTTATTTCATTTAATTTATTAAATCTAACACTCCCTTTCTTATTTATACAGGCTACAGCTGTAGTGTTGTCAACACGACATAAAATATTGCAGTTTGATAATTTTGAAACAAAACACTTTAATCCAAAATACAATGCTAAAAGCTCTAAATAATTTATGTGCTCTACCTGTTCTTTATCTGACCAATATCCCAACGTTCTCTTTCCGTTGCAAAAAGCTTCCCAACCTGATCTTGATGCATCAGAAAATATCTCTAAGCAAAATTTAGACAAACTAATATTATTGGAAGTATTTATGTTATTTATAAACCAATTAATGTCAAAAAATAACGTCTCTGGTATTTTCATCTGTACATCATAGCAACCCTTAGCCTGTTTTAAAGCGATATGTTTACAACGTTCTAGGGATTTTAAATGAAAGTACCCATATTTTATCGCTGGGCATGCTGAAACCAGTATGCCAATAAATTCTGCAAAGTCTCTAATCTTAAATATTTTTAATTTTAAAAATTTTTTGCAAATACAAGATATTCTAACTTGCTTTTCATTTGGTAATGATAGTTCCATTGAAAAAGAGTTATAGATAAAACCCAAAAATTTACATATTTTGCTAGGTATTGCACTGCATTTTGTATGATTAATTAAAAAACCTAAATATGTTAGAGTCTTAATTGCTAAATTTGTATTTTTGCTACATTCGTTATATGATTTTCCAAAAATCAAAAAATCATCCAGATAAACTACTAAAAGGATCCCCCTTTTTCTTAGCATACTAACTACAGGTTTTAAAATTTTTGTGAAAATGTAAGGTGCACAGCTGAGCCCAAAAGGTAGACACTTGTATTCATAAATTACATCCTGGAATATAAATCTTAGGTATTTTTTGATGTGCTTCTCGTACTGGGACCAGATAATAAGCATCTTTTAAATCAATGCGACACATAAAAAAATCTTTTCTTATTAGCCGGGCAACTACTTTATTATCTTCTATTTTAAAATGTTTGTTTTCCACAAAGGAGTTAAGTTTTTTTAAATTTAATATTAATCTATAGGTCCCATCAGGTTTTGGTACAAAAAAAAAATTTTGAAATAAATTGTTTTTTACATTTCTTGACAGCTGATATTGCGCCTTTATAACTTTTTTAAAATTAAATTTTCTTTTTGAGACCATTTATTCTCAGTGGGAATGAACTTTTGCACGGGATAATTGGTAAATGGAATTGACAGTCCATTAATATAAGACCTCACTGTCCTATTTATAAATAAACTCTGCCACCTATGTACAAAATGTCTCAGGCGTCCGCATGGTTTACTAACCTTTAGCTCCTTGTTGAGATTAAGGGCAATAAGGTCCCTTCTAGATCGTGACTCCGAATAGTGGATATTTGATAATAATCTACCTGCATCACTTAATATCTGCATCTGCTCTTTCTTTTCTTCTATTTCTGGTTTTTCCAGCATCTTTGTAAGGGCCAGACCGATAGCTGATAAGCTAGCTGCAATCTGTTGTTGTAACTGCACTAGCCTTTCGTCTCTACGTAAAATACTTTTCGAGATAGCAATTTTTACCTCGGGGTTTATTGAAGGTGGATTTATTAAGGTACAATTTTCTGGAGGCAAATATTTTTCAATTAGACAATTTCTGGTTTCGTCATCCAGGCCACCAGTTAAAATATTATTCCATCGCAAAGCTATATCTGCATGGATGGGTTTTCCATACGAGTTCTTGGCTACCCCTTCCTCTCCCAAAATGGATAAAATTTCCATATTTAAATTGTTTCTGGATTCATCTGCAAGAGAATGAACCAGTGTAGTTAAATTCTCTTTAAATGTATTCATTGATATCACAACCAATAAAAACTATTATCAAGTAATGGGAAAGAAAAGGCCACATAATCCATTTTCCACAAGTGGATATGCATCCTGCTATCACAAACAGGTGAAACAACGATATACACATAATAGGGAATCTGTTATCATTACAACAGAAAATATGTGTCCTGCTATCACAAACAGGTAATACAAAAAAAATATTATTTATTCCGTTATCACTAGCAGAAAGCAAGAGAATAAACCAGTGTAGTTAAATTCTCTTTAAATGTATTCATTGATATCACAACCAATAAAAACTATTATCAAGTAATGGGAAAGAAAAGGCCACATAATCCATTTTCCACAAGTGGATATGCATCCTGCTATCACAAACAGGTAAAACAACGATATACCCATAATAGGGAATCTGTTATCATTACAACAGAAAATATGTGTCCTGCTATCACAAACAGGTAATACAAAAAAAATATTATTTATTCCGTTATCACTAACAGAAAGACTGGAGGGTACCTATACCTGTTATCACAAACAGGCAGGTAGGTTTTAGACAACAAACAAAATAAAAAAAAAAAAAATGTTGTCCAAAAAATAGGTGTCTTTTAAACAAAAAATTTTGGGGGGGGGGGGGGGTAGCAACAACTCTTCTCCCTCAATGCGCCCTTCTAGGACTTATCCTTTTTCACAAAACATTGGAGTTGAAATATATTTTACTTTCCCTGTGCCCGTCATTATCAGCTGTTCCACTTATCCCTGAAGCAGACGCAGGCGCCGTCGCGATAATACCAGGATTATTGATTATTTCCCTATCGGAATCAACAACAACAACTCTCACAGGCTGTACGGTGTCACCATCATCTTTGCTATCCTCATCCGATGAAGTCACAGACGTATAGTTGTCTACCTCTCTCTCTCTACAAACAGAACGAGACCGAGATCGAGACGGAGACCGAGAACGGTCTATCTCACTTTCGCTGTCACTGATAACACGACGTACAGGTGCCCGTATTTTACGACCACGACTTTTCTTAACCTTGCATTTTTCTTCAAGACTATTAAGCCTATTATTTAACTTCTTAAACAATTTATAAAAGCCCGACCGTTCTACCGACTGACTACGACTTCTTTTTCTATGTTTCGGCATAATTTTTACGCTTTTCTACAAAAAAAAAAATCTGAATTTACACTATCGATTTCGATGATTCACTTGCGACGTGAACGTATCAACACAAAAACGAAGACTGAATACTATCGGCAGAGTTAGGCAAGGGTACGAAGGGATTCTTTTTTGCTTAGCTTTCAAGATTGTGGACGTATTGGCCAGAGGCGGAGGTACTACATATGTCTTTATTTATGAGACGAGGCCGAATATAATTACCATTGTATTTATAAGAGATATATTTTAAAAATTTTCGCTGTACTTTTTCCAAGTTAACAATATGAATATTATAACCGGGAGACTAGACTACGGCTGCGTACTCCAATTTTGAGCGAACATATGCGAAATATAACGATTTAATGATTTCAATATTGCTAAAATCCCTGGTACATCTTAGAATAAATCCATATGCTTTGGACGCTTCCGAAATAATGGTATTAATATGAGGAGCAAAGGAAAGTTTTGGGTCAAAAATTACTTCAAGATCTCTAAATGAATCCACACGAGACACTATGTTATTACTAACTGAGTACTGAATATAATTGGAGATGCTTTTATAGTAAATGATATTACCTTGCACTTTTCAACATTGAGCCGCAGACCAATCTCAAAGCACCATTTGCTAACCAAATCATGATTATATTGCAATCTAATACAGTCACTCTTAATTTTTTTATACACCTATACATCGTCAGCATAAAGTAAGAAATCTACATCAAGTTTAATTCCAATATCATTAATAAAGTAATTAAAAAGTAGGGGTCCTAGTACCGACCCCTGAGGGACTCCGGACATCGCGGGATAATAATAGGATTTGTAACCATAAATTTCTACCTATTGGGTACGATTACTCAAAGATGATGTCAACAGTTCAAAACGTGAGCCAGAGATACCAAATTTAGTTAGTTTGTGTAGTAGAAGGCGATGATTTATTTGATCAAATTCTTTAGTAAAATCCAAGTAAATTGCCATCCGTCTGAAATCCGTCATCTATTGCTTCTGAGATGTCTTGTGGAACAATTATAAGATTTGTTGAAGTTGATCTACCCTTATAAAAACTATGCTGCTGCGGTATTATTAAGTTTTTCGTTAAAGGAAATAAAAAGTCATAAAGTAAAAATTCAAATATCTTACAGAAATTACGTATTATTGAGACCGGTCTATAATTAGAAATATCCGACCTGTCACCCTTTTTAAAAATAGGGTAAACTTTTAATATTTTTCATAAGCTAAGAACAGTATCCTTTGCATAAACATAAATTTAATAATATTTGTAATGGTTGCACAAGGGTAAAACTACAATCTCTAACGAGGAATGCGGGGATTGAGTCTGGTCCCGTTGTATATTTAGGTTTTAGTTTTTTTATTGCTTGAATAATTTCTTGTTCTGAAAAGATGGTATGTTAATAATAGGCGTACAGCATATTTTGGTCAATAAAGAAAATGATTGTTTGAAGAAGTCCGCAAAAGAATTTAAAACTTGAGACCTGTTATTACCAGTCAAGTTATTATGAATCATATTTTTTGGAAGCCCTATAATTTCTCTCTTACTTTTAATATAATTTCAAAACAGTTAAGCATCTTTTTTATATTTTATTCAGTTTTGTGAATATACTACTTATATGAACTAGAGATATCCTTTTTCGTTTTGCTTAGTAATTTAAACGTATTCAAATATTGAGGTTTTCCATATTTTTTAAAAGTCTTATAACATTTACTTTTTTGTTTTAAGTTCGCTATATTACGTGTAAACCAGGAAGGATAACTTCTTTTTGGAATTTTATTATACTTCTGTACAAAAATATGTATTGATTTAAACAGTAGATCATACAAAATATTGGACGCATCATCAATAGAAGTGGCTATTTGTAAAGAGGTCCAGTCAACAGATTTAAGCTATTATAAAGTCCAGTAAAATCTGTTTTTCGAAAATTGTAGCTATTTTGAAAGTTTAATTCTAATTTACGTTTAAAATTCGCCGATTGACAATATTTTAGAGACACAGAGAGGGCAGGGTGGTCATTATCCTCTTTTACAAGTAGATCGAGTGATTTCTCAACGATGCATTTTTCATTATTGTGAATAACCAAATCAAGAATTTTATTACTAAAATTTTGTATTAGGGTATAGGTAATACCTTGTATAAAATTCAAAAATTTTAAAACATTGTTTAAAATAATACTTAAGTTATCATCCTTTTTGCCATTTAGATAATCCACATAGTTGGGTACATTATATTATTTATACATTATTATTATTAATAATCGACGTTTTAAAGTCCGTAAAATTGGAAAATTATGTCCGTACGGATATGTCTGTGCCTTTATGTGTGTGCTGCTAGGTCAGTTTCTCGCGGGGATTAGATTTTGAGTGTTAGAAGTGCATAGATCTTCGATATTTTTGAAGGATATGAAAATGCAAAAATTCCTATTTTGGAAATGAACAAACCCATAACAGCCGAACTCAAAACAGAAATAGGAGTAAGTGTTCTGACATTGAAAAATTTCGAGTCATTTGCGTAGATATATTTCTCGATTATATGTTAGGGGTTTGACTACAAATATTTTAACATAAGATAGTATGAACGATTTTAAAAACAATATTCTTATAAATCATCGGTAAATTCGGAAGGGTTTTCGAGATATTTAAATTTAAAATGTTTAATTTTGGAGAAAGTTTTAACTAATTCCAAGACAACATGGCAACATTGCTATTTCCTTGGACATCAATGTGATGACAATCTAATCACCTGTATTTTGTCAACAAAGAAGTATAAAAAACCTGTAGGTTTGAAAACGATTCAATTATTTTATTTTGATTATTTTTTTGGAATGTATAAACAATTTTTTAAAAAATTGTGGTTTGTTAACATAATATCACCGTGTATAAAAATAGTAAAAACCTGTTAATAAAACTTTTTAGATTATTTATTTGTATAGTTTTTAACTGCACAACCCTAATTAATTTTATTAGGTAGGTAATTCACAAACTAAAAAAAGTATTTTATAGACTTAAAGTAAATGCTGAAAATGACTACCGCCACTATTTAAACACACACGAATACGGCGAGGCCAATTTTCTTGAAGAGATTCAAGAACGTTAGGTCTTTGTCCAATTTGTTCCGCTGCAGACTACGCACGCAACTGATATGTTTGCGAATAGTTCTGCGAGTAGTTTCTTTACGGTGGGCTGTGTTGCCGTTTTCAAATAAGCATTCTATGGTAAAATAAAACGTTTCGTTTTATTTTTATTTTTTAAATTTAGGTCGTTCAGATATTTTACTAAGAAAAAATTTGTAGGCATTTTGTAGAAAATTATATAATTAACTGTTTTACATCATAAAATTAATAAATGTGTTAACGATGTGCTTGAAAATTAATAAAACAAAATACAACTTTAAGGCCGTTTTTCTCAAAAATGGTAAGAAATTGACCCTATGGAATGTAAGCATTTTTTAATCAAATTGGTCCATACTATCACGTGTTAAAATATTTGTAGTCAAACCCCTAACACCCCGTATATGTTTAAAAGGAAAATTACGTAATATTTCGAAAAATGGGCAAACACGTAAAATTTATCTTTTTTCTTTGCATAAACGGTATGTTTTTTTCCAGTATAGTATACAGGGTCGTAGAAAATCATTGACGTATATACATATATGCGGAAGCACTATGTTTGCCAAAACATATTTTATGTCCGTTTTGTATTGGTCATAATTGAACTGTTCCAAAATAATATTTTTTAGGCTAAATCTGCTTAAAATTCTACATATATTTGTATTTGTGTTTAAAAGTTAGAGCAAGTAAAATATCTTTATTTTTGGAAAAGACGTAAATAAAGTTCTTACTGGAAGTTTATTTATTCTTTTAATTTACTTAACGATTTTGTTTCAAGACTGCTCGTATAAACAAGTTTGAAATTACTTTGTATACAAATACATATATTATCACAATTCACATGTCAAAAAAAGACAATATACAAATATTATGTGTTTTTAAGAGAAAGCACCAAAGGAGTTTTTTTAGCTATTTTGTTTAGAATTTCAAAATTAAGTTTAGCTATGAATGTTGAATTTAGGAATCCCATTTTTTTAGATGTTATTAAGCACAAAAAATTCCTATATAGCTATATATGTCTTAAAATAACTATGATTTTTGTTGGTGATTAGTTTAAATATGTTATTTTATCGAAAATAAAAAAAGATATTAAAATAAAAAAATCCTCTTCACTCGGATATATAAAATTATATATACATTAACTAAAGTTTATTAAATGAAAAAGCTGGTAAGAAATAAATTACGGCCATTATCCAGTTTACTTGCTTTCGCTGCGATTTAATATTTTCCCTGAATCATAAACGGTTTATTAGAGAAGTTATAGCTTGAAATATACTTATTATCTCATTCTTCGTATTTTCAGAGGAAAGAATTTAGATAGAATTTATGACATCAATGATACTATATTATATTTTGGTATATTTTTGATTTATAAGAAAAACTCTAAGAATATTTTATATAGGTACCCTATCTAGAGATAGCGAATTTGTAGCACGCGAGAAGACCTGCCTCGCACGTGCACAATTTTTAATCTTTTTAACACGATTATATTCCGGCTTTTACAAGTGGTACGATTTAATTGGTACTATTAGCATTTTCTATAAATATGAAATTACCTTTTTCATAGAGAGTAGGGAAAATGTGATATAAGTCTTTAGTGAATGTTTAATAGATGTCTAATGTTTTTTTTTATAAACTTTTGCTTACATAGACAAATTAACTGATGAATTTCAAGGTTTTGAATACAGTTATTGCTATATAATTAGCTTTTCTTAATTAATAAAAAAATAAAATTGAAACAGATTTTATTAAATAAAGCTCTCGAACTGTTTAGATTCTGTTAGTTTATTTTTTATTTTATTAGCTTGTTAATTTTTATACAACTCTCAAATTAATTATACCGAGTTTGTGTTTATAGTTTGAACTAGATCTAATCGTTATTGTAAGAGACAGAAAGAAAGTGTTCGATATAAAAGTTTTAGGCGTCTATTAAGATATCATGGCCTTTGGGATGATACTGTGTCAAATTATAATTACTCTCCGACGATTCGTCTTCGATTGCACAAGGCATTTTCCGGGATCTTTTCTCCATGAGATCTGAATGCTGAATAGGCTCCGGGAGAATCAGGCGGTCTTTTATACCCGACTTGTGCTCGCCGAACCGTGACCCTGTGTTAAGATCGGTTTCCACGTGTGATGTAGACCATAACCTGTATCTCTATTGGAAATTTTGTATATTTAAAAATTTAAATAGATTCTCTAATTTTTCATTTATAAAATCCTGGAACCGATACTAGAACCTTGAATTCCTTTACATTTATAATATGGCCAGTGGTATTCTGGTGTTCAGCTACAGCAAATTGAACAATTTGCTTCTTTTTAATACATCGTTCATGTTCCTTCCTAGTTGCTACTGAGCGCCCTGTTTCTCCCACATACAATTTTCCACAGGAGCAAGGCATTTTATATACTCTGTCTTTTTGAAGAGGTACAATATCTTTCGGAGATTGCAAACATTGTCCAATCTTCTTATGTGTATTGAAGATTATACGTATGATGGACCGCCGAAGTAATCGTCATATTTTGTATGTAGTTCCATGTATGTAGGGAAGAACAACACTACTTAATGATGGCTCCTTATCATTCTTCTTTCCCGGAGTTGGATTACTATATCTTTTAAGTGAACGCGTGATATCTTCGGCGCAATAGCCATTCCCTCTCAGAGCTTTGGTCAGTTTCGAAGTTTCCGATGTTAGAGAATCACGATCAGAAAGTGAAATGGCTCTAAATACTAGTGAGTTAATAATCGACTTATTTTGTGCTGGATGGTGGTGGAAATTTGTATTTAACGATGTATTTGTGTGCGTCGGTTTTCTATATACAGAATGTCCTAATGTAAAATTTTCCATCCTTTAAACACATATAGTTAGAAAACAATCGTTCCATTAAATTCAGTTTACATTGTGAACTACAACAAAAGTGTCACCTACATATCTGAACGAGTGTTTTGTTTTTGGTGGAGCGGATGTTAGAGCAATATCCTCAAAGGCATCGATAAAGATATTCGCTATCACAGGTGATAAAAGAGATCCCATAGCTGCCCCTGAAATTTGTTCATAAAAAGTTTCTTGAGAAATGAAATAAGTAGGTGTAAGACAAGCTTCCACTAGGTCCATTAAGTTCTTGTCAAGATTATTACGATCCAGTATGTCTGATATAATGCAAATTGAGTCGTTGACAGCAACATTTGTGTATAATGATTCTACTTCGAAATATCCTCGGGATCCAACTGGATTGCCTTAAGTTTTTCTAGCAAATGTGCTGTTTTTTATTTAAAAAACTGTTTTTCCAGTAAATGGATTGAGCAAATTTGAGAGATATTTACCTAGTTTATATGTGGGCGAGTCTATTGCACTAACAATTTGTCGAAGCGGTACATTGTTTTTGTGTACCTTGGGAAGACCCTAGAACCTGGGAATCTTGGAGCTGCTTGGTTTTAATGACTTCTTCTTCGCTCCAGTCTACCACCAGCTATGTAGCGAACAAATAGGCAGACAAACAGACTAATTGAATCGAGAAAACATGTTTTTCGGCATCTAGAGATTTTGAAACGTAGGGTTCTGAAAAGATCTCGGAGATACTCTGATACACGGAAATTCTACACTAGAATCCCGCTAACAGTGCGAGGACGCCTAATTAATTATTATATTACCTTTGTTTGTTTATTTTTTTACGTAAAAATTATAATAAAAATAATAGCTTATGATAACACGTCTGTAGGTAGAGAGCTTCAAATAAAAAATCCAAATTGGTCAAGTTGGAGCTGCTGGCAAAACCGAAGCGAAAACATTTTTTGTGTTTTAATTTTATATATTATGTAACAGGGTTATAAAGCGGTAATTTATTATATTTAAAATTATTTATTTATTTTATTTATTTATTTGAGACATAGAGCAATACTAAAATTAACTAAGATATGAAAAGTAAAATCAAAGGTACTCTGTAGGGTTCTAAGTAAATTATAATTTACAATGTTATCAAATATAATTGTTAGTACAAATTGAATTAAACATCTTATCTCACCAATTCTACCGCCATATAAGCTCGAACAATAGCAAACTGCAACAAAACAACTTAAAAATCTGTTAACAAAAATAAGGATGTGAATTACTGTACGAAAATAATACTTAAAACTAATAGCAAAACGAAGTATTTAAATCTAGAAAATGACGGAATTTATTTAAAATCTCCAAACTTAGCGCAAAAGAAAAGAAAACAAAAAAAATCTTTAAGTAAACTATAAATTTAACTCTTGAAAATAAGTTACTCCCCAAATAAATCATAGAATGAAAATATACTATCTTTGATTATCCCTCAACTTTATAACCCCACTAACCACCATAAAAGAAGAATTTAAAATCAACTGTAAGAAACGGAACTCTGTCACAGGCTGAATCTTGTTTTAGAAAACAGAAAAAAGGTCGGTACCTAAATTAACAAGAACTGCCTCTCGTTGGCTGAAATGCATTGCGTCGTCATAGACACACCCTGATCCATTAATTAATAAATACTTCATAGGTATCGCCTAGAGTTCTATGTATGTAATTGAAAAAATAATCACATTTCCATCTAAATAGGATAATGGTACCTTCATATAAATATCTAAAACTTAAACTAACTTATCAGCGTTCTGATTCAAAAACACCACGGCGAAAAAAAAGAAAGGCAACGAAAAAGCCTCTCAGTCAATGTTTTCAGAAGGGAAGCAATGCTTTCCAAAAAAACATGGAGTTTTTGAAATGCTTTCTATTATAGTATTATAGTATAGTATTTTTAACATAGTACGTTGACAATTTATTATAATTGAATCGAACCAAATAAATGTTTCAATTATTACTAGCTTTAACTTATATGAAACCTTTTTACGCCGCAGGTCCATATGGGACCATAAACTCTCGAAAGGAAAGCATAGACGATAACCACTTGAGAAACTTTATCTTTTCATAAAACTGTCTATACAGTCTAGAATATAGCGTTTGAGATAAATGATATTTATTATTTTGTTTAGATTTTAAAAATTCTCAAAACTAATATTAGATAGCTTTACTTTAACGACTTTTTTGAAATACTCATGTTTAGCATTTGTCATGAGAAAAAAATAAATTAAGAATTTATATACTCTGTTCTACTGGTATAGTCTATTCCGTTGCAATTATTTCAGTTCGAACTGTTGTGAAAATGTAATGAAAAATAATAATAATAAATAAATTAAACGCTAAAAAATAATATAAATTACAGTTTATAGTATTTGCATAATGTTATTGCTAATTAATTAGAGATTTTTGATAAAGGTGACTTTACCGGATTTTATACACGACCATATACACTTGATTACAAAAAGCTTTTCGATTTTTTTTTGTAGAACCTATAGTTTTTGTAATATCTGCTTTTTTTAAGTACATTTTCTTTTCCACTCCATTGGGGCTAAACTGATAAAAATACATTCAATTAAGAAAATTTAGCAACCAACATTTGCAGATTAACTGGTTGGATATTATGGGTAAAAATGCTACTTTCTGTAATGGCAACGTCGCAATCCTTTTATTTTATTCTAAATATAAAAAAATCGTTTAGTTTGCTTTATTATCCAGTTTATGTGTGGCTACAGTTATTTGTTACTAATTTTATACATAGTATTTAATTTATAATTATTAAAGTATTAGTAATTAGTAAAGTAAAGTTAAAAGCTCGTTATCTATTTTCACCAAAGTATATGGAACTAATAAAATTATCGAATCTACCACCCACATTCAGTGCAACAGTGCATTTGTGCTGTTTTAGTGCTTATAGTCCAAAAATACTTTGTGTCATTCATAATTTGCTGATATTATTCTTCAGTATTAGTCACGTACTTTAGTTACTGATTTTTTATTTCGGAGAATGTTATTAATGAATCACCTTTATGTAAACTGGATAAGTTAAGCAATGAATACGATTCTGTATGACAGTTATGGAATAAATGTCGAAAGAAAGACATTACTGTTTGATTTAATCTAATTCTTGATCTTGATAAATACTTAAATCCTGAAGACTGGGGGTAGACAATTAATAGAAATAGATTCGAAACTATAGACCAGCCATGTCAAACTCAAAGTCACTGGTGGGCCAAAAGCATGAAGACCATCGACTAGGTGTGCCGCAAAACCATTTCTTAAAGAAGACAAACTACTGAAAATCTTGAGAAAAAGTACCATTATAGGACAAGTCTGTTTATTAAATTTCCAATAAAAAGGATATTACAAAAAACTACAAACATTAAATTCTTTTGTCAGATATTTGACATCTTTTGTCTTTAATTAAGTTGTTTATTTGTGGCGCGAATTTATCGGCGGAAATAACTTCTAAAACTGCGTCCAAGTGTGAGTCCGTGAATCGCGTTCTTGCGGGAAATTTGTTTCCTTTCATCAAAGAAAATAGTTGTTCATACTTATAGGTACTTCCAAACATTGACAGGATTTTACAGGCAAATTTTCTCATTTCTTGGTATTGAACAGGCAAGTACTTATAAAATTCGAATGTACCAACACTATCAAATTTTTGTTTTAAATGGGTCTGACACTGAATCTCAATTACTTCCATTTGCAATAAAGGGGGAACTTTATCAATATCGATAGTGAAAAGACCAGTAAATAGAGAAAAATTGTTTTCTTGGGTCTTAAAATCCTGAAAACGCTTTTCAAATTCTGCCAGAAGGGTTCTCATTTTCTCTGAATATATTTTGTATGATATTGGGACACTTGTGCTTTCCTGATATGCCTTACAAATCAGAAAATGTGACAGATTATCCTCTGCTAACTGTTTTTCCCACAACATCATCTTTCACTTGAAAGCTTTCACATGATCATGCATATCTGTAATAAGTTGACGTGGTCCTTGCAATTTCGTATTTAAGTCCGACAAGTTTTTTGTGATATCTACCATAAATAAAAGATCTTGTAAAAAGTTACATCGCATAATAAGCTGACATCTTCTCCTTTTATTTCCATGAAAACGGGTTTTCTTCTTTGAGTTTCCAAAACCGGTCGAGTACCATAAAACACGAAAGCCATCGCACCTCTGCATAATGTAGTAAACCAGTGTACTCACTTTCTAAATCACGTAAAAATGCATGAATGAAGTTAATAATTTTTTTCACTAACTTTAAAACACTTTCCAACTTGATCACTTTTGAGCATAAAACTTCTTGGTGGATTATACAATGAATATGATGAAAATCTAGTTTGTCACTGCCCGTTTATCTGATCTTTGTCTGTAACATTTTAACGAAGCCATTTTTTACTCCAGTCATTGAAGGAGCTCCGTCTGTTGCAACGGAACACAGATTTGACAAATCTAAATTGTACTTTCTTTTGCAGAAGTCCATAAACAGCATTGAAAATATCCTTCCCAGTTGTTGTATCATGCAATGGTACTAATTCCAGTAGTTCTTCATACACGTTGATATATGTATCAACCGCACGAAGAAAAACAGCGAGTTGCGCCACATCACACACATCCGTACTTTCGTCACAGGCAATAGAAAATGCAATGAAAGAGTCTGATTTTGTTTTTATCTGATCACTTATATTGGCAGCCAACTTTAACTTTTCCTTTCTGACCATGACTGTATACTTGTCAAACATAGTTTTATGAATGTGACGTTTTATATTATATAATTTTGGGACACCGACTGTACTATTACAAATCAAACAAATAATTTTTTCTTTCACTTCACAGCAAAAAAACTCTAATTCCCACTTTTCTTGAAAGATAAGATGCTCATCTACAAGTTTCCTCTTACTTCCATTTGGTTTTGAAAGAGACATGTTAAAAATTGTATCCGAAATAAATTATAATAAGTACTGTTAAGTGTTGTAAAAATAAGTGCGCAACTCAACTCAAAACTCTATCGCAACTAACTCATAACTGACTAAACACTGAACGACTGAACTCAATCGAACACGGCTTGTATACGGATTGTGATTTCTCGAGTTCTTTCCAGAATGTTCAGATAGCGTCATCTGTGTTTTTGCGCGATAGAATTTCATGGAACAAGCCAGATAACGTTTGGCTTTAGGTTTTAGGTTGAGTATGTGTAGTTCATCCTCCTAAACATAGATAACACTATGTACAATTGTACATTTTATTATACCAGTCGTTGTTGCAGCGGCGCGCTCTTTCAAAAACGGTTTTCAACTTGTTCGCGGGCCGCATTATCTGGCTGTTTTCAAAACTGATTTGGGCCGCAGAAAAATGCTCACTGGACCGCATGCGACCCGCGGGCCGCATGTTTGACATGACTGCAGTATAGACCATCATGCTTAAACATTGAAGCTGCAGAAAAATATCGATGAAATAATAGACACAATACTTCCTTATTTCTTAGTCATTGAAAAAGAGGAGAAAGTTCTGATAGAAAAACATCTGGCAGAAGAGATCTAATAAATTAAATTGTTTTTCTTTATTGTACATCGATGTATAGATGTCCATTAAGGCTACTGGAGAATAACATAAGGAATCGGCAAATTGGTCTTTATTCGGAACTTCCCTGGTAACGGATTTCACCACATTCACTTAACACAGATTGTATATATTCATGTATAGTATATAAACTATTATATTATTTGTATTGTACTGCAGTGAAAACCGGTAAAATCCTTTTAACAGAACATGTCTCATAATGCAATTTTCTTGTTATCATAAAAAGTAAAATACAAACAATTTAAATACTTTTTATAAAATATATATTGTGGTGGATTTTCCAACCACATTTTTTCGGTGACGTTTGGTTTCTGAGATATCAGTAATGTTTCCTTCAGTAATTTTTATAAGAAAACTATTAAATATACAAACGAAATATCAAAATTACATATATTTTGCAATTTATGACTTACTTAACAAAAGTTTAATTTTGAATATTTTTTCGAATGACAATGGTTGCCAACATAAAATACAAAATCAACAAAAATTCTCTACTAAAAATAACAATTGGAAGATGCAATTTTAGTTGTGTGATTTTGATATTGTGTGTTCAATCGTTTTGTTATAAAAAATCCTGAAGGAAACAGAAAAGAAGGTGAAGAACTGTGTTTATAAAATTGTAAATTTTGATGGCGGATATCTGAGAAATAAAACGTCGCCGAAAAAATGAGACTGAAAATATACCGGTGTACCAAAGATCATCAGAATTGGCCATGGTAAGTGTTAGTAAATCTTTACCGTATAAAATTACTAAATGCATTCACAAACTGTATAACTTATATGTGGTAGAAGAATTTGCTACCAGGAAAGTTCCGGGCAAAAGCAAGTTTGCCAATTTTTTACATTTGGAATCAAGTAAATTAATTTAGCTTTCACTTTCCTTGACTATTTTAATTAGAATGACGTGACCTATGAATGTTTACAAAAAAATGTGATGTTGCCATTAAAAGAAATAATTTTTTTATTTATAATGTTCAAGTTGTCCACGCTGCAAAAGTTGATTACTAATTTTTCTTACTTGGACGTACTTATACCAGTTTGGAGCGGTAATGTGGTAAAGGAAATATATGTTTTAGACAAAAAAAGCATATTTCACAAAAACTATTGATTCCACAACAAAAATATAAGAAAACATTTTTGTATAGAATTTTTTAAACTACCTCATACCTACTTTCCTAAAAAGTTTATATTTTTTTAGATAAATGCCCAAAACTATAATTCGCCCTCTTTCACCCCTAAAACAAAAAACCCACAGCTTAAATTTAGATTACTTTTTAGGACATGCTTAAGACATCAAAATAAGGATCTCCATAAAAATTCAGCTTAGTTGGGTTGTTTAAAAATTTTGCCATTATTGTAACTAATTATTTTATTGGGCTATTGATGTGCTCATTTAATTCAGAAGGAGGTTTAAACAAAAAAGTTCTTGTAATATGTCCGGGAACCTTCAAAAATATAATTGGTATAAATAGTTATCATTAGTCATCATAAGTTTAACAACGAAATAAATATAATAAATAACTTGGTTTAGTCTACTTTTTTCGTTATTCTCAAGTTTTTAAACGGGTTAACATCTATGATGTGTAAACTCATTTGTTTTGAAAACCCTAACGACGACAAAAAATGTTTTTCATAATCTTCAAATGGTTTAACTTAAGAACAATAATTAATAAGATTCTTTTTAGTGTTAAAGTTCTTACCTCTCTAAAAGCTTTATTTTATTTGTTTTACTTCATTTCCATACATTCTTCTGTCATATTGTCTACTGTTGGGCAAGGGCCTTCATTAGCTCGTATCATCGGTCGGTTTGTTTTAAAGAGTAAAAATCTTTCTACCGGATCTTGGACTTTGGATATTTGTTTTATGTGGTGTCATTTCAAATTTCTTTCAATTTTTAGACTAGATTATGCTACAAATATTTTGCACCTACATAGCTTTAGGACAATAATTGGACAGTTAATGCTTAATTGTTGTTTGTAAAAACTATGTAAATATGTAAGATCAAAATTTTTGGTCCCAACTTTATGGCTGCAACTTCATGGGTTAAAATAACTAGCATAGAACGCAACCACTATTAAGACATCTCGAAATATACACTACACCGGATTCATATAAAAATTAAAAATCTCTGATGATAGGAAGCCGAATAGTCGAGATTTATTTTTGTGAAAAACCACAATTTTATCTAAAGCAAAAAAAAATAATCATAATAAAAATGAAAATAATCTTCCAAAAAGGACGATTTATGTATTTTAGTTATTTGGCCAAAGTTGAGAATTCTTCTTAGTCCCTTTGATTAATGTTTATGCTGCTAAACTATGTCGTACTCTTAATAAATAATTTAAAAACTTTGATATTTTACTTCATAAAAGTGGCGTTGAAATTATAGCCAAACCAATTTTTCTCATGTTATCACGTTTTTATTAGCTTGCCTTCTTTGTCTGGTTCAAATCTTGTAATTGATTTTTTGTTTTCTTTTTTTTTTTAAATGTATTTAAGTATGTGGTTACTTGATATTACTTGGTCAAATGTAATTAATGTTTATTTTTAATTTAGTTTCATTTAGTTTCATATTTCAACTTTATTATTCTATGATGTTTATTATGCTGTTTATAGAATACAGTGACGCAATTGTTTTAAGGTAGTTTGCGCCTCTTGTTCTTATGGTTACTTTATAGTCAGTCGCTGAACTTAATATATATATATATATATATATATATATATATATATATATATATATATATATATATATATATATATATATATAACATATGCAAACATTGTATCGCAGTATTTATTTTTCTTATCATGCATGCCGTTATATTTTAAACAAAAAGATCCTTGTTATTTTTCTCGTGGCAAAGTTAAATGTTAGCATGCCAAGATATTAATTTTTTGTTAAGATAGTGAATTTTTGTTTTGTGCAAAAACAAATTTTTACTTCGGTATCTTTAAAAACTACCACATTTGCAAGCCTTTTTTTTAACACCGTTTAAATGTATTCGTCACTGGTTATCATGGAATCGCCCACAAATGTTACTAGAACCTGGGTTAGTTTTTGTTTACCGGGTTAACATTGGTCTATTTTCTTTTTTCAGTTTCAATATCTCAAACTCATTTTAGTTATATTTACTCTACGACCATTATAAGCATATCCAAAAGACACAAATCCAGCTAGATCTAAAAAATTACTAATTTCGAACTTCTCTGGTAATCTTATACAACTAAAATTCTTTCGTCCTTGCCCTTTCTAACTACGTCTTTTTTTTCGATATTCCAAAAGGTTTTAACTTTTCTGGAATACAGAAAATTGTACTATTAGTTATTTAAGGTTTCTAAGTCGAAACTAACGAGTAAGAAGCATTCAGTTTTAAAAAAAACGCAGACCCTCTAGAAATACTAACTACTTTTAAAATTATATTCAGTCATCTCGCATGTTTGATATGTTTCTTAATTAAATTAACTAAAAGTACAAGTTCGGGTTTAATTGACAACATTTATAAGTTGGTTATTTGCATAGTAATTTTAGGTATTTTTTAACTTACCAATAATTTAATTTTTTTATTGATTCTGTAGGTTGAAAACACAGTTATGTTTAGCTAGAATTCCATCTTAGAAATGTGTTAATTAGTTGAGGAAAAGGAATAAGCCAACATTTCCTTATAACAAACAATTTTCACCGAAATTGTTGCTACGAAGACCCCATCATATTGCATATTAACTCATCTCATTTTAATAGTAGATGCGAAGTTTTCAATATTAGAACGTAGTAAGAAAGTTTATTAAATTTTAGTGGGTTGTATCTGGTGCAATAAAATACATATAAAATTAATTACTAGCCGTGACACACTGGTCGATTTTCCTGGAAACGTGGAAATAAATTAAGAAAATAAATTTTTAATATCGTTGTCAAAGGAATCCCAGGCTATGAAAAAAGTTCAAATCTTTTATTGCATTTTCGTATACTTGTACATAATCAATTAACTCCAACGTTGTCAGTCGTGAGATTACAATCTGAAATTTTCTTGTACATAAAATTCAAAATGACCAACAAATATTTTGTGGTTCGATTTGTCAAAAATCGGTATTCGAATCTGAGTGAAATGGAAATTAGAAATTTAAAGTGGCGGCGCCAGCATACCTGAAGAATTGTGTTATTTGTGTAGGTTGCACTAAAAATCGTTATCGAGGGGTATTAAGAGCGCAAATTAAGAGTTAACATTTCAACAAACTCAAAATGAATGCTCTTACATAGATCAATTTTGTCATTTGCTACAGTTAAAGTGAAAATAAATAGCTGGGAGGTCTAGTTATAATTTATTCTCCACTTTCTTTGACAACCTCGGATGGGCACCCTCTTCTCATTTTGTTGTGCGTAATAATTTTATGTGGTTCGATTTGTCAAAAATCTATTTAAAAAATTGTTATTTTCCTGTATTCGAATCTGAGTGAAATGGAAATTAGAAATTTAAAGTGGCGGGGCGCTTTTCCTCAAATAGCACACATGTTCTTAAAATGTTTTTGCTACATGGCAAACAAAATCGATTACTGCTATCTGCATGAGTTTGAAAAGTATTTCATTTCCATTTAAATAATGTAATTATATAAAAACGTTGGACTAAAAAAATCGTTATTACCATTATAAAAAAGAACAATTTCATTTAATGAAATAAAAATGTTTTTTTTTAAATCTTTTGACGTTCTAATAGAAAAAATCTTAGTATTACAATTGTCAAATTAAAAAAGAACCATTTTATTTAAAAAGCAGCCAGAAAATCCAGTCTTAGAAACTTTTTGGAAAAAAACACTTCAGAATAGATTAAATGTAAGAAATAAACAAAAGTTAACATTTCAACAAACTCAAAATGAATCATATTAAAAAGATTTTTTTTAAACAGAAGAAAATATAGAACGAAACAAACAATTTCAAAACAGACTTAATTCACTAATGAAGGCAACCAAGTACAATTATTACCAGTCAAAAATTTCGGAAAATAGGGAAAATCCAAAAGAAATTTGGTCGTGCATAAAGGAAATTTTGGGCGATAATAGCACGGATGAAATATCTCAAATACAAAATGCACAAGGAGAAACTATTTTATACACCCAAATAATAGCAAACACATTTGTCGAGTTCTTTACAGATATAGGAAAATCTATGACAAACGGTATCTGTCAATGCGAACAACACGACTTATTAAGGCTGCCAACTCTAAATTTAAATAATTCATTCTATCTGTCTACAACCGATAAAAATGAAGTTGGAAAAAAGATAAAAGAACTTAAAAAAACGCAAAGCCCCCGGCTATGATAATGTAATTGGTATTTATAATAAACAAATCATTTTCTATCGGTCTATGTCCGAAGTCATTTAAGGTTACGATTGTAAAACCAATATATAAAAGAAAAAATAACTAAGCATTGCGAATTATAGATCAATCTCATTAATCACAGGATTTACGAAAATTTATGAAAAAATTTTAAATGATCGAATTCAACATTTTCTTGAGAAACATAATATAATTTCTAAGTCGCAGTTTAGATTTAGAGTCAACAAATCTACTCAGGATGCTATGATAGAACTGACCTCTCTTGTTTGTAAATCTTTGGATATTAAACGACCGACACTCGCAGTCTTCATAGATCTCGCGAAAGCGTTTGACACGGTTAGCCATAAGGAGTTGTTGGGAGTGTTGAACGGCATTGGTTTTAGAGGTACTCCCTACAACCTGATTGAAAACTCCCTCTCAGGCAGAAAACAGCGTGTAAAAATACGAGACATTTTAAGTTCTGAAAAAACTATAGAGTACGGCGTACCACAGGGAACTGTGCTGGGGCCGGTACTGTTTAACATATACCTAAATCAGCTCCTTTCATTGGACATAGATGGGAAAATAATACGTTTTGCAGATGATACCGTGGTCCTATTTACTGGGAATACTTGGGATGATGTTAAAGCAAAAGCGAAAAGAGAACTTAATACAATATTTCACTTTTTACGAAGCAAATTATTAACTCTAAACGTACAAAAAACCTTTTTGTCCCATTTACTTCTTATATGTCCAACTTACCCAACTATGAACAATTAACTGTTCAAAATAACTGCAACTGTGTTAAAATAAAAATCAAATTGCTTTTAAATGGAAAATATCTTGGAATTTTTGTAGATGCACATTTTAAATGGGATAAACATGTTTCATATTTGGTAAAAAAAATAAGATCATTATTTTATAAATTTAAACTCTTTAGAGAAATATTCTCTCTTCATCATCTAAAAATGCTTTATCATGACTTGGTAGTTCTTCACCTAAACTATGGAGTATTAGCATAGGGTGGAGTCACCAATAATGACTTGGATGCCCTTGAAAAGGCTCATAAATGGATCTTAAAAATTATATTTAATAAAAATTATTTATATCCTACAGAAAATCTCTTTGCTGAGTCGAGAATGCTTGATTTAAAGCAGATGTTTTGTTACTCTGTGTTAATTAAGCAACATAAATGTAGAGGTGTACTAAACCAGATAGAGCATAACTACGGAACCAGAAATAAGGATAATGTATATAGAGTGCCAAAGAAATCAAAAACCATTACACAAAGAAGTTTTCATTTCCTTGGACCTAGAATTTACAACATCATACCTAATGACTTAGAACTAACTAACTTGAAGTTATTTAAAGAAAAATAAAACAGTGGATAATGGATAGGGGCAGAATGTATATTCATGAATTAATTGATCTCAAGCATTCTTAATACATGACCTAATATTACTATTTACCGATAAGTATTAACTAATGTACACTTAGACACTTAGACACTTAGAAAAATCTCGGCATAGACACGACACAAAAAATCGAAACAGATAACACAATTTAATGATCATTTCAAGCCATAAGGTCATATTGTGTTCTGTTTTTGCTTTTAACTATTGTTTTCATCTAAGATAAAACATTTTGTCTTTTATTGAAATTTGTGGATAGGCTAGTCTGCGACTCGTGTTGGTGCTCTTAAGAATTTATTGTCTCGGTGTATTAAATAGTTTCGTGATGTGTGTGTATTGTTAATATATAAATAACTCAAACCTCTTGAAGCACGTGACATTTTTGGTACAAATTCGTTCTGTTTATTTATTAGTTTATTTAATGAATATTGTTTTCGATGTGTGAATGTATTGTGGAAATTGTGCACAAGCCGTTTAAGGCTTAGCCGCATTTTCATAAAAATATATTTGCGTATCCTTATGTTCTTATTCTGCGTTTTGTAAATTTAAGAACAATGTACTAAATGTAACGATTTCGTGATATATTTTATTTATTATTATTATTATATATAATTTACACTTTTTAAAAAATAGTTGTCTTTCTGCAGCTTAATTAAAGTAAATTTATATAAATTAACACGTCCTTTTGTATCTGCATTACATAAATGGTGACAAAAGTGGCATTTAAATGGTCTCATTCAATGCCATAGACTGCTGATCTAAATTTCCCTGGATTATTATGGAAATAGCCAAAAAATACATGTTTAGAAACTGAAAAAAACTTAGTAAGTAATCAGATTAAATTAAATGTAACAAAACCTCTAAGCTTTAAATAAGAAGGGTCGGGTCTCAATATGGGATGCTCTTTATATACCTTTTAAAGAAATAAGAAATCAATGTAAAAACTCAAGTTATTTTAAAATATGCCAAAAATTAGGTGTGACTTAATTAGGAATTGTTTAGTACGAAACCAACATGGTGGAACAAAATGGCGCCAATAAAAATTATTAAAAACACTATATATATATATATATATATATATATATATATATATATATATATAAGTGTTAATAAATGACTATGTGTATAGATAGGGTAGAATGTGTAGGCTGTGACAAAATAATTTAATAATTTGCACTATTTTGTACTTTTTAGAGCGTTACTAACAAAACCGGGCTTTCTAGTTTTAAAAACTATATTTTATTTTTAACTTTTTAGGCCTAAAATATCTTTAGCATAGTACTGGTAATGTATTGAACTCTTTAAAACAAACCAAATAAGCACAACTGCGAAGGATGTATTAGCTGGTACCATCGTTACAATTTGGTCGATTGAATCAGCTGTATCTGACTCGCCAAAACAAACCAATTAAGCCCAAACCAGAGAAGTTTACTAGCTGGTACCAGCGATACTATTTGGTACCAATGAACTGATCAGATAGATAACACGATGGTACAAAACTGTTTTATTGTCAATCGAATTACATACACTTGCATAATATCAAATCGAGAGGACAATTAGAAGTTGATTAAAATCGACTTGTACTATTTGATACCAAAATTATTGCATTGTTAGGGGAATTACATTCACTTGCCAAGTTTGTAATCGATATAATAATTAGAAGTTATTATATTTTCATTCAAATATTTGCAAATTTTCAAATCGATAGGATAATTAGAAGTAGGTTAAAATCGTTTGGTGCCATTTGGTGGTGACTGATCTGATCAGCTCAAAAGTAGCAAATAAATGTATTGTCATCCGAATTACATACATTTACAGAATTTTAATTTATATTAAAAATTTTACAACAATTAGAAGTAGGTAAAAATCGACATTCTAGATTTATGTAGAAACATAGTTAGTAAGTTACATACAAGAGAAGCTAATACAAACGTGTAACTTAGATACACAAATTAAACAAATAATAATAGGTGCATAAACACTATAGTAAAAGAATTTTTGCCTTATTATTCATATTACCCAGGGGCTTGTAGAGAGGTTCTTATGTATAAAAAGAAGTAAACACTTATAAGTAAATAGTTTTTAAAAATATTTGAACTCTCATTCATATTACCCGTACCAGTAAAATATATTGTCGTTACTATAATTCACAGTTGAAATAGACTTACTATGACGTGATTATGAATGCTGTTCTTAACAATTTGTTTGGTAATAACCGTGCATAGGTACCTACATATTATTTTAGAGTGTGTCAAGTAACTCAAAAATCAAAAAACACTCAAAATTTTCCATTTTAAATAAAAAGTTGATAGTCGCCCCGAAGAAACAGACCATCCTGTATATACAAGAACATAATAGTATAAATGTGTATTATAATATATCAAATAACTTCTGTATTTAAAATTTTAATAACTTACTTTGGTTACGTTGCACACCTAGTTTAATTATAATATTAAATTATTTAAAATAAACTTGCCTTATTGCATCCATGGGGAATTAAAAAAAAATTATTGGAAGAATAACATTAAAAATGTTTTATTGGAAGAATAACTTTACTTCTTTTGACCACACAGACCAATCTAGCCTTGAATTTTTCCACAGCTCACAAGAAAATTTTATAATCACACACTACTCCGCCTATGAAAATTAACCTTTGAACGGAACGCAATATTCTAAATGGGCCTTCGTCTCTGCCCTCTTTATAGGCTTCTAAGCCAAAATGACGTTGGGTGGCGAGGACCGTGTGTAACGTTCCTGACAACTAGAGTTATACTGTCGTTTGTTTTGTCTGCCATGCTAGAAGTATCATTGTTAATTAGTCAAAAATACCTGGAGAAATGTACTTTGTAAAAAAATAAGCGAATAGTGCCACTTAAACTAACAAAACACTAATTATTGAAACTAGATAAAGCACTCAAAACTTCTAGTTTAAGCCGGCTAGAAATATTTTTGGAGCTGACCCTGAAACATGATATTTCAAAAAGTTAGAAAGCACTAACGGAACTAAAGCAAAGCCCTAAGAATCACTAACAATCGACACGTAATTTGGGTCAAACAGAAAAATGTTGTAGGCTGACATTGAAATAAATTAATGACAACTTATTTTAAAATAAGACAGCACTAAATTATCTAGTCCAAGCACTAAAAAGCATCACTTTCAACAATTAAGTCCACGGGATGACCACAGGAACAGACACATAAATACACCAGAAAAACATAACCTTCCTTGAGGAAAATTGCTGTTTCTCTTTTATCTAAACCTTTCACTATTTCATTTTACCACAGCCGATCCTAATAAAAATAAATCATAAAGTGTAGAATAAAACTTGATATTCATTTTTTTAGAACATATATCTTACAAAAATCCCATAATTTTAATATCCCACGTATCTTTTTGCTCAGTTTCCTAGTATTTAGTCTTAATCAGTGCGTAATAGACAGGCTTCTCTTACTTATTTCCCAAGTCTATTTTTAAATTTCTTTTTGTTTATAATTTTATTTCTTAGATATATTGTTATTAATTCTATTTATTTTTCGTAACTTAACCATTATCGATTCGCTTTTGTCAGTTGTTCCCAAATTCAGGTTTTTAATTTTTTGACTTACATATATATATATATATATATATATATATATATATATATATATATATACATATATAGATATGTAAAAATGATAAAATCCAATGTTAGGAAAAATAAAAAGAATTAATAAGAATATATCGCAGAAATAAAATTTTTTTTTTCGATTTTGTTCGCCTCCGTACAAGTATAGGGCACCCTCACCTCCACTAGAACGAATAAAGTTAGAGAATTAGAAATCGAATTTTTGGACTGCTTATCTTTCAGGGGGCAAGGACACATCAAGAGGGAAAGCAATATCTCATTCTAATCATACGGATATGTTTGATGTTTGGTGCTTGTTAGAGTCATTATTAGAAATGGGTCTTTTCGCCTCCAAAGTGCAAAACGTATAGGTAGGGTTCGCCTCCAAGAGACGTTGTCGATTTGCAAATATTTAAAATATTTAGAAGTAATAGTAGGGTTTGCATCCAGAGACGTGTCTGATTTATTGATGGTTTTAATGCTGCACGTTTTGTAAATACGTATATCGTGTAAGCAGCGCTCTTTAGGCGGTTATATTGTAATAGGGGCAGGCTGATAAATTATCGATATAGTGCCAAAGATTAAAATAAAAAATGAAAAGGGCAGTTAGTATATAATAATAATAATAATAATAATAATAACACTGGACAAAAAAAAAATTTTTGTTGTAACACAAATCAGAATAGCATAATCTAATAGAATGGACCTAGCCAAATGACAAATAGAAAGTTGTAGCATGTAGAGTTTTTTTGTTAGAGTTGTAGAACCATATCGAATGTTACAATATTTAATATCTATAGAAAAAATGATTTCAGACAATTCTTAACCCTGATATTGACTATGTTTACAGTTTTCGCCTATTAAACATACCATATATCTAAGAGAGGTGCAAACGAGAAAAATATTAACTTAAAACGCTTATTAAACTTTATTTTTTCCGTTTATAAGGTGTCCTATCTTCTCTCTTCAAAAACCAACAGTAGTCACTCATCATGGCTGGATCCCATCGTCCTTGGTACCGAATTTCCATTGCTCTGATATCTTGGTGAAACCTTTCACCCTGCTCGTCACTAACAGCTGCCAAATTTTTAGGAAAAAATGACAGATGGGAATGAAGGAAGTGAATTTTTAATGACATTCTGGCACCAAGTGCTTTATATTCAAAGCCTTCACCAAGGTTTTCATCAGCCCAAGTTTAATGTGAAGAGGAGACAAAAGGATATTTTTGGGATCAACAAGAAGTATAAATTTAATATTTTGAGATCCCGGTTGAAATTCGCTTCTTTCTGGCCAAATTTTTGTTACATAATACTGATTTATTGCTCAACTGTCCCATAAACAAAGAAAACAGCAGAATTTTGTAAATGCCCCCTGAAGTCCCACTAAAATTGCTATAACTTTTAAGTCCCCACATATCTGCCATTTATATCTATTGTAGTTTATTTTATCCAAAATCGTGCGCATATTTTCATAATTTTCTTTCATTGCAACAGAATGGGCAACTGGTATAGAGGGTTTTAAATTTCCATTATGCAATAATACATCTTTTAAGCTCTATTTAGATGAGTCTATGAATAAGCGCCACTCACGGGGAGAATGTTCAATATCAAGTTCCTGCATTATTGAGTCTATATCAATACACGAGCACAACGAATTTTCCATACTGTAGAATTCGGAAAACATAGCATTTCTTTTTCTGAAATCCGTAATTTTTGTTTCCTTGGCCAATAGATTCCATTCCTTAAGACGGGAACCCAGAAGTTCTGACTGTTGCTTAGATAACCCCAAATCACGTACTAAATCATTTAATTCACTTTGAACAATCAAATGTGGCTCGCCGGAACTGGGACTTGTGGTAAAAGTGGGATCGGTACACTGTTTTTCTGAGCTGCCTGATGATGCGTTATCTCTATTATCTGCCAAATCAATAGCTTGCCAATTTAAAGGCGCAATCGGCACTAGCAAATCTGCATTATGAGGAACAGGTCGTATGGCAGATCGCAAATTTGAATATTCTATACTATGCTTTCCCTTTTTGGAATAACCTTCAGTCTTTGTCAGGCAAAAATAACAATCGTCAGAATGATTGGTGGGTTCTGGCCATACCATTGGAACTGCAAAAGGCATACTTTTTCTCTTTCCCTTCATCCACTGCACCAATGATACACTACAACTAACACAGCACACATGGGGAGCCCAGCGCTTATCTTGATCCCCAATTAACACACCAAAATATTTAAAGTAGGCTTTTTTTACATTTTCGGAAAATGGCAGGGCTTGTGATTTCACCAGAAATTTTTCACAAATATAACAACATTTGTCAGGAGAAATTTTGCAACTTCAGCGCGTTTGACTCGATATTCTCGTCTTCACATACACTTGCTTATCGATACACAGAGAACCACTCAATTTGAAACCCAACAGAAAAGTGATGTTTAACGTTTATTTTATGTCTAATGTTGTAAACAACCCAATCCAGGTAATTTTTCCGTTGTAAAATGGACCCATTTTAGCCGCCCCACAATAAAATTGTTTACCAGTCAATATAAAGGTAATAGGTTTATTATTCCCTAAATAAAAAAATGTTGTGTAATTACATATTGAAATTATATTTTTAGAATTGCTAATAAATGGGAAGACGAAAATAAAGTGAAGAAAAATTAAATTGTAGCGTTTGATAAAAATGATGAATAAAATAAGTGATATGCTTAGTTTTAACAATATTCTATTGCTCAAAAATATTTACAAAGTAATAAAGATTCAAGAAAAAATTAGCAGCGAAAATAAGGATTCGTAATGAAGTAGGAGTGAAAAAATCCGTTCTTTTTCAAAACAAATATCTTTTTTTAGTAAACCTGTGGATAGGAAAAACAATTCTAAAAATAGTATTAAGAATAGCGACCCGATAATGATAAAGTAAGCAAAGGACCATATCCAACTTTAGGGAAAAGCAATAGATATTGCAATATACGGTTTTACTTTAAAAGCCTCGTACATTTTTTGGTAACAAATATCAGACGTATAATTTTTAAATATCATTTAAAATTTTAACGGTTTAAAAACAAAGTTATCAGTGCATATATGTCGGTTACTCCGGAAGAGTTTGATTAATTTGAATAAAATTTTCAAGAAGTACTCATGGTACTGTTCCCGTAGCATATTCAGAAACAAATTAAAATGGCGGAGTGACGCCATTTTGAATAGTTTTTCACCAGAGATTATCTGCGATAAATTTGAAATGATGTTGAATAAAGTGTAACGAAAAAGCAATTCATTTTGGGATATCCTAAGCTAGATACCCCTCTAGGGCGGAATCAATTTTTTTATCAGGCTACTTCGGTTAATATAATTCTTAATGAATGTTACAAGTATTAAATATATTTATTCTGTGCAAAAAACAATTATGTTAATAAATGAAGCCTATAGCGAGGCAGGAGGGTTGGAGGGGTAAAAACGGGTATTATAAAAATAGCGTGTTTCATAAGAAGTTTGGGGTTTTAGATCAGGAAGTTCAATTATACTATTCACTTTAATTTTTGACAATGTCTTTTGGTGATTTTCTATAAAGATGCTTACACACTTAAGCATAGATGGCGTTTTTATATAATATTTGTTACCGCGACTCCGACCAAATTTCCTAGTGCTTGACGTCCAAAATTTTAATATTTTAGTCTACATAGACGTCAAAAATATTGAAACTGACCATAACTATAAGACCTCGTATAAACAGAATCAAAAAGGGTGAAATAATAATTTCCTTTTGCCATTAAGTAGTCAAGTACAAGTTTGGTGGACTTCGTAGTGTCATTAGTAATTTTATATTTTTTAATATTGTATTAAATCTTTAAATCATAAGTATCCAGATAAATGTCTTGCAAGAAACATACGAGTTTTTTAAATTAAAATGAAGATATCAAATATCCGATGAATGAATGAATGAATGATCCAATGAAATAAAACACTTACAAGAAACTTAAAAAACAGTCGCAAAAGTACATGGATTGGAAAAATGGAAATACAGGAAGTGAAAAGGATAAAACAATAAAATACATAAAAATTTAAATAACAGGGTGTTCAAAAAGAACATGCAAAACAATTCGAAATGCATGATTTTCAATTTTCATTCCATTAATATATTCATGTGATTTTAGTAAATACTTAAATGAAGAATACATTTTAATTATAAAAGCTAATTTTGTACATAAAAGAAGGCTTTGGATCCATAATATGTTTTTCTTTTAATTGTGGTTAGTTTATACTGGAAAAACCTTGTGGGCAAGTAATTAATATGCAGATTTTTTTTCAGAGCCTTTCATTCTTCCATGCCTGCTGGCTGTTCACTTCACTGATACTATTTTTTTTTGTTGGTTTACTTGATCTATGGTACTTTCTTTTTTAGTTTATATTTTTATATGGATTTTATTTCTAATGTTGTTAAATGTGTTTCTATTTTTCAAAATAGTATTTCTATTTTATCTCTCATGTGATAATCTCAAGTAATATGTCGTTTTTTGTATTCCTGCCCTTTCCTATTTCCATTTTTAATATTCTTTTCTCTACGTATTATCTTTATGGCTCCGTTTTATTTTACTACGGTTTATTTTCTCTTATTTTGTAATGGTTTTTCTTTTTATACTTTGCTTTCGTTAATTTAATATAACTCTAGAGACGAAAACATTACCATTGTTCTACCGTTTTGTAGTATGAGAACGTCATATTTAATACTCTAGAGGCGAAAAAATTATATTTTAATTTAGAGCGGATGTCACTTGTATGTATTATACGAATTGAATTCACCTGATCTACTAGTCTATAAATGTGGCGAGGTAAACGCAATATAAAGTCATATATTTATCCATATAAACATATCTAATACTTTAGAGGCGGAAATGATCTATTCTAAAGCGACTTTAAAACATAATATTAGAGTGAAATTTCACTTGCTGAGTCTGTCTGATATCCATTTTGTTGGATGGAGGGAATCCTGTGCGTGTGCTAAGGTGAACACGATACAAAATCATATATTTATGTATATATATATATATATATATATATATATATATATATATATATATATATATATATATATATATATATATATATATATATATATATATATATATATATATATATATATATATATATATATATATATATATATATATATATATATATATATATATATATATATATATATATATATATATATATATATATATATATATATATATATATATATATATATATATATATATATATATATATATATATATATATATATATATATATATATATATATATATATATATATATATATATATATATATAAAATATATATCTATATAGTCATCAAATTAAAAAATTCAGATCTATTCTGAAACTAAATGAATGAAGAAGTGAGGAGAAATGAAAATTGTTAATAACTATTGTTACCCAGAATAAAATGAGATATCTCTTTTTAGGTTATTCTTTGTTTAACATCGATGGGTGTACATCCGTTCATCACTCTCATTCTGAAAAGAACAATTTTGCTGACGTTTCGCCAAAATCGCATTTGGCATTTTCGAAGCTTTCTGTTTCGCGTTCGATTGAAGACTGAAAGTGTTAGTGACAGCGGAGCTTCCTTTTATACCTCCCCCTTCGGCCGAAGATTATATCTAAAAGGTTGTGCGTCATTGTTTATATTTTCGGGACGTTGTTGTTGGACTAATGCCGCTTGATTTTTTGTGGTTTTTGGTTTATATATGATTGATTTTCATACTGCTGGTAACTTTAATGATTCGTCCCTTTTATTTAAATCACCTTGTTATTCTATTTCTATGGCTTCTCGGATTATTCTGTTCCGATAGTGCTCTATATTGGCAATCTCCTTTCACCCTTCGAAGTTTATTTTGTGGCCTGTTTCCTGATGATGTAAAAATAAGCCAAATATTGCTTGTTTATTTCTGATGCTGAGTTTATGTTCTTCTACTCTTGCTAATCTTCGTCTGTTTGTTTGCCTAACATACGACTTTTCACAGTCCTGGCACGGGATGCTAAATACTCCGTGGTTTTCCAATTTTATTTTTTCTTTTGGATTTCCAATTAGTTTACCTATGGTTGTTTGTGGCTTATGAATGAATTGTTTGTATATTGTGCCAATACGGTCTGTGGTACATATGGTAGGACTACTTGTTGTCTTCCGGGTTTATAATCTTTGCTGTTTGTTCGGGAACTCTGTTTATTAATGGCTTTATCTATGGCATGCTTTGTGTAACCGATTTTCTTTAAAGCACTAGATATTATATTAATTTCATCATGTCTTGCTTGTGTATTAGTTAATCGCACGGATTTAGATATGAGGATATTGGCCACTGCTTGAATTTGTGCTGGATGGTGGTGTGATCCAGCATTCAAATATCTGTCAGTATGTCTTGGTTTTCTATAAACGGTATATTCAATGTGTGCATTGTCCCATTTTGTAAGCAGGACGTCTAAAAATGGGAGTTTGTTGTTTTCGTCTAGCGTAAATTGTATTTCAGGATGAATTGAATTTACGTGAGTTAGTATTTTTGCCATATGATAAATATATGTCATCTACGTAACGGAGCCAAATTTTGGGCTTCAGATTTGCTTTCTCTAGATCTTCTTTTTCGAAGTATATCATAAATAGATTGGTCACCACTGGTGATAGTGAGGATCCCATTGGAGCTCCGTCTATTTATTTGTACATTTGCCCGTTAAAAGAGAAATAGGTATTTTTAAGACAATTCTCTGACAGTTGTATTATACGGGCCGAAAAATCCTCGTTCATAGATAGCTATAAAGGAGGAATAGAGAGCTTCGAAAATGCCAAATGCGATTTTGGCGAAACGTCAGCAAAATTGTTCTTTTCAGAACGAGAGTGATGAACGGATGTACACTCGGAATGAAAACACATCATATTTTTTCATTCGTGCAGGACTACGAATCAACATGTGCATATATATATATATATATATATATATATATATATATATATATATATATATATATATATATATATATATATATATATATATATATATATATATATATATATATATATATATATATATATATATATATATATATATATATATATATATATATATATATATATATATATATATATATATATATATATATATATATATATATATATATATATATATATATATATATATATATATATATATATATATAAAATGTTTTCATTCCGGGTGTACATCCGTTCAATACTGTCTTTCTGCAAAAGAACAGTAGTGAACGGAGGTACACCCGCAATGAAAACACAATGTATTTTTCCATCCGTGAAGGACTAACAATCAACAAATATATATATATTTACAAAAATTGAGTCAAAATTCTTTCCTGATTTTTTTTGGGAAATTAATTCTTTTCAAATTTCTAAAATTAACACTTTCCAAGGTATAGTACTTACGTGTTTTTAAAAATTAAAATTAATAAAAAAATGGAAGTTTAAAAATTTAAGGCTAAAGAGAATTTTGTCCAAGTAGCTCAACTGCAACGCAGCTTCGAAGTATTCAGTTTTGTAAAAATTGTTAAGTATTTAAAAAAATAAAATGCATGCTACACAAAAATATTTGCACGGGTTCTAATACCTCTAATAACTAAGCTCCTCTACTGAGGAGCAGACCCAAAGTATCGTAGTGCTGACATGGCAGTTAGTCTAGGAATATTTTATAGAAATAGAAATTTCGAAGCTATCTTAGAACCTAATTTTTTATGAAAGATATTTAAGTGATTGATTCGTGAACTCCTTATAGATCAAAAGTATAAATCGAAAGTTTAGACAAAGGGAATAATTCGGCTGGCTAAGGCAGTATTAAAATTTTAAATTATGGAGTCACAATCGAGAGATTATATGATGTCACTAATTTTGATCAGATAATTAAAAGGTATAAGTTTAGAATTTTCAAAAAATATTGTGAGTTCAAAAAGATGTTAAATTTGCACTCCTAGTATCGGAGCCAAGTTTTGCTCCTTCTTTGCAGTTTCCCTTAAGCGTTTTAAATTATGTAAGATTGTGAATAATTAAATTTGATTATTTTATATTAATGTTTCTCTACTATGACAAGAGCAGATAAGATAACCGAAATCCGTATTTAAAACATTCGCAGTTAACAAATAGGCTATGGAAATCGAGATTATGAAAAAAAAAAAAATTTTCCTTTTTGGTAAAAAAGTCTTAGTAAAGGAGCGGTGAGATTTTAATTTATTTCAGATTAAATTTACTTGGATTTCAGCACTTAAATAAATTGATTTTAAGAGCTTTCTAATTAAAGTTTCTGGTCCTGGTCTCACTCCCTTTTGCTTTTTATAGTTTTTAATATTAAAGCTATAGGCTGACCCAAAAAGTAAAGGGATTAATATTTAATTAGGTGGGAATCACACTGGATCGTCTTCAATGGCGATCGATCGCTTACATCCAATTGTTGGCAATTAATAATATATGTGTCCATTAAGAGTTGGCAGATTGCACTGAGTGAAACCGAGTTATTAATTTTAATATTTGACATTGACTCGCTCTTTTTATTAGGAATTACCTATTCTGTTTCTTGCTAACTTTTACCTATTATTTATTTCACAACAAATCAAACCGATTAATACTTTCGTTACTTTCTCAACATCACGTTAACAGTCGAGGTCCTCGAAAACTCACCCTCACCTATGATAAAAGGCGGTTTCATGTATTAATGGGCAATCATAGGGTTCAAGGGATTCAATTAAAATTAATGAAATTACTGAGTAACGGAGCTTCCAACAGGGACAGACCTACGTTCTTTAATTTGATTCGATTATTATTTGTCACACATTATCTGTGATAAATTGATTACCCGCAATGAAAGCGTTGATATGAAAGTTTATGTATAGAAAGCCATTTGCCGCTGTCGCATGATATATTATATGTCAGGCTCTGCTGAAAATATTTAGCGCTTCACTAACGTTAATTGAACTCACTAAAAATAATTAGTGTCAAATAGTAGTAACGAAAGTCTGCCTTAGAGATAACCTACAGATACATCACACCGTCCATAAAATATAGGATATATAGGAGATATGACCATTGTTTGTATGTCGGTAAAGGTTCTTTTTTTTCTTTCGTGGTCACCTTTCTCCAGTTTTTCTGATTAAATTATAGGTCCCTCGTTAGTTCTTTTTGATGCTTTAGCTATTTTCATTAATGCTTTCTTATTTCTGAAATATTCGTTTATTTTTATTCGCAGAAGGTCATGCTTTTTAGTGCTTCGCCTTATTTTAATGAAGTTGCTATTATCTTGTTTCAATGTCTTCGACTAAATTATGTGTCGATTGTTAGTACTTCTTAGGGCTTTACTTCCGTGCCGTTCGTGCTTTCTAACTTTTTGAAATATCATGTTTAAAGGTCAGCTCCAAAACTTTTTCTGATCGGCTTAAGTATAACTCTAGTTGGCGGGAACGTTATAGGCCTTACTGGCGGCCGGCGCAATGGCATTTTAGTTTAGAAGTCTATACACCGGGCAGTGACGGCGGCCGGTTTAGAATATTACGTTCCCTTTAAACGCCAATTCTCGTAGGCAGAATAGTGTGCGACTATACAATTTTCTTGTGACCTATGGAAAAATCCGAGGCTAGATTGGTCTGTGTGGCCAAACGATGTAAAGTTATTCTTCCAATAATTTTTTTTAATGGTATTCTTCCAATAAAAGTTTTTTTTGGACATGAAGGCGAGTTTTTTTTTTAATAATTTAATCTTTTAATTAAACTAGGTGTGCAAGGTAACCAAAGTGAGTTATTAAAAAGTTATGTGATTGATATTTGATTTTTGGGTTACTTGATACATTCTAAAAAAATATGTAGATAGGTACCTTTGCACGGTTATGGACAACCAAATCGTTATTCATAATCGTGTCATAGTAGGTGCATTTGAACTGTGAATTACAGTAAAGACAATATATTTCACTGGTAGGGCTAATGTGAATGAGAGTTCAAATAATTTTTAAGACTATTTAGATATAAGTTCATACTTCTTTTTATACATAGGTACCTATTTAAAACCGATTGGGTAATATGAATAATAAGGCAAAAATTCTTTTGCCCTAGTATTTATGCACATATTAATATTTGTGTAATTTGTGTGCCTAATTAACACGCCTTTATTAGCTTCTCTTGTATGTAACTAACTAACCACGTGTGTAAACAAATCTAGAAAGTAGATTTTCACCTACATCTAATTGTTGTTCCGATTTGAAATTTTGTGTTTGTAATTAGGCTGATAATATAATAATTTGCTACCCTCGAGCAGATCAGATCAGTACGAAATGGCACCAATCGATTTTAACCTACTTCTAATTATCGTATCGATTTGAAATTTTGCAATTGGGATGATAATATAATAATTTGGTAGCATCTGATCTGATCAGCGCGATGGCTCCAAATGGTGCCGGTCGATTTTAACCTAAATGTAATTCGGCTGACAATATAATAATTTTGGTACCAAATAGTACCGGTTGATTTCAATCCACTTCTAGTTGTCCTATCAATTTGATATTTTGCAAGTGTATGTAATTCGGATAAAAATACAATTTTGTACCATCGTGTTATTCTAATGGCTAACAAATGCTATCGCTGTTACCAGCTAGTAAACTTCTCGAGTTCAGGCTAATTTGGTTTGTTTTGACGAGTCCGATAGATCTGATTTCATCCGCTCGATGGTACCAAATGGTAGCGATGGTAGCAGCTAACATATCTTTTGAGTTTGGGCTTATTTGGCTTGTTTTGACGAGTCCAATACATTGCCAGTACAACGTTAGAGATATTTTAAGCCTAAAGAGTTAAAAATAAATTATAGTTAGAAAAAACTGGACAACCCGTTTTTGTTAGTAACGCACTAAAAAGTACAAAATAGTGTAATTTACTTAAAATATTTTATTACAGTGTATGCATTGTACCCTAAGTACATGGTCACTTATTAACACATATATAATGTTTTCTTTAATAATTTTTATTCGGCTCCATTTTGTTCCACCATATTGGATTCGTACTAAACAGTTCCTACCTAAGCCACACTGATTTGGATTCGTACCAAAATATTACCAGTTCATTTCTATGTAACACTCAATTTTGAACAAAATTTGAGGTAAATTGGATAATTCGTTTATTGTTACCTTGTTATCCCCATATGAACCCTATTTTTTCACCAAAATTTGAAATCAATCGGGTAAGTAGTTGTTTAGTTATGTCGCGAACTGGGAGTCAGACAGACAGACCGACGGAATTAACAAAATATATTTTTCGGCATCTAGGAACGCTAGAACATGAAAATATTTAAAACCTGGAAGGGTGATTTTTTTACAATTGCAAATATTTTCTTTGGCCGTCATTTTGTTCCGCTATCTTGAATTCATACCATAATTTTACCAGTGCATTTATCGCTACATCACAATTAATCCTTGCAAACAATTTGAAATCAATCTTAAGTAGTTGTTCGGCTGATTTTTAAAATATTTTATTAAGCCCCATTATGTTTAGCCGTCTTGAATTGGTACCAGAATTTTATCAGTTGATTCCCACGTAACAATTGATTTTTATGCAAAGTTTGTAATAAATTGGATAAACAGTTCTCTAGTAATCATTTTTTCAACATTTCACCAGGCCGCCATACTAGATTTTTACCAAATTTCAAGTCAATCGGGTAAGTATTTTTTAGCTAAGCTGAGAAATGACAGACCGACCGACATACAAACCGATAGACAAACCGACAGAGAGACCGACGGAAGTGAGAAAATATATTTTTTGGCATCTAGGGATGCTAAAACGTGAATATATGTAAAAATTTGGGGGGGGCAATTTTTTTTGACGACTGCAAAACTTTGGAGGCCATTCTGTTCCGCCATCTTGAGTTCGTACCACAATTTTACTAATTCATCTATCGCTATACCATTAATTATTGCACAAAATTTGAAATCCATCGAATAATTCGTTTTTGCATCTTGACTTTTTAAATATTTTATTGATCCACCATTTTGTTTCGTCAACTTTGATTTGTACCAAAACTTTTTGCAAGTTTATTCCTATGTAATACTTGATTTTTGTGTAAAATTTGAGGTAACCTGGAAAAATAGTTTTTTAATAATATTGAATTTTTACCAAAATGTTACCCGGCCATCCCCATATGATCCTTAATTTTTAAGTCCTAACACTGAAGTCCTAACATTGAAGAAAGAAATTATTGATGAGTATTTACTTCTCACAAAATTATGTATGAATCAAAATTTTTTTCAGTACAACAATAAATATTATAAACAACTAGAGGGAACTGCGATGGGCAATTGCTTATCTCCGTTCCTTGCAAATTTGTTTATGGGCAGATTAGAAACCCAATTCAAAAAAGAACTCAAGTATTTCCCAAGGGTGTGGTATAGATACGTAGACGATATATTTGCTATTTTTGATACTAAAACAGAAAATTTGGACACTTTCTTAGAAACATTAAACAATAAACATTCTTCCATTAATTTTACGTACGAAAAGGAGAACAATGGGCAATTACCTTTTCTCGACACGTTAGTTATTAGAAATAACGATAAATTAGAATTTGATATTTATAGGAAATTTACTAATACTGATAGATATATAACACCCGACTCATTTCATTGCCGTCAACACAAAATGGCAGCATTCCATTTCTTAACTCACAGGTTAGTCAATTTTCCACTAAGTAAAGAACGTTTTAACAATGAAATGAATCGGATTAAAAATATAGCTAAAAGTAATGGATATAATGATAATTTTGTACATAAACTAGTAAATAGACATAAGCATAAGAAAATGTTAAAAGATGCCACTTCTCTTCAAATACCTGAGGCTTCCAATAAATTCATAGTAATCCCATATGATCCCAGATATACGAGAGGTCTAGAAAAAGTATTTAAAAACGTAGGTTTTAGAGTAGCCTACAAAACGGAGAATTGTTTGAAAAATCTCCTTGGAAACCCCAAAGACAAAGTCGACTTGAGGGAGAGGAGTGGCATCTATGAAATTAGCTGTAATGACTGTGATCTAAAATATGTTGGGCAAACTAAACGCTCCATAAACATTCGTTTTAAAGAATACATGGCACATTTAAGATACGGAAGAACAGAAAAGTCAAGCGTTGCCCAACATGCTTTGGAAAACAATCACCGAATAGGAATAAATAATCTTAAGTTGATTAAAAATGTATCTAATAATAGATTATTGGATGCATTTGAGAGTATAGAAATAGTTAAATGTGGTAAGAAAGCACTAAATAAAGACAGAGGGCCTATTCCCTATAGTCCCCTCTATTGTTTACTTGACAACGGTGCAGTCGGGTGCAACCAAGTGTGACCACATTTATCTATAAATAGTCTCGGTTAGGATAAGTTACTTTAGTTTATATCATCTGCTGATGATGCTAACTTGGTTAGCGAAACGCGCGTCCAGAACGTAACAAGTTGTGGTGTAGTGTGGTTAGAACTCTTGTATTTTGATCTTAATTTTTAGCCAAAATTTGAACTCAAGTGGACGAGTAGTTTTTTAGCTAAGCCGTGAACAGATAGATGGTCAGATGACACACACCAACGGGATTAAAAAAACATGTTTTTCGTTTTGAAGTTTGAATATCTGAAAACAATCTCGGAGGGAGATTTTTTCACGATTACAATATTTCCCTTTTGTGAGGGAAGTAAAAATTTAATTCGCTTCGACTTTATTTATCTGGTCCCTTAAATTAAAACATATATAATTCAACATGTTTCTGAAAATAATAAGAGTTTTTGAAGAAACAGTCAAAAAAGCTGATATGCATGCAGAAATGCATCATATCAATAATATAAACCATATTCTCAAACATAGGCAGATAAATGGTCCGATAAACATATCTAATTATAAGAAAAAGAATACTGCTAAACGGATAAACCACCATCGGTTTTTCCTTATTCAAACATTTCTTTCCCTTAGATGGCCCAACTACTAGCATATTAACAAAAGGTTATTGAAGTAATCAATTATTATAGCCTACATTGTTTTCTTTAAAAACACATTGGTATCTTTAAAATGTTTTATATCGGATCAACTATAACTATCACATAATGTAATTTTTAATATTTAACACCCAATATTTTATAAAAGGTGCCCTGTGTAAAGTTTATTAATAAAGTCAGATATTAACAGTCCGTTCCAGACATCTAAACCGTAATGGCGTAATCAAGGACAAATTTAGGTAGTTGGCGACAATAGATTTTCTCGGGAGATTTATTGCCGTTTGTTTTATACGCCGTGCGAGAGTATTTTCTTGGTATCACAAATACCTAAATAAGTTTGATAACAACAGATATTTCAAACTTGAATAACCTGCAGATTAACTCAAAAAGTGAAATCAAAAAAATTACATTGCCAATGTGAATTAAACAAGTTACAAGAATAACACAATCAGATATTTTGTATGTAAATCAATAACAACGAATCAAAATCTTTTACGTGTATTAACTACTACTCAGAATAAACGGATCCACTGATTTTTTTTGTTTAGTTTAGAGTAAAATATATCGAAAGCTAGAAAAAATAGACATACATCTGTAGTAAGGTTTTTATACAAGCTGTGTAAGCAAAGAAAGCATTTTCTCCTAATATTAATGATTACTAGGTGTCAATATAAATATTTTCACTTTTTTACCTTATGTTGACACAACTATTTATTTAAAGAGTGTATTTCACCTCGCGTATTTTTCCGGACGATCAGAGAAACTTTAAGAGGTGACCTTAAAATAAAATATGCCAATATAATTTCCCAAAATAAAAAAGCATCAACAAAACTAGTCGACGCACAAAAGACTACTAACAAACAACGTGTAGTTTAAGTCGATAACAAAAACTAAACATTCGAAACACGGACGCAACGCAAACCTAAACAAGCGTCACTTAGTCTGGGCCGATCAGAAAAACTTTGGAGAGAAATGAAAAAAAGACTAACTGAAGTATCAAAAAGCACTAATGACGACTCTGACTTCTGATATGAAAAATATATTTGCGAAAATAAAAGAGCATGAACGAAACCCCTAAGTACTAGAATACACTGACGAATGAATGAGACTAAATTTTACCGAATGCTATTGTTTGTACAGTCCAGCTGGGTATATTTATTGTTCAAAAGTTTAGTAATTTTCGTTGTCAGATATATTTAACAAAATTTATTAAATATTATTATTATTATATAAATATTAGATATTATTTAGACTTTGACGCACTTACATTATCACTGCCAGTTTTTGGAAAAAATTATACAAAAAAACTGATTTTTTCAAAATATGATTGTTTCAGTAGGTACTGTTACAAAATTGCTGTTTTAAGTTATACAAGTGCTAATTTGTATCGCTTGCTCTGTATACAATAGGGATTAATCCGCCTATTTTTTATCTGAAAGGCCAACGTTATTTTTTGAAATGTACTTTACGAAAATGCAATTGTTTAACAGGTTTCTTCAAGCGTGAACAGCTTTTTCATTAATCTTGTTTACAGTATTTGACATTAATCGAATAAACTACCTATGTGATCTAGAATTTTTGTTTTAAAAAAATCCTCAACTTAACTACGAGATTTTAATTTAAAAAATCATAACAATTATTTAAAAAAAAATTAAAAATATATTACTAGAGTTATTTGGTAAATATGACGCAAATTTTACAAATAAACTAAGTGACTCTATATATTTTCTTTTATACTAAATAACTGATAAATGAGTAAATTAACGAAATATTTTTTGGACAATAGATGATGTACGATAACCCAGCAATATTGAAAAGTGAAAATGGACATAATTTTTTAATTTTTAACTAGAGAAAGAGAAAAAATGTAAGAAAGAAAAACTTGACGTTTGAAGTTCAGTAGAAATTAGTACTACCAAATGGTAGTCAAAAGTTTGCATTTATATAAAAAAAGAATCAACCTAAATATTATACCACGTACACTAGCTCACTGTTCTTACCTTCACAACTACAAATTTCAAGAAAAGAATCAACGGCAACTAGGAGTGTAATTTTTGGAGAGACCAACATCAGCTCCGATGATTGGGAAGTGACTGGTTTGGACGACAAATAAGAGGCCCAATTCCTTAGTTTGTATTATAAAAATGCGAACAATAAACAAAAAACGCCGGGTTTATATTAACAACAAACACATAATGGAGTTAACGTTTATTTAAAATAAAAGTGAAGAATATTTTATTGGCGACTGAACATACCGCCGCGCCGGGCCAACATGCATGTATCAGAGGCATGCATTTTCGGAAATTTATGGAGTCAAATGGCACAACTTGTAGAAATTTGTAGAACTCTTCGTAGATGAGAATTTATTTTCCTATGACACGATTGAGGTGAATTTTGACAGCTTTGATACCTGATTCCCACAAATCGCCAAAAAACGGTGCAGGCAGGAGCAAAAATATCTACTGAATTCTCTCAGAAACATCTACATTTTAAAGGAAAACATCAATCTTTTTAGAAACAGCCTTAAAATTAGTGTCTTGAAGACTTAATGAATTTACTAGCTGAAAGTGGTCCTTTTTTATTGCTTTTTTGTGTTTAAGTTCTAAATAAAACGCAAAATGAATGCAACAATTCGTTGAAGTTTGGAGAACGAGTACAATCTTGTCAATACATTATTTAAAATATTGGAATCAAGATTATTACTGAAAAATGTATTTGTTCCTCTTCGCTTAAAATTTGAGGGCGCGCAAATCCTAAATTAAAGTTTTTGTTTATTTCTCCAAAGACTCAGAAGTCTGGGCAAAAAACTAGGCGAGGCTAACCATAAATGATTTGAAATGAATTTTGAGGACAATATACACGATACGTGATGCGATCTGGGCTGGGTTATTACCACATTAAACATAAACCCATAAACATGGCAAAACCGTTCGCTAATATAGGCGATGCGGGTGGAAATAATTGTTTTCCAACGATGTGAGGACGATTTAATCAAATATAAGGAAATTCAGAAGCGAATATTTTATTAATTGTAATAATATCTAAACTATTTAAAACTAAGCACGATAATTTGAAAACAGGATGACCGTGCATAATTATGAACTCGAAATAGTTATTTTTGAAAGCACAGCAACTTTAGTTTTTGCACAAACAAAATAGTATAGTAATAGTAAGTTGTGTTGTTACTAAAAATGAGTAAATAAAGCACTGCCGCGATTTGAAATAGGTATCAAAAACGTCGCAAAAACCATGTAACTCATAAATACACTCTAAAAAGTTAAGCTCGGAGTTAAATATTTGTCAAGAAATACCTAAATCTTTCAACTGATAACTTTTATTTATATTGCTCCAAAACCAGCATAAGTTCATTTGAAAGTTTTTTGTCTCAGACCAAACCACAAAGCCATATATTTTGGATCAGTACTTTAGTAAAAAACGTTACAGGTGACAAATATTTAACTACAAAGCGTGCTAATTCGGACACGATATTAAGCTTAGTGCAAGGACGATTTTCCAGGTTTTCACTGTAATACAAGAATTTTAATATTTGCGTTTTCCGATTCAACATTAAAAGCGCTTGATGCTTAGATGATCTTGGTCAATATTATGTAAAAATAAAGGTCCATTACTCGGCCATTTACGCAACTCAAACCCTCCCTAAATAAGCAAGTAAATTAATTCAGTTAGCATTTCTAATGCCTCCTTTAACGAAAATGAAAGAGCTATGACATCATAGCTATCGGAAAACTAGCCCTTTCATCAATAACTAATTGCCAAAGAGTAGGCAAAGCCAAAGAAGGAGCCGAAGAAAGACCGTATACTGTTGTCAAACAATAATCTTCAGTTGATCATTTGGTAAAATGCGGTTCAATAATTGTTTATCTGTATCAAAAAAAAATTAAGAGGTACTTGGTTAGATGATTTAGCACTACCGTTAAATACAATCTTAAGTTTGATAATAATAATAATAATAATAATAATAATAAAGTATCCGGTTTAAGGACGCAGTTACGTGGCAAATAATGAGATCTTTTTTAGTTCGTTCTCGAATAGTTCCATGTGATTTAAATGAATATATTCTTTCATAAAATCTTCACGCTGTGAATAAATATACAGATGTTTTAAAAGTTTGCGTTTTAAGGAATAAGACGTATTTATTATCACATCTCGCTTCACTGGAACATTTGGCAACGTGTTTTTAAAAGTAAGTGAAAAATGTTTTAAGAGTTAGACCAAATCTAGTTGTCATTACTGTTGTTCCTTTAGTGAATACGGCTAACACATCTGCGGTGCTTAAGGCGTTCCTCGATTATTATCAATAATATCAACAAGCGCTGTAGCAAACAAAACCCCTTCACCCACTTCCCCTTTAGCTGCTAAACTAGGGAGAAGTAGATGGCGCTCGTGTAGTTCTGTCTTTAGTTCACAGCTCCAGTATATATTCATAAAATTTCGTGGTATAAAGTGGTAATAATTGTATTTATACTCGATTTTGAAGCTGTGTAGAAGTGTGGCACCGTTCATGAAAAAGGGTGAGTCGGGATAAGATCAGTATAGTGTGATTAACCGACGCAAAACGTATACATAACATAGCGGCCAGCAGCCATAGTGGTTCAAAATGGTACTGTCTGATAAAGATTTGGACAAGATCCGTTCAATGATAGTGGCGACCTTCAAAGAGATACTTTCAAAGGAAATAGAAGAGATCATTAGTAAGCAGGTATCCGAAAAGGTGGCTAAGGAATGTTCTCATATGAAGAAAACCATTGAAAGTATGGAAATAAAAATTAGGGATTTAAATGATAAGAATAAACAAATGTTCGTAGGACTAGATGCACAGGAGCAGAGCGCGCGCAGTTTAAACCTGCGCATTTTCGGTATGGCAGCGTCTGACAATGAAGACCTGCGAAAAACCGTGGCAGATCTGTTCAATAAAAAAATGAAATGCGGAATCAAAGACTCGGAAATCAGGAAATGTTTCCGTATACCATCGCGGAACCCTTCCGACAAACCTCCAGCAATCCTGGTACAATTTTATAGTGACACCAGTCGCAGTGCCGTGCTCGCGTTTTTTTTTTACACCAATACATTTACAATAAGACAGGTCCGTACACTGTTTCTAATATATCGGGTTTGTAAAATTAAAACAATCAGTTTTTCTATTTGCTTCCTTTTTTTTTATTTTGTTTTATTTTTGCCCTGGCTTTTTCTTTTCTCTCTTAGTATTGTCTTAATGTAAATTTACTAATTTTTTTTTATGAAACTATATACTACAATATAGATTTTTGCTGTGAGGTAACGGGCAGAGCGGATGTGTTATAATCAGTTGGTTCTTTAAAATGTATAGTTTGGGGTATTGCGTGACTGGAGGACCTGGGGCGGCGGTTTTGGTGCGGGCGGTTGGCTTGACGGACTGTTGGGTGTTATGGCCACCTGATTAATGGCGGTCGGTCAGGATCTGGGACGAGCGAATATACATAGAACATGCTTAAGGCAGGCCGAAGTTGGAAGGGGCTTATCATTTGCTCACCTAAATATACGTTCTGTAAATACAGGATTCGACGAGTTTATAAACTACGCCCATGATTATAACTTCGGCATCTTAGGACTGTCGGAAACATGGCTTACGCAGAACTACAATAATGTATCTTTCCAAATACCGGGTTATCATCTCCTTAGGAAAGACCGCGAAGGACGTGGAGGTGGTCTTATTATGTATATTAAAAAATGTATAAAATTTTCCCCTGTTGATATAATAGTTCCTTCCCAAGAATTTGAATATATGATTTGCAAACTTAAGTTAAATAACAAAAACATTTGTGTTGTAAATATGTACAGACCTCCTTACTCTGATATTGCAACTTTCTTTGATAACATGGAGGATCTGTTTACCGCCATTGTCCCGTTCTATGACTATGTTTTTTTTATGGGCGATATTAATGTAGACTTTCTCCAGGATACCTCCAACACTAAACGACTTAAGAATTTACTAGAAGCCTTCAATCTTCATCAAATTATCTCCGAACCCACAAGGGTTAATCCTTTAACAAACAGCTCAAGCCTTATTGACGTTATATTCACTAATACCTTTCTGCCAGTCAAGAAATCGCATTCGATTCACCTTCCTGAATCCATTACTGATCATAAACTTATTTTCGGCGTATTTGATGTTGGAAACAGCGAAAACAGCATAGCATATATAAATGCCCGTGCTTATAAAAATATTAATTTAGACAATTTTATGCACGATGCATTACAAATAAACTGGCAAAGTATATATCACCTCGATAGCATTGATAACAAAGTTGAAACATTTAACCATTATATTATATGCCTATTAAATAAACATGCCCCATTTCGCAAAAGAAAATTTAACAACAAGCCCTTTACACCCTGGATCACAAATAACATAAAATTGCTTTTGAAAGAAAGAGATAAGGCACATCGAAAATATGTTAAAAATAAAACACCTGCATCGCTTCAATACTACAGAGATCTTAGAAATTTTACCAAGCATGCTATAATAAGGGAAAAAATAACTTATTTTAACCAAATATCTCAGACTACAAGCCGTGATTTTTGCAATAATGCCAAAAAACTTAATGTGACTGAAAGCGGCAAAATTACAAATATACCAGACAACCTAAAAAACGCTGAACAAATAAACAATTATTTTCATTCCAGTACTGCCACTAGTACCGCTCCTTCTGAGAAAATTCAATACTATAACTCTCATAAATTTTTAGATTTTAATTATCAAACTGAATTATATTTTAATCTTATCTATATTAACCAAATACATAAAATGATTGCTAAAATTAAATCTAATGCTGTGGGAGAAGACGGAATTTCATTAAGAGACTTGCAGGTTTGCTTACCTTTTTGCATGGAACCTTTAATTCATATTATAAATACTTGTATCCTAAACAACGTGTATCCTACGATTTGGAAACAGGCAATCGTGAAGCCTTTAGCAAAAATATCTAATCCGAAAGAATTAAAAGATCTTAGGCCTATAAGCATAATACCCACTGTGTCAAAAATATTAGAAAAACATATTTTCAATCAAGTTCCCAACTTCGTAAATAAGTTCAATGTTATTCCGGATTGTCAGTCGGGTTTTAGGAAACACTTTAGTACCACTACTTGTTGAGTAAACATCACTAATAGTATTCGAGAACATGAGGACCAAAAAGAATCCACCTGCCTGGCATTGCTGGATTTCAGCAAAGCATTCGACACGGTAGATCACGACATGCTACTTTCTAAGCTAAATTATTTCGGGTTTTCAGAATCAGCAGTGCGTTTCTTTAAAAGTTACCTAAATGACAGATATTCTTGTGTTTCAATCAATAATAATTCTTCAGCCGAAAAATCACGCTTCATCCCCATCAGACAGGGTGTACCGCAAGGCTCAATACTTTCTCCTCTTCTATTTTCAATATATGTCGCGGACATGAATAGCTGCACGAGTTACTCTACACTACGTCAGTACGCAGATGACTCACAGCTGTTCCTATGTTTTGCAAAAGATACTCTATCTCTGTCGGAAGAACGTTTAAAGTATGACCTAATGAACATTCACAAATTTGCACACGAACATAACCTAAAACTAAATACATCTAAATCACAAATTATAGTCTTTAACTCGGGTAGAGAAATTAATATCATTCAAGCGAAGATAGACAGCAATTTAATACCTAACGTGAAAGAAGCCAAAAACTTAGGTGTTATTTTTGATTGCTCATTGTCATTCCTACCCCATATTCAAAATAAAATCAAGGCATCTTATATACGTTTAAAGCAGTTATACAAAATAGCTAGATCCATGCCCCAAAAAACAAAATATTTTCTTTGCGATAGCTTAATATTATCACTTTTTGATTACTGCGATACTGTTTATCGGGACTCTTTAAGTGTAAGCATTCAGCATAGAATTCAAAAAGTTCAAAATTCTTGTATGAGATTTGCTTATGATATTCATCACAGAGAGCATATAACCCTACACTTAAACAACCATAATTTACTGAACATGAAAAATCGAAGAAAAGACCATATGTACTAACTCCTTCATCTACAGAATTATAAAAACGGGTCATCCGGATTATTTGAAAAAACTATTCGTTCCTTTGGTGCACCAACATAACACCCGTAGCCAATTATTTAAAATACCTCCTCACAGAACTACTAACTTCCAAAACTCATTCTCTTATGTAGGTGTAAGTCTGTGGAATACGTTAAGTAATGAAGTTTCATATCAAAAACATTTAAAACATTTACAAAAACACTGTTATTACGAAATCAACAAGCTACAATCTAATACTTTTACATATATCGTTTTCAGTCATTGTTTTTACCTACACCTGTTGATTTTCTCTTTTTTTTTCTTTCTGTTCAATATGTAGTTTGTTATTTGCCGTTCCGGGCCTTATGTGCCGTTGTTGATTTGGCTTGGGCACCCGACCTCCGCTTTCCGGTTGCCGCTCTCCCCGTCACCGCCGCTTCTGTCCCCTAGTATGCGCATTCCTTAGATCTTACTTTAAATTATTTTTTTGTTTAATTTTTATGTTGATTTTGGGCTAGATAAGTTTATAGTTCAAGGGCTGGATCGCACTTGCACATGGTTAATCCATGTGCAAGTTGGTAACGGTTTCTATAATCGAGATGTAGTCCTTATTTCTCGAAATAAACAAGATATTTTTTGTTACTTGTTTTATAAAAATTATGCTGTGTTTGTTTTGTTAATAAAACTTTTTTTGAATTTGAATTTGAATTTTGAATTTGAATTTTCATTCTCGGGCTCTAAATCCTTCGATTTATTAGACACCAAATTTATAGGACGATCAGTTAAATGAATGATGTCGTTTATTGCACGTCTTGCAAGTTGACAAAGATTTACAAGTTTTAAGGTCGTTTATATTACTTACACAAATTAAAGCGATCGAAGGTAATTTTAGTCAAAAATAAAGAACAATTATAGAATAGGTAATTATTAATTTTATACTAATTATTTTTGGCATATTTTGATTATCCTTTTTTTTCGTTAACATTAGCCAAAAGAAAAACATACAGAACTGTAACACTGCAGTTTTTTTTTTCACGTAAAGAAGCAGGGTTTCCAAAATTATTTTTTTGTAATGTTCTAAAGCTAGCCAATGCTCTTGGACGCGTAAACGTTCTGTCAAATTGCGTAGAACAAGCGTGTCATAAGCAATTATATAATTATCAGCCTTTAGAGGCAAAGCTCTCACTAATGATAAGGTAGGCAGTCTAATAACGAATTAATTAATTAAATAGTTAAAACGTTCAATATCAAACATAGAAGGCGTAGTATTTGTTAATGCGTTAAAAAGATAAAAAAAGTAACGCATTTTTTATAATTTCATTTAAATTTAAGGGTTTCCAATTTTAGTAAGTGAGCTTGCGGAATATTTCCTGAATTAGAAAAAAAAAGTGCGATATATCAGTATTAGAAAAGGTCAGATTATATATTGCATTCATAGAATAAAACTGGCTTACAGAGGATTTAAATTACCAGAGCAGACCTGAATGACAGGAATTTATTTGTAGAGAACATATTTTTAAAGTACTGTTCAGAATAACAAGGAGCTATAAATCATGAATATCAACTTGATTTGGCGTATTCCATAAGCGTAATGCCTACTTTATTATTTCAGAAAAAAAAATAATATCTATATTTATTATATATATATATATATATATATATATATATATATATAGTAAATATAGTAAAACTTATTTATACTCCCTATCTTCTGTTTCTACATTGGCCTCTTCATCATTTAGTAATAATGTAATTATACTTTGATGGTAAAAAAATTGTAAAGACTACCAGACTGTACACTTATTCTGTGCGTTTGGAATGCGTCAAAAATGATTTTAATACATATTTGCATTCAAAACCAAGAATGCCACAACCTACGTATAAACACTTTATTAAGAGCAAAGAATTTATAGTTTAACCCATAATTCTTATTTAAATAAAATTATGGGTATGTTTTGGTTAACAAAGAAAAAGCAAAGGGAAACTTCTAGTGTTTTCCTAAATATTATAACAACCCCCAATTATCCTAGTACTCTGTAAATTGGGTATATATTTGCGTAATTATATATATTATAAGTATTTATTTTTAAATTTAATTTAAAAACATATTTTCAACAAATAAAATTTTTCAAAAAAAAAATTAGAAATATCTGGGTTGGAAGGATCAAATGCCCGATAACAAAGAAATAATGGAGAGAAAGAATGGCCTGTATGTTTTTAGTTTTCAATTAGAGAAAGAGAAAAATATATAAGCGTTTGAAGTTCAGTAAAAGTTAATACTACCTACTGTTAAGCGAAAGCTGGTGTTTGTACAACATAAAAATGGAAACAACCTCATATCATACCGCGTACGCTAACTCACTGTCCTTACCTTTAAAACTACAAATTTCAAGAAAATGATCTAAGACAACTAGAAGTGTAATTTTTGGTGAGATTAATATAAACTCTGAGGACTGGGAGGTGGTGACTGGCTTCGACGACGAGTGATACATACAGTTCCTTAGTGTTTATTATGAAAAATACGAACAATACTAAAAAAGCGATTTTTTTTGCCGTACTAAACTACTAAACGCATTATCGGTTAACATTTATTAAAAATACAATTTAAAAATGTTTTATTGGGGACGTAACAGATGATATCGGTGGTATTATATTATGTAAAAAAATAACCTCCTGAAAAATGTTTAGACGTGACGTTTCATCCAGTTTCAACGCCGATGACTTGCTTAATTTAATGACCAATGCGGGCGATAAATACAAACTTTATGGCTAATAGGATGTCGCCCTTTGTGCCCTTTTACATACTTGCATCAAAATTAGTGTTTAGCAAAATATATAAATACTATGGAGCTCCGGGTTTTGTAGCATTTTATTGTACAATTTCAAAACTAACAAATATTTTAAATAAAAAATGCAGAAATAGCATTTCGTATATTGCTAAGTCTTCATGGGATTTTATTTCGCATTCTGTTTTTAAAGTTTAAGCTAACAGATACAAAGAAGGCGTAATTTTCCGGTTCTTGAAAATAAATTAACATAGTAAGAAATTCAGAAAAATCTTTAACACATTTGAAACCAAAATTTGCAAAATAGACGAGTAAATTTAACTCTCTACATAAGTTAATACTAAATACGCTTCGTAAATGACTTACTAACTAAGCAGAGTTATTTCTTAATTTGGTATGGCTTTTTCCACTTTTCAATATATTTTAGCCACCTCATTCACATATAACATGGCATATATATTTTTGTAAAATGTTGAGTATGTACAATTGCTTGTTTTATTCGTAAAATATCTATTTAATCTTACTTTGATTAGATAACACATCTATATAGAAGCAGTCTTCAACAATATCCTTTATCCGATATAGTTTATAACATCTTGATCAAAAATTAATATTTGTATGTGTCAAAGTTTGAGGTAAGACCCAATTGCCTGTAGCTTTCGCGCATAGAATTACAGAAAAATACTATATCTCTAAAATTGCCAAATAATGAAGTTTTTGAATAATGAAAATACTTTGACCCTAAGTAAATACATATATTTTTATATACTATATAGGGTGAACTCCAGTTTTTCCTTTGTATAGTATTATGCAATTATGTATTTCTTTCGATTTTTAAAATAAAGCTAATAACTACTATTTTTGTTCCTAAATAATATTGTCCTACAAAATTTACATATGTAAGGCTATAAGAGTTATAGTTGAAAAATTCTAAACCATTTCTGTTTTAGTAAGTTATTATTAACTACATAAAAGGCAGTAAAATATCTTTCGAAACTTTACACAGGTGGAAGAAAGATTCGTTTTCAGCTATTTTTCTAAAAACAAAATTTAATTTAAAACACGAACTCCTACATCAAACATCCTTAATGGAATCTATTTCTGACGATGCCAGACTCTGGGTGAAGAGTAGCCAACTAATGTGTTTTTGCTTTTTCTCTCTGTAATTTACTCTTGTACATGGTATGTAGGTGCATACCTACGATAATATTTTTAAAATATTCTACAGTGACTACTGAAAATTCGCGAGTCGGATGTTCACCCAGTAGTTCGTAGCATTTGCTCCATTTCATGTAACTCAAAGGATGGTATTTGTTAATTATACCGGCAACTATTTTATAGAATACACCTAAATGCCAAAAGTTTTAATAATGTGACTGAAAAAGTTTTAAAAATCTCAATTTCTCGCTTCTATTGTCCACCTAATAATTAATAATTAATCGAGAGATATTGGCATCTTCGGGGACAGCTACTACTTCGATATTTGAACACAGGAAAGTCTTTAGTTTTTCAATTAACAAAATGATACAATTTTTTAAAAGAAAAAAAATAACGCAAAGATTTATTGATTTTTTCATAATCTAGAGAAACCATGTATAATTTTTTAAGAATACTTTCATTACAATAACTTATATTTAAAAAGATCAATAAGTTAAATATAGTAATATTCATTTAATTCAGAAGATCACAGAATTTTTAACGTTCTATATTATACTAAAATCTAGAATTCACCCTGTATATTGTGTATATTCTTCTTTTTCTGAAGATTCTTTGTTGTATAAATTTAATTTCATGTACCTAATGTAGTAATTCTATGTGATTACATACTGTACTATGGTCTTGACCTTCAAGAATTTAAGTTGAATATCGACAACTTGTGGAACACAAAACGTGCGTTTGACGGGGTTTGGGGAACCATTGAACCATAAAAATCGTGCAGGGCTCTTTAATGTTTACATTCAACCATTATTACTTAATACGTTTCTCCACTGAATACCAATAATATTGTCGAATTTAGTGAACAAAGAAAAACTCATGTTTTGTTTAAGAATTTAAAATCTAAAGATTTATTGTATTTTTGTTTTGATGTTTTGGATAGGCCACGAAAATCTGCGCCCTATTGTATTACATATTATCAGTCCGTGTCGCTTAATCGTACACGATCTGCCTAAGTGGTCACCAATCTAATTGCTCTATCGTTGGGCAATATTCGATATCTTCTATCGAAAGTTCATCATTTTTTACTAATATATAATAATCAATTTTGTCAACATGTGATTAGGTTGAATTTTAAATTATGGTTTCTTACAATTAAAATATATATTAATATCTTTTAAAAACCATTTCCTACGATATCGTGCGGAAAGTACCACTTTTTCGCACGCAAAAATTCGTGCGGAAAAGTGACTTTTCAGAATTACTAGCACTGAAAAGTAACTTTTCCGTGCGATTTGTTAAATCAATGAATATCTTATCTTAAACACTCAATAAGGTGAAATACTTGCAAAGTTTTTTTTGTAAGAAGCTCAATAATTTTTGTAATTACAGTATATTATTATTGAACTCAAACCTAATTGACGTTTATCTGAGAACTATATCGATCGTAACACATGCGGAAAGTGTCTTTTCCGCAAGCGACGGCAGTCAAAGATAGTACCACTTTCGGCACTTGTTAGGTAAATAACTATTTCATACTCTTGTTGTCTATTTATCTCTGCAAGATATTTTCTGGCAGTGTATATTGTGTGTATGCGGAAAGTGTATTTTCCGCACTTATTAGGTAAATAACTATTTCATACTCTTGTTGGCTATCTATCTCTGCCAGATATTTTGTTGAGTTAATATTGAATTTCATAGAATTTTCTAAATATGTAGACAAACATTTTTACTTATTCTTGTAATACTGCACGTTCTATTTAATCTTCGTGAATTAAATATTACCTTACTAGACACCAAATAATAAAAAAGTCTATATTCACATTTATTTTTCAGGATATGATGGGTCTCTTGGCGCCATCAGATATTGAATAGCTAAACTTAAGGTAAGCTGCTAAATTTCTGGACTCTGTTTTTAATTACATTTCTTTTGTGATAGAAATGAAGAATTATGCAATATTACAATTCAATTTATTGAAAACTGAGCACTTCGTTTGACTCATTTGTTATTTTTTCTTAAAATTATTAATATAAGGATAACCCGATTTACTGCCATTAACTCAGTTCGCAACGTTCTCAATTCATTTGCTACTGCTGTAATATTTTGTGTAATTTAAAATTTCTTTAGAAGCTTAAATACATGCATAATTTAATTATAAGGATAAATATTGACAAATCGATTTTCAAGTATATATATGTCTTAATTAATTTTGGTATATTTGAATATTATATTTGTAGGTTTTGTTTTAAAGACAATTGGTTTACCCAGAATTTGCCTCGTTATGAATCCTGTGGCACAAAAAGCCTAAAAAATTATCGTATACGTATTGTTATTTAGTAATATGCAAAAATACAAGTTGTGTCATCTTTTCCATCCTTTGAAAAATATGGTTCCATTGTGGGAAAACCTCCTGGTAATTGGATAAAGCAGATATGTAAAAGATTGCTTAGAAAAAAAAAGGTTTTGGCAAATTATTAGTAAAACTGTTTTCTTAGAACTGAATTTATGTAATAGCTACTTATTAGTAAATATCATTGAATGGCACATATTGCAAGAACGCGGCAACAGAAGGAATTAACAAATAACTATTTATGATATGTTTTGGAGAAAAAAGTTTTTTGCAAAAGTAAAATACAAAGTTTTATAAACGGGGTCTTTTTCATGTATTAATTTATTTTTAACCGAAATTTAAAATCCCCTATAAAAAAAAAACAAACACGAATACGAAATATTAAATTTAAATATTGTTTGTTTCTTTTTCTGACAACAGGTTTAAAAAATTTAACGAAAAAAACTAATTTTATATGGAATTTTATTAATAACATCTCAAAAAATTACTGTAGGGTGGTGTGAATATGTGAGGACATACAAATGCTAAAATAATAAAATAAAACAGTACACAAATTTTAAATAACATTATACACACACTTCTAAGTGGAACGACAAAGTTTTGTCAATATTTAAACATTTATGGTTTTCTTTATATTTTGATTTCAATTTTGGGTATGTTTAAGATGCAGTTATGTTACAGATGTTACAGAACGGTAGCACTGCTTTGACAAGTTATAAAAGGCTAAGTAAAAACGGTGTAAAAATATTAAATTTCACTAAATTCTGTCGTAGTAGAAATAAACTAGTAGATCCACTCCTCGAGAAATCCTTTGATCTATTTCTGCCACACTTTTATCGCGTCGCGCGATCACTGGTGCATACGGATATAGCCGAATTGCTGCGGAAGTTTTCGAACGCCGCGGCCAGCAAAGGGAAGTCGGACACTCGCCAGAGATGTATTTAGGAAAATATGAACACACAGTAAAATAAAAAATTGCGTTTGATTATTGTGTGACGAATTACGTGAAAACGGGATATTGTAAAAACTTTTCATGTAAGCAGTAGTTTTTCTGCATCTGGAAGATAAGAACAAATACAGCAAAAATATTATTTTTATTTACCGAAATCGTTTTAATTACGGTAATCTTCAGACTTCAGTTCTTTCATTTCACTAAATGTTTGTCTGCTGAGCCACTTTTTAGCCCATAAACTTTTTCGGTATCATAACAGGTAATAATACGAGTGCGTGACAGATTTTTTATTTTTTGATAAAATAGGAGCCATGTGTACCTCTAGGAAGCGAAAATCAACTCATGATTACAGATAGATTTATTGTGAAATAGGGTAATGTGGATGCAATACCCAATTTCGTTGGCCCGATCGTTGGGCAAACAAAGTTGGACGTGTGTAGCTCGCTTAAAGCTATCTGGAATTTCAAGAGTTGATAATAAAATTTAATTTAGTTTATCTTTTACCTTTTTACTAATTTCTTTTAAATGTCATTTATTTACTTTCCTTCAGATAGCCAGTGGCGGACGAAGCATAAAAAGTATACTTAAATTGCGGATACTGGTTACAAACCTCTGATTAGTTGAAATTATTTGCTGCTGTTAATGTAGAGAATATATATTTTTATATTAAATGTATAGGGTGTTTTTTAATCGATGGATAAATATGAAGGATGTAATTTTTTATCTCATTTCAAGTTTAAAAGTTCATATAAACATGTGTCCATAAAGCCTTCGTTTTTGAGATACATTATTTTGTCCTAGGATGTACGGTTGAACTTTTATGGCTCTCTGAAAATTCGTGAATTTTCAAATTTGTATATATTTATTGTGAATATATAGTCATATCTTGAGAAATATTAATCCTTCGTCAATGTTGATGTGTTTAATGAATTTCTCAGCTCAAAATATCTATAAAACCACATATTATTATAGCATGTTCCAAAAAAAATTTATCAGTCAATATTTTATCTAAAAAAATCCAAGATTTTTGAACTTTGTTTGGGAAATCGAATTTGCTAAAACTTAGTTTATGTACTAATTTGTTACCGTAAAAAAGTTTTTTACATCTCCATGGAGAGAAACAAGCTATTTATAAATGCAAAAATTTGACTCTTCTTGTTTTATTGCTAAGAATTGTCTACATCGTCTTCTGAGTTAGCTGTAACTTTAATTTGCTGTATAATTTGTCAATCAGATTAATATTTGGTGATTTTAGAAGCCAGTTTAATCGATTAATCCAAAATATCTTCCTTATATCTCTTCCCTGGCCTTCTCAGAGTTAAAATAGTGCCATCTGAACTATTATTCTGATCTAAATATTTACTTTTGTTTCATCTGTGAACATGCAGTGCCTCCACTCTTCTAGTCCGTAAAGCAGTGCCGATATTGACAGTCCAGCACCTTGATTATCCATTTAAAAGTAAACAGCCCACTTCTTACGCTTTGGGTTGTTAGTACTGCAACACTTTTTAAGATATTTCTTAACTGAGTCGCCTTTTTGGTCCGTTATAGTTTGCCCAAATAATTTCGCTAAGTCGCACTGCCACCGTCACATTACACCTTAGAACTTTTTAGACAGAGATGCTAGATCCTTGTAAGATAAACAGTTAAGAAGAAAAGAGACGTCGTTATACATTTTGAGGACTTTTGATAAGTCAAGTTTTTAAAAGATCCGACTGTCGCTAATTTAAATGATTTTTAAAGCTTGATTATGCTCATATTTTGGCAGCACCCTGTATATATTTCATTCAAAAATATTTACTCTATGCGTTAGTAACATCAAGAAATTTTCATAAACCAAAGGTTTGTACGCAGTATCCACAATTATATATTTATTTTTTTGCGCCTCGTATGCCACTGGCTACCTTTTGAATTGAAATATAAATAGAAATAAAAAAAATTACTACCTTTTGAATTGAAATATAAATAGAAATAAAAAAAATTAAAAGTAAAGGATAAAAAATGAGATTTTATCATCAAACATATAAACTTATTTCAAACAAAGTTTGTTTTCATCCGGAATCGAACCGGGAATATTTCGTGCCAATGACAAATTCGCATTCGTTCGCTATCTAAGGCATGTAAAGATCCTAGAATATGGAAAACTGAAAATATTTTGGAGAATGATTACAATACTCTGCCTTAAAAATTAAAAGCCATTTGCAGCTGAAATAATATTCTACTTCAACAGAATATTTTGCAATTCTTGCCTAGGGAAATATAGATAATTTGCCAAAATTATTTAATGGGCATTTAATACAAATAATTTTGGACAATTTATAATAGTACAATACACACAAATAAAAAGCAACAATAATTTTAAAAATATAGGTATTGTTCACATAGTTTTGTAAATAGATTATGTTTGATAAACTAACTAACTTGTATTTAAAAAAAAACTTTCTCATTTTTACTATGCAGTTTATTGGTTATATCAAATAACACGATTTAGTATTTAATCAACACGTCGAAATTCCCACGAAATCTATTTCCTCTATAAAAACAAGGCCAGCGGGCAATTTGCTTGTAAAAATTGAAACCCTTCCGTGTATACGATATTTTACTGGTCGATTTCAACAGAGCAAAAAAATTTTAACTTGATGGATTTCTAAAAATTGAATTTGTTTACCATACAAGATAATTTATACCGATTTCATGATTTAAAATGGGGATATATTATACAGAACAATGATAACAAAATAAATAAGCTAAGAGGAGAAAAGGAAAAGATATATGAAACTTTTAGGTTCCGGTAACCATAAAAATTATTTTCTTCTTAACTGATCAGGCTAAATAAATATGAATCATATATCTTTTGGATTAACCAAAAAAAGTTTAAGTTACTTGAATTTATACTCAATTTATAGTTCTTTAAAAAAACTAAATACTATTTATTTAATAATATAAGTAAAGGTCATAATGGAAGGCTCGGGATTCTATCCCAAAAACCCAACTAGCAACAGTTAATTCTAGGTCTGCTAACATACGTTCGTTACCTCACAATATTCTATTGAGACAAACTCTACCTTCCCAAAGTGAATAACGCGGCCCTTGTATCTATGCATAGTCTTGTGACTTCCCTTTTCTTGTCGCATATCTTTGCCTAGATTCTTTTTATTTTTTACTAAAAAAAAATTGGTTGCTCTAAAAGTTACCGGAAAATTAATAACTAACTAAAGACTTCGCGAAACCTAAAGTGAGAATCTTAGAGGGTATCTTCCTCCGCTTCGCTTCGCGCGTATTTCGTGTTTCATTGCTTGTATATCAATCAATAAACCAAGATATTGACATCCGAATGAATTATGATACTGTTCCGGGTTAACCAATAATCAAACACGTAGTTTCTGAATATACTCCTTTTAGTCAAAACACATTTTAAGGCAGCACAACTATAAAGTAATGATGTCCTACCATTGGATCCCATTATTTCTAGTTGCGGTAGTTTAAATTTATTGCGGGTACGTAATAACGGGACTACATGAGACTTTTTATAATAGCATTAGGAAAACTTCCTAATCGTCCAACTGTAGTACCGAGGTTCGTATGCTTTGGTTTTTCTTTTGGTTTTGATTGCAAACCTTTTGAATTTACTTTTCTACATATACGTGTGTTGTCTTCTCCAATTGACCCTTTTCGGTTAAGGTAAGTTAAAGTAACATTTGAACCTCTTTACTTTTCTTTTGTACTTATATGCTTGCTTATATCTTCTTTAAGTTTACCTTTTATATTTCAAGCTTTGGTTGTATTGTACGCCAACACATTTTCTAGATTTGTTTCAATGTCTTTTTGCTTCGTGTCCGCTGTTTTTTCGTATTCTTTCTAAGATGCCGCATTTCTTCGTTTACTTCTTCTTTGTTCCTCAAGCTTTCAAGATCCTTTTGCATATTCTGCATTTTTGGTTTCACGTCTTCTTAGTGTGCCAACACATTTTTAGATAATTTTTAATGTCCTCTTGCTTCATGTCCGCTGGGTATTTTGTTATGACATCTTCTTCCTCTTGCTTCTAGTCTTCTTCATTTTTCTCATTTACTTTTCAGTTTTAGTTGCATATTACATATATTGGATCGTTTTTTGCCTTAAACTTCTTGTTTCAAGTTGTCTCGGGTCCTTCTAATATCTTCTTGACTCTTCTTTACATCTCGTATTTTGTCATTTATGTCTTCTTGGTTTATCTTCATCTCTTTTTTAAATTCATTTTGCATTAATAATTAAGTTCACCGAGGAATCCAAATTTGCTGCCATAATTATTGCTACTATTAGGCAATATTCAAACAACTTGTTAACACTTTGAAATCTCAGTTACAACTGAATCAAAAGGATGCATTTCGACTTATATAGTCTTTAGAAAAGGATAGAATAATCTAGAAGAATCTAAATGCTACAGGGTGAAAATAATTAAGAAAGGACTAATGATGTAACCATAGTTTAACATGGATAAAACTAAGGTAAGTCTACTTCATTAAAATTACAAGTATTAAATAAATAGATCTACAACTTTACAAATCTATCACTAGGACTAAATCCGTTACAATACTAACAATACCACTAACAGTTTAAAGAACCGAAAAGAACGTCGAATCTCGAATCTAGGTACTCCTTCTACCTAATAACAATTTATTGTTTGTGAGTGTGAGCTAGAGCTACACATGAATATTGCTTAGAGAAAAAGAAGCTAGGCGTAAGCAAGAACAAGGTTAAGATGAATGGGTTTTCTTGATCCAACGTCCATATTGTTCAGCGTTTACAGACAAAGTTTGTGATCTAGGGGTCCATCCAAGGGTTGAGAAGGGACCAGTGGCGCATATAGACATTGAAAAAGGTCAAAAAATTATTACTTTATTTTAGCATAAACAAAACTGACTCTGGGGGAGTATTACCCGCCAATCCCGAAGAAAAGGTCCTTACTTTATACTATTTCTATCATTTTAGCTTAAATAAAACTGGCTCTGTTCCCCTTAAGTACGCCACTGGATTTTTATAATTTTTTTTAAAATTTATGAAGTATAGGATTTTCTTTCGCCGAAGAATGGAAACGAAGTTAAATGTCTTACACTTAGAACTAGGGGTAGAATGCTCGGAATTATTGTTTATTTCTTTTTTCTACGATGGTCAGGTTTGTTGAAGTAGTAAAAGGTCTCAGAATCTGTGTTTACTTTTGTATACTTTTGTTATTTGAGTTGCAGCTCATTATTTGAGTTGGGTTCACAAAAGAAAGATGGAAGATAAGGCTAGGAAAACTTCGATCGTAGTAAAAATAATCTTATGTTTACCTCATAATGTAAAATTTATGAGGGGAGAGATGATATTTTTTTCTTTTTTCCTCTTTAAACAGTAACAACATGTGTTCCTGTTTTACTTTTGATTAATCAATGACATCTTTTTCCTGCAGTGTTTTATAAACATGTTATTTTTTTACAAAATGATGATAAACAATAAAGTCTCAAGATTTAAAAAGACACAATTTTTGTTTTATAAGAGTGGAAGTGCATCCATAAAGTCTTTTACAAAGTCAATTAAAATTTAAAGTAACGATTTGCTTTGACAACCTCTTAAAGCAATGTTATGTTAATTTCTAATAATCTAGGCAAAATTCTGAAATGATTTTGAAAATATCGACCATAACAATTTACGTTTAGGTATTACTATCGCACTTCTCATATTTAAACTAAGCAAAAAATAAAAAATGGTAGAAAACCATAACAAAAGTATTTTTTTATGCCAAAAAGATAAATGATAAACAAACAAAATAAGTCACAAAAATATCTTTTGTAATAATTACTTTTATATCCTTATAAGCTATGCCTTCCAACAAAAGTATGGCTCCAAAAGCAATTTTTACGTCCAGAATGTCTTCCCCATATCTCTTCGTTATCCTTCTCCGAGTCAAAATTGTGCCATCTGAACTATACAGATTTAGTTTTGTTTCATCTGTGAACATGCAGCGCCTTCACTCTTTCAGTTCCCAGAGCAGTGTCGATATTGACAGAGAGAGTCCAGCACCTTGATGTTCCGCATTTGAAAGTAAACAGCCTACTTTTTACGCTTTGGGTTGATAGTACTGTAACAGTTTTTAAGATATTTCTTAACTGAGGCGCCTTTTTTGTCCTTATAGTTTGCCCAAATAATTTCTATTTCCATACTTTTATAAATGTTGTTTGTTTTGCTACAAAGATTTTATTATTACAGATTTCACAAAAATATTTAAAAAGTATTTCAAAGAATTTTTTTTGAACTCATGGTCTTCGTGGCTTAGTAGCTAGTTAAATATTTTTATGAAATAAATTAGTATAATTAGTTTTTACATATATGTTTGTGTTATGGCTTTAATGATTATTGAACCTAACTTGGTGCGAAACTGGTACCAACTCGATAAATTGCGACAACGTATATTGTAATAATTTATTTTTGTTTTGCGCGCTTGACCATGTGTTAACCTGACACTGATGTAGTAGCAAAATATCCATAATAAACATCGTTTTCAAATAGAACGCAATAAAAAAATTGTGTTTTGCCGTTTTTGTCAAAGATACTGGCTTCATTTTTTGCCGAAGTTTACGAGCGCATTGTGTAGGTAAATATCACGAACTATCCAATGATTTAATAAAGTAATATGACACTTATTCATATTAATATTATATTTTTATAAAAAAAGCGTTTTATTTCTGGTATATTTTCAGCAATGAAATGTTTATGGCAATCAATCCAAAAATACAAACAAAGCTTATTAGGTTAGCCATATTATTCTTTTCATCGCCTAAAGCTATAAATTCAAATAAAACGAAGTACGCATATTACATTTGCATGTTTCAATTTGGGTATGAATCATGGGAAAATATTGAATCATTTGAAAAGTTAAACTAACTCGTACCGTTAAATTCAACTTAATGAAGGAAGATAATTTTTTTGATAAGGAATATGAAAAGTAGCATGATAAAATCTAAAGTATAAAGTGACACATGTTAACAAAAAAAGCAAGGTTTTCTTTTTTTTGTATCTAAACCGCTATTTATATATGCAAATTAATTGTTAGGCTAATATTAAAAATTAATATTTGCTAGCAAGATATTGAGCAATGGTTTCCGCATTGTATCGAGTTTATAGTTAAGAGGTTGAGAAAAGAGGTCCACTTAAAACTTTTATACAAATAAAAATAAGTAATATTAAAAAACATATGTAGCTTGACAATAGGGGGCTTTATGAGCCGTTGTTGCGTACGAATCGTAACGATATGTACCTGTACATCAGGACCAGGTTAAATTTAACTATGCATCCAAGTAATCAATGCAGAAGAGGTTGCGTTTCGTTTTTAATAAATGCAAGAGTATCAAAATTAATTTCAGTAGACGGTTGTAACCATTTGGATCGTTGTTAACGGGTTAAGCTTAAACAAAGAAGGTTCTTTGTTTTTAAGTCAAACTTATAAATACAAATTATTAGTGAAAATTAATATTTGTAATATTTAGTTGCGCAAAGCGCGTACAAATGAAATGTTTGATGAGGGCAAAAAGAAGATCATATTTTTAGCAAGCCTTTACAGGACTATGGGACACATTTTTTTCCTTTCTGAGCAACAGTTTTTTAAAAAATTAGCTGTGATAGCAAAGATTCTTTATTCTAATTCGCTTAGGCCGAATTTACGTTGTTTATTATTGAATATCTAATATTAGAACTTGTTAAAACTGAATATTAGTGTCAGCCATTTCTATTCATCGATAGAAACTTTCTTTTCTGTTACGATAAATTAGTTAGTAAAAATTACTTTGAGTATTCCAGAGATGGTTAATATGATTTTTATATTGAGCGAGTGCTAAAAAACCCTTTATTGGCTAGTAAGTTATATGCGGCACGGTATTCGCATGTCGAAAAAAAACCGAGACCTGAAGCTTTCGCAAGTTTATTAGAGATTTCATGAAACAGGAAATATTGCTTAAAGGAAACGTAAAGTACTTAATATACTAGTTACAAATGAAGATAATTATTTGACAGTGTTATTAACACTGTAAGAAAAGACTTATACAAAGTACCACGGAAATTGAGAAAATAACTGTTATTGAACGCGCCAGTATTAAACGGATTCTAAAACAACATAAATATCATGCATACCACATAGAATTGCACCAAGAACTGTACGATCCGATTATGTTCGAAGACAAACATATTTAATTTTGTTTTTAAATATGATTTGGAATAATCCAGATTTAGTGAATAAGGTGCTGTTTTCGGAGAAGTAACGATTTGGTTAATAAGCACAATTTGCATTATTTGGCCGAAAATCCATACCGGATTCATCAAGTGGACCATCAAAATAAATAACCAATTAGTGTTTGGGTTGAAATAATTGGTTCCGATGTAATAGGCTCCAATTTTTTGAAGAGCGTTTAACAGTATAAGTCTATTTGAATTTTTTGAGAACCGAGTTGCATGTATTGCTTAAAGATTTATCTTTAATGGTACGGGAATCCTTATGGTTTCGACATGATGGGACAGAATGTAAGACACTTTTTCAATAATTGGAAGACAGATCATTGGATTGGGCAAGGTTGACCAGTTAAGTGGTGAGCCAGATCAGCCGACTTAACACCATTAGATTTTTTTCTATAGAAACATGTTAAAGGTAAAGTCTATAAAGAGGTTCCAGCAGCAAGAGTTCCTGCAGCAAAGTGTTAGTTTCGTTGAACACCTTGTAATAATTTTTTATTGTTTATGTTAAGTTAAGTTTATAAGTAATTACACTCCTAAATAATTTTAAAGGATGTTCTGTTTTTGCTTAATTAATTTTCTTATACTGTCAATAATACTGAATTGATTATCTTTGTTTGTAACTGTTTTATTAGTTACTTTACACTTCCTAAAAACAATAATAATTATTTGACAGTGTTATTAACACTAAGAAAAGCCTTATACAAAGTACCATGGACATCGACAAAGCAACTGATATTGACATCGACAGCATGAGTTTAAAGTATATGAGATAAATAGTTTGAAATGTGCGTAATTCATAGGTTTAACAAGAGACTAGCATTATTAAATAGATGTCGATAAGGTAAAAATTATAATTCGTATACAATTTATTTTTCTAATTACTTCTTGGTAAATAGAACCAAAAAAATATAATGAAATATAAAATATGTTCCGAAATACACAAAAAGAGAACAAGAACTTACATTTATAGAGGGTTCCACCAGTCACAACAAATTTTTTTTAAGCGATCGATAATATTATAATATGATGTGCTTAATCCGTCTATGTCTGTTCTTCTATTTACGGTATGTGGATGTTTTTTTATTTCGATCATTTCATTAAGGAGTCGTTTTTTGTAGTTCTCCTGTCTTCCAATTATACTTACGTTGTTGAAGTCAAAAGTATGACTATAATTTTTAAGATGGTCAAAAAGAGCTGTTTTAGCTGTTAGAGTCTTTGACGATATGAAACTGCCTGCAATCTCTCGCATGCTCTGACATCCTTGTTTTAATATACCTTCCTGTCTGCCCAATATATACCTTATTGCATTCTTTATAAGGTACTTTATAAACAACGTTGGATTGTTGCAACGAGGGCGTTTTGTTTTTTAATTTTGAATAAAAATGTTTAGCGAGTTTATTTTCACATTTGAAAGCTACATTTGTATGCTCATTTGAAAGAAGGGTTTTAATCCTCTCTGAAGGACCTCTCACATAAGGTATTTTTAAGAAAATTTTATTTTCTGTTTCAGTTTTCAAGGGATTGTTTTCAGATTTATAAAGAATTCTATTTACAAGTTTTGTAGAGTAGCTATTTTTTAGTAAATAAGTTTTGATTAAACTTAAGTTTTTTTGTTTAAAGTTTGGGTGCTATAATTTAATTGCCCTAATTTTTAGATTGTTAATAATATTTATTTTTTGATTGTGTTTGTGCTCAGAGAAATATTTAAGGAATCTTTCAGAAAAAGTAGGGTTTTGGTACCAATCAGTTATTAAACAGCCATCGTCATCGTGTATGCATAATATATCGAGAAAGGGGAGAGTCTTATTATTCCGCACCTGATACCGCACTCCTAGAATCAGATACCGCACTCCTGGAATTTTCATTCATAAACGTGTTTAATCGAACCCCATTTGCTGAGCGGAGAACTCAGAGATGTACTCGAAATATTTTTATTTATTCTGAGCAGGATCTTATTAAAATATTTTGTGAGTAATGTTTAACCAAGCTTAATATATTTATATTGAAAAAATTGTGTATACATAGGAGTTATGCACATACAGAGTGGTTTGAGTTTTTATGGATTTATGAAAAAATAAGGGTAAGGTTCAAATTTAATATTATTGTTAGATCAGTTATATGGCTGAACTAGTGTTTTAGTATCATGTAGAAAGAGTTTTAGAGCATGTTATATTCATTTCACTTCTGCCATTGGCATGCGTGTGAAAAACGTAAATTTTATATACTATTATACTCTCTCAATTCTCAAAAATAGAATATTATATTTCTGATTTTCACAATGTTTGTGGTCAGCAAATTCAATTTTTCTATTCATTTATATTTTTTTGTAATATCTATAAATAAGTAAGAGGATGACTCAAGGGTAACCTACATAACCTCTGATTTATATGCAGATTGTTTATTTTATCTAAAAGATGTTCTCTGTTGCAAGCCATGACCCAGTCCCTTTCTCTAAGATTAAATAAAAAATAATAGTTTTAATGCTGACATGACAAACATGCTTTATGCTATCAATGCGAGCAAGACTGAACGCCAATAAATAAAACCATATGTAATCCTCGGTTCAATAACAAATTATAGTTTAAAATATCTAGACAGCACGCTTTCGTCAGTAACGCAGTAACAAGTACATAATGTAATTTTCTTAAAATATATTTTGCTCAATGACTATGCAAAAAACTGTTATTCGCTTTTTCGTTTCTTTGAGAAGCATGTAAATTTAATTAATTTAGACAACATTACATTATTTTGCACTTTTTAGTGCGTTACTGACAAAAGCTTATTGAAAACAAAATTTAAACCACTGAATGAAAATTTTACAATACGTATTTATATGAAATGCAAATAAAAAATCGGTAAATTTCCTTTACCCGGAATTTCCCTCATTATGAATCTTTCATTATTATTATTATTAGGAAGAGAGAAGTTTAACTCAATTTAGTTCAGTGCATAGTCATTTAGCAACACATATATACTGTCTTCTCAAACACTTTTTTCGGCGCCATTTTGTTCCCTCATATTAGATTCTTATCAATATTTTATCAGTTTTTTCTTATGCAACACTTGATTTTTGGGCATAATTTAAAATCATTTCAACAAGTAGTTTTTACATACTACATTCGTACTACAACCTTTCCTGTGCTTTTATATTACACTTAATGCTTGCACAAAATCTGAAATCAATCTAATTAGTGGTTTTTTCAGGCTGATTTTTTAAATATCTTATTAGGCCGCCATTTTATTTTACTATGAAATATAAACACTAAAACGTGAAGATATGTAAAACCTGAGAGGGTAACTTTTTCACGATTACAAACTTTTAATATAGTCGCCCTTATATTCCGCCATATTGAATTAGTACCCCAGTTTTACTAGTTCATCTCTATACCACAGTTAATTATTGCAAGCAATTTGAAATCACTCTGTTAAATAGTTTTTCAGGCTGAATTTTTAAATAATTTATTAAGCCGTCATCTTGGATTCGTACCAAAATTTTAAAATTTGATTCCTACATATTATTTGAATTTTGTGTAAAATTTGAGATAAATTGGATAAGTAGTTTTTTAGTAATAATTTATTAACATTTCACTAGGCCGCTATTTTATTTTGCCATATTGGATTTTTACCAAATTTTTACCCGGTCATCCCCACATGAACCTTAATTTTTGGTCAAAATTTGAAGTAAATCGGGTAAGTAATTTTTTAGCTTTTTAGCCGCGAACAGATAGACCGACACACAGGCAGACAGACTGACGGAATTGAAAAAATATGTTTTTTGGCATCTAAGGGCCCTGAAACGTAAAGATCTGAAAAAATCTTGGAGGATTTTTTCACGATTACAATACTTCCCTTTTAGGGGAAGTAAAAACATTATTAGATGTTTTTTACCTTATAAGTAGGTAATATGAGGCCCACATAACAAATTTGAATATTTTTAGACAAGTCAATTAGGATACGAAATGAAAAAATAATTCCTGCAATTAAGGCTTTCAGTATCGGAATCTCGAAATCAGTTTACAGTTTCGAAACTCCCGGTATTAAAAACGCGATCTCGAAAAATCCCTACATTTAATAACGTGATGCCATGGAAGAAATGGTATGTGAACGTTCTCACTAACTTCGCGTATAGATCGTTCGATTGCTACTTTGTAATTTCCACAAAAAAACTTATTATGTTATATCCTTGGGAAATCTAAAAAAACTATGAGATGATTCGTAGCTTAAAATTTTGAAGTGTTTGGCAGCACACACCATACCACTGATCTTTCTAGAAGTGTTTATATTTTGATATTATTTATTTATAATAATATCTAATAGAGTCGGCGGTTTAAAAAACTAAAGGCGCCGCCACTGCACACGACTACGTTTGAAACAATAATGCCAGTCTCCGGCCGACCCAACGCTACTCAGTTGATAGATTCTCCGCCCAAATTTAGGTTATGTGATGATTTACGCGTCGAACGAAAGTGCAGTATCTGTATTAATGTGTGCCTAAGCCATATATCTGCTTGTAATAAGTTCCATTTTAAACAAAATAGTTATTATTTACAATAAAATTAAAGAGTTCTATGAAAGACTCTAGATCTAAGATGGTATGTTCTTTGATAGTGATCCATGTTGTTTTGATGATTTCCAAAGTAAGGTTGAAGGAATATTATTGAACAACCAACGACACCAAAATGTAACCACTTGGCAAAATTATGTCTTTTAGGGACTCTACCAACAAAAAACAATTTTTAACGTATTTTTTGTCTTTCACAAACCAATTTTTAAGTATATTAGTATATTAGATATATATTTACTTGTTTGATATAAAGGAGTAGCTACAAAAGAAACTATAGGTCGTAATGGGACATTTTCCTTATGACCTTCTGGCAAAAAGTACATTTTTGGTGGAACAGCAGAATTCATTTTTAAAGTTTTTGCTAAAATTTGGCTGATCATTCCTTTTTTAGTAAGGAAGTCTATAAACTTATTATTTTTATTTTGAACTGATACAGTAGGGTCTTTGGATAAATTTGTATAGGTCATAGAGTCACTTGATCACTGCTTTTTGATTATAATAATTTTTGTTTTACATAACAGTTATATTTCCCTTATCTGCCCTTGTTATCAATATATCATTGATTTTTTATATACTCCCTAGTATCCCTTAATGCCCTAGAAAATGGTAATATTTTATTATTTTCTGTAATGAAGGATGTTTCTGTTTGTCAGTCACTTACACGGCTAAGACTATTAATAATAATAATAATAATAATAATATGGTTTATTGTTCAACGATAAACATTTACAGAACATTCATAGCATTAAGTTCATAGAACATTAAATACTACACTACCCAAAAAATAGAATTACATAACCTAGTTTAAAGCTAAACGCATTAATGAGATCTATTTTCAAATAGTTGAGCCAAGTTTCTTTTAAATTCAAGTTTAGAAGTACAAAATATATGTAATCTGGAACAATAGGTATTAAATAAGTTACACATGTTATACATTGGTGATTGCACTAAAACGCTAGTTCTAGGTTTATCACAATAAAACAAACATTTCGGTTTAATATTTGCAGATCTAGGGACTTTTAATCTAATCAAATTAAGAATATCTGCGATATTGATATTGTTATTTGACAAGTTATATAGGTACATAATAAATGCAATAGATCTGCGATTTTTTAAGGTGGTTACACTGTAGTAGAAACTCTCTTTGATGCCACAAATATGGATCTGTTTTTCTAAAATATTGGCATTTAAGATGCCTAATTTGAATACTCTCCAACCCATATTCATATTTTACATATAAAGGATTCCAAATTATGGAGGCATACTCCAGTTTGTTTCTTACCAATGCAAAGTACAATAAATCTAATGGTCGAGACGACTTAAATATTTTTGTATTTCTGCATAGAAATCCTAACAATTTAGTAGCACTGCAAACTATATTATTTATATGTACAGAGTAAGACAGTTTTTCGTCAAATCATACACCCAAATCTTTAATCTCGGTAACACGACTAACACTATTTGATTCTATTTTATATTCATAAATTATTGGTATAGGAACTTTAGTGTAGGACACCATTTTACATTTAGAAACATTAAAATTTAGATCATTTAATTTACACTAATAAGACACTGCGCCAAGGTCCGTTTGTAGCAAGCAACAATCAGAAATTGATGATACTACATGGAAAAACTTCCGCTTATAGAACTATTTCCGAATTCTTAACACATTCAACAACATCATTGAAATAAATTGAAAATAGTAGTAGCCCCAAGTTGCTTCCCTGTGAGACACCTAAATCATTACCAAATACGTGATAATTAAAATTATTAATATATACGTTTCACGATCATTTAAATATGTAGAAAACAGATTAATTAGGTTATCTGCCAAACAGTACAATTTCAGTTTTGTAATTAGCTTGCAATGGCTTAAACGATCGAATGCTTAAACGTGTACACAGCATCAACATGTTGCTTATTATCAATAGAACTGGCTAAATACGGACTCATATAAGTTAGGTTAGATACCGTAGAGCGTAGCGGAAAAAAACCGTGTTGCTAACTAGACAGAACTGATTTTGCATGATTAAATAAATTATTATATATTAATGATTCAAATAGTTTGGCGGGAAAACTTAAAATGGAAATTGCTCTATAGTTTTCGATATTACTTTTATTGCCTGATTTGAAAATGGGGCAAACTTTTGATTTATTCCATATAGTTTCAAAAGTACCTGTATTTAAACTCAAGTTAAAAATTGTTTTCAGTGGAATTATTAGTTCTCCAATATATGCTCTAAAAATATACCTTGGGATGCCATCAGGGCCCATTGAGTTTGATTAAATTTTTTTAGCTATGTTTGTTATGTCGTCATCATTAAAGGAGTTAAGAGAGAGCAAATGGTTGATAAAAATTTTTTCTTGATAAAAATCCTCAAATGATTCCAAAAAGCTATCAGAACTCAAAAACACGGACCGAAAAAATTGTGCAAATACATCCGCAATGTCTTTACCACCCCTAAGCCATCGATCGTTTAAGTTTATTAAACAAGGAATAGTGGAGTTGCCTTTTTTGTAATGAACGTATTTCCATAAATTTTTGGGATTTATTTGAATGTCCTTTTCACATTCTTTTACATAAACCGAATATGCAGTTTTTATTTTTGTGGCTACACTGTCCCTTATACGTTCAAGTTTATATTTTAACTTATGATAATTTTTATACAATCTATACATATAAGAGTATTTACTTTACAGATCTGATATAATTTCTTTGTTATAGCACTTGGGGTACTTATTCGAATATTTAATTTTTCGAACAGCTTGATCAAGTAATGTACCTAATAAATCATAGAATTTTCAAGATAAACATTTATATCATGTTCGAACAGCCTAAGGGTATCCCAGTTAGTATCACGTATTAGTCTAAACAGAAGTAAGAAATTCGCCTTCTTAAGATTATATAGTCTCGGTCTCAGTCAGAGACTTTGTGTCTTATTTCTAGTTTAGTCATAAAATACTAGGTCTAACAATACATTGTTTTTATTTTTTATTATATTATATTGAGTCAAATTAAGGAATGATATGAAATTTTGCATTGGATTCACTAATCTTATATTATATTGATTGACAAAATTGGGGAACATTAAAATCACCTATGATTAAATAGTTATGTCCGGATCTTTGTATAAAAATCTCTAAATAGTTAGAAAGTTCCTCATGAGTACCCAGCTCACAAGCTGGTGGTATATATTTAGCTATCACTATAGGGCTCTTATTTTTGCAAAATATTTTAACACATTTGACTTCAAAATTTCTATTGGAGTAATTTCCATTAAAATCTACAAAAAACACATTTTTACGTACGGCAATTAATACTCCTCTACCAAATTTTTTTTGAGAACTTATTAAGTTTCTATCTCATCTATCCACAATAAAACTTTCATCAAATAATTCAGTATTCAAAAAATTCTTTCAGCTCCAAGTTTACCTGATGAGTAGGAGGTTTGGCTAAAAAATTTTTACCTGTCACAAATTTTCTTACAAATATACCTTCCGGCAAAAACTCTGGTGTTAGAAGAGATTTATGTATTTCATAATACACTTCAACTTTGAAAAAGGTATACCAATCACCTCTGGAGTTAAGTTTTTTCACATTAAAAGACCTCGATGGAAAAGCCTGTTTTAGATACATATTCAGCGAATTCTCAGTAACACTTAACGAAAGACGGAAAACATGAATACAATTTTTTTCGGTATTGGAATTACAGAAGCCTGAAGGGCAGCTCCAAGCTGCTCACTTGAAATCTGTTTAGATCCCTTAACCACATTTAATCTCGATTGACGCCCGTCTTGACCGCTGTTGTGGCTGACCCGACCACTGCGCGAGGACGTCGGAATGGCATTGTTGACCGGCGGTACAATATTGTTTGCGGTTGTTTCGATGTCGATGGTAAGACTCTCGTTGTTCGGTTTGGCATTTTTTTCTTCTGCATTTTCGGATCTCATGCTAGGCAAACGACGACGATTCTGCTGAATAATGTTAATGTTTTCACAACTCTGTGACTGATTTTTTTCAGATAGTTGTTTAATTATTACTGCTTGTTGTTGAATAACAGTATTTTGTTCTGCAATTACACGTTTGCACTAGTCAAGCTAATCCCGAATTTCGTAAAGAATATCGACAAACCGGTCTTTTAAAATTTCTTTCGCACTTTCGCTTTTTAAAAATGTCTCTATATTTTGGGGTTGCTCATTCGCTTCCGCGCACTTAGCGCTACGGCTCATTATAAATTCACAACGAAAATTGCGGTAAACCACTCGAATATTTTAAGGATTCCACAAACGATGTTTACACTACGATGTTTACACTACTGAGGTAGTTACTAAAAATATTTACAAATTTGTTACGAGTTTGGATTTTTTGTTCTTCATTATCGATTTGGTCTATTATATACTAATTGTCTATTAATATATCACTTATCGATAAATTGTCCTTAACATATGGCAAGTTAAACTTTTCTCCTAAGCTTAAAATGAAGTTAACATTGGATGGAATTGGTTGGCAAGTTAGATTATCACACCACTTTGGCTCTATGTTATTTAGTGAAAAATAAATCTGGGGGACTTTTTTCATTTTTAATAGATTATGAAACTTTTTTATTTGTTTTTGCTTGACGATGTTTTCATTTTTATGGTGAAAATTTGTTTGTGACTCATCGAATTTTCTAAACACATTTGCTGGAATACGAAATTCAATAGAATATTTATGCGGTTCTTGTTAAACTAAATTTCCAATGTACATAATTTATTTAAATGTTTAAAATTTTTGTTTGAAAATTTTTAATTATCTTTTGACATCTGTTCAGAAATGGAGTCTCTTCGCTCATAAAACTATTTAAACATTTTATTGAGTTTGAAAAAAGGTTAGGTACAATTTTGTTTTTTCTACATGTCAATAAATACTTTTTATGATTTTCTAAATTAGAAAGTTTTCTTGTAAAGTTAGCAATTAGCTTAATTTCTTTTGCTACGTCCATTCATAAAGTGTGTTCTGGTCCAATTTACCAAGAATTAATTAGAAAAATAATTTGTATACGAACTATAATTTGTACTGTATATTTCTAAACTCTTATATGTTTATATTATATTTTTAAACTATTTTTTACAAAAGTGTATACTTGTAGAGCCTTGAGAAAGGAAAATATACTTAATAATATATATATATATATATATATATATATATATATATATATATATATATAGATATATATAGATATTTACGAACGTATGTGTGTGCTTGATTAGCTATATATCCAATACATTCCTTTTTTATATGAACTGTGAGAGTTTATTGAAACACTGCTAAAACGAAATAAAATAAGTCTATTGAACTAGAACAACAAAATTCACATCCGCAAGTCCAAAAACAGAGTCCTCCCCTAAATATTAATACAAATTTCAAGAAACAAAGTTCCACCCCCTGTGCCAAAATTCCTCGCTTTGATTGGTCCTATTCGTTGGCAAGAGGGTTTTTTTTCTATCTTCGTAAACTTTCCCATGGTCAAAATAAAAACATTCATTACAGATAGTAAAATGGGAATTTGGAGAAAGCTTTACTAAGAAGGGTCGTTTCGGTATTTTCCTATCATAAACCCTAAATGCAATAAACAGTTCACTATCGGTGATGGTTCCTATTATCGAACGTACATAAAATCGTACAAAGAAGTGTTGTAAAAATAAAAATTAACGGATAGCATACAAGAACCTTAAAACTAAATTAGACTCTAAATGCCGATGGAAATTCCCACAATTATGTACAGAAAACTAAGTACCTACAAATTGTTACATTTCTCAATAGCAATAGATAATTAGCCTAGATTAAAAAAGTAAATGTAAAATAAAATAAATATTTACAGTATGTTATCCAGTAGCAATGAAAAGAAAAACAAATATATACAGTGTGATATGCGCAAATTTTAACTTTGGCAGACAAATGTGGGAGACATTCAGTCGCCACAGATATATATATATATATATATATATATATATATATATATATATATATATATATATATATATATATATATATATATATATATATATATATATATATATAATATATATATATATATATATATATATATATATATATATATATATATATATATATATATATATATATATATACTTCTAGTTATCTAGAATTGCGTATTTTTTTAATTTATTATTTCTCTTTCTTTTCTTTCTGAGTGTTTAAATCTGAATTATTACAGTGTTAAAGTAGAACAATATTTATGTACTTTCTGAATTTTTGGAAAGTTAAAAAACGCAAGGATAAATGCTGGTCAATTGGTTGTAAGCAAAGCCATAAAACATATTCATACACACAATGTCTCTAGGCAGTTAGATTTTCGGTGTCATAAGTGTAGATGTTTAATAATTTTAAGGAGTGTAAAGTGTAATAAATCCATATTTTGAACACCAGCAAACTAATTTTAGTCATATTGAAAACAGAAATTATTTGGATAAATATTTTGTCATCAAAAAGTTATGGAAGTAATTGACTTAGATACAAAAAGTATTTTTAATATTTAAATAGGTAAATACCCAAAATTTCATAAATTTTTTTAAATTTTAAATTACCAAATTAATCTCCTTTAGGAAAAAATAAATCCGAAGAATTTTATTGATGCAATAATATCATTTGACAGAAATGGAAAGACGTACGTATTTATATATATAAGGTGAGGGTGAGAGACGAGACGAGACGAGAGTACAAAAAATTGTCTCGCAGCTTCAATACGTAAAATATTCGAATTTTCCCCGGTTTTTGCACAATATATAACAAAATCCAAGTAAACTAATAAGAGTTTCGGTTTAACTCCACGATATGCGTATTTTGTTAATTTCTTTTTTCTCTTTATTACAGTGTTACAGTAGAACAATATGTATGTACTTACAGAATTTTTGGAAATTTAAAATACGCAAAGCTCAACGCTGGTCAATTGGTTCTAACCAAAGTCATAAAACTTACTCATACACACAATGTATCTAGGCAGTTAGATTTTGGGTGTCATAAAAGGAGTATAAAATGTAAAAAATCCATATTTTGAACACCAGTAAACTAATTTTAATCATATTGAAAACAGAAATTATTCGAATAAATATTTTGTCATGAAAAGTCATTGGCTTAGATACTCGATTTTTTTTCGATTATAAATATGTGTGTTCAATTAAAAGCGTTCACTATCCATATCTCAAAAATGCTTCATGTTCCGTCTAAAAAAAAATTATAACAAAAGTGACCAAGAGCAATTGAATTAAAATGTTTTCAAATTTCTAAATTTACCGCAAGGGAGCGAAGTTGCTATGGTGAACAGTAAATTTCAAAAATTGAAAACTCCCAGAACTAGATTTAACTTGTATTACCTCATTGAAAAGCTGAGTTAATTTCCTATCGCTTTGGTTGTAAACTTGTTGTCATGACCCTTAATAAGGGTATTTATTAAAAATATTTAAATTGTTATCTCATCCGAAAACCTTATCTGAATTGAATAAACTTAGACTTATTTAACAGGGAATTTCAAGCTGTTTTAGAATTCGGATTGAGTGGTTCTCCCTTTAGTTTTTCACAAAATGTTTACATGACGTTGTTTATAAATGATTACATTTTTTCTACTTTCTTAAAATTTTTAAATGAAAGGCTATATTTTTCTTATGCTAGTTATAAAGAATAATAAATACCGAAGTTTTGGTGAAAACCGCACATCAATATCGCTGTTGGTTTTTATGCTATTACCAAATTAGTGAAGTAATTAACAACTATTAAGTTTGGACAAAGGGACTATAGAAACAATATTATTTTTACCTACGAGGGAGATTATTATTTACTGCTTTATTAAACTATTTATAATTGACAATAATGCAATATTGTTTGCTACTTTTGGCTTTCTTCCCTTCACTTATGTTGTTGTTTGTATATTGTTGATTATATATGATACTTTATTTAAGCGCTAGATATTAATACGCCTAATATTCGAAAATAACATTGTTTTCATAGTGCGTGCGACCAAACTTAATAGATATTTAAATTGTTTTTAGAGGATATTGGAGTACTTTTAAAACGCATCGATTTTTCAATGTCTTATTTATTGACGAAGAAAAAAATGTCCCGAGTTAAATTTTGTTTTTTTCGTTGGGATTATCGGAAAATCACTATTTTTTTTTACATTTAATTTTTTTGTATTTTAAAAAGTTTGTTTTTGTTTATTGAAAAACTCTAGACTTTCCGATATTCGTCGAAAAATTCTTGAAAGCCTTGAGCCTATAATGTTATATGTAGTTGTCTTTTAAAAATCGGACTACGTTTTTGTTAGTCCAGGTTAGGTTGTTTTTTTTGGGTTGATGTAAAAAAGTGTATCTATAATTAAATAATTAATATATATGTTCTTTTATTTACCTTTTTTATATTGTTACTATTCTTTGTTTTTTCCTTTTTTTTTAATTTTTGTTTCTAAGTAATCAAATTAATTATGTAATGATTTATAATTATAATGTGGCCTCAATTATAAATTTATACAGAAATCTGAATATTTGTAAATTATTTAGAGGCAATTTACAGTTTAAATAGCATTTCTACTATTGTTGTTAGATTTTCAAAAAATCTAATTCTAAAATTATTATGTTTAGGGCTACTTGAAATACAGGGTTCCAAATCTCCTATTTCACCGCACGTACAATTTTCATGTTCCGGTAATTGTATATTTTTCATGTGAAGGATATAAAGCGTAAAAGCTTCTTATTCGACATATTGTCTTAACAAAATTTTTGTTTGCTTCTTTGGAAGCCATGTCTTTTTACATAAAAAGGGAAAATTATTTTTGTATTGGATTCCTTTATCTGAGCTGTAAACTGAGCTTGCCTTCTTTCATTTTTTTGTTATACTAATTACGTCCGTATATGGGATTAGAAAATAGCTGCAAACTACGGACTTGGCTGCCTTGTCAACCAGCTGGGCTCTAGTCCAAACTAAATAGACAACTTTGTTCATATATTTCTGATTTAAAATTAAACAATTTAATATTTTTGTTAATGAACTATTACTATTTTCAAAAATGACAAGCTTATTGTTTTCTTCATTATTTAACCGATTCTGGGATAGCCCATAATTCAGCCAAAACAATAGAAGAAACATTAAAATTAATAAAATTTTTTTAATTAAATGAATATTTTTGTTGTAGTATACACAGCCCGTTTTCCATTTTAAAACTGAACTGTCTATGAAAACTTGTTTGAACTTAGGTAGTAGCTTGTTCTTCTAAAAATTTAATTTTTATAAATGTATGATTTTCATTGTAATTCTTTGTCATTATTGCTTTAGGATTATTAATTTAGGAAATATGTTCTTTATGCTGAGATATCCAAAGATAATTTTGGATCAACATTGGTATTTGACATTCTAAAGTATAATAATAGACTGTAAGTTCCTTTATTTGATTAATAAGTATGCTATATTTGGATATAAGTTTTAACCGACATTTATCGGCAATGTAGTTTTGTTTAAGTTCCAGTGTGGCTCGTTTCTTTTTGCCTCTAGATAGGTAAACTGTTTAATTATTTAATTATTTCTAGTTTCTCTAGATGTGTTCGAGCGGCTGCCCCGTAAAAAATACTCAAGTAATCAAATATAGAACGGACTAAAGTCTTGTAGATTAATAGAAAAATGTTAGGATCTGCTTTCCAATGTTTGTGACTATTACAATACATTCGTTCTTAGTTCTCTTTAGAAGATATTACATTTATACTTGCCAAAGAAGTTTGCTGACTAGATTAACTGTTGATTTTTGAGGTATAGAAATGTCTCCTATTTTAGTGGTGTTAATTGATTTATACTTCTTAAGAAATTACAGATGACTTTTTTTTTCTTATTTTTTGTTGATATGTTTTTTCTCACCCAAGTTACAGTGTATTTTTTCAGCTACTACTATTATAGAACATTATAGTATGTTCCTTGTATATCCAAAAAAAGCACTGAGGTGCACAGATTTTTTGTGAATCCAAGTTAAATATCAATCACTAAGTTGACTATAACTTTTCGAGTTGATGTTCCTCTGTTAAAGCTTGACTGAGTTTCTGGAAATAAATATTTTTTTTTCCAGCCTGTTCTTTAAGACGATGAGAATCTTAATGGTATATTACTAGGATTTTTAATAAGGTATTGACTGGCTTCTTGAGAGTATGCTATTACATTTTTGAAGAAGTTTGTTCTTTCCAATATCTTATAAGTTAAATAGCACAGGATGGTGCATATTATTGTTTCCAGGGGCTGAATTATTATTTTCTTTCAGTGCTCTTTTCAGTTCTCTATAACTAAAGAGCTTCTCCAAGGAGAGAGAAAGAGAGATTAATCCAGGCTTGTTTAGTGCAAATTAAAGAGGATTAGGTAAGAGGGTTCTTTCTTTTTCCCAAAAAAAAATATTTTTCGTGTTCCAGGAGTCTATCTAAGACGTCGAAAAAACCCAACTTGTGATTTTTGAATTTTTTTCCTATTACAATACTTTCCCTATATAGATCATATAATAGACTAACAATAAATATAATTTATAGACTGTTACACGTGTGGAAATAATAAAAATAAAGCTCGATCATAGCAAAATACTTTTTAAACAGATGATTAATAAAAGCTGCTGTGCAGAAAATTTCAATTTTGTCTCTATCATACCACATAACGCTCTTTCAAGTTCTTTCAAATATCTAATCAGAACTACATAAAGCGATTTAATAAAACCTCCAGTTTTCCACAGTTCGTAATAAATAATGCAATTTCACATCAAAGAGATCCATCTTTAGAGAAATGTTCGGGATTCAATGTGCGTCAACTTCTTTATAGTTTCTCAAGGCAATTCCGCAATCCCGAATTTGGATAGATAGCAGAAATATATCTTTGAAACAAGTTTTTAAGGAAACTTAAACAAGGAAATCGAAAAAGATTGGCAATTTTGGAAACCCTCGCGCATATCTATTATGGAAAATAAAAATACCTGTTTCTAAATAAATTACCGCCAAATTTCATGAGAATTTTAGAATGTTATACATCTGGACATTGTGATTAAATGTCTTTAAGGACAGAACTCAGTCCTGTGACTAGTTTCAGAGATACAAGGTGTTAAACACTATCCAAATCCCATATAAAAGACATGGTGAAACCAAAATGACAACAAATTACTTCTTTCAAAATATTTATAGTATAGTACCTCCCCCAACAAGAAAAGAAAATGTGAACATAGGTCTGCAAATGCTTTGTTTTCAATATACATTGTCTTACATTGTAAACATTTTTGGCCCTATACTTATCTAGAAAACACAGCGATTTTAGACCTATGTTCATATAAAACTCTTTTCTTATTTTGATAACTACTACATGTCAAATATTGGGAATTTTGAATTCTGAATATTCTTTTGGGGTTGCTGAAATTCTTATTGTGATTTAGGAGAAAGGCCTTGCCTTTCCGTAGGCGGTTGATAAAGAGCAAAACTTGGAATAGCAATAAAGAAAGTCATATGTCTATTGTCAGAGTAACGACGGAGGTGACACCTCATCTAGTGCGAATCCTGTACGCACGTTAAAGATTATATGAATAATTTAATAGAGAGTGAGGCGAGAAATAGAGAAGAGCTTAGTGAAGGTTATCACCAGGGTAACGAGAAGGAGATTTCTAACCTTGTATACATAGCGAATCCCAGAGACAAAGACTTAAGGCTGCAAAAATCATTTCAAATAACTATTCTAATCCCAGACTAACGGGCTGGGTGCCTATCTTTCTTATACACTTTACGACTGATAATTCCTGCGTGTGTTTGCGGGTTCAGGCAAACACACGCAGGAATTACCAGTGGTAAAGTGTATAAGAAAGATAGGCACCCAGGAAATACCGAAAAACATATATTCCCATTTCCATTAACAGGTCTGTCAGTGGAATAATATGTCGGAATAATAAAATGTTTAAAAAATCAGTATCAAAAATTATTCAGTTGACTTCAAATTTGACAAAAAATATCACCTAGTCAGTAAAAATCAGGTTCCTTTTATTGACGAAGACATTAAGTGATATGACGTTTATTTTTTAATGTCCGACTAGTTTATTATTGACAAATAAAAACATTAAGATTATGCCCTAGGGCGTCATTATAGAAAGAACACGCCCTATATTATTATAAATAATAATTAAATGGGATTAACGCCATAGGGCATTAAAATAAAGTAAATAAAAAAAAATTAAAAAATAGTTTATAATGTCTGACGCATATTAATTGGACTATCCCACTCGTTACGAAAAAAATATGCTTACGCGGTAAAATTGGTTACCTTTTTCTAAGCGGGCATTGTCAATTCAGCGTTTAACGACAGTTGGTTGCTAAACTGGTTCACGAAGAGGCGTTATTGAGCGATATGCGAAATTCTATTGTTGCTGCCCACAGAAATGAAGTTTCTGGGCATAAATTGCAAAAAAATCCAATCATACCTCAAGGAACATTAAGTAATATTATCTTACTTCTAAACAAAATGAAAATTTTTAGATAGAACTCAAAACTGGCTGTCGTTCTAAGATTACAAAAAGAGATGAGCAGGCTCTTTGTGCATTTATCAAACAAGATGGTGGAGCTGCGTCCAGGGAAGTAGCTGTAAAATGGTCACATGTTATCGGTAAACGAGTTTCAAAGGATATTTGTTTAAGAATAATGAAAAAAATGGGATATGGGTTCTACGAAATAAGTTGTACTCGTAAGTAACAAAGAAAACTCAAGCTTATTATATTTTTATTTTAGGCGAAGGAAAAGCGATTTCTTTCTTTAGAACAAAAACGAAACTGACTTTTATGGGCAAGGAAGCATAAAAAGTGGGAAAAACATCAATGAAATTCAGTCATCTTGTGTGACGAATCTAAGTTTGCAGTGTGTATTGGCGATTCGCAAAGCAAATTTATCCGAATACGAGGAGAATAATAACACATAGACTATGTCAAGAAAAAAGGATGTATGTCCTCACAAGGAGTGGGACGTCCTATTTTCATTGGTGTTAATGCTGCAAAGTTAACATACTTTTACAAGAAGAATTGCTGACTTCTATTAACATGATTCAACTACCAGAAGGAGGGCTTCTATTTCAGCAGAATGGTGCAGCATGTCACACTGACAAAACCGTAAAGTCATAGTTCGAAGAAATGAATATTTCTGTTTTAAAAAATCCTTCGAGTAGTCCCGACGTATCTCGAATTGAGACTTTGTGATACCAAATGAAAAAAGAACTTCGAACCTCTCCAGTGCGCACCGTTCCTGAACAAAAACAGAAACTTCAGAAAATTTAGAATGATTTTCAACCAGAGTACTATAAAAAGTTAGTGGACACTATGCCCGAGAGAATCGATGCCGTTTGAAAAGAGTAGATGACCGCACTCAATGGAAACTGTAACCAATTTTTTAAAATTAATATGCGCCAGACCTTATAAGCTATTTTTTATTGTTGTAATCGAAATAAATAACAAATTGTTGATTAGTTGTTCAGATTATCTTCGTTTTCTTTGTTGTTATTTTAAATAAATAAAAATTGGTTCAGATATACAAAATTCATATACGACTGGGCTCTATATCCCTCGGGCCAGAGGCACTCTTTCAATCTTAAGCGTTATTAGTCTTATAATACCCTTGTCACCTTAATAACTACAGAATATAAGAAATCAATTTATTAAACTTAAAATATAATATAATAAAAATAAATTTAAAAATATTATAAACAGGTGTATCAAAATGATGTTTTTATTGAGTATAGTATGTGTACGTATGAATATTTGATTTGGACTTCACGAATCAAAGTTGTAAAGAAGAAAATTGTATGTTCTTTCAAAAACAAACAATTGTTAGAAGTGATAATGAAACAGATTATTCACCATAAATTATTATTTGCACATGTGCAAAATTACAATTCAAGAAACCAATCTTTCATTAACCAAGTAAAAGCCTTTCAAGTTTCTGTAGCAAGTAATTTAAAGAGTTCGGCATTTGGTCTCCGTTAGCAATTTCTCAGCTGAACCTAAATCACAGATATTTTTTCCAAGCGTCTAAGTTAAACTATAAGATATATTATACACCTCACAGAATTGCCATGGCCATAAAAACATAGCAGATATTTTTATTGAGCTTACCACAGTGTTTGATTAGTTAAGTTCATAACCAAAAGTTGCTTACGCTGAGAGCATTTAAAAAATTACGTTTACAAAGCTGTTTTTAGCTGCATTTTAGGCTGTACATGGATTAAAGGATATCGTAGTATCTCTAAAACCCATTTACATTTTAACGAATTATTAACCGATAAAGAAAAAATATCTTTAAGAAAAGTATGTCGTTTTTATTGGTAGGATTATGGAAAATCAGTATTTTTTCATATTATATTTTTTCTGTTTCAAAAAGTGTATCTTTTGATTTATTAAAAAACTGTAGACATTCCGGTTTTTGTATGTTGAAATTTAAATAAAATAAAAAACACAAATGTATTTTTAATTGTAATTTAAATGTAATTTTTAAAATTCTGTCGGTTTTCGACCGATTTGTGCAGATACCGTGTAATTTATTTATGTTTGACTTTCCTCCAAATTATTTTATTATTTAAATTGGTATTTATGCTCAGAGAGTGCAAAATGAACTGCCTGAACATGTTAGTAATTTAGCTATGAGATTTATACTTTCTTGAATTGGCCCAAAAGTATATGTTATTTTGACTATAATTCAATATTAGTATGTAAAGTACATAAAGCAGGTGTTGAGTTGTTTAAACAAAGCATGCTCGAGCTGGAGATTCCACTGGCCAAATGATTTATGTTATTTATACTTACACGTGTTGCCAATTTATTTTACTTTCTATAAACCGAGAATTAAGAAAAAATAAATATCCACTGAAAAAGTTAATAAATTTGTTAGGGAAAGTATTTATACATATTGAAGTATACTGTGTTTTGATACCCTTTTCGCCATGTGAAGCAATGAAAACCTTAATTTCTTAGTTTTTGAATTTGCGTTTTAACCTTAACCCTTCGCAAGTAATTTTATTTAAAATCAAAATATTTTGCAGCCATTAGTGTTGAGAAACTTTCCTACTTCATGACTCTAAAATAAAATTTATTGATTAAAAAAAGTAACTAGTTGCATAGATATTTATATTGTGAACATATATGTATCTAAATAACGCAAAGTATGAACAACGAAACAAATATACTATTTCGCTAAAATTTAGGTTGATGCTGATTGCATTTTATGGTTCAGTAGAATTACTACATTAAATAATATTATTTTATCTTTTATTTTATCATGACCTACAAAGTTTCGAATGCTCGAAATAATTCTATTTCTATTCAATGTCTATAACATACTTAATAAAGATAAATCTTTTGTTGTGCACTTATCCATTATATATTTGTTTCTGCACGTTCCTCATTGAGATAGTTCCATAGAGAAATTTCTGCATCCAATATTGCAGGTTCTCTTGGTTAGTCTTGTACTGACTGCGTAAGTTTTGCTTCTTCAGCTGCATGATTCTTATCTACTTAACAGGCTGATCTATGTAGTTCGTAAAAATAAAACGCAATTTTGCGAGAGATTTTAATAATATGTACAACTTGAGTTAAATATCTACAGACGTCTTAGATCTTAGTCTTTTCTACAACATCAAAATGTATGTTCATGCCGGGCATGAGAATGTATTTACACTTTCGTACAAGTATTTGCTATTAAGGCTGGCATTAAATAGCTGTTTTACTCTCCATTCATTCATTCATTCATTCGTTAGTTAAGCCTTCATGATTACTTCAAAATGTAAATTTGTATGTCACACACAAAGACCCGTGTCATCGTTTTCATATTTGGACCATTTTACAACTTGGGGGCATGTTGTAATTTATCTCTTACCGTGCTTATAATGCGACACACAGGCCAAACTGCTTTTCATTGGATTCCTATGACTTGCATGTTTTGTAAGTTTTCTGTTGCTGTTGATCTTAAGTGTAAAGTCATATAAAACTATATATAACCATAACGCACTGAGTGATTTGATTGAAACTTCCCTCTGTCAAAAGGGACAGTGTTGGCCTTAAAGCAGATTTTAGAAGCTTTCTAAAATCTAAATGTTATAGTTCTTCAGTAGTTTAACACTTTCACAGTTCTGTTCTAAAACGAATCAGAAATAGGACCTCCTTTATAATGTTCTTCTACTACCAGTGCCTATAGATTGGCTCTCTGACATGCAGGATGCTATAAGTTTATTTATTATGAAAGATAACAGTTGCCAGCTGGTATGTACTAACGATATAGCAGTGGAAACTTCATTCTATTCTACAAATCTAAAATCTGGCGTATTTAATGGCACGAGTTTGCACTGCTTAACATTTTTAAATGTGTTCAGATTATTTGTTGTGTCTAGATTGACAAACAAAAATCTTTTTTGGCTTTTTCGCAACTGAATAAAAATATTTAACTTTAAATTAATTGAAGAAAATATTTAATATAATTACACACCTCAACATGTAGACTAGTCTGTCTACGGAATGTTTCGATACATAATATAAACAATATTATTTAAGCAAGCATAAGAAATTTTATCATTTACATTAAGTTTTTATAGAGACATAGTAGTTGTACAAATACTTTCATCACTGATGAGTCCCGATAGGATGAAAGTATTTGTAAAATCACTGTGTCTATAAAAACTTAAGGTAAATGATAAAATTTCTTATGCTTGATTAAATAATATTGTTTATATTATGTATCGAAATATTCCGTAGACAGACTAGTCCATATGTTGAGGGATGTAATTAATTATATTAAATATTTGATTTAATTAATTTAAAGTTAAATATTTTTATTCAGTTGCGAAAAAGCCAAAGAAGATTTTTGTTTGTCACTGCTTAACATGTTGGAGAGCAGATTCGTTGCTAGACAAAACCACAGCGGACAGTAAGTTACTTTGGGAGGTTTCCCTTTTTATGGGACTCTAGTCAGTACTTACAACTGTCTTGGAGTGATTCAAGTAGAGTTTTGTACTCTACATTTGTTTGATATTTTGTATATTTTCAGTACTTCTACAAGGCAAGAATTTGGTACACTGTCAAACACCTTGCGGAAGTCCACAAACGCAGTATGAATGTTTCAATGATTTAATAATCAGTAGTTCTTTATAACCCTGGTGTCCTCGCTTGCATCCTTTCTGTTCCTCCGCCGGTACTTTGTTGGTGGTGACGTGTTCCTTGAGCGCAAGCTTCGTGCATCAGGTTAAATTTTTTGTACCACTAGTTTTGGATTTTATCAGGTTCTGGTGCTTTCCAGCTTTGTTAGTGGAATACACCATCTCTCTAACCTTGTTCACGCTGATGTTGGGAAATTGCATGTCAGGGATATTAGCTCTTTATTTTTTTGTCCTTATCCAATTGGCATCCGCGTTATTTTTCTAGTAGCTTTGTTTCATCCTTACGTTCGTTATGATCGAGTTCCCTGTAAAATTGCTTTTGGCTGTTGTTAGAAATCTAATCACGTTGTTCGATTTAAGCATTTTAAATATATCCTAAGCACTTAGTTGTTGTCTGAGGGTGTCTTTGTATGCAGATGGTTTGGGTGAGTGGTCTAAGTTTCTATTTTCTGAAAAATTCTCCTAATTCGTGTGTTTAGTTCTTTAGATGTTTGGTCGCTGCTATATATATATATTCTGTTAATCTTCTGAGTTCCTCTCAAATATCATGAAATACGTTTTCTACTACAGCTGGACAGAAGGGCAACTTGTGGGGTTATATAAACGTATTATTTTAGGGAAAAAATTTAACAATTCTGGGGTGCCGACCCACTCACAATGTGTTACGCGTCTATTTCGTACGAGAACCACTCCTTGCGTCTGCTTGATCAGGATCATCAGCCAAACTCATCTGTTTCAGTAACAAATGAGACACCAAAACGACATCTTTCTGTTTCCCCAACAAAAGTTTTTTCTGATGGGCTTCGTACACGCTGGAATTTTCCGGAGCTCTTTAAAAAAACGAGTTTTTAGCCCCTCTTAAGGGGCCAACAAAGAGATCGATTAATGCAATCCTATAATCAGGGTAGAGCCTACTTAATTCGGTTACAATTTTGTCGTATTTGACTGCCTTTTCGCTTTCTTTAACAATTATGTTGGTATCCGCTGGCGCAAGAATAGCTGAGTCTGGCTTGTTGTTTGGCAGCCTAACAGTATCAACAGTTTACATTACATTCTCGATCTTTTCTAAGGCATAAGGGAGCACTGGAGTTTTGTGGATAGCGTACTGAAGTCTCACATTATAATTTAGCACCCTAAGATTAGCATTATGCTGGTAAATATAACTCGAAAGGCATAACGCGAGAATTTACTACATTATACCAGAGTATTAGTGACTCCGATTCATTTCGATTTTAGATTTTAATCCGGCTGATATAAGAAGGGAGCATGCCAGTTTAGCCAATTTATGTTGATGTTTATTTTGGTGATCATAAAAAAGCAACTAAAGTCAAGTCTGCTGTAAAAGCAAGTCTTCCAAGTCTCGTTGTAAAAAGAAAATCCCAACATCCGCGTTTTCATGGTACCGTACAAGTGGCGGCAGAAAGTCCGCACTATTAGTGACCTTACAAGCCAGACTGATAACGATACGATTGTGCATTCATTCCAAATTTTAAAGGCCTCGTCCACCCTGTTAACGAGACAGATAAATACGGGAGACCGAAGAGCGTGAATGGATGCTATTATTAAAATGCATCATCTTGCGTGTACACACGACTAGATCCTTAACTCGTCTCGCCTACACTTAATAACCCCAAATAAAAATAGTAACAGGTGGAACAGCAAGCAGATTCGTAGCAGCTATTTTCTTCATCCCGTAAAGTTTTGATTCCCATATTTTGCGTAATAGGTATACGGTGTTGATCGACACCTAATTATTATTTTTATATTTATATATTAATATTCTTATAACTATAATTACTATTATTTGATATTTAATACTTATCTATTAATAAAACATTTGCTTTTTAATAATATTACGAACGAACATTTACCTTTTTTGAAATTAAATCATCTGAAAGGCTGAAACTCCTAAAGCCCCACTTTAAGAATAAAAAAAACACGAAAGTAAGTTTTTGTGCCTTAGTATGCTATTATGTTATTTGTTTTAAACGTGTTATTGGCCACAAAAATAATAGATTAAGTAACTTTTTACAAAGTCTATGTATCTGGAAAATACCCTGTAATTCTAAAAAATAATTAAAAAATTGAAAAAGAGAATAGTTAAAAAATTGCAAATATATTTTTGAAAACGTTAAATCAAGTATGGTTTTATAAAACACCCTGTATACATAACCAAAAACAAAAAAACAAAAGAAATTTTTTACAGTTGATAATATGTGTTATAAGCGATTAAATTTTTCCTTAAAATGTCTTGATCCACTTCGAGCAAGCAAAAAACGGCGATAAATGGTTTTAAAAGGGTTACTAAGTAGATAAAATACCGAATTCCAGTCTGTAGAATTTCTGAATATAGGAAAGAGCAATTTAATCGAAGTATAAACGAATAGTGAACTAATACTTCCAACCCACTTACACAAATTGTTTATGCCTGATCAGGTAAATGATATAAACCGGGTATCTGTATATATACAAGCACTTTAAATCGGCTGGAAACAACAACGAGCAAAGAATCATTTACGATAAATATAAAAATATTCCTGTCTCTTTGCATAATCAATTGCCGAGTTTACAGATTATTTTTTGACACTGAATACATAAATATAGTAATACGCTTTAAAGATAAGTCGAAAACTAAAAATAATAATTTATTAAAATATAATTTAATTGTTCCGTACTTTAGTTAATAAAATAAATAAAGGCATTAAAGGCGTATTCTAAGTTAAATGATGTTACACCATATTTCTACGAGTTTACAGAAAATTAAGTAATAAAGGTAATTAAAGAGACACATTTGCGAAGCAAAAACATTGCATTGTCAATCAGAGAGTAATAAAATTAACACAGCTTGAGATATAGAATATTAAAATTCTGTAGCAATTAGTTAAAAGGTCACAATTTTTTTTCTATGTTTTTGACAAAATGGCAATGAAGTTTTTATCAGTTTTAATTTGCCTTATTTTAATACAGTTTTAATTTTTTGTATAATTTATAAATTTTAGCTTTACATTTTTTGTATAATTCATAAATTTAAGCTTCTTTGGTAAATAAATTAGATAAAAACACAATTTATAACAAAACATCACTAGTCGATCTTTTTTTAGACACAGATAAAGCAAAAACTAATTGTATAATAAACAATATATCCGGCCCCTGTTGAACATGATGGAAACAATAGAGTCGCTAGAGCCTGAATTTATGACTTGAATTTAAAAGGCTTTAGACCCATATTATGTTGCCATTTTTGACAGTTTGGCAGCTGTCAATTCTAGATGTAAAAATATCCATATTACTGTTGAACATGATGGAAAAATTAAAAAGCTAAAGATTCTGTTTTATCCAAAATGGGTATTTTAAACAATTTAAAAATTATACTAGAACAATTTTTTTAAATCTCTAGTCAAAAAAATTGTATATAAATAAAACGATTTCTATGTAGTTATTCGTTTTTGATATATTTTTTTGGTTTCAGAGGGCTACCTCATAATTCTAGTGCTATCTTGTATGATAAAAAAAATTATGTACAAAAATAAAATAAATTTGAGGTATTTCGCCGTTTTCTCGAAATATTGAGCTTGTGTTTTTTAAAATATAGATAAACAATATCTACGCCAATTTTTTCTATGTTAAAACAATTACCTCAACTGTATTCATTTTCAGTTTAACTGTTATCGGTTTATGCATTCTCAAAATATCATTTCTTTTTATATATGTAAACATATCGAAGATCTACGCTGATGGCTTCCAGAATCTAATTCCTGTAGTACTTTGATCAGATAATTTTTGGTGTAAATTTGAAACAGATTTGATTTGAGTGTTCTAAAATTGTCGTTTGAGCAACTTTTGGGTACACATCGGTACAGCCACAATAATTTTTTCTACAAATATGTTTCTCATTTTCTAAGTTCACTAAAACATCGAAAAAAAAACACAACTCACTTTTGAAAAAAATTTGCAATTACAATACCATCCCTGTCTATCCTATACATTAATTAACAATACAAAATATAAGATGTTATATGAGAAAGTAAAAATATGATAGGTTAATGGTCGTAATGGAAAACCAATATTTCAATAAACAACTAAAACCCTATCTATACCTACTATCAATGTATACCACCAAAATATTTAGTTTCTAATACACCCTGCAGTATAAATAAAATCCATATTACCGTTAACCCTTAATGGTCACTGATGATGATTAACAGTCAGTATATGCATAATAGTCGGCAACGGATTTTGAAATCAGAAAAAGCGGCGACTTTATATACTCTGTACTTAATGCAAAAAGGAAAATGTTACTACTCTCGACCGGATTGCTTTAACACCCCGTACGTACATAACACGAAACCATATAACATACTAAAGTTAGCGACACTTAGCATAATTAAATACATAGGCTTAAAGCAAAAAAAGTTCTGTCTATATGGAAGAAAGTAATTATTCTGAATTGGACTATTTTAACAGTCACTATTAAACATATTAGAAGAAGTGAAAATTGCTAACTATTACCTAAAATTACGAGATTCCTTTAGGTAATAGAAAAAAATAGCGAAATGTGTTAAAATTGTAAGGGGAAAAACAGCATTTGAGGTATAGGCATCCGTCGAAAAATGCCTTAAAGTTACCCTATTTTTTACTCTTTTCTTATTTTTTTCAAGTGACATCCCGTGCTCCGATATTGTCTGTTAACGAACTTGTCCCAGGTTTTTGAACGAGAAATATAAAAAATGCACCGATTGGAAAAATTAACCATAGTGGCCTGCATTTTGGGTCACCGGGTTTTCGAAAAGAGTGCCCATCGCATTTTCCCAAAAGAAGCGCCAATTTATCCTCGACCTATAATAAGATTATTTCTCCGACATATCGTTACCGAGCTGGAACGCGTCGAAGGTCAAAAAACACGGGATAAGGAACTCGTGGTCTATTATTTTAAGAGTTTTACTTTCATAAAGTGTATATATATATATATATATATATATATATATATACTACATAGCCGTATGAAGTATTACACGCAAATGTAGATATATGTTGTTTTCATTATTTCTTATTTACGGTATGTAGAAAAAAGTAGTATATGGACTTCTTAATAAAATATGTTTACTTACGGCTTTTTAATCAAACTGAATCAGATAAGTTCTTATTACTTAATATTTACATTTAATTATCGCATATTTCAAATTTTAATTTACCTTAACTGAGCCACTAATTCTATTGCACGTTTTCTACAACAATAGGGTCAATTGTAAAAACTTGAAAAAATTAGCTAATTATAAACTCTTGGAGTAGAATGATAAAATAAATGAAATATTAAACTTGTTGTTAGAGAATCATAAACAAACCGTCACTGGTAAACAACAAGCCAGCTGAATTAAAGGAGACGGTTTTTCTTAAACACACAGCCTTTTTGCCCTAAGATTTTGAATTTTAATTAATTTTCTCTGGTCGTGTTTCTTTTCTGGTTTGGCTAATAATAGTAAGTTTTCTGACGAAACATGTCCGTTTAAATAGACCAGTAAAGCAGACATTGTGGCATTTCATTTAGACTACACTAATTAATAAATTTTGTAATTTGAGCACCTTTATGAGACATAAAATAGTCTTGGTTTATAGTTCTTCTTCTTCTTAGAGCGCCGTATCCCGCCGAAGGTTGGCGATTCAAATGGCTAGTTATCGATATTGCAGAGTGGAAGGTATCTCTATCGATGTGCATCCAAACCATCTTCTTATGTCTCTAGGTTATGAGTTTTGGCGTCTTTCGATCGATTTTTTAGCTTAGATTTTCCTTCTACAATCGTACGCAGAATCTCGTACTCATTATGTAACCCAGGCGTTGTGTTTTTCTTTCTTTGATGCTAAGCATGAGTTTTTTTGTTTATGTATATGATTTAATACTAGAGCGCTAATCATTCTTTGAACCCCCGCATTATATGTAACATTCGTCGGTAGAGGAACATTTCGAATGCATATCTATTTTTTTTTTTGGTATTTAGGTCTAGCGTCCAACATTTTATCCGTATGTTACTACTGAAAATATATAACACTTTACCATACGTATTCCTGTTTTATGAAAAATGTTCTCATGCTCATAAACTCTCTTCGAGCTTGTTCGATCTTTGATATTATTATCTTCCTCGGGTCATATTGTTCGTTGAATAGAACGTTTAGATATCTAAAGGAGGTCACTTGTTCAGTGATGTTTCCATTTAAGCTGAGGTCTGCATTTCTTTCTGATTTATAAAAAACGATTACCTCTGTTTTGAAGGCATTTATTGACAGTCCGTACATTTCGCTGTGTAGGACCATGCGATCCATCATGTGCTACTATAATGTCAGAGGTATATTTTCAAAAAATGTGTTGTATATTTTGCTATAAAATAAGCCTTTTTATTAAGAAAAACTTTAAATATATAATAATGTTAATGTACGACTAGTTTATTATTGACAAATAATGGCATTATGTCTAAATCAAATAAAAGAAATAACCCTCTAGGGCATTAAAAATTATAATGTGGTTTATTATTATTAAAACTAGATTTTTCCCAAAACAAAAAAATTACTTACTCGGACATTAAACTTTGAAGGCACCAGGGGCATTATAATTTAATTTTATCTTAACATAGGTATAATATGTCAATACCCATATGTCAATGTATGTTAGGGCATTTTCCTTGATATCCTAGACATTTTTTTGTCACGTACACTAAACTAAACAGTATAACCACTAGTTTTGAGCAGAATTGGTAACATCGCATCTGTAAAAATATATTAAGTTTCAGAAAATATAGTTAGCTACACAGCAGAAGTTCGGCAGAATCAATTATTTTGTACTCATGAATTCAAGCCGTTTGGCATAATTGTACAAAAATACACTATTTTTATCAAAACAATCGATTTTTTGAATTGCATTTTTTTAGTTAGCTTTTTTAATCTATGTAAAATAAAAATTATTTTCTTGTCAATAAGAGCGCTAAAAAAAAGCGCCGAGAAAGCTGACTTCTCTTCTGGTTGGACCAGATTCTAAAGACCCAGGCCAAAGGGTTGGAATTCAAAAAATATATACAATTCTAAGCAGAAAAATTCATGAAGTCATGGTGATGACCACTAAGGCCAAATACCTTAGAAATAAATAATTAATCCTATAAATATAAAAACCTTTAATTATTAAATTCAAAATCAGACACGCCATTGGAAACAGACCATAATCGGGAACAATAAGTCAAGTCTCGGAAAATAGTCAAAATTGTTAAAAATTTTAAAAAAATCAAAGATCTCAGTTACTGATCAAGTCTAACATTTTAAGCAATACCCTTAAATTAAAAAAAAATAAGCAAGGATACAAAAGTTAATATTAAGTAAATATGATTCAGAATATAGAGTGAGAAATAAATGTTGCTTACAATGATGTAGAATATTTTAACTTTATACTTATAGTAAAGAGATTGAAATTATTTAGATTGAGTACTATTGCCGCAACTGAGAAATTCAGGGGCTGCAAAAATGAGGAAAATTAAATTTTCAATACCAAAAAACATAGCTGTGTCAGATGTGCAGGGAAAAAATTTGTCGAATTTGTTGTCCGTCACTACTAAAATATGAGAATATCTTTGTTCTGAACGACGCCATGGCTCAAAATGGTCCAAACTAATATTCTGTGCCTATTTTTGGCCACCTTTCAAAATATCTTAAAAATTTCCATCTGTTGAAATTATCTGGAAAATAGGATTAACTGATTTGACAAATTTATACAGATTGTCATTTTCCACTCGCCAAGAGAGATATTTCTCAGGATTTTCTTCCGATCTTCTTAACATTTTTTTAGAAACCTCTAAGGATGGCTTAGGAAAATCTAAGGATTAACACTAGCGGCAGTCTCAGAATTAACAGATACAGATCGTGAAAGAAAATAAGGTACTCTATGTCCTTTGGCTTTACGATATATTAGTTAAAAGTCATATGGTTGAAGACGGAAAGCCCAACGGGCAAGACGATCTTGATGATCTTTAACATTCTGCAACCACAACAAAGGATAATGGCCCGTAATTACTTTAAAATTGGCATTATTCAAGTAATGCCTAAGTTTCTTGACACTCCAAATTTCGAACAATCTTTTTCCGTAACTGTTAGTGTCATCATATTTTATTTGGTAAGAAATTTTTTCTTTTTTGTCCATCATCAAAAGTGGTCTGTTTAAAGGATACAAAGTTTCTCGAAACCCGAACAGGTAAGCACTTTAGTTGAGCATCCACGGTGTAACTAAGATATTTCAGCTCAGGTTTTACAGGAAAGATTTTGCTCCTGACACACTATTAGACCAGCTTCCCTCAATCTGTCATAAATAATACCTAGGAATCTTACATGTTCTTCAGAAGTGTTAAAAATTACCACAATATCATCTAAATAGACCATAACGATATTCTCCTCTTCCAAAACCCGATCAACAATGCGTTGCCAAGTGTCTGGCGCATTAGCTAGCCCAAAAGGCAATTCGCGGCTATCCCCCGATGTATATATTTTTCTATATCGACTATATTAAAGTTTATTTCAAGCTAACCTGTATCAAATTTCAACCTTAAAGATTAACAGCAAAATTCAATATCCCTCTTTTAAATAAAAGATCTCTTCTAATATTTAGTGATTGGAAACGCCGCGTCTCGTTACCGTTCGCGAGTCGAAGTTTACCGCTCGCAATAATATAGTTTCGGCGAGCATTGATATCTCCGGAACGATTCAAGGGGAATTATTTAAATGAGTTATCTATAGCGTGAGCTATAATGGATCTTTGGTAGTATCATTTGTTGACATGTGTAGTGCCTGGTTCGAGTTCGATATCATATTCTGCTATTTTATTATAACCTACTTCGGAACCCATCAACGAGATTTTGTCCTTAACCAATGCATCTGGAGCTGTTCTGACGTCTGAGAACAGTGTGCTGCTATTAATTACAGAACAGATTCCCCGAGCAAGTTTAAGATATTTCTCTTCGAGTTTTCTTAAAGATTTTACTGCAGGTAATTATGTAGTACAAAAAAGAGATATTTTGCGAGAAATTATGCCCAAGTGAACGTCTTTTGTTATACTAGTAAGCGACTAGATCGAAAATATTGAAAGAGCTTAAAAATAAGTTATCAGAAACATATACGGTCTATATTTCGTATTATAAAATTACAACCTAATCAAATACAAAATCAATAAGTGTTAAAATTGCGACTATCAATTATTCACATACCAGAAATATATTTAATAACAAAATTATAGTGTTAGATCTTTTTCAACTGTGATGTCTCAGTTTTCTTCCTTATACGAGTACAAGTAAAGAGAACTATTGTATTTAGAAACTCTGCCTGAGAATTATTATGGTCATAATAATATATGAATATTTATTATCCGCTACTTCGTTAACCAATATTCTAAAATTCAAGCGAATGAAAAGTTATTGAGAAAATTACATAATGCGATGATAAAAACAACGTGCACGAATATTCCTTCTTGCAAAAAACAACCCTTAATTATGAGTCAAATAATAAATTTACAAGATTATTGTTGATATAAATAAAGGAATAAACTGATTTATTAATTTAAAAAAAAATTATACGGCAAAAAAATTAATACTAAACTTCTACAGTGAAGATTAGTTTTTAGAGTTTCTTTATAGTCGTCGATTCTTTCAATCAATCCATTTAGTAACTCAAATAATTATACCAATACCGCCTAGCCATATAATTATTTAGAAAATGATAGTATTAACATTAACTCCATTCTAGTTAATAGTTTAAGCAATACTTCTTGTAACTGTCAATCGGCAACAATTTTTGGAATTTTAATACGGCTTGGGAATCTAATATTGTGATAACTAATAGAACTTTCAAGAATATGTAATATCTTTCAAGATCAAAACTTACTAACAGTTTGTAAGTTTGTTTTAATAAAATTTTCATAATGATATTACCATAAGAATATCAATGCGAAAATTACTCATAATGGAATGTTATTAGTCTCTGTTGATGCCACAAAAATGCTTGTCTGAAATGCGCCTGAAATCTAATTCCTAAAGAAAACGAGCCGCCCTTTGACTTTCTCGCGCCTCTTATCTGGATTTCCATATGTATTTTATGGATCAGAGACGAATCAATTTGTTTTTATTTGGCAAATATACCGGCAAACTTGAGAGGCTAAGGGACAGGGGGAAAAAGATTTAAAAGCATGTTCAAGTCTTATCATTTTATGCTAACATATCATGCTGTCAGTAAAATAAATATAGTCGAGGAATAATATGAATTTATATAAGAACCTTCCTCAACTTTTAGCTTAATAATTGTGCCTGTGTACTGTGACTCGCCTTTGAACGTAATAAGAAAAAAAGTAGATAATTATTTCTCTTCTAAAATAACTTTCACAAATAATTTTTTTGATGTATTAAAATTATATTCGTTTAAAATAAATTTGGTTTTATATTAAACTAGTGTAGAAAAAATTGTTTAAATCTTAATAGAGCATTTTTTGCCATAGTATTGGAAAATGCAGTTTGAAATTATATACGTACAGGGTGATCTCTTATATTTTGCACCCCGGCCCGTATCTCGGTTATTTAAGAAGATAGCCAAAAACTTTAAATACAAAAGTTATAAGGTTTTTACAGAATTTTTATAATATCAGAAAAAACATCTGAACATAAAAAATCGGACATAGTTACCAAACTTTAAATATACTAGCGTTGATACCTTTTTCTCTAAGAATGCCCCAGAAAATTAAGGAAAACCTTGGCATAAGAGGCAATGTGTATGAGAGAGAGGGAGAACTCTCCACTCTATAGAGAGTCAAATGGAATACATTGCCTCTTATGCGAAGGTTTTTCTCAAATTACTCAGGCATCTTTAGAGATAAAGGTATTAAACCTAGTATATTTATAATCAGCTAGAAGAGACCCATTTGGGTATTCCATAGAATACAAGAATAGAAGTTTCATAAGTATCCCTGGGTATTGCTGACATGTTTTTCATCTGGAATCAGGGACGTTTTAGAACTAGTGAAGATATGCTAGGGGTTAATAACGCCGTCTTGGTAGACTACCGAAAATCTGACCTCAGTCTTTATCAGATATGCAAAGCTCAACAATTGCGTATTGTGCAAGAGTTCTAAGCTGAGAAGACCTTTCTTATACTGGCGTGAGAGATAGATACATGAGACAGATGAGCATGCATGTATGCTTCTGCTCAAATTCATTACCATCCGCGTACCTACGTCTAGTTCTTCTAACTCTTTAAAACGCCGAAGGAGCAGGGAAGCACGGAAATTGCAATAATTCGTAGGAGTTTAAACTGAGAGAAGATTTGACGTTATTTGTGTCAACTATTTGGGTTTGGTCCAAAACCAGGTAAGCATGGATTTTGTTTAACCCCATATGCCAAAAAATATTCCAGTCCGTTATAAGATAACGCCATTGGTTGTCTTTTTCTCGTACCTATTTTTGAAGTTGGACTATACGACGCAATATTAGTTTTAGTATTTGGAAAATTTACTGGTACACTTATATGCTCTGTGCCAGGGCAGATACCCGGTAGCAAAAACGACTGCTCAGTACTGAATTAACCAAATCCAACAAAGCGTTTGTTGATATTAGCCGTCTTGACAAATGGGGCAGGAAAGATTATTTCTGTCGCTATATGTTTTCTTCAATACATTTTTATAGACCCAGTACATACTTAGAGACGTTTTTTAAATTAAAACACGTCTGAAAATATTATTACCAGTTTTTTTAAATATATTTTTCCAAAAAAATAGAGACCACTGCAAACCACAAAATACTACTGAGAATAATTAAAAATATATAAGTAAATTAGAACATTTAAACGGGCATAAAATTATAAAACAATAGATACATGGAGCAATCAATTTACAATTAATAAAACTGGACAATAAAACTAATATATTTTAATACCTATTTAACACGTAGTGTTACACTGTCAATTGTTTACTAGTGGGCTCGATATAATTCACCTCTGGAAGTCGAACATATTTTGTGATTTTTGTATTATTTTTCACTATTTTATTTTCCTTGGAATTATATTGGGCTTCGTTCTTGCAATATAGATTGTTTAACGACAATAGAGTTACGTAGTTACGTGTTTTTAATACTAGGAAATGTTAGAGTTGAATTAAATTGATAAAGGTGGATTAACTTTTGTGTGTCGGTTTTGTGTGTCTAGATATCATTTTCATAAAATTTCCTGTCTGAGGCCTAGAATTAATGCCCCCTCCACCCTTACATTAAACCGTGGTTGCCTTTTCTAGTGACCCAATATTAAATAGGTACTAAATAGTATAATGTGTGTGTTTAAAGTGTAGTTTTCTTTATTTTAAATTAATTGTTCCATTTGCTTATTGTTTTATAATTTTATGTCCGCTTAAATGTCTAAGTAAGTTTTTTCCTTAACGAGGTGTTGTTTTTGAATTTGGCTGTGAATTGATATTTGTTTGTTAAATCTTTTGTTTTTTCTGTTCTTGCAGTGCTTGACAAAGGCAATTCGTCTGCTGAAATATTGACAAAAAAACACTATTTTGAAATAAAAACACGTAAACTATGTTCCAGATCAAAGCCCAATAAAACTTTCTAATCACTGGCGTAGCCAGGAAGGGAGGCCGAAGAGGCAGCTAGCTATCCCTTCCAGAGGTATTTAAAATATATTTTATACAATACAATTTTATATAAAAAATATAATTTATATAGTACAAACACGGCGTAATAGCCCAAGAGCTCGTGACAAAAAACAGCAAGAGTTTTGTAATGGCTCATATTTCAAAATGAAGTGTTAAGGTTATACATGAGTCAGCACCCATTCGCAAGGTCAGATAAAAGGATACCTGGCGACACGGCGTGCTTTGTTGTATGTTAAATTAGTACATGCCGCACTACAAGTGTTTCGTAATAATTGAAAATCGGCGCTAAACTTGTTTAAGTTATAAAAAAGCGACCATTCAGCAGGACACATAAGTTGTCGCGATAACGATGTCAGTACAAGAGTTTTGTAATGATTGAAAATATGTTTACTATTTATTTATTATATATAATTAAATAGAGAAATAGTCAGATCTCAGTTTAATGGAACAGACGCAGTCAGCAGTCGCTCAAATTGTGGATATCACTGCATCCCACAACCTGACCTTGCGAGTAGGTGCTGACTCATTTACACCCTTAAAACTGCATCATGTTGGAATATGAGCTATTACAAATCTCTTGCAGTTTTGGTCACGACCTCTTCGGCTATAATGAAATATACAACCAGAAGTTAAAGAAAATAACAGTAAAGATCCGATGGCGAGATATTCTAAAATCGGCTCTGAATTCCTATACTAATTTTAGACCTTTGCCTAGCAGGAAAATTTTCTGTATACGCCAGTGTCTCTAATGAGTTACTATTTTATTCTTGCTTAAATTTGCTAATTGAGTATTAAAGATTGACTTTTTATTTTAAACAGTCGTCACAAGAATTATATAGGCCTACGCTTTGATTTTTTATTATTCGATTTTTCTCTAATAGACGACAGGATTACTTTTTACCCATTAATCAAATCCAAAAATAAAAAGGGTGACTAAAATTGTTTTATGAACAAGTTTTGGTTATGAGTACACATCCCTAACTGAACAATGATAATTTTTGCAATTCCGAGAAAAAAAATTAAGTGTCCATTTTTTAGAGGAAGAGCACCGCTCGGAAAAATAGAACAATGTAAACATTTTCAGGCCACTATCGCTCCAAGGACAATTGCCTTTTTTCTACAATGATAAAAGTAAAACTTTATTACAAAATTATGGTTTGTCTGCTGCATTGCCGGACATGTTATAGACAGGTAGCATTCTTGTATTGAAGTTGTGAAACGTTAAATAAAAATATGTTTACAATTTTTTGATTTGAAAGTTAAGTGAAATTTTAAAAGCTTGATGTACTGGAAAAAGGCAGCATTTGACTGACGCCACGTTTAGGGCCTTTAACGATTAATCAATTTATTTTTTAGGTTAATCAATTTTTCTTGATTATCAGTTTTTTAATTATTCAATTGTATTATTGATTGATATTTTCGACTACTCTATTTTTTGAGTATTGGATTTTCTCGATTGATTATATTTTCAAATAATCGGATTTTTCAAATCAAAAGGAAAATTTCATCTACTAACTTATAATATATAATAAAATAGTTTTCCGTAAAATCGAGGTAGGTTTTTGTTAATTGAAAAGTCAATAAATAATTAATGTCCTAGTTAATTTTATTGCAATTCATCTCTATATATTTGATTGCATATTCATAAGCGAATATATTATTAAAACAATTTTGCGATATACTGATTAAGTATCACCTAAACATTATGCTCCATACATGGGTAACAGTTAAATATTTATTATTCAAAAAGTCGATTATTAAAAAACTTGAACGATATCGAGTAACTGAAATATCGATTATTCAAAAAATCCAATGATCAAGAAATTGATTAATCGATTAATCGAAAAATTGATATACAGATGTTTTAAAAACGGTAATTGAATAATCGATTATCAATCGATTAATAATCGAATTATCCGTATTCCACGATGTCGATCGTAAAAGACTATTCCATGTACGTTAAAAATACTTTCCTTAATTGCGTGTCTTAAGATATTTAAATAGACCTGTTAGATACGTACATTGTATACATACTTGGAACATTCAACTGGAATAAATTCTATAGCTTGGAAACTGCTTATCATTTGTAAAAGTAGATTTCGTCATGACGACGTCCGTTTAAGTATTCTGATGTCATCCACTTTTTTTAAACGTATATTATTTATTTGCGATCGGTGGACTATTCTATAAACATCTTATGTAATGTTTTAAACCTAAATTCAACTGTTTTCGAGTTTAGGATATGTTACTTACATGTATTTAGAATTTGCCACTAATAAAATTAATGTTAAAGATGTATTAAAAATATCAGCACTACACAGATGCGGTATTATCAATGATATATCACATGTTTTGTAATTATAAGTGAAAAGTAGTAAAGTATATGAACAAAATATAAAGTATGTCTAAAATATTGAGTTATAATATAATATAGTGACTACAATAGCGAACCAATTGTAAAATAATAATGCCACACTAGCTTAAGCGACTTAAAGATATATTGGTATCTCATTTTTTAATATAAATTTAATAATATCCAGAAATCAATTAGTCCCAGTATTGCTAATTACACTAAAAGGATAGTGGTTTTCCCACCCCTTCTGCTAAACAGGAAACAATAGAACGATGACCGGAACAAGTGACGTTTAATCGGAAGTTGTATTCGATATCTCTGGCTTTATGAGTTAACAAATATCGCACTACAATAATTAAATTATTGGTTATGGCAAACATAGAAATTTATTGGGTTGCTTTTACTATTCATTCAAGTTTTTGTAGTTTGTTCGACAAATTAAAATATCTTAGGTACACTGGAAGTATCAAAATTCAAATACATATGAACTAATCGCCTCCCAGGTAACAGGGCGTTCAGCCAACATGTTGAAAGTAAAAAAACCTATAGTGATATCATCAGATGTCCTTCTAGAAAATTCGATTTTAGTCGAGCACATCTGTCTATTTGCTTCTCAATTTCGTTAAAAACAACGTAGGTTAGCCATTTCACTGTATCGCCCCGTATATATACATTATGTGCGAAAAGTTGCGCACCAACTATTTCATGATTTTTGTAATTATTATATAGTTTCTCATTTTACACATAATTTTGACATCACAAGTTTCACCGTATCATTCCTATATACATAAATTTAGTGAGATAAAAATTTAGACATCAGTATATAAATATATATATATATATATATATATATATATATATATATATATATATATATATATATATATATATATATATATATATATATATACATACGGATTTGTTTGAAACATCTATAATTATTGTACTAAAAGCCCGTGTGCATATTAAACGTCCTGAATTGAGTTGGATTTTACATAAACTAAGAACACAAACCTAAACTAAAGGGCTTGACAATTGATCCTCCCAGTCAAAATAATTGACTTAGTTTGAAAGTTCATTTCACGGAGAAGGGAATTCAAATTCCGCTATAGTTGTTTGATAGAGTTAAGTGTCCACTTTATAAAATCTAAATTGCTAACCTACTTAATTTTTGTTAGATATGGATTATACAGGTTGTTAAAGAAAGCCTTGCACAATGGTCATAGTATGGCTAAAAACTGCAGCTTAACGAATTATTTTCTTGGTGCGTCTCTTTAATTATCAGCATTATACACTTCCTTAGGTCCTTTAGGAGATTTCATCAAAATGATGCATTTTCAAAGTTTGTCTTAGTGTACACCAGCACCCCTACGACAAGTTGATAATAAACGGTATTGATAATAACTGTGATTCAATTTTAATTATTATTAGTTATGGGCTGAGGCGATGTTTAAATGTAAGAAAATATGATTTTTCTTGATGGTTTAAATTTAAAATTGGCTGTGGAAATTTGCAGTGACGGAAAATAAGATCAAACAAATTTATATATATATATATATTAAAAGAGATTTTGCGGATGAATTCTTAAAAAGAGAAGTAAAAAAAATCATGGGCATGTCCGCAAAAAAAAAAAAAGGCGTGAAGTTTGGTAACCGCGCTACAGGTGTTTCGATTTTGGGTTTTTTCTGGTCCAATCTGCAAATGTGTGATTGGCTCCTGTCAGTGACTCCACGTTTGTTTGTTTTCTAGGATTTTCCACAACTTTCCTATATCTTTTAACTTAGTTAAACTGCTCTGCTGATGAAGTCTAATAAGACCGAAACACGTGTAGCGCGGTTACCAAACTTCACACCCTTTTTTTTTCTTTGCGGACATGCCCACGATTTATTTTTGTTTATACCTGTAGTTTTAAATGACAGAATTACATCGTTTTTGAAAACCTCCTTCATTAAAAATGTTAAATCTTGCTTTTGAGACAGAAAAAAATATGCTTTATTGAAATTTCAACTTTGCCAATTTTAGTACAACTATAATTTCTTTTTATCAAAATTTTACATTAATAATAACAAGATATTTTTTATCTGAAAAACAGTTAATGATAAATATATTTTCATATCATTATGAGTGAGGATAACAATAGTTATGACCGAAAAGTGAATCGTAAAATACGCTACCGCAATTGTCGAATCTGCTCATGCGCAAATCATGTTGTCAAAACTCCTAAATAACACTATTATTTTCACCTTACTTACAGTTCTTAGTCCATAAATGAAACACAAATTAAAACATTCTTAAAGACTGAATGTCCTATTTTTAAAATAATATTCATTAGATCAGGCTTTTTTATAATTTAGGAGATTAGTCATCGATTTTATATTTTCTTCGGGTACAACATAATATATTAAAAAACTGAAATGGATGATTTATAAATATTTCTCTTTTTCTATTTCGAGTTCTCGCTTCCGAAATTTCTGGGTAAAATTAAGTATATCTTTTGACAGCAAAAGTGTATGTAGAACCATAACTATAGAAAAAAACGGCTTCGATTTTAAAATAATGGCTGTTATGGAAACCGAATGTGTTACAAACATCAAAATATTTTATTTAGAAAGATCAATGTCCCAGTAATATCCCAGTAAATAACCCTGTATAGTGTTAATATATTTTTATTCCATATACCTGATCCTATACAGTTATATTTTTGAGTAAGTTACAGCTACAAAGCTCGTAGTGCGTTGGTTAATTCATACTCATCTAATTGAATCAAGATATTAACATAGTTGTTTTAGGAATAGTTTTAAAATAAACACATATTTTTATTAAACTTTTATTCTATCATTACAAAATATCTTTAAAAACCTTAAAAGGTAAAATTTAGATAAAATCTCACTTTATTTTTAAATGACACGAAGTTTGTTGGATTATTTACTGGTGTATCAGCTAGCGGAAATTAAAACTCATTTGACTTGCTAGAAATATGAAAGTGGTACATAAGAAAGTAAAGTTTTTAAATTGAATTAAATTTCTGCACTTTAGTGGAAACTTGACTCGGTTCATTTAATTTTTATTTTTCTGTGTTGTTTTTTGACCTAGATAAAGTTCTACTAGTTTTGTACTTTTATCATTTGTAGGATTGGTTCAGTCATAGACATGGGCATCGTCAAATGTTTAAGGAGTAACTTAATTAGTAAGATACCTAAAATATTTAAATTTCATTCTGCGAAATACTTAAAACAAGCATTAAATGGTTTAGAGCAGTAGATACTCATATTAATAAAAAGAAAAATTCGTGCAAGTATTGTGATAGAAAGGTAAGTTAATAAATAATATAATAATACAATTTCTTAAGTCTAAGCCTTGTTAAAGAGGATTCCGGAAATATTTTAATCAAATTTGATATTATTAATTCACTACATTCCATATATATACGATCTTTACCTACCAGATTTAAGAGCCTTCCAGCACTCAGAAAAAGAAATCAAAAAGAACAATAATATCAGTTGGAAGCAGCTTTGGGAATGATATTTTTTAGTGCGCTGTTTAATTGTTTCAGCGTTAGTTTGTGTAATTATTGTTGTCAACATAAATACTTTAAGTAGCAAATTTATATTTAAAAAGATACTGCTATTGAAAACAGTAAGAATTTCTCATTTTTCACCTGAATTTAGGAAATTAGGATATCAAAAATTACAAGAGCATGAAAAATTAGCCCAACGTAGGCACAAAAACATATTAGAAAATACAAGCTGAGGTAAATAATAAAAATCATAAAGTGTTTGTTCATAACTTGTAATAGTACCACTACCATTTCATTATTTAATGAACATTAGGCAAATATGTATTCTAGTATTTTAAATCGGTCAACATTTCAAAAAATAATTTGTATAATATAGTTTGAATTGAAAATAGGTCTCAAAATGTTTTCATAGAATACAATTATTTTCAAATTTCGATAAACAATATTTTCGCATTGCGATATATTTACAAGAAAACACGATTGCGCAAATTATGTTCTATATAAATGTAAATATAGGTCATGTACATAGCCGCCAGAAGGCGAGGAGTGTGGAGGCATATCACGCTCTTGTATTTGAACATTGTTCCCCACTGAAAATGGTTCTACTGGTACGCATAGTCATATACCTACATTCTTGTAGTAACTTTGACTGTTAACTTGTCAACTTATCTCTTTCAAGTTTTTTTTAATTTCCTAAAATTTTGTTTTATTCAGAGGGTTTTCAAAAATAAAATATATATTTTTTAATATTTTCTCTTAGGCCGGACATATAGCTCCCTGACATAGTAAAATTTTCTAAACTACAATTAACTAATATAAAATCATATTAATTTACTGTGTTCCTAGCCCTTAGTACGTACATTCAACTCTGTAGTATATAGAAAGCATCAGAGATATGTAATTAAAATTACAAAAATAATAGCAATACGCAAGGTCATTTAGAAAAATAAAAATTTACTAGTTTTTAAGGAAGTTAATACTTCAAAAATCGCTTAAGAATAATCATTTATGTCTATATATATATATATATATATATATATATATATATATATATATATATATATATATATATATATATATATATATATATATATATATATATATATATATATATATATATATATATATATATATATATATAATAACTCTGTTATTTGTGTGTATTGGAATTCGTTCTGTATTAAGGCTTATTCACCAATTTTTTATTTTCATGTTTTTGAAATATTTTGTATATATTTATTATCATGTTGTGCAAGCAAAAATACGAATTTTTAGCAATAAATATATGTTTAGTTCACATATCGATACATTTAAAACACTTGACTAATTTCGATATTTTTTTTAATTTAATTATAATTTTCACATATAAAAATAAAATTATATTAACTATTTAAGATGCTGTCGCGCTGCTAGGGTAAATTCCAGAGCCATTGCCATCTATGTGAAAGAGAATAACCCGTACATGAGGTGAACATTTTCCATATTTGCTTAAAAAGTCCCTCCAAAAGTACGCTTTTTTACTAAATATAAGATTTTAATTGTTTAATGAAATATAAATTTTACTACTACTATCCTAATAAAGGCCTGATTATAATTTTTTGCAAAACGTTTATCAAAAGTAAATCAAGAAATAACCTTTAAGACGAATACGATGGCTAACATTGCGCCGCTGCACATTTGTTAGCGCAACTGCTCGAAGCGCGGGCGCGAGGTGCGCAGATGCCAAAATCTTGTACACCATAATTAATTATTTAGATATTAAATTGATTGAATATGATAATTGAAAATTTTGAAAAAGGTATTTAAAAATAATTGAAAGTATTTAAAGATATTTAAACACAATTGAAAGTAGTTAAAACTTGTCAAAAGTATTAAAGTTGAATAAAAACGTTATTGAAAAAGAGAGCAGCTTATATTTGGTTATAGTTTTAACAATAATTTTCACATTGTGATATTAATCGGGTAACTTGTCAATGTTTTTATAATAACCAGGAAGGTAACTAATTTGATGTTTTGAATTAAAACATATGAAAATGGGAGAAAGGTCAATATACTAAATAATATTTTTTAAAAATGCTTCAAATTTAACTATATAGTTCTTGTCTGTCTATCTTTACAAAAATATTTCTATTTTTATTCTAAATTATTCTGTAACAGGTTTATCAGTAATTATTGAAAACAAATTTAACATTTAAATCGAATTAAAATGTTATTTGTGCCAAAAAAAACATCAAAACATAATATTTTTACTCATTAGTAGAGTTTAGAAAAATCCGGAAAGCATTGTTAGATATCATTTTCGCAAGCCAGTAAAAAAATTCTTAAAATTCCAGAATATATTACCACAAATCCAGAAACAATTTTTGAGATGATTTTTTTTTAAAAAGCCATTAACGAAGGAATTGAATTCTCTTAAAATCACATTTAGTTGAAAAGATATTGTAAAAAAGTATAAGCACATTTCACCTCCTCTAGAGTGGAATTTCGAAAAATCCATAAATCTGTTTTTAAATAATTATTTTTGAAGGCCATTGAAAAAAGAATTGGCTTAAAATCTTATTAAGTTAAAGGGATATTCTAAAAAAATACAGTTTACCCTCTTATAGGAGAAATTTTGAAAAACCCAGAAATATATTTTTAAATATTAATTTTTAAAAGATATCGACGAAAGAATCGTCAAAAAAGAGAGATATTGTAAATAAAGTAAAAACACATTTTACTGCCTTAGGAGTGGTATTTTAAACAATCTTGAAATTGAATAAAAGAATCAAATGTCTACGCTAATGATTTCACAATTTTTCGGCATCAAGATATCTACGTAACTATGTTTTTTTAACTTTAATTTTGGCTTAAGTTTTCCGAAAATGATTTTCAGAATATTTTAATCCCCTAAAAATTATTAATATTCTACGTCCAAATAATCTGCGCCCATTACACCTCAATAATACCTTCCATGCTTATATGTTATACTTATAAACAGTGACCATTCGTTATTCCTTATGCAGAAAGACAATCCCTCATTTTTCCGTCATTTAAAAATGTCCCCGAAAACATCCCCCGTTTTACGTTGAAGTCTGTATTTTTCATTTATAACTAGTTAAAGCATATACATAAAGATTTTCCTTTTTTTCCGAACGTTGTTTGTTTTATTATTTATAATTTTTTTTTGAGGAATGATTGAAAAGAAATGTTGATTTTTTTTTGTGTGTTTTTAAATACAGTGAAGTACCAAATAGTATACATTATTCCAGTAGAGAGATCTAAATCTGAAAATGCAACTAATTGTTAATTAATTTAACCTGTGTTTATTTAATTTAGTACACTATATACTTCCTTATACTCTGATGTGTTTGTGACACATAAAATTTTTCGTTTTCTGTGAATAAATATTTATTTTAGGTATTATACATATAGAAGCGTGTGCATGGGTTTTCGTAAATAAGTTAGTCTTTTTTTCTTAAAATTGTTAATATTATTATTTTTTTTATGGTACTAACGTTTAATAAAAAAGGCAGCATTCGCAGATTAGTAAGCTTATTAACAACATCTATTTTTGGTACATATATATTTACTTTATAATTATTATCTCCAATTAAAAAAAAACGATTATAATAATTTATTACTTTCGAGGTAAACCATGCAAAGAAAACAACTTCTCTCCCTATGCCAAAAAGTATTTCTCCGAATTTAGGGTACCCTTTGATCTCCTACAAAAAAGTGCGTTCTGCACCTAGTTACGAAGAGACAAAAATGGATACTCAAGGATATTTGAAGGAACTAAAAATATATTGATAAAAAATTGAAAAGTATTTAAAATGTATTGAAAGGCATTTAAAATATATTTTTTCATTCGTTCTCGATAGACGGAAACTGAAAAAAATACATACATTTTTATTCTGACAGGAAACTGAAGACAATACAGAAATGATAACGATACTAAGGCACCTAGTTCAGTGAAGATCCCATAAAGTTTTCTGCCATCTACTAGTCACGAAGTAACAACAATTGTGGAGGAGAAAATTCAACAGCGCTTTGGCCACAACCTATCTACTGCATCGACGGTCCAGCCTCCATTCCATAGCTCCATTTTCTTGCATCCAACAACCTCTGAGGAGATAAGAAAAATAATAATGCAGTTAAAAAATAAAAACGCATCTGGTACTGATGGAATACCAGCCAAAGTTCTCAAGAAAATCAAACATCCATTAGCAAAAATAATTAATCAGGCAATATCCATTGGTGTATTCCCCTCAGCTCTGAAAGTGGTGCCAATACATAAAAGCGATGATACTCAACATGTAACAAATTACAGGTCAATTTCCATATTGAGTGCCCTTTCAAAGGTCTTCGAAAAGGTTGTATGAGAGACTTATAGGGTTCCTAAATTACCTCAATTTATTACCTAATGATCAGCATGGTTTTAGGCTGAGAAGTCAACTGAGCAGCATTCAAACTGGCAGATTTCATCCACAGGCAGCTAGCGCACAGACGCATAGTTGTGGGATTGTTTTTATCCAGAAGAAATTATTTAACCTTAGAATCAGAGGACTTCTAAGCATAATGTCATTTCTAAAAGAACGGAAGTGCTTGTTAAAATAAACGAAACCTATTCTGACGAATATGATGTAAATATCGGAGCTGCACAGGGATCAGTCCTGGCCCCAATGTTGTTTATTTTATTTATAAACAATCTTACGCTCCCAGGAGTGACTATAAAATTTGCCGAGTATTAACTGTTACTGTTTCTGGTGGAAATGAGTGGGAAGAGTCTGTTACAACATGAGCAAATGGTGTTTGCAGAATGCAGAATGTAAGATTCCTGGGCACCTACTTGGACTCCAAATTTACTTGGGAACCACAGCTTGATCATATCTGCACTAAACTCAACAAGGTATACTTTGCTCTCTTAAAACTAAAGCAAACAGTTCCTACGAAAACACTTTTAACTACTTACTATGCACATGTATATTTCCATCTGAGCTACACATGTCATTCTTTGGGGACTGCAGAAACTTATACTACGCCTTATATTTAACCTAAAACACCTTGATTCCTGCAAACCGGTCTTTAAAAAGAAAATAATATTTACAGTGCCATGATATACATATTGAAATGTGGAGTGTATGCCTATCTAAATAGGGCTAAATTTCTTCAAAACAGCGACACTTATGGCTACTCTACTAGACACAGACTTCACATTGCCGAGACACACAACAGCCTTGTTTGAAAAATCTTTTATGCTTGCGAAAAAGTCTTTAACCATATTACGATGCATTTTTGTATTATGCGTTAAAACATTTTTATTAATGTCTTAATAATAATATTGATGACGGTGACTCCACAAACTCTGTCGTTTACCAACGACGGCAGCAACAAATCTCAGATTTGGGTTACATGTATTGCTGTCTTGAAAACCGTTATAGCTACAATGTTAGTTAAATTAGCAAAGTTTTAAAGATTTTTATTACAAACTCAAATCCACCTTAAGATTTAAATTATCTCTTGTTTTTTTGAGATAATTAAGAAAAACCAAAATTGTGCATTTTTTACTTTTTAGCATTTTAAGCTGGTAAACGAATAGTAAGCGTTATGGTTTTATTGTTGATACATTATTAGGACACTTTTATTAGAGACGCTATATTGGATTATTGAATTTTTGGAAAGAGCCCCTCAAAAGCTTTTCAATGATGTGTTGTTTTCTTATAGTAGGCTTCGAGTAGGTTACGTGGCCGCCATTATGAAACAAAAGATTGCCGCTCGGAATGACGCATGTTATCGTTCCAATCGAGTTATATTTAAATATTTTAATCGCGTGTTTTTCCGGAATGACATCAATAAAACCACAGATTCTTGTTAAAAACCTGTTACTTATAACTCTTTTGAAAACGAAATCCTAAACTTACACAAAAAATAATGATGCAAGGAATACGACTTTTTTTATAATACTTTTGGCTACACTAACATTATCTTAGATATATTAAAAAAATGTAGAATGAACATTTATACAAAATTACGGCACATCTCTCGCTCTATTTTACACATATTTTTCGCACTTTTCTAATATTTTATGAGTAACTCTTCTTAATATATTTCTGTTTATTGTAGTAAAAAGATCTCGTACTTTGTATTCAAATTCCTGACGATTTTCAGGCGGAGAAAACTTTTAAACCTCATTTCTTGCCTATTCCCATAAATAAAAATCGGGAGGTGTGATGTCCGGTAATCTGGCCGGTCACTTAATGAGGCCATTATTAGAAATAATATTATCGTCAAAAGTATTTCTGAGGACCTCCATCACCTCTCTAGTATTGTGGGCCAGACAGCCATCTTACTGGAATCACATATTATGTACTTCATTTAGCAGAACAGAATTTGTGATTCTTGGTATGATTTGTTCCTGCAAGAGTAGCATATATCCCTTTCAATCCAATCAAACAGTTGTCTAAAACACAAAAATAAAAGTTTTATTTAATCGTGAGACGTAACTTAAAGCTACTATTTAAATTACATATACTGCCACCAAACATTGAATCCAGATCTAAACCTGGTTTCATCTGTCCAAAGAACTATAGATTGAAAATTAGGTATTTCTTGGCATTTATTGATTAACCATTCACCAAAAAAACTTTTGGGTTTCCGTTTCACTAAAGATTCATAAGCTAATAAGTTAATAACTAAGAATCTAAAATGTCTCGGGTTGGATTGATGCCGCTCTAGAAATTGTTCATTGTTCCTATGCGTGTGTTGCAGCTTCTGTATTCCTGTTAGCTTTAATCTCTCGACAGCACAAGTGTATGTACCAAACTCACTAAACACTTCTACCAAAATTTAGAATCAAAACCACAGAAAAGAACGCCTTCGATTTTAAAATAATAAGGAATGGGGAAAATTCTTTGTTTACCTTTCTTCGATTATTGTTAATTGCAATTGTTCAATACATTCCGCTATCTTTTTTGTAAAATGGCTTCACTATTTTTAGGCGGTGTTAATGACAAACAAGCTATAAAAAATATGCAGGACGATGAATTTCAAATAACAAATTTCAAGTTGACTGTTATGAAAATCGAATGTGACACAAATGTCAAAATAATTTATTTAGCAAGATCAATGTTAATTTAGGTCTCTTACCAAATTTGGAAAGTTCAGTTACCATAAATAAAAATAACGCTGTGTAGTGTTAATATATTTGAATTTCACTTACCTTAACCTGTATAGTTTTATTTTTGATTAACTTATAACTACAAAGCTCACAGTGCGTTAGTTAGTTCATATTGTTCTAATTGCTTCAAGATATTGACATGACTGTTCCAGGAATGCTTTTAAAATGAAAACATATTTTTTTAACTTTTATTCTACCATCACAAAATATGTTTAAAAAGTAAACTTTAAATAAAATCGTAGTTTATTTTTAAATGAAATGAAGTTTGTCAGATTATTTACTGGTATATCAGCAAGCGGAAATTAAAATTCATTTGACTTGCTAGAACCATGAAAGAGGTACATAAGGAAGTAAAGTTTTTAAATTGAATTAAATTTCTGCACTTTCGTGGAAAACTTGATTTGGCTCATTTAATTTTTATATTTCTGTGTTGTTTTTCGACCTAGATATAGTTACTAGTTACGTATTTTTAACATTTGTACGGTTAGTTCAGACACAGACATGGGTGACGTCAAATGTTTAAAGTATAACTTAACTAATAATATACCTAAAATATTTATATTTCATACTGTAAAATACCCAAAAGCAGCGTTAGGAACAATAATTATTAATGCACTGTTTAAATGTTTCAGCGTTAGTTTGTGTAATATTTATTGCCAATGCAAGGTCACTTAGAAAATTCAAAATTTACTGGATAATATACTTCTTTCAGAAATCGCTTAATAACTATCGTTTTCAAAATTTATATTTGATACGATTGAAAACAGTTACTATTCAAAAAGTTATGAAATCAAAGCACTGAAGACCAAGTGAAACATATTACAATTTACACATGTATGAAGTTATTGCCAAATAACTATACGAATATATTACTATGTCATTTGTGTGTATTGGAATTCGTTCTGGGTAAAGGCTCAATAACCTATTTTTTATTTTAATTTTAATTTTGATATTTTTTCTCTACTCTCAGACGTGTTATTTCTAGTTACTATTTATATCGATTATAATTTTTTCATAAAAAAAACGAAAATTACATAAGGCGCTGCCGTGCTGCTAGGAAAATGCCAGAGCAGGGTTGCCGCCTATGTGAAAGAGAATAGCTCGCGGATGAGATGAACATTTTCTATATTTGCTTAAAAAGTCCCACCAAAAGTAAATATATTATTTTAATTATTTTATAAAATATATACTCGTATTTTAATACTACTACTCTAATAAAGGCCTGAATATAAATTTCTGCCTAACATATCAAATGTATTATCTAACGGTTCAAATTCATTGTTTTTAATTTATTTTTATTTAATTATTTTTTAATTTGTATAACTTTATTCTCATAGTTTATAAAAAAATAGGCCATTCTTTATTTTCCCTCTATAAAAAGAAAAAATTATTCCAAGAAATGGAATTTTACTGACATTTTAAACAAATTTAATATGACTTTATTTTTTTTCCATATGTTATCAGTCCATCCCGTGTTTTTTGTGCAAAATGTCAAGTCAAACGAATAGGTAATTTTTGATACTGATATTTTTAACAGTTTAGTTCTGCAATACCGTATCATTGCACACCAAAATTTTACTAGTTTATCTCTAGATCACATTCGTATTTTGTATACAATTTAAGCTCAACTGGATGAGTATTTTTTAAATAACAATTTTTTTAGCATTTCATCAGACTGCCATTTTGTTCCGTGATATTGGATATCTACCAAAATATTACCATTCCCTATAATATGACCATTGATTTTTTGAAGTAAGTCGGATCTATAGTGCTTGAATTATGCAGCGCAGAGTCAGACCTTCACAACGACAGACTAACCGAAAAATGAAGAGTTGGTTTGCGGATAACTTCTTAAGTAGAAAATAACTAAAGTGGAAGAAAATATGAAAAAAAATTTATTTGTATATATATTTTAACAATTTTTATTTTCTCTCATCGAAATGATTTTATTACAATGGAGTGTGTCATGCTTACTAAGTCAACGGAATAAATTAAGGGTTTTCAAAGCAAGACAAGAAATGGCTAAATGAAAATAAGACTAAAATTGCAAGTTATCCAGGTTTTAGTATAATCTAAAATCCTTGAAATCAAATTTCTAAATAAAAATTATGTCATATAAGCATTTAAAACTGAGTAAACAAAAAAAATTCTTGCATGAAAAGAGAAGAAAAGATGCTAACACAATAAAAAAATAGCTCAAAATGACCCTGGAAAATGGAATTTGAAGAAGATGTTAACGATGGAGCTGTGATAGAGGCGATAGTGATGTTTCAAAAGAAAGATAATTAAGAAAAAGGGGACCTATTCAGATACTTAAGCGCTATGAAAACTACATAATAAGTGCTGCATATTTTCCAATACAGTTAAATTACCAAGAAATAATTAAAATGATCGAAAGGAACAATAGATATAGGTAAAGGAAAAGTGAATTTATTTGAAGAAAACAGAACTTGGAGTTTGTAAAATATGCCAAGAGAACAGAGCAATTTCGTAAAAATGGGTGTTAAGAGAGAAAACTAAAAAGATGGCTCTATAGATAAGTTCAAGGCCAGATTACGAGAAAAAGGCGAATACTACAACCAAAGAAAAATAGGAGTGTTGTTAACTATTGCAGACTGTCGAAGTATGAACTTTGCCAATTTGACGTTTCAACTGAATTCTTATACGGAAAGTCAAGAAAAGGTTTTCATACGAGAACTAGTAAGCTACGGAGATAGCCTCTAAATCGAAACCTTTATGGACTTGAACAAGCATCCCGGTGTTTGAAATAAACGAATTGCCGATTTTATTTCACAAATGAATGTTTAAAAAGTTTATTTATCAATCAGGAAATGAGCTTATTCCTCATAGTATTAATAGCTTCAAATAATGATAAATTAAAAGAATAGTTTATGAAAGGGTTGAAAAAAAAAGTTTAAAATAACCAAGAAGACCGCAAACTATTTTTAGAATTAAAAATAGAGATAAAATAAAATAGATTAATTCTAGTAATTTTACGATTCAGCTTATATGAAGAAAAATTTTGAACGATTTGGAATTAACATCTGCAATTCTGTTTCCATTCTAATAATAAAAGAAAATATTCAGTTAGGAAAAAAAGAAACAGAACGGAGTCAAAAAATGTTTCCTTACAGAGTAGTGGGAGCATTGTTATATTTGATGACCGAAATGCGCCGTGACATGGCATTTTCTATTGGAGTTGTTTCCGGAACACTTGAAAATCCAAGCAAAGTAAACTGAATGAGCGTTCTGTTATTTCTTGATTTTCAAAGTATTTCTAGAAGCTACTTAAATTATGCAATTGAAGATGACCCGTCTACATTCGTAGACCTTTTCGATCATCCATATCCAACCAATCTCGATGTAATGCAATCTATGAAAAAACTTCCGTCACTTTTAACGGACCATGATGGACGAGATGACGGCAACACTACATTCTTTATCCGATGAAAATATAATGCTAGGAAAAGAACAAAATCAGCAAAAACTAGGATAGCAGAGCTAGTAAAAGGAGCTTACTTACGTGAAGTAACCTAGCAGAGATAAGGCTTCCGAGAAAAGTGAAAAATGTTGTGATTATGGGACCGAAAGGTGACGACAATTTCAAGGAAGGTGTATAAAAACTTTCAGTACAATAAATATTACAATACCACAAGAACAATTCAATCTTACATAGCAAAAAACTAATGTAGCCTGTACTTTTCTCAATGAAGAAATCGAAAACGAGGATTTAAAGCAGCGTAAATTATCCCGCTAAGTACAGAAATGTGTAGCATTTCAAGTACCATTATAGTAGTATTGTAAGTATGTTAATCCGGACCTGACGAAACATACCCGTGATCTCTTTCTCAAAGCTAAAAAATTAAAATAGGGCGGCTTTAAATATTACAGAGGTTTGGCTAACACATTTAACGGATGGCGAGATAGTAAGCATCGATAGCTTTAAATTTACTAGGCGAGACCGTGGAGAAGGACGAGGGAGTTTTTTATATATACCTAGTCCAATTAAATTTACATGATATAGAAACCGATTTCTGTGAACAGAATTCTAAATTAGTGGCATTTAGAATATTCTGAGTGTTATTTACATTTCACCTAGTTTTACAAATATTTACGAGTTCCTAGACGAATTTCAGCAAAATGTTTTAAAGATTTATTGACCTGTCAAAATCTGGTTTGTTTGAGATACTTCAATATTGATTTAAACTTGATTGTTGCTTTAATCAGAAATTTCTCCGGTTGTTAGATACATATTGACCTCATCCTGTGTTCGAATATTGATCTCCTGTTAAAGAACGCTGTTCCCATCATTTGACACATCTGTTAATTTTTTTAGAAAATGTTATTTGCGAATTCAGGTGTCTAAGCCCATACCTTATTTTGTTATCTATAGGGATTATCATACCTTTGATCAAGCCGCTTTTGACGTGGATCTTCTTGATGTACCATTCCATAATATTATCTACATGTCAGTAATAATGAAAACTTGAAACACTTAATAGATATATATTATATTTATATGGCATACATGCTCCATTTAAAAATGCGCGCATAACTAAGCTCCCTAGATTATCCAAAATATTAAATACTTTATGCGTCTTCGTAATCAGGCCTTGTATAGGTATAAAAAGCATAATATTGCGAAAATTACGGAAAACTCAGAAATTATGTAACAACAGCCATTAAACCGAAAAAATATTTAGATAACCATTTTCGCTTAAACAACTCTAAGAATAATTGAAGACTTTTAAGAGAACATGACATTTACTCTAAAACACATAAATCCATACCCGAACATCTTGGAAACACAGGGGGTATTAAGCGACTCTTCGCTAATGCAATACAATCTACTCCATCAGATATTTCATTTTTTAACATTAAACTACTATTTACAAAATAAAAAAAACAAGAAGTCGGCGTCTTTGAATTTAGACTGGCTAAGACTGAGGAAGTTTGCGTAGCTTTTCTTTCGATTAAGTCTGAGGAAGGCGGCACTAATGCAATCGGAATACCTATGATCTCTAGATGTTGGCCTCATATTGTTGTACATATATCTGTTCAGAGACTCGTCAATTCCCTGAATTTTGGGAAAATTCTTTTTTAATCCCAGTTTCAAAGATATCTTACCCTAGCTAACTGAAATACTTTAAAACTATCAGTATTTTGTTCACACTATCATATATTTCGGAGAGAATTATGTAGAGTAAGGTTCATGAGCATGTCGAGATTTTTAAACTACTACCATTTTTCAGTCTGGTTTTCGCTCTGTTAGCCTTTCAGAAGGTTTCAGATGACGCTATGGAGGCTGCAGACCGAGGCAGGTTCGCTGCTCTTATCCTTCGGGACTAATCGAACGCCTTTTATAGGCTAGATCATTAACTGCTTTCGGCTATCTTGGGCTAACTTTTCTTTGGGGAGGACGTGCGCCAGCTCATTCACAACTATTTAATCGGTAGAATAAATTTTGTGGTCTCTACTTTATACACATACCTGCCCCTATGTGCAGACGATACCCACGATATACGATTTATATATCGATTCTACCAGAAAATATCCTTGAGGCTAATAATAGACTGACAGGTAACCTTGGGCGTTTTGTCAAGGCATCCACAAACCATTGCCAAGAAGTGTCAGGCATTTTCCTTCGACCCCATTCAGTGTTAAGATAAGTATCGCCACCTACTACGTGTTAATATAAATAGTGTAGAACTTTCTGGTTCAATCGTTACCAAAAATCTGGGACGTATGATGGACGTTCGGTTGAGATTTACAGAACATGTTAATAAGAAAATAATCCTAATTGCATCAGGAAGGCTTCCTTTAACCTAAATTATTTTTAATCAGATACATCTTCTAAATGAGAAACTTAAAAAAATATTATGTGATACTTTAGTCTTATTTATGGCCCATGCCTGTTGGAGAGAGATGTTAGACGCATACAGTACATAAAGAACTCAATTGAGAGAAATTGGCTGGTTTAATATGCATAAAAGAAAAGTGATTCGTAGTTTGATATTATTTTATAAAATAATTTATAATAAATAATGTCTAGAATATTTGTACCCAAAAATTAAATTTAGATACGATACTCACACATTGGATTTAAAATATAATTATATACATACATAATTCTTTAATTTATTTTCACACTGCATTCAAAGTTAGTTGAAATGCAGTGAAGTTTTGGTTTTCACACCAACTATCCGATCGTTGTAAACATCACTCCCACTTTCAAAGAGTGTCATCATAACATCAATTTAACACGACACGGAAAATGTTGGTGACTGCGAACGAAAATGCGGAAGAAATATAGGACGTACTCGAAGGGATTACTCACTCTTGGCCGAATTTCGCCATCACTACTGATGCTACATCGGTGATGGCGAAGCGTCATCCCCACCATTTGGAAGTGGGAGTAGTATTTACAATGATCAAAAAGTTTGGTGTGAAAACGACACCTACACCGCATTTCAACTAATTTTGAATACAATTTTATACTTACGCCCCCTGTACCCAGAACCTCACTTTTTGAAAGGTCATTTAGTTATCAATAACTTTAAACTACAATAAAACTCCAGCCGATTTAAAATATGCACGACCTCCGAAATTCAAGCAATTAATATGTACTATAATCGGAATATTCTTTTATCGCATCTTTGATGTTTACCACTCCCGCCTTTTAAAGCATTCTATTTTCTTTATGTTGATCAGTATAACATGTCATAGTATACTATTGCTTTCAATAATATTAATCATAGAACAAACTTAAATTATCATTTAATTTAATTAATTAATTAATTTAATGATATTTATTATTATATTAATTAATTAATTAAGTTAAATTATTTAGTTACAATTTATATGTATTTTTAGGTCAAATAAGGAAGCCTAGCTTGTACTTCGATCTTTGTAATGTTTTTTTTCATTTAGTTACAATAAAGTCATTTTTTATTTTATATTATTATATTCAAATTATGGTTTAATGTTACTGGGCCAATTAGCTTTAGTGGCACCGACTATGGTGGTGATCTACTAGCAGGCCGATCAACAACTGCAGATATGCTTCAATGATGTTTCGTGGTAAAGTCAAAGGCAAACGTCTGTTGCCATAAACTGCGAGTAAACATATTTGGGAATTGGTATACTTAAAGGGAGAAATTTTAGAGCTGAAAGAAATACAGGATATCAAAATTTGTATGGTTTTACGGATTATCTCTCTTATTACTAAAGATAGAGAGGTGCGTTTTTTGGCGACACTGTGCTATATTTGTCAAATTAAAAAAGCCGAAAACAGATTTTTCGTAGCCCTCTTTGTTTTTGAGATACAGAGAAAAATTGAAGATCTTACATTTTTTGGCAACCTTCGTAACTCGATAATCTGGAAACTTACCAAAAAAATAAAAACGAATATCGATAGAGTTTTTATTTAAATAGTATCGTTTTCGAGGTATATACTAAAGTGGGGTTTTTAAATTGAATTGAATTATTTTGATATTTTGCAAAATAAGAAAGTTAGAGCGGATTAAAATGTAGACAAGGTAAAATGACCAGCTGTCCTATAGGTAATTTTTTAATTTAATAAATATTAGTCATGAATAAGTTTAAAAGTACTAAAAATTTCACGTTTCTGCTAGTTTTAAAGACACTACAAGATTAAAAAATAGTGTACTTAAAAGTAATTGATTTTTGTGCGAAGCCAAGCATAGCAAATTCTTAATTTCCCTTTCGCTGATCCAGGAGATATAATGTCAAAAACAAATATTAATAATTATAAAAAATATAAAGTATTTATAATATGTAACCAGTTTTCTCAGGGGTATTTGCAATTAGTTGCTGCCTGGAAGGTAAACATAACTAGAAATTTTATTTTGCAACCAATTTTTTCTGAAATTGTTCTTGTTCCATATAAAATATTATTAAGTAAGCAGCATGTTAGAATAAATAAAGAAAAAAAATACAGACGGAAAAAAATCATTTAAAAATCGATGTTATATATTTTTGAGCAATAACAACGCGATATATTAAAATTGATGAAAATGTTTAATATGTTTTTGAAACTCAAAAGTGATCGGTAAACGAATTTTACATTTAGATTGGCGAATTTGCCTGACTTTTAATTAAACGATTTTTGTTCGGGAGGTAAAAAACACATAAATGTATTTAGATTCAAAATCATTTTCATTTAGATAGACGGAGGCGTTAATAAAATCTTGAGAATAGCTATAAAAATAATCTGAATAGAATTCTCAATAAAGACCGTCAGGAGCAGACGAAAGACATTAAAGTTTTTTTGAATATTATTTCTTTCTTTACATCTTGACTCAAAAAAAAACAAATTTATTTAAAATGATTGGACCAACAATGTTTCATAGATTTTTACTATGCAGGCAATAAGAAGAACTGATTTTTTTGAAAAAAAAACTACCTATTTATGCACACAAATAATAGTAAAGTTCATATATTCATACAAAAAAATGTTTTTGGAATTAAAAAAAAGATATTTCTATAACCACGTAGTTCAGTTCTCCGCACTAATTTTAATTTGGTAAGTAGAACGTGGCACGATCACGCGAGAAAAGTTTATAGTTCAAGTGACATAACACACGAGTAGTATACAAAGTTTTATCCAACAACTACAAATAATACATTTTAATCATTTTTGACGCAATATTTCTTTTTTAACTAATGTGAACTGTACATTAAAAGTGTCAGTGTCATTTAAATTGACTTTTGATATTGGTCAAGTACGTCTTTTTTTGGTTGCTATGAAACTCAAACATTTGTTGTGCAATTTTTTAAAATACATTTTAACTTCTACTGCAAGATTGTTCTGTAATGAAAAAGCGTACAACAATGTTTTGGACAATATGTTCCTGACTATGTTCTTACTGAAGCTGAAAAATCCCGTGCTTTCTACGAAAAAAGAGTTCCAAGTTGTTGAAGAGTAGATGTATTCAAAAAAGTAAAAGGAATCAATAAAAATGGTTTGCTGAATCTATATAAACAAAGTCGAACCGGCTGTAAAAATTCAAGATACTAGCAAACCATCAAGCAATTGTGTCGGCCTGATAGAACCATTGTCCTCTTCTGTTGGAAACTTCGAATAAATAATCTATTTATTTAATAAAAACTGCGCGGTATAAAAATGCAATATGTAACAGTACCCAGAAATATCTTTAAATTAGTCAAATTGATTTGTAACAAAATAAAAGAATAATTGCCTACATTATTTAAACAGTTAATGAGTATCACATTTTGCTTCTAGCAACATCAACTGTTTTTCAACCGAGTTGTAAATATTTTGGCGATTAGATTTCCACTTGAGTTTTACTTTTTTGCTGTTATTGTGTATTCCGTATAAAGCAATTCAAATTGGTCAGCGAAAAAAAAATATTGCGTCACATCACCCTTTTCACGAGATGAAAAACTGCCTTGTCAAAATATAACCAATTACCAAAACAGAATTGGACTGAGAATGATGTCAGGTCATCGTGACTGTCATGTTTTGAAACAGCATATGTTATCGTTAAAAATAATGCTTTATATACAACTGTACTAGAAATAAGGGTAAATTGTTTTATAGCGGGTGTTTCATTATAAATTTTATTTGTTTTTTTTTTCTAAAATGGATATACACTTCGGAAATTGTAGAGAGGTCTTCTAGCTTCACTATAAGGATATTTTTGTACGATTCTTTAAGTCCGCTTAATTTTAATAACATAGCACACTTAACATGAACGTAGATAAGGTATAATCAATTTATTGTGCTAACGTCAAGACATTAATTTTTCTATGTATTCCGATCAATGAGTTGAGAGTAAGTATTGTTATTTGAAGTACAAATGTAAAAGTTACTGTGATGATTCTTTCATTAACATTAAAAAATAATATATATCGTTTTATTTTGAATCGGTATTTTATATACATATTTATATAAGTTTTTCTTGCTTATCTATGAAAAATTCAATCCAAAAGGACGGACAGGAAACAATTCTCCAGAAGTAGATATTTTTATCCAGAAGACACATAAAGTTTGTAAAATATTATCAGTTCAAGTTCAATTCGAAGTTATTCCTAATCTAAATTTTTTTTTCAGTATGAAATGTCCTTTTAATATAAATATCATGTCATAGTCCGATTATACACTTGAAATTTTATAGTACTGAAGGATAGATAGTCTATAGAGGCTTATTAGAAAATACGGAACAACTCAAATATCTTGGCAACTGTTTACCGTTACCTATCTTTGCCTTCTTTGATAGACACTCCACCCAACTGAAGACAATAAAACAATAGCTTAAAAGCAAGACATATTTTTATGAACGGATAAAAACAAAAGGAACAGTTTGCAATGTATATTCGCGAAGCATGCGAATTAGCTGAAAGTGGCCCAAAGTCAATCATGCCAACCACTTTAAGACACTCATATTTTTTCGTGCATCCCAGCACAGTAACCTCGTTTAGCCTCGTGTAGTAAAATCAAATATACAACTGTGTAAGAGAGAGAATTCATCTCACGTTATTTTTCCGCATAAAATTTTTATTTTACATCCCTTCATTTGTACTAACTTTTTAAATCTGAATATATGTTTATCAAACCTTTAAGAAATGTTTAGCTTCAGAACTCGATCTATAGAAAATACTTCGCCGGGAAAGAGAAGATTCCTTGCATCCGCTAGTGAGAACAATAAAGTACCGCTGCAAAAGAAATTGGACACAGACATAATATTCGAAATTATTAGAATATTCTCGAACATCACACATATAAGCAGTAGTAGATTAGTGTCCCAAAGGAATAGGTACAAAATGAACAAGATAACCACAATAAATTTAAAAAGATGTGGGAAGGAATTAGAGTTTCTAAGAAATATTTTAAAGTACTACAGAAAGCAGATGTCAATGACCTATTTTTTTCTCGCCATTATAACGAAGGTCTCCCTAGGCTAGTTTTTTGTAAAAATATGTAGACTGTTCAGGTAAATTATACAAAAGGTACAATAAAAGTGTTCGAATGTGCTACCCTTCGCCACATTTTTTTTTATTTTAAAAACATCTAGGCAGAGCCGGATTAGACGAGGCTGCAAAGAGGTAATTTCTGCTGAGTTTAAACATATATTTGGGGTCAAATGTCAGTAAACTAAAGATCTATCCTTACATAAGTATAAATTTTTTTCTAGGATAGTTAATTATTTTACTAGCTAAGCCGGTGCACTTCGTTGCACTATTAAATTACCTAGAAAAGTATAAACTTATCCATGACAGGCAATATGGCTTTAATCGCCAAAGGTTCACAGTAGAACTTCTTACCTTCGTAACTCACAACTGGAACATGTCTATTGACTTATCCAAAGCATTTGTCTGTCATGACACACTTCTTAAAAACTTCTTGCCTGTGATCTTCCGCCAAAACTTCGTACTTGGATTGAAAGCATTCTTTCCAACAGACGGAAGTATTTCTGTAGTTGCTTGTTCAGCTAAGTTTCTATACCTATACTTTTCCTACTGCACATCATTGGTTTTCTTCGAACAGCAATCCTATGCTGACGATGGTACACTCCACTCCAAAATACAGTTTTCCAAACCTGTTTGATGATAGGTGAGTAATGACTTTATCGCTAACCGAGGACCTTATTAAAATCGTATAATACAGAACAAAGAACCTTGTCCAGATTAACGGTACTAAGATGTCTATCTCACAAATTGTCTCCTATTACCCACATCGTTCAAATAAATACTCAAATGCTTGAAGCCAAAGTTCCCTTTAGCCTTTAGTTAGTATCACTTTTCAGAAAGATCTTCGCTGACATGATCACATCACCTCAACTGCCACAGCCGACGTAAAGAAATTGAGTTTCTCATTCCGAGCTCGAAAATACTTTTCTTCTGCCAACTTGTATACCCTTTACACTTCGTAGATCAAACCCAGCTTTGAGTATTGCTTGCATATATGGAGGCCTTTCATCACCGACTCTGTTCAAAGAAAAGCTATTCGCCTACTCCATGATCCAAATATCACAAAGAAGCTTGCATCACTAAAGCATGTCTTTGTTTAAAAGATACTACCACGTATCATTGTGCCTTCCTCAGGAAATCTCCAGCCAAGGAGACACGAGCATCGACCCACATGCGTCCCTTCACAGTAACAAATGCAAAGACTATTTTTTGACCTATCTTTTTGTTCTCTCTTTTATAGTGTGCCGATTTGGAATGTGTTGCCAACAAAGAAAGAAAGAAGAAATAATAGCTTTCAAATCTAATTTATTCGATAAGGCATTGTAAGAGAGTTTAACTCATTTTACCCCCTTAAGGGCAGAATGTAAAAAAATGTAGATTTTAATTTTTAAATAATTATTTTCGAAAACCTTTGACCAAAAAGTTGTCCCAAATGCCCATTTAGTTGAAGATATAAAGGTGTAAAAAAAAATAAAATCACATGTCCCCAGGGGGGGGGGGAATTCCAAAAATCCGGAAGTTAGTTTTAGACATTTTTTTTAAATATCATTGAAAATAGAAAAGCCCTAAAATTTCATTTAGTGGTAGACATATTGTAAAAAAATAAAATATTTTTTGCCTTTTTAGGGATGGAATTTCGAACAATTTAGTAAATTATTCTTATAAAACTAATGTAAAAGCCTTTGAAAAAATAATCAGTTTAACCACCACATTTAACCACCTACACGTAAGGGTAAAATATTAAAAGATCCAGAATTTGATTTTTAGGTTATACTTTCTAAAACCCATTAGTGAAAGCTTGAGCTTAAAAGCTCATTTAGTGTAAGGATGAAATTTCAAAAACTGCAGAAATTTTATTTTTAAAAGCTATTGGCTAAAGAAATATTTTAAAAACTATTTTTGTCAAAGAGATATTGGAAGAAAGTGAAAACGTATTTTACCTTTTTTCACCACTTTAATTAAAGGTAAAATATCAAAAAATTCAAGAGGTTTTTGATAGTTTAGAAAGCTATTAACAAAATAATTGTTTTATATTGCAAAATAAGTAAAAACACAGTTTAAAAAAGCAAGAAAATGATTTTTGGGTAATTATATTTAAAAGTTATTCCGGAAAAAATCGTTTTAAAAACTCCTTTAATTAAAGAGACATTGTAAAAAAACATATTTCACCCATGTTCACCCTTTTAGGGTAGAGGTTCAAAACATTCCATTCGTATGTCGCACCTAAATGACAAAAGAGATATAGTAAGTTAGCAAATCGGTCAGTCAGTGGATTTCCTTTTTTTATATACGTATATATATGTATATGTATACAGTATAAAACATATATTCATATTGGTTGTAATTTTCTTTTTAGTAGAATTTGTATCTTGCAGCAATTTGTTGCCGTGATAAGATGTATTATTATGGTGTATTTCTATCGTGGAAGGACAAACAAACAAAGAATTCTATGCACCATAGTTTTGAATTGAAACAGCCACCAAGTCATTAAAAACTACAACACAATTTCCAAAGTTTTCTCCAGACAAATTGAAAGGGCTTGAAACTAGTTTTTGCATCAGTCAAGTATAAAAAGAAAACTACCGTTAGAGAAAGTAAAACTCGAACGAAAACTCAAAAGGTATGATTATGTTAAACGTACACTAGAAAACTATGAAGCTTGTGCACATAATAATGAAATATTTAAAGCTGAAGATACAAATGGGTCTGCGAAAGGCGAAAAAATTTAAAACTTGATACTAATCAATCAAAGTCAATATCTTAAAAATTGTAATACTGAAATTATCTACCTAAACAAGAACCAAGAAATAAAAAATATATTAATATAAGTCTTGTTACTTCTTAGTTCTTACTTATCAGTGAATATAGTATTTATTATTATTATTATTATCACATAGAAAGAAAGGTTGTATTGCAACATAAATGATAACAAGCATTTGACGTAAAATAGAAATATAATAATCTCGAAATCTGTAGAAATTGATATATTCAAAGGTAAAAATCGAGATTCAGGGCTTTCAGTTTAAATTAAAGCGAATATATTTCTGGAATGGATAGTTTTTAGAATTTAAAAATGTACTACCTTCGAAAACGAAAAAATACTTAATGTCTAAAGACTTTTATTGACATAAATGTTTTCGAAGTATATTCAGATTGATATGCCTCATACATTAACATAAGTATGTAAATATTCATTTGATTTTATTTTATTTTAATTTTAAAACTTGCGTTGATTTTATTATAACCTAATTTAACTTCAATATTTAAATTTAAAGTAGCAATTTTGGTATATTATTTATTTACTAGCGCTAAATAAAGCAACTTTTTTTGGAAAACGTGTTTTATTGAGATAACAAAAATTTAATATTTTAAGCCCTTTTATCCACTTGTCTGGATTTCTATCTTCGTAATTTCAAAGTGCTTATTATAAAATAGTTTTTATATAAGTATGGCATTTCGAAATCGATTAAATTGTTTGCAAATCTATAGTGGAAAAAGAACAAATTGCTCTTGTTTTGCCAAAAGAATCTTGGCACGTCAAGTTAACTTGCGAATGTATATAAACCATCACTGGTTAGTATTCTTTTTAAAAAGATGAAATTGAAACAAACACGACGCGACGTGAAGTGATTATTTAAAAAATAATCTGATTTATAAAATACTACTCTCATATTGATATTTAGATATATAGAGTTATTCATCCTTCACAATTATTGGCTTCACTTTGTGAAAAAAAAAAATGGTAAAAATGTACCAACTATAGTGCTAGAACTTTTATCTAAGTTGTTTTTTATGTTGCTTTAGAATTAAACTATTTTTACATTTAGGCCCATATTACAGATACACACAGAAGGACTAGAAAAAGAAAGCAATGGTTTTTACTTTCTATTTTATAAAAATTTGGAATTTTCTACTGAAGTCAGAATAAATGAATGTGTTTTTTAACTAAATTGCATTTTCGAGTTATCGTAAACCAAAATTTTGAGTCAGGCATTTTCCCGCAACAATATTACATTTACATTACATTATTAAAGTGTTAACAATACTTCCCCTACATAAAAGTTTATATGTTGTAATTATTTTTTCTATTGGTTTTCAAAACAAAAAGCCCCGTAAGCAGTAGCACGTGTCCAACGGAGCCTGTAAACTAGACCCATAGCTCATTTATTCGAAAAGTAGGGCTTTGGGAAGAACAAAAATTCAAAAAACAATGACTGAATGTGCCCCTAGATTTTATAGACACTTATTGTCCCGGTACATGAAATTAGTTAAATCAAATAGAAAGTGCTGTGAGCTAAATAAAATAAAGCAACAGATTTAAAAATAGCTGTTGACAAAAAGTTAGTTTGTAGTTAGCTATATATTTCTTAAAGTCCAGTTAGGAACCAAATAAAATAAAATATCTCTACAGCTATTGGATACGTTCGGTGCAGGTCCGCAAACTGGTTCCAAAATCCAGTACTGATAATCAGGTATAGGTACCAAGAAGTAGCCAGGCACTGAGGAGGTAGCCGGCACCAAAAGGTTAACTATATTCTAAAAACGTTACCCTGTTTCAAAAACCCTAAAAAAAACAAAATATTTTATAGAATGTTTTTAAATAGCTTTTTCAAAAATAAAAGATTAAAATATGACCCAATTAGAAAACATAGAGCCAATTAGAAGTTAATTTATGAAAATAATTTTCCTTTGAATTTAAATTAATGAATTTCGATAGCAAATTTATGCAATATTATTTTATAATATAAAAATTCATCATCACACCCAACCCAAATACAATAAAAACTTAACAAGGCTGTTAGAGTTAAATAAAGCTCAAGATTCAAAGTCAATCGGAAAATTCAATTCTATAAAATACTCCAAAAAAGTAATAAAAATCCAACGATTATAAACATCACTATAATAATTTGTTCCCATTGCTGGGCAATACATTTTAAAACCAAGAATTGCTCACCTAGCATTCAATCAAATAAAATAACTAAATACACTATTTACTGTTTCAAATTAGTTCAATTAAAATATCAAATTTCAGCGACTACTAACTAAACATGATACAGTATTAAATAAATATTTACTCAGCAATAAACACAATTATTTGGACTGAATCTAGTCTATTTGAGTATAAAATATATATAAAAAAATGCTTAAGCTTTTTCAAAAAGGCGCTTAGGACCCTGATGAAAGCCCAAAATTTAAAAGAAATTTGAAAAAATAAATTAAACATATTTCAAAACCAAATAAAGACAAAAGTTATCACAAAATATATTTAAATTTTAAAATACTCAAATTGTTTAGTTCCTTAAACGAATTATATTATGTTAAAAAGCTAAAAATCTCTGTAAATTGTTATAATTAAAAGCTGATTTAGAATGAAACTCAAATGAAAAATTTAGTTTAAATAAAGCATCTAGAATATGCCCAAAATAAGCTAGATTTCTATTTGAATCACTGTATTGAATTGTACCTTGGACATGAATCAACTTAATTATTATTATTTTATCTTCTCAATGGGGAATTATTATTTTTATTACTATTATTATTAATATTATCGAAATTGATAACTAATTTCTCAACAAATGTTGGGTTCCCAGCCCATCCCGGATGCATGCATCAAAAGTAGTGGGCTGATTTCTATTAGTTCTATATGTTGTCCTGTAAGAATTTTCTCACTATGTGGCAAATAATGAGCAGGACTCCCTTTTGGATGTCGATAAAAGTGTTAGTATGCAGTCCTATGATTTGCAAGTTCCGTTCTAGGGTTTTTGGAACTAGTCCAGTTGATGATACGATGATTGGTATCACATGAACCTTATTAAGTCGCCACAACTGCTGTATCTCGATGGATAGCTCCGCATATTTGGCTTTTTTTCACATGATATTTATCCAACACGTTATTGTTGTTGGGTACAGTGACATCTACCAAATAAGCTGTTTTTGTTTTCTTATGTAACAGTACCATATCAGGCCGATTATTCGTCACCCGTCTGCCGGTGATAATTGTCCGGTCGTAGTACAGCTTGGAGGCATTATTTTCAAGCATTGAACTTGGGTGGTATTTATAATAAGGCACAAAGGCGTTCAGGAGCCCGTATTTATTGGCAAGCTTCTGGTGTATGATGTTACACACCTGGTTATGTCGCTTGAGGTAAGTGCAGCCAGAAATTATATGCTTTATAGTCTCTGATCACTCGCTACACTTTCGACACTTATCGGATTTAACGGACCGGTCTTTGATGATGAATTTCGTGTGTTAATAATTTGATCCTGTATTGCTATTAAAAATCCAATATTATTATTATTATTAGTATTTGAGACCAGCATTATTGTGCGTTCAGGAAATAATAAACGACGAATATAAGCCAAGAGAATAACACCAAATTTGTTAACAATTTAATAATGAAATTATATAGATAAGTCTATTAATTAGCTATTAAATAGAGATATATTACCGATGAAATATTTTGGGAAAATGTATAATTGCAGATATTAATTGATGTAACAAAATTGAGGACATAATGAAGTTCAAATAAATCCAACAATCTAGAGATAATAATTAAAAACGCATTCAAGGAAATCAATTTGGATTTCTAAGTATAGAACAATAATGACAGAAAATGGACCACAGTGCTTGATACACGTGGCAAAAAAACGAAAAAATATGTGAAAAATAGTTTTTGTTTATTGTCGAACCACTGTGGAAGCGGGAAGGTTACATATCTGAAATCTATGTTTATTTACTTTGTAAAATATTGATGAAATCAGCTTCGGATATTATTCATGTCTCTAAGTACTATTTAATATTTTAATAATTAGACATGAAGTGCAATCTGCAAGATTGAACCTGTACTTTACTCTCGATATTGATTCTATCTTTTACAGAAATCGTGTAGCCGATCTAATTGAGTTATACAAATTTTAGAACGGTGATGTTAAAAATAGCGAACTTAAATTAAAATAAACCAAATTTGAAACGTATATAATAGAATAGTAACAGGACAATAACATTATATTCAGTTCAGATTCCATTGATATAGATATTATACTAAAATTAAAGTTGTATTTTCTACCCAATATCAAGATCGTATTTCTCATTAAAACTAAGAAATTTACCAAAAAAATAAATCTAGCAAGGTTTTGATAATTTAATAAAATACGGAATGAATTAATATTAGAATAATGACTATAAGTTATTTAAATAACCGAAATATACTTAGTAATAAAATTAAAGTGTTTGTTTTATTAATAATTAAAATTAATATAATATTACTATTATATTAATAATACAACGTATATGCTGTAATAAGGGGAATATTACTTTCTCAAGGCAATAATGTATTTTGCATGACTAAGAATCTCTAAACAAAGGTTCTTACAAGGGCTGTATTTCCAAATTCGGTTGTATACTTTGATATGCCCATGCATATTTTGTTCAGAACATTATTAAATAGAACATTTGAATTATTTTGCGAATTTCACTGAATTTGTTCATAAAGTCTGTTCATAACCATAATGTTAATAATAGTAAATGTTTGTTCTACCATCTTGCGTCTTTCTATTGAGAATTTGTTTTATCTTTATTTTATATATATATATATATATATATATATATATGTAATATACAATTTTAAAATATTTTAATGCTTTAATGCTTACCCTCCGAGCTAGCCCTAAAGAGAAGACTTTTCCAAATTCCTGTGTAAGATACATTTTAAACTTACTGCATTCGGCATCCTTTTCTACTGTACATACAATGTTGTGGCGATAATAATAGAATACTCTAATATAATCCAATTCAGAAGATTATTCGAGAATATGAATAATGTATCTACTTAAATTAATCGATAATTAATATGTTTGTAAGAAACCAGTTTATTTTTCTGGTGATTAAAAATAATTGGAGCTATTTTTCCGCTTTCGTGTATTGTTTATAACCACTTTAAATAAACAATCGATTAATTATACTTCTAATAGTGCTTTATTCTTAGTCAATATTGTTTTGATAACAATATAAATGTATTAACACAATTTTCTATTAATTCTAATATGTTAATTGACAGATAAACGATTTCAAGGTAAGAAGTTATTTTAAACTTGCCTTCAATGAATCTGAACAATGTATCATAGAAAATCCCGAGGAGTTATAATAATTTAATAGAGTTTATAAACAAGTAGAAATACATGTACCATTTTTCCATATAAATCGGGGATGTTCTCTATGAGTCCTCAAAGAATACTCGCAACATCTTCTTTTCCATAGGCTACATCGATACTAGTGTGGTAAATAAAAATAATGCCCCATTTGAATGTTTGAAATTTTATATTATGGCAAGTAGTTTGGAAAATTTTATGAAGTTTTAATCTTGGAAAGCATGTTCGTAATAATGGTATTGAGAGCATTTTCGACATGATACTCAAAACATCTCTACCGAAGATAAATAATACGTCTATACATTTACTATTAATAATGTCATTAGACTCATTATCTATTGAATTATTGTTTAAATTTATAAAGAGGAAAATGTATTAAAATAAAAAGGCCCCTAAAATTATGTAATACTTACGACTTAAAATTTTTTAGGACTGGCTCTAGAAAGGCGGTCGCAAAAGTTGACTTTTACCTTAAAATTAGTCCTCTAAAGAATACTGTTAATATTATTCAGAGACTTTCTTAACATTTTCTGTAGAGTTAGGTAATGAAAGTGGCAGGTTTTTAATAGAAAACGCTATACGTTACAAATTAATTTACTATTGCAAATAACTTTAAAAATATCAGTATTATAAGAGAGTCGTTCTTAGTATAACACAAGCAAGAACTGTATATAATTTACATACGGAGCATTGAAAGATTTATCCGAGATCTAGTTTTTATATTGGCACCTTCTGCTATTGCTATTTATTTGATTGTAGTAATTCGTGATCGGGACGAAAATAGCTATAAAAAATAATTCATTAGAAAAGCTTCCCCTATTAGATCCTTTCGAAAGGATTCCATTCCAAACGGTAAAATTGTTATGTGCCCCTGTTAATCGTTTTTAGTAATCGTAATAATGATGTTAAACTAAAAGATGTAGATGAACGACTTTATGTTTTGGCTAATATGAATTAGCAGATGTGAGCCTAAAAGTGATCAGCTATTTTAATAAATAAATAAAAATAACTTTGGATTGTGTGACTTTTTGATCAAACCGAGTTTATATTCCATAAATTTTAAGATAACGAATTTAGTTTCGATAAATAACTATTAATAATTGTACAAGAAAGTAAATTAATTAGTGGATTTGTACAGAATGATATTTTAACTTATTTTTATTTCAGTTATAAACTAAACACTAAATCAAGCTCTAGATTCAGTTTTGAATATATTTCTGATGGTTTAGATTTACTTATCTTAATAAATCAACATGAGTTCCCCCTTTTGATTAGCATTCTAATTATTATATTCGAATTTCCCTAAATCCGGAGATGAAGAAAGAAACTATTATATATATATATATATATATATATATATATATATATATATATATACATTATTTTTGACTGTCTTTTCTAAATACTTTCCTCTTACCTATCCGTAGACGTTTTTTAGATATTAGTCAATTTTAGATTGTTTTAAAGAAAGCATGCCCCCTAGAAAATCTTAATAATTAATCTACTTTAAAGTAAATTAAATATCAAAATTGGACTGTGGTTAGACAAAGCTAATAAGCCTTTTGGTAACTGTTTTAACAATACACGTGGCACCCACTTAAGATTTTGGTCTCCTTTAATTTCCATGTTGGAAGGTTTTTTTTAGATTCCTAGGACATACCGTTGAGATGATAAAGTTGACGTGCGATTTGCCGATTGCCCTCAAAAACAATAGGCAGCTAGATCTCATAGAGGAACATCTTTCCGTCAAGTTAACTTAATCCGTTCGTCAGTTTTCAAAAATATTTTTTTCTTCACATAGTTTACAGTTTTACCTCTCAGCACACAATTCAGCTTCCTACCTGCAACCGTTTTGACTATGTAGAGGTAAAAAAAACTCGTTTTCGAGTTAAATTTCTTGCAAATTTGAGGATGCTTTTATAATAATAGCCCATACCGGTCTATTATAACAAACAAAGCACTGTTAACTTGACTAGAAATCACGCGTTGAAAAAAAATCATCACGTGTGTTGAAATAGTTATTTCCCAACACGAGCTGACATTTCCCCGCACATGACTGCCGTTGATCCCAAAGACGCGGAGCAGAGTTCAGTGCTAATATAAAGTTATTTATGTCTTCCTTAGTAAAATTGTTTACTTTGTGTGGTCGAAAACCAATATTTCTGTTCCTTTAGGAAGGAAGGAACCTTATAAAATTTGCTTATATCAATGTTTGGTTTTATTTTCATTAAGCATTTAATCATAGAATAACGTGACCAAAGTGTATTTGGCTTGAGCACTTTGCTGATTTGAATGCAGTAAAACTAAATTGCTTTAGCGGCTTCTAAAATGGCTTCTGAGTGTTCTTCGTCGGCTAAATCTATTATATTCCAATTTTGAGAAAGTTATATATACATATACGCCCTTAGATTAAGTACACAGAAGATACACAAACGCGACTGAGGGATCATTTTCCCCAAACCGCCTTGTAAACATATGTTTGCTTAAAAAATCCCCCTTTATAGATTAGTTTTATATTCTATTGCCTTGGCAATGTCTCTGATGTCTGTCATATTGATTCCGTAGATCTGTTAGCGTTGTTCTCAAGTTTTTTTGCGTTTTATTCGATTGTTTGTAGTTTTTGTAAACAATTAAATTTTATGTATAGCCTCATAATGACTAAACAGTGCACTGTTTATGGTCAGGTGCGGAAAACTGGATCATGTTTATCTTTCTACAGGTAAGTTCCATTGTAGGCACATAGCGTTAAATTGGGAAATTTTAAAAATAAAGTAATATTTTAATTCTTATATTTTCAATTATACGATATCCCAATCATGTAAGAACTTTATTACGAGTATGCTGCCGTATCTGTAAATAAGGCTTTTAAATCCTATCAATTTTAGTTTTCCTGGAGATATGGAAAGGAAGCAGGGATGGTAAAGACTAAAGAACTTTGAATATGGATAGAGTTAAAACATGGAATTTTGTATGTTCGAGACATTTTCAACCCAATGATTTTTGTTTTAAAGAAATTAGGTCGCAAAGTATACAGATCCTATTTTGGGCCAGGAATTTGCTGCAGATGAGATCCAGGTTAGTCGTTATAACAGGGTATGCGCTACACAAAATCAAATTGACCATTGTTGTTTGTATGATTTACCCATATGATACTAAAGTGTTCCCGAACAACTCTAAAATTTAATGTTTCATTTCTTTTGAATGTTGTTGTACTAAATCCTTTTCAAGTTTTTTATAAAACCCTCTACTAGTAAGGATAGGATTTTATAGAGCACCATGCTGCTATTCCCAAAAATCTAATTTTAGGTAGGTAAGTACCTTTTTTTGATGTGGTATAGTAAATAGTTTTCTACCTTTATTTTTCATTGAATAACTGTTTTCTTTTTATAATATTTTACCATGTCTTTTTTATGCAAAAAAAAATAAAAGGAAACAATGTACATTTTCTAAAATTAAATAGTGCTTGTGCTTCCAAGAGTAGTTAGTTTCTAGTAAAAAAGACGTATGCAGCCATGATAGTATAAGTATATACTACTAGAATACTATAGAAGTAAACTATCTTCGTTTTTGGAATCATATTGAAACGATATAAGGAAGAGTTGTTTAAGATAAAGTATTGACGAATATACATTTTACACTAATAGAAAAAAAATGGCACAGATTACACTTACTAGATGGGAATCTTCTCGATACAAAGCAGGACCAACTTTTATCGTTTTTCATACAATCCTTACTACGGCGCGGCCACTGCTGTTCTGCCGCAGTCACGTCTGGTATTCATTTTTTTTTACTGTTTTAATATTTTTTTAAATAACCTAATTTTTTGAAATTTCAAAACATACAGGGTTTTCTTTTTTTCTTATTAAAAAAAAATGTTTGACAGTTGATAAACAAATGCAAAGGAAATTTCGTCAAAGGTGAAAAAAGTATATTTGACAATAACTTTTTATTTAAACAATTTTTGCAAGAGGCAATTTATTCCAAGGTATGTTTAATCATTATCTTAGACACTCTGAATAAAATTTGTACAAAAAAAATCAATATTTTCAGGGGTTTCAAAACAAGCTGTCGTTTTTATAAAGAACGATTTTTTTTGTTTTTGTTAATCAATCAATAAAAAATGAACAATTTTTGGCATTTCTATCTTAAGTTATTAAAATAAAGTTGTAGGTAATACATGGGACGCATGATACTTTAGCTCTTTAATACAGGAAACTTGTTGATTTTCATTTTGGAAATATTAGGCATTTTTAAACCCGTTTACGTTCTATATTTATCAAAAAAAGTTGCAATTTTATTTAAATAACTTAAGTTTGCTTGCTAAAAATTGTAAATTCGATATGTGCATTTATCGTTCAGGGAGCTTTAAACAGACCAATGACAACTTTGTAATAAACAGCATACCAAAACAAATTGTTAGGCAGTTTAAAATTTACGTGTGATTTCCAACAGTTATTATCTACACAGCATAACAAAGATATAAATTATTAAATGGTTCTATGAGAGCCTAAAGTTTAAAGCACTTAATTTTATACTTTCTTATTTTAGCAGGTATTATATCGATGATGCTTTAAACTATATGCTCTCATCTCTTCACTAATTTATGGGAATTTATAGTCACTTTGTACTTAGACGTATTTCATTTTTTTAGGTCCAAAGATAGTTTAACTACAATTGTTACAGAAATATCCTTGGAACATCTGAATCTACACGGACCGCTTATCATGGTTGTATATACATCGATTACTCACGGAAGATCTGACCAAGTTGGATGATTTTTTTAAGAAGTATTTAGAGCATTTCCAGGGTCATCCCATAGCGACCACATTAAATAAATATGGAATGGCATGATGGTGTTATTTTAAATATTTTTCTTATAGCACTGTTAAGTCGTAATTCACCAAAAAAGTAATTTGGATATGCCTGGAGGTGCATTCCCATCTTAATGAGGCAATTTTTTTTTCGTCAGGCTATTTCGATAAAAAATTGTTAATTTTAATGAATGTTAATAATATTATATGACTTTATTCTAGAAACAAAGTTCAGTTTTACTAGTCATTTTAATTTTTGATAATTTGTATTAATGATCTTCATAAATATGCTATAGATTTGTATAGTACCATGATTTTAGTGAAATTTTAATAGTAATAGAACTTAGTACTTGTTTGGTTTATTTGGGACGTTCGACATTTTAACCTAGATTTTGAAAACTTTGAGCCTTACCTTTAAAATAACACTTTATATAAACATTTTTAAACTTATTGGTTAAGAACAGGTACACAAAACACACTGATTAATTTCTGTGCCAGGTCTGGAATCTTTATTTATACTTTTTCTATAACATAATAGCCTTGTTACTAATTAGTGATATACAGGGCATTAAAGAAAAAATATTTCTTTATGCCTAAAAATCGTATTTAGTCACACGTAAAAATAAAATAAATAAAATAAAGAATTTATATAACAATTAGAATAAGTTTGGACTAAGTAACATAGAACGTTATTAATGTAAAATCGAAAAATTTGAAAAACTTTAAGGCTTATATGTTGAAATATGATAATGTTATCTTTTATGTAATAAAATAGTTATGTAGGATATATACATTGTGTTATTAGTTATTGCTTGATTTTGCCTATAAAGTATACAAGATTATCTGATGTTTATGTACACACAAAAACAAAGAATTCTTCTAGGAAGAAAAGGATTTTTCTTCAAATAAATTAATTTGTCTGTCTTATTCTCAGAAAAGATGATACTCAAAATATATTAATATAGCAAGAATATATTCTAAAAGAAAGACTCAGTTCCTTTTGAAGCAAAAACTGTGTCATTCTTATTACTTCTCTTAAGAAAAACATAAAAATAGTTCCTGTTTTTATTTAAGAAAACGTTTTTTTTTTTTACGTTTTACCTAGTTGGATCTTGTAGTGCCAAGTTTTTCTCTCTGGTATACCGTCTAAAAAGGCATTATCTGTTTTACTTCATACTTTAAACCCTGTTACTCTTTTAGTAGATGTAGCATTAGAGGTAACTTGGCTGTGAAAGAGGGGAAATCTATTCATAATACCTTTTGGTCTGTTCACACAATTAAACAGATAATTTCGTCTTATATAATGTTTAGTTTTATATATATATATATATATATATATATATATATATATATATATTTAATAAAAGGAACCTCTTTCAAATTACAAAAAACAGTGTGTTATTTATTACCTTTCACCTCTCACATTTATGAATTCATTTGTAATTTACAAAAACACATTACTTTTTTGCCAAAAAAGACAGCATTTTATATTTATCAATTTTCTCGTGCCTAAATTAATTAAAAATAATGTACAAATATTCTGAAGTATATATTTTTTTCTTATTCTTGTATCTGTGTATCAAATGCAAGGTTTCTAATAATTGCATTAGTTTTTATACACTTTTTAAATAGTAAATACCAATAAATTAAATTAATATTTAAATTACATGTCTATTTATTTATAAAAAGGAAACTTTTTTTTTAAATGTGTTCACATTATTTGTTGCGTATAGATTGACAAACAAAAATCTTTTTTGGCTTTTTCGCAACTAATATTTAACTTTAAATCAATTGAAGCAAATATTTAATATAATTACATACCTCAACATGTAGACTAGTCTGTCTACGGAAGGTTTCGATACATAATATAAACAATATTATTTAAGCAAGCATAAGAAATTATATCATTTACCTTAAGTTTTTATAGACACATAGTAATTGTACAAATACTTTCATCCTATCGGGACTCATCAGTGCGCCGATCGTAAGAGAGAAACATTAAATAATAGAAAAGAATTGATTTCAAAATTTTAAAATGTGTCAGTTTGTTTGACATGTAACCTAGATATGAAACAAATGATAGTTTGCAGCCATCTATATTATAGATAAATATATATATATAAAAGACGGAACAGCTCCCTTAAAACGAAAATAAGCTCTATTTAAATTAAATACTTTTTAATTAAATAATTTGTTATTGGCTTATTATGGATTGTTTAGACTACTTATTTTAGAAAAATTTAAGATTATTTTGGAATTTCGAGCGAGCGAGATAATCTGATAAGACAAAGCTGTGTTTCATAAAAAAATTGAAAAATAAAGAAGATGACGAACTTAACAAACCTCAAAGAGCTTTCTTTGCAATCTATTATAAATCCTATCCAATATAATCATAGCAATTCAAATTTAAAAATTAACTAAAAAAATTAAAAAATTGACAAACTTAACGGACATTAAGGACATTTATTTTCCACCTATTACATGTCCGATCTATTATACTCAATAGATGTATTAGCAACGTTGCCACATTTTTAGATTTTTCTGTAGGTGTAAGAACCTTGTGATTGGAGATGAAACATCATTTTTCTTTCCTGCAATGGATTTCTTGCATCTGTTCATAAGAATCTCTCAACTTGTGTGTATGGTTGCCACTAATAGTTTTTTTGTATATTGTAAACTTAATTTCAAAATTTGTTCAAAAATAATCATTTCATATTTTTTTTAGGTGAGCTTCTAACTTTATGTGTACAGATGCAGAGCCGTTAAGGTTGTGCTATGTAAAAAATAGTGTATAAAATTTAAAATTTGAAAATTAACTTAAAAAAATAAAAAAACTTTTTTTTTAATTAATAACTAATGCTTGTACTACATCTTAAGCATAGCTGGCTTTAAATTCTGACATTCTCTTACATTTATACGCATTTTTAAAAGTAATTTGGCGAGACAATATTTCTAATACTGTAAAAGCTGTGGATAAAATTGTTAGCTCCAAAAACTCTTGAAATTGTAGTTTTATATAAAAAAATATAAACAAAACGTATTTTCGGACAAATATCAAAGATACATTTATGGAAATATTAAATGAAGGTTTATAGTATATATATATATATATATATATATATATATATATATATATATATATATATATATATATATATATATATATACAACTTTTTTATAAAACGGAGAGGGAATCATTGTTAATTCTACGTGCTTAATCCTATGCAGAGAGAACTTATGAGCTAAAATAAAAACAAGAAAGTACTTTAGATTTAGCAATTATTTTGTATATGAAATATTATCCCAGAGCAGGCCTAGTTTTCAAAGAAACACATGTTTGTCGATTTTTTTTTCTACTATTTTAATTTTTTTATATATGTTTCATTAATTTTTTATTTTGGAAATTATTTGCACAAACCTTCCTTGCGCAATTATCATGACTTATAAATCACTGGTAATATTACCCCAAATTACATCTATAAAATCAAATCTTTATTTAGAAGTTTTCTATTTTTCATTTTTTTGCAAATGACACCATTTATGTATAAAAATAAATTTATTTTTCGGATGCGTATAGTATTCCAAATAGATTTGCAGCTTGCTGTCTAACATAAGCATTAAATGGCATTCAAATCAAAGCAAGACATGCTGCACATGTTGGCAAGTCAGTCGACATTATTCTTTTAGATTTAGAAATAGAAAGAAAAATCTTACACAACTGATGGAAGGCAATAATCTATTGAGCTGCTAGTTCTGAATTAAAACAGAAAAACTGTATTGCCCCGATCGTATTTGCAACAAAATATCGACATTACTTAATGGTATTATAGGAAATATTATTGCTGTAAAAATGTATTTTAAACCCGTAGTTTCGTACCTAGATTCTAAATTGCACATGTTTTCAAATAGTATAATAGGGTATACAGATTTATAATACCGCGGTAAGGTGATAATTTAGCAATATAAATCAACCACTTATATGTTTATTATATATACGCATACATACATCGTAGGATATCGGAAAAATATTGAAGAGTGTATATTACGAATTCAATTTTTAGTGAACATTTAAGAATGCAAAATAACGACGTCAATATTTTTTTGGATATGCTTATGCAGAGCTGAGTACTGAATACAAAATCTACTTAATGTAAAATAACCAGTACTTATTATACTGTAAGTATTTAACTTAAGCGCTCTTGAATTCGTGTTATTTGGGATAATGTATTCAGTACTTTTTTAGAAAGGTACTGATCTGATAATTAAAATTTTTAATATTGCTTAAGAAGGACTTATTACTTAAAAAATGTAATGCAAAATCTTAATCTACTTTAAGTACTTTGTGTACTTTGTGTAAGTACATGTATGATAGTTATTACAAATATGTTTAATTCTTAAGTACTTTTAGTTCAGTATTTATAAATAATTAAGTCTTTTTCTTTTTATATTTATGTAAATATCTAATTTATTTTATGCATATCAACAAAAATAATGCTAAATATAACTTATTTATATTAAAACAAGTAATCTAATAAATGCGCGCTCAGTTTTCGTTGACTTTTTATGTACATAATGTGTATAGGGTTTTATTATATTTTGACACTTAGTTACAGCTTTGCTATATGAGATACAAACACACTTTAAATATAGAAGTTGTGATATTTTTTACTATCTTTTAAAAATATTGAACATTTCTAAAAATTACTGAAAAGTAGAAAAATTACATAACCTATATTTTATTGGGTCACTCTGTATAAGATTACTTAATTAAATGAGTCTTTTTGTGCTGATTATAAATATACCGGGTTTGATAACTTTTTCTTTAAAAACAACCGAGAAAATTGACAAAAACCGTGCTATAAAGGGCAAAGTATTCCAATTGATTCCACATTTAAAAGGTAATATTCTCTCTTTCTCTGTTTCTAACACACTGTCTTATGGCAGGGTTTTAGTCAATTTTCTGGGTTGTCTTTAAAGATGAAGGTATTAACCTGGTATATTTATAATCGGCATAAAAAGACCCATTTAATTAAATAATCATATACAGGGTGTGCCATTTAAAAAAAAATATAACTTATATAATATATATCCAGATTTTTTATGTGAGCTATCGTTTTTGTTATATTAGACAAACTTATAATTTTTTAAATGGAGACACCCCATATATTTTTATTTTATATTATTTAGTTCACAATAAACTTCTATAAAATATATAATAGAATATACTTTTCTATTCGAATCGCCCAGTAATTTGCATTTTTTTAGAGATAGACTCAGTTTTTGGTAGTAGGCTGGGATTGCTTATAAAACAAATGAATTCTTCAGGTATTTTTAAAAGTTCTACAATAAATTATTACCTTGTATATCCTTGTTTTATACTATTTTACAAGAAATGTTCAAATTTTAGCTATTTAATAATTCAATAATTATAATGTAAAATGAAAGTAGATTTGTAATAACTATCATCGCATTATTTTTCTTACATTGTTATAATTTTAGCCTGTTGTCTTAAAGAAAGTTCAAAATCGGACCGAAAACTCGGTTTTATAATAAAAAGAATTTTTATTAACCGGTGTTTCGCTGCCAAACCCGTGAATCCATCAATCTTGAAAAGTATTATTAATTGAGTAAAATGAACATGTTAATAATTCTACCTCTATACCTCTAAACTAACAACAACAACAAAAACTAATCCTACCACTATAGTTCACTAAAATAAACAGAAAACTAAATCTATAACCTAAAAATATTGCTCGAAATGATGTCCATTTTGATTTACACAAAGCCAACAAAATTTCCGTATTCTTCTTAAGGCACTGAGAATACTAACCGGTCGTTGTCGCATTTCATTGAAAGCCCTTCTTGTGGCGTTTATTAAATCGGCTAAGGTGTCATGTCTTGTTCTATATATTTTGTTTTCTAAAATACTCCACAGGAAGTTATCCAAAATCGAGAGAACTGGCGATCTCACCGGCCATACAGGACCATTGGTCCCTATCCATTTTCCAAGAAAATTATTTTCCAAATACTGCCTTATTCTGCTGAAATTATGAGCAGGTGCTCCGTCCTGCTGAAAATATATGTCGCTTAAATAGACCAAAGGCAGATCATCGAGTAATTCCGGTAGAATAAGTTCCAGTATTTGGAAATACCGATCAGTATCTAAGCTCCCCTGGTATATACGATACATTATTTTTGAACCCAATATGAAACAAGAAATTAAACCCAAACCTACCCTGTCGTTCGCGAGGAAATATTCGATGTTGGTTTTCTTGCGACCAGTATCTAGAATTATGCCTATTTAATCCTCCGTCCCTACTTATATATGCCTCATCGGACTATATTACTTTTCTATACAAGTAAGGGTCATTATCGCATGGTTTATAACCTTGTTTCCTTAAGTACGCGGCTTTTTGGAACCCAACATTCTGATGGATTTTTCTGCAAGAACTTGAAGGATCTACCTCAATGGATGCCAAAACATTAACTACGTCTTCCTCGTTTTCCTTGTTATAGGTTTTGCTTCGCGGCTTATTGAAACATCCAAAATTAACCAGATTTCTCTTTATTCTAGGAAATATAATACCACAGGGTTGTCTTCGTTCTGGATACCTATGTTAAAATGCCAAAAGCTTCATAAATATGTATTTATTATAAAATATGACGAATGCTAAGCAGAGAGCAATATGTCGTATTTTTCTTCATTAGAAAACGTTTGGTATCTAGCCATTTTTCATTATAAAATTTAAAATAATTGTTGCGGTTATCTAATCTACATTTAAAACGAACCAGAGGTTTTTGATAAGTAATTTATTTAACATGACAACAATTTTCTTTTGTTTTGTTTAGGCAATCCCAGCCTACTACCAAAAACTGATCTCTAAGAAATGCAAATTACTGGCCCATTCGAATAGAAAAGTATATACTATTATATATTTTCTAGAAGCTTATTGTGAACTGAATAATATAAAATAAAAATATACGCTGTGTCCCATCTAAAAAATTATAAGTTTGTGTTATATCTCAAAAACGACAGCTCACATAAAAAATCTGAATACGCCACTGGATTCTAGATACTACAAGTAAAGATATATAGGAAAGCTGCAACTAGGTGCCAAATATAGAAGAAAGCCTTATACATCAAGTACTCCTTTCACTAAGATTTTGTAGAAATAGTACCGTAGTGATCCCATCATAAGCATATTAAGAAAAACATAGCGGAATGACGCCATTTTGAATCTGTTTATACCCAAGGTTTCCCAGATAAATTTGACATGCTCTAATACATTGACTTAAAATTTGGTGTATGAAGTGTAATTAAAAAAAAAAATTACCGCACTCTGAGGTACTTACGCTCCTAGGGGGATGTATATTTTCGTCAGGTTGTTTGGGTTATCACAAACCTTAATGCTGAAAATATCAAAAATCGTTATTCTTCGCACAAAAAATATATTGTTTCAAGAAGTGAATTGTATAGCGGGGGAGGGAGAAACTAATGGAAGAAAGTTGTGAATTAAAAAAATATCGTGTTTTCTCAACCCCCGGGTTAGGGTAAAAAAACTCTGTATACAATTACTTAATTAAATGGGTATTTTCATAGTGATTATAAGTATGCCAGGTTTGATAACTGTATCTTTAAAGACAACCGAAAAAATGGACAAAAACCGTGTTATAATGGGCAATGTATTCCCATTGATTCCACATTTAAAAGATAATATTCTCTCTCTCTCTAACGCATTGTCTTATGGCAGGGTTTTAGTCAATTTTCTCTGTTATCTTTAAAGATAAAGGTATTAAACCTGGTATATTTATAATCGACATAAAAAGACCTATTTAGTTAAATAATATAATCATATACAGGGTGTGGCATTTAAAAAGATATAAATTATATAATTTTTTCAACTTTTCAACAATTTTTAGAAATGCTTAATATTCTTAAAAGATATATAAGTAACGATATATAGTAAAGCTACAACTAGGTGCCAAATATAAAAGAAAACCTTATACACCTAGTACTCATAGATGCTTTAACCAAGTTGGACGAGATTTTTAGAAAGTATTTCGGGATAGTGCCGGAGTGATGCCATCGTAAGCATATTGAGTATAAAGTTTCCAAGATAAATTTAACATGCTCTAATACATTGACTTAAAATTTGATGTATGAAGTGTAATTAATAAAAAAAAATTCAACGCACTCTGAGGTACTTACGCTCCTAGGGGGATGTATTTTTTCGTCAGGTTACTTCATAAATCTTAATGCTGAAAATATCAAATATCGCTCTTCTTCGCACAAAACATTTATTGAATCAAGGAATGAAATGTAAAGCGGGGGAGGGAGAAACTAATGGAAAAAAGATGTGTATTATAAAAATATCGTGTTCTCTCAACCTCCGGGTTAGGGTGAAAAAAAAAATGTTTTTTCAATAATATTCAAAAGGTTTAAAAAACAAAAAATTTTCGAATAAAAATTCTAGACATAAAAATTTTACGTATAAATGGTTTAAATACTTTTTTATTACTATTTAAATTATTAATTTTTCAGCTTGCTATGATTTTTTAAAGTTAAGAGTCATATTATCATTTAACTCCTAACTATGTTAGTTTTCACAGTAGCAAAAAACATTTTATGCTCTACCATTTTTACAAGAACATTTTTCTTCTAGCTCTTACTCTTCTTGAATAACATTAAAAAAAAAACAATATTTTTTAAAATTCCTAACCGGGCGTTGAGAAAAAATAGGCCTCAAAATTGACCATTGAAGACATGGGTGCCTCAGTAGAGATAAAAACAATAATGACGACTTAAAAAAAAATCAGCTCTTTTGTGAACTATTATCAACAGATGAAATTCTAATATAAATTGCACCAAATTTATATTAGTGATGATTTTCTGGGGAGGGGGACGCTGCGCCCTTCGCTCATGAGTTTCCAAAAGATACGAAATTGTGTTTTTTTAACGGAACACCCGGTATATATATTTTTCTTTCTAGCTTTTAAAATAAATTCTTTATTGATCCAACAAAATATAAAATTCTATACGGTAAATTAAATAGCACGTTTTTATTAATATAGATATTAAATAAATATTCAAATATAAATATATTCGTCAGTACTGTTTAGAGCAGCCGGGAGTTTTTGGTAAGGTATATAAAGATCAATATAAATTTGTACCAATAAGTAATAAAATCTGGCAGCAGTGCACATATTAATTTAACACACAGGCAGTAAATTGTAGTACATTTGTCAGGTCAGTGTCGTAAATAGACGTTGCTTCTTGGGGGAGGGGGGGGGGGTTTAAACGATGAAAGATTCTGTACTTTCAAATGGAACTGAACAAAAAAAAGGTCAGTACCTCTTTTCAGTTCTAAGTCAAACAGGCTCTAGGTGGGGGTTTATCCACCAATTCCGAAAGAAAGACCTTACTTTACTACTGTACTATTTCTATCATTTTAGCTTATATAAAAGTAGCCCTGGGTGGGTTTTAATCTCCAAACCCTCCCCCTAAATACGCCAGTGAATTAAGTTAGTTTTTCGGCATACGTAAACCCTACACGTACATGGTCTTGATTATATTTTCATGCCTTTCCTTTCTTAACGATTCAGTTTAACAGTAGAACAATGTGTTTCGCGAGTACAGCTTTAAAAATGGAGATAAATAATGAATACTTTTTTTTACAGAAAACCCTTATAAATGTTTAATTTTAACTATATAATATTTTATCAATTTTTTCTAATAGTTATATTGCATGCAATGCAACTTTATATGTAATTTTCTTTAAAACTAAATATTTTTCTAAAACTAAAACATTACAGTGATGCTTAAATGTATGAATAGTAGTCATGGGTAAAATATTGAATATATTAACTACTTTTACAAAATACTAATACTTAATACTGTAAGTAGATTTTTAAAATCAAGAACTTAATTCTGGCTACTTTAAGTATTTTTACTGAGTACTTATCACCGCTCTGTGCTATGTGCAGTACAACTGGTCTGACAGACTAACCACTCACTTTTCCATCTAATCTTAAACTAAATGTACTTGTCAACAAAAGTCCACCCACTGCACTTGACGTCATAAAGTTTATTTCTCATGTTTTTTAGAACTAGTTGGATAACGTTCTGTTTTTACATCGTCAATATGGGAAACGAATTTTGTCAGTTGTGCAGTTTCGACTGCAAATCGAAAAATGCTTTCGAGTATTGACTAGGAATCGAATAAACCGCCACTTTTATCTTGATTAGACTGCTGCATATTTATTCAATAAGAATTAAAACGTTCGATTACCAACGTTCAATATTTGGGAAATTATAATTTAAAGACTAAACAAAAATCTTCCTTAATTCATATGCATGTCAAATGACCCAAATATAAGACGGGCGACTGGCACAAAGCCTGTCTATTTTAGATATTTTACCTACCCGTACGCGATAAGACATCACCTATAGATATATTTTATTTATCGATATATCGATAGTTATCGACCTACCGATAGGTATTCCTACCTATCGGTAATTCATTGGTACCTACCGATAAATTTGCCACAAAATTACCTAAGGGCAAAAGAACAGTCCTTAACTTTCATATGACGCGTAATTTTCTAGTAAATATATAATCCGTTTATCCATAGCTATCGGCATTAATGCTTACTTATCGGTACTTATCGATAACTATCGATACCTCGATAATTTTTGTTTACCTATTGTTACAAATTAACCTAATACAGATGCGAAAGCAAACGAGTGCGTCAGGAATCGACCGTCAATATCGACACGCCTTCTGAGTGGTATAAATACACCAGTTGTTTAGTACGTGCTCAAACTCGTTCTATAATCTGTAGTTTGTGTTTATGTTTCTGCTTTGAATACGCGTATAGGAATTTTTTGAACTTTTCAGTTTCCTTTGCATGTTTGTTATTATTGTAATTTTTAAGTATTGTTATTGTGTTTTGTTAATTTTCTTATTTAAAATGGCACACAAATGTGTTTATTTATACTGTTCATCAAAAACTAGAGGTGAAAAATCCTTTTTTAAGTTCCCAGACGATCACCCGAGGTAAAGGAAAAAAATATTAGCAAGTGTTAGGTATATTATATTTGCTTAGGTTATTTTAAATAAAAATTGATTGTTTTATTGTATTATTTCCACATCTATAAGAGATGGGAAAGTATAGTATCGGCAAAAAATATTATCTTTTTTTTTCGGTAAATCGTCTAAAAATGACCAAAAATAAAAAACATAATTTCGGCGAAAAAAAAATTGTCTCTCGGTCTGTTAGCTTACGCGATAACTTTCGAAGAAAGAAAAACTATCAAGTTGAAATTTGGTATACAGGACGAGAATGGTTCATATTGTTTTTGAGTAAAATCGGCTAAAGGGAAGGAGTTGAAACGGGGGATTAATTGGTAAAAAATAGTGATTCTTTGTAAATGACCATGTAATATGTCATTTTGTGGATCATTGGGTGTATAGATTTTAATAATATACCCTCTTTAATACTTATGTCCAAAGTAAAGGGTTAGGATAAAAAAATGGGATAAAAATCGAGTAATATGTCGTTTTATGGGTCCCGAAGATTTATATAGTCTAAAAAAATCCGATAGAACCAATAGAAAATTAAACATTTTGTCTCAAGTTTTGTAAAATAAATGAATTTCTAATATTTCGAATGTTTTATTTTTTCTCTAATTTCCTAGGAATTGATATACGCGCAATATATTAATTTACTGTGATATAATATGCCATATTGATGCAAATTATTTTTACCAAAACCAATAATAACTCATTACATGCATTGATGCGGATTGTCTATGAACTTTTTCTCAAGACTCTCACTGGACATGACTGATGAAGTGCGCATGCGATAGAGGACGATTCTGTTTAGAAAAATTATTTTGCGATGAGGCGAAATTGCAGATATAGGAGTTAAAACTCAAACAAAATTTTACAATGGTTTAGCCATGCTAATGAATTCAAGAGGTGTTGGAAAAAGACGCTAAATCATTAAACGATTACATTATTATAATCGAATGCGGTGTTATCGTGCGGGTCCAAAGGTCAACAATATTATAAATCAAATCAGAAAACACAGTGAATACCAAAATGTTGTGTGATTCTTTTATCGAGCTATTAAATCTCGATGGGCTATTTAGAAATATACAAGGAGAAAGAAAATAGTTTTTTTTATTATATTTCGCAATATTATTAAGATAGCCACTTAATATTATTTTATATATTAAATGCCGAGGGACTAAATAAGAAAATTCGCTAAATATGTATTTGGTTAAAATTTTTTGGTCGGCAAAAACAAAAATACACAAAATGACAAGCGCCTTAATAAAGTCGGAAAGCGGTTCGAATCAGTGGAACAATCAGGATATGTTCTGTTTATACAGCCACTTAATGAAAGTGAGATTTTTTTATCAATCACCAAAAATTATGAGCCCCACTTGACCTAAAAATCTAACCACTTATATAGTGTCATTTATTTAAATGCGGGCCACCTCTGTGCAAAGAAAACTTGTCTTTTTGTATTGTGATAACAAAAAAAATTTATTTTCCAAAAATATTATAGACTTTTGTTAAAAACACAAGATAATTAGTTATTACTTCCCTCGTGAGACTTTTTCAGATCTTTACCTTTAAGGGTCCCTAGATGTCGGAAAACATGTTTTCTCAATTCTGTTTGTCTGTAGGTATGTTCGCGGCGTAGCTAAAAAACTACTTATTCGATTTCTTCAAATTTCAGTCTAGCGAATATATATATATATATATATATATATATATATATATATATATATATATATATATATAAATATAGCCTGTATTTTTCGTTAGCCCTGAGTTTCTGGTAAAACGATTTTACCGATTTTTTTATATCAAATTTTGACTTATAATTAATAAAAAAATGTACTTATTTTAAACACGCTTTAAAATTGGAACAAGTTTTCTATAATTATTTATTTAATGCCTACAAAATTACAAATGTACTAAAAAAGTAAGCAAAAAAATTATGTCAAATCTAATAAAAAAATGTTTAAATTAAAATTCACTGGCTAATATCCAGGAGCCATTGGCAAAAGCTCTGAGAATCGGTATAAGGAATGTACAGAAACTTGTGCATGAAAAAAAAAACATAATTTACTTCCGAAGAAGATTAAGAATTGTATACGAAAAGATCCAAAGGCAAAAGACTTAAGTTACAATGCAAAAATGGATATTTATAATGCAATTTATGATTTATACACGTCTAAGACTAATATAATCCTTCAGAAACTTTTAATATTATAGACTAAAAAATATCATCATCTCTTAAAAAGTCCTCATCTTCTGAGTCGTCCTCAAATGGTGCAATGATCATTGGTGCTATTTCGACATCTAGAACTCGTTCTCGATTCCACCAATCCCATGTTAATTTCTCCGTATGTTCCACATATTTCTACCAGTACTCCCGCGTAATATAATTTAATGAATCTTACCAAACAATTTGCACTTCATCTGATGTAAGACCATCGTTTACGTGTTTTTCTTAATATGATTTTGCCCTAGACCGTATTAATTCTATTGCGTTAAAATGGCAATGGTATGGCGGCAGTCGTAAAACCTCATGTCCATTTTCCCGTAATATTTCATCTACGGCATATGTTGTTGGTTTTTTAATAAATATTGCCATTAAAAGAAGTTCTAGTTTCAGCATATTGGGTAAAGGATTTTGTTTTTGTTTTATTAGCCAGTCATAAATATCACTTTTCTTCCAGGATGAAGTAGGTTGTTTATTTAAGATTCTTGAATGATAAGATGCATTGTCCAGAATGATTAAAGATGGAGCATCTAAATCTAGAATCAGTTGTTCTTTCAACCACTTTTCAAACAGTTCACAGTTCATATTATCATGGTAGTCCATAGTTTTGGATGTTGAAGAAAACAGTAAACTTGCACCTGGGAGAAATCCTGTTGAAGAACCTGCATGCAAAATGATGAACCGTTTTCATGTCCCACATCCCTTTTTTCTCTTGACACTTTTTACATACTCGTCCTGCCAAGATTTCGAACCACTTCTATTAGAAAATATCCAAGTCTTGTCTAAAAATACCACTTTTCTAAATTTTGAATTAACATTTTCCGTGTATTTCTTTAAAAACTGGATACGCTGACTAGCTATATTGGCTTTTTTCGTGTACATTTCTTAATCTTCTTCGGTAGTAAATTATCCTTTTTTTCATGCACAGTTTTCTGCACAGTCCTTATACCGATTCCCAGAGCTTTTGCTACTGTACCCTGGATATTGGTCGGTGAATTTTCATTTTCGTACTATTTTATTAGATTTAATACCATTTTTTTCGCTTGTGGATGCAAAAAACCCGAAAATTGTTTTCTATTACTCATTTGTCACTGACTTGTCAATCTGACTTTGAAGTGACATCGCTCAAAGATTTTTGCAACTGCTGGTATTTATATGTTTATCCTCTTTTTTCATATGAAAATGTCTTAGGTCTATCTAATTCATCTTCCGAATTTTATGCGGAGGATATGATTACACGTAATAAAAGAAAAATAAACTTAAAAAGTTTGTCGTTGATAAATCGTATGACGATAACGCTGGTTTTGACTATACCAGTACTTCAGCCTGCAGGTCGTTATGTATTGTCATCTTAATACCGTAATATTGACTATGATTGAGTTAGTGACTTGTTTTGTTTTTGATCTCGTTTTAGGTTTTAGCAACCTTCTAGTTTATTTAATAGTGAGTATTATTATTAATAATTCCAGATGTTATCTTTATTATCTGTATCTACCATAAATCTACTTTTCAGTTTTTATTACAAAGGTTCTAAAAACTTAAAGGTTAAAAACAAAATGATATTTAAAACACTTTTTAAAACTCAATGATGGATTTCTTGATACTAATAGTCACATGTTTAGTTTTTTTACCTGTTGTAACCTCGTCCTTATTTGTTTTGCTAGTGACTGTTTGTTTTTATTTGTTTGATAAATATTTCATTTTTATTTTTGTAAACCGTATTTTAGTTTGCAACTACTACTACTACTAAAGAAGTCATTAATAAAATTATCTGGGCCCTTTTAGTTTTTAAGATACAGAGCTAAATTGAAAATGTTGCATTTTCAGGCACCCCCTCGTATCTCAAGTATCAGATAACTTATCGAAAATGTGATAACTGTTTCTTATATAACTTTTCCCTTAGTTATTTGTCCCTACTTTATTTTTTTAAATGGAATACCCTGTATATTTATAAACTATAATAAATATGGAATAACTGTGTGTGTTCAAGGATTTCTAGGTATCTACTTGCTGTGAGACCTCCTCCAAAAATCCTATAAACTATATGTCTGCCCAAAATGAAACATTACACCCCAACTCCAAAGCGTCCTTGTTGTGCCCTTTCAAACATTAAATGCTGATTTTTCACTCTACCATTTCCTTGAATTGTGACGATTATAAATTCCCGCACTTGAAAAAAAGCATTCATCTGACCAGATAACAAGTCTGCCAAATAAATCGTTAGCATAGATTTTTTACAAATGTTGCACTATATTAAATTTGTATGGATGATACTTATGTTCTTCAAGATCCTCCGACCGTCAGTTTTTGGCACACCAATTTTCTTCTCAATTTTTCTACATGAGGACGAAGGTGTGGCTTCTATATATCCCAAAACATCTCTCTTCTCTTTCTCTGTTCTCTTTGTTGTATGTTTTAGGACGCGGGTGAACAAATGATCCGTGCTCAACTAAATTTGCTTTTAAACGAGCAAATATCTCAAAAAACGGTTGCCTTCTTTCTGGATATCTAAGAAGCAAAAACTTATAATGATAATACAAATTTTCATAGCCATAATAGCTTACTTACCTTTGGAAATATAATTCCGAGGCTTCTTCAGAATTTTCATTACTCTCTATAAAACATACCAGCATATCATATTTTTCATCATTTTCGTACGCTGCTATTATTCGAAGAAACTGATAAATATCAATTAAATAAAAATACAAAAAGAACGTTTACAAACTGCTTTATAAACCAAAAATAGATACAAACCAAATATTTGACGTATATTTTTGTTTGTTGTCATAAACAATAGCCATATCCCAGTAAACATCGAAACGTTACTATAACGTATACTTAACGTTTGATTGGTTGAAATATAGTTTTAGGTCATAAAATCGACGGTTATATTTTGGTTCTCTGCAAACCATTGTATACGAATTGTTATAATAACGTTTTAAGCGGGCAAAAACGATTTTGTTTAGTTTAAAAATGTTTTAAAAGCTTAATGTTTTCACGTTTTATAAATCTATTCCTGTAACGTTTTTATAACGAAGAAGTATTACTTTGTATTATATATTGTTATAATTACGACTTTTTATAACGTTTCTTAATCATCCAGGAAGCCTTAAATGTACCTACGCCAAATCACATGACACTCACTTTTCATTGGTTAAATGAGCGGCGTTCCGGTGTCGGCTATGTGTACCAGCCATTTTGTAGATTTGTTATTGTTTTTGCCGTTTGCGTTCATGCTCAGTAAATAGACCCAAAATTGAGTTTACAAAAAATATTTTCTGTGCTAAGAAGTTGTTGTAAAGGTAAGGTTAATTTGTATTAGGCTTTTTTGATGAAAATGTTGATAAAACTATAAGTGTGTAGTTATAGAAAACACATGGCCTTGTCTAGCTTCACCGGCTTTTGTATTTTTTTTTGTCTTTCAAACAATATTGAGTACAGAATATACAGGATTGAAAAATATACAAGAGCAGTGAATTATGAACAGATGTATAATAAAAAATACCTCTGTATCAAATATTATGTATAATATTTCTTTGGACGATTTTTTTGAACGTTTTTAAAATGTTGTTTTTAGCGTTAACTTTTAATTGCATGTAAAGAACTCCAAGAAAATACAGTGTGTCTAAGAACTATTATGTGACAAAATTTTGCCAACGTATGAGTGACACGAAAATAACACCATAAATTGGGGAACTATTTTTTTATATATCCCCTTGCGGAAATATACAGTTCCCCAAATAGGCGCAAATTTTCTCGAACGTTTTAACAATCCGAAGAAAGTTACTCAATTATTATATTGAAGGAAAAGAACCTCACAGATTGTCGGCTAAAAATATCGGAATATTAAATTCTCAAATTTCGCTACTTATACCAAATATTTCTTCAGACTTTGTTCGAAAAATAAGATCTTTACAATTCGTTTCAAAATGGAAAGCTGCGGAATATCGCAGCAGTTTTCTTTTATATTACGGAGTAATTTTTTTCCATAACGTGCTTCCTGATATTAATTATGAACATTTTCTTTTACTTCACTGTGCTGTTTTTATATTATCAGATAATGAACTAACATCAAAATATATTGATTCTAAATTTGATTCAATTTCTTCTTTTATCCCTCGATGAAAATTTTGTTGTTTATAATGTACATTATCTCCTTCAAGTTGTCAGTATCAATTCAAATATATGGATCAATTAATTCTTACACCTCCTTTATCTTCGAATTTTTTTTAGGGTTACTCAAAAGGCGAATACTATCTAGGAAGCATGTTTTACAACAGGTTTATAATCGCCGAATTAATCAGACTCACCATTAAAATTCAAGATGGCGGGCGCCTCTGATTGCATTTTTAAGTGGAGAATGTAGTTGTTATGAGACATATTATACGCATACTCTAAAATATGAAAATATTAGTTATTAACGCAATTAAAACCATTTTCTTGTACTATATTTGTTTAAGGCTTAAAATGTATGTTTTTATATTTTACTTTATTTTGATGTTCTCATATATGAGTAGGTTCCTACTAAATAAATGTTTATGTTTATCCATGTTCAGACCTTATGTTTCAGATACATTTTTTAAGAATTAAAAATTGAAAAAAATTGCCTGTTGTTTCATCGCGACTAGGTAAATTTCTTTGCAAAAAATCATTTACTATATAATTTGTTTTAAATGCATATACACCTCTAATTGAGAGGAATATCTTATATTTGTTAACTACCTACGTTTCTAGTTTCACGTAAATGTTATTAAAGAAGTGTTAGATATAACGTTTATACTCGTATAACTACTTACAAAACGTTTTTAACGGAAGATGCATACGTTAGAAAGTAGAAAAGTAGAATGTTTAATACACGTTATTCCAAACCCAATTAGATTGGTTGTTCTAAGCGTCTCGAATAATTATATATATAACGTTTTGTCAACGTTGATTTTATTTGGAATAATCGTTTAGCAAATGATTAGAAATCACATTGATTTGTGCGACATTTTTGATTCGATTCAACGTAAATCTAAAAAGGTTAGTAGTATACAAAAAACGTTTTCTTAACGTGTAGGTGTTTACTGGGATCCAACAATTAAATTATGCATTTAATTTCAGAAAATTGTCATTTATTTGCGTGTTTGTAAGAAAAAGTGCATACTATTATATACTTTTGAAAAAGTAAAAAAAGACAAATTTTATAGTCTATAAATATACAGGGTATTCCATTAAAAAAGATAAAGTAGAGCCCGATAACTTTTTGACCTGGCCTTGTCTACTAATTGCGAAAGCGGAATTGAGATCTACGGAAAAAATTATATAAGAAACTGTTTTTATATTTTCGATAAGTTATCTGATAGTGGAGATACGAGGGGTGCCTTAAAATACAACATTTTCAATTTAGCCCTGTATCTTAAAAACTAAAAGGGCTATAAACATAACGGAGATACCCCGCGAAATTACCCAAAATGGGTAAACACCCTGTACATACATATGGCACACACTTTGTTCACGTATATGGCTGAATATCGCTCGCTACTAATGCGGTTTCTGCCGGGGATCACAGTAATCTGTCACACTGCCAATATCGTTTGATTAATATGCAACAGCAAAATCGAAAATTTAATTTAACATATCCTCTTAAAAGCGTTTTGTCTACCTTTAAGAAAGATTTATTTTGTACACCTACATGGATAAAATAATTAATATCTGTTAAATCTACTTCAAATCTAGCCAAAAAAATAATACCTATTAAATAAACTACTACACAAAGTACGACTCTTATTTTTATATATTTTTAGGATGCTTCAGCCATAACTCAGTTAATCGTAAGATTTGCTAGCATTTTGGTATAAGGGAATACAATTATGTTTTTCTCTGCCGTATTTTTATTATATTAGAGGTAAGAGATTCCTGTTTCCATTTAGTTTCCGACTTCAGTTCCCAACATTTTGTTTTTCCATGTCCAATGTTTTTTTTTTTCAATTTAAGAAGTACGTATTACAGTTAAACTGTTTGTGTGTTTTTGATTTTTACTGTTCCCGGTTGTTTCTTTGGGTCTTTTACTCTTTTACAGATATTTAGGTGATCAGCCTTTAGAATGTTTTATTCTCTTGGACTTTCAACATTTTTGTTCCACGACTTAAATAAGTATAAACATTTTCTCTAACGACTTTAAAAGACATTTTACATCTTTCAGGCCTAATTGTATGATTGTAGGAGGATGTGCAACATAAACCCCATCTAGAAACAAATATTAAGTAATTTTTCTTTGAAAAACAATCATGAAGGTTTTATCAGAAACTTTTCAGCAACATTTTAAGGTCATTTGTCTCAAACCTTGGAAATCTATTTTTCCTGTAAAAATTACACTTTATGGTGTCTAAAATGGAATGGAAAATCGTTTTTAATGTCAAATTCGAAAAATAAGGTGTGCATTTTATGTATAAAATGATAGCCGCACAAGGGTGTTTAGAAGTTCTTTTCCATGGAATGGAGCCAATGCAAATACTATAATCTAGGACCAGTGGAGCACCAAGAACTGTACAAACGGTGGACATTGAAGAAAATGCTTTGGAGCTGGTTGGATAAAATCTAGATTAATTACAAGGCATTTGGCTAGCCAGCTATGAAATATGGATCAGGTTACGGTATGGAAAATATTTAAGAAACAACTACTAAAAGAAGTACTGTCCCTTTAACACACATTAGAGTATAAGCTCTGTCTCCTAACGATTTTCTATGTAGACTGCAATACTGTCAGTAACTGAGAGATAAAATTGGAATAAACGAGCTTTTATTTCTTATTTTATTTACGTATGAAGCCAGGTTTTACAGAAATTGGATTATCGTTTTTCATATTGAGCCTACTTGGGCAGAAGAAGACCCACACAGCTTTCATCACTTAAGACACTAGCAACCATTTCTTATTAACGTCTGAGCAGGGATTGTTGACAATGGTCTGATTGGAGCATCTGTTTTACCAAGAAGGTTAAATAGTGAGATGTAGTTACGATTTCTAGAAGACCTATTTTTTTAGGGAATGATCCTCTTAACATTTGATCAAATTTATGGTTTATTCATAATGGGGCATCTGTATACTTCAGTCGCAAAGTAACAGATCATTTCAATACTTTTCAAGAAAATTGCATTGGTCGGGGAGGACCGACTTCTTGGTCACTATGTTCCCCTAATTTAAAGGGTTAGTGTATTTCAAACCAATAGAACATAAAAACATTTTAATGCTTGTGAAAGAAAAAGTCAAACAACGTTTTTTCGTAGAGTAAGGAGAAATATGCGGAGAAGATGTTCATCATTGGTAACCATTTTCAACATCTACTTTGAACAACGTTAATTGATATTATGTGAGAAGTCAATTTTGACATAAATTATAAACAGTGTATTAAACTTATTAACTTGGTTGGCTTTCGATGTCATAACAAGTCATAATTTTTTTCCGGAAAACAAAGCATCCGAGAAAGAAAAGTCGATATACCTTTTTGCTAACTATAAAGTTTATTAAAAATGGTTAATGTAAAAAATCGTTAGTGGCGTATCATTTTTTTGAATAAAAATAATTCCAGACTTGCTTGCAACACGCCACTTGTTAAAGTTGAAGCAAAAATTAACTTATTATTCGTGTATGAAAATTTTATGTAATAGAGTTAATATGCTTGCATTTCAACGCAATATCTCGAAACGTTTTCATAATTTGTAAAAAAATATTAATATGAAAATGTAATAACAATAATAATAATTTTATAAAATTGAATTAAAAATAAAACAAAATAATATATAAATGCCCTTTTAGCCACAATTTACCTCTTACAGAATTCCACTCTTCGACAATAACTTAATAAATAAATAAATTAGAGTTTTTGGGATTTGTATAAAATGGTTATCAAATACGTAGACCAAATATTCATATTCATATATAAATTCTGTTATCTATAAATAGTGAAAGTATATACGAGGGAAGTTCTGGGATAAGCTAATTTACCAACTTTTTTTATTTCGGGCAAATAATTTTTATTGAACCTTCGTTTTGAGAAGCATATTTTTAATACATTACTAACTTTTTTGCCTGGTTCCTCGGGTCATAACTAGAATGCGAAATATAAATATATAATGCTAGAGTCTGATTTTTACCTTAAGTGTGATAGTGAAAAGATATGTGTGAGCTAAAGTAAAGCATAGTGTTAGAGTTAAATCAAACAATGGTGTCTTTCTTTCGGTGTTTATTCAAGCACTCTATCTAATGCTGGAAAACATTATTATATAGCAAAATATGTATGACACCCTGGTATCCTGCTTTAAAAAAGTTCTTCCTTAGTTCCATTGGAGAGTTAGGCTAGTAGATAGTAGTTGAGGCTGAGGCTCAGGCGGCAGGCCAAATTGGTACTTGAGGCCTGTCTAAGAGTTCACCCTGATCATTTATCTGGCCTTCGGAATTTCCTCGAACCTGTTCGTCCTATTCACGTAGGTATGTAGCACCGTAAAGCCGAAATGTATAGCTCTAGCCTCGTAATCAAGGTCTGATAAACCTAAACGTTTTCAGCCGACTTGATTTTTGCCTGGATTATTCCTATAATTGGTTCTGGTTCTATGGACGGCATATTGGCTCCGGGCTTAGCTAGCTCGTACGCCGTCTCATTTTTTTGAAAAAGTTCTTTAAGTAGCCTCTTGGAACTTGCCCCTAGCGTCGGCTATTTCTTCCATAAAAAAAGATGATACCAGTATTTAATTCTAACTGAGTTCTTTAGAGCCTTTTCTTTATTATTATTAATATTTATCCTCTTAAGAGGTCTTTTTATTTAACTTGTAACTACGCCTTTTCATTTCACCTCTAATGATGCCTTTTTATTTTATCTCTACCGAGACCTTTTTATTATGGAAATAAATTGTTAATATTATTACTATTATACCATATATAATTTACATAGCTAAAAATATACAAAACCATAAAAAAACATCTTCCATATCAATTTCTACATGAATAGTACGTTTCGTTATTATGTCCAATTAATACATTTCTCTTCAGTATACTGAAATATATTCAGTTCTACTTGAATATAATTCTTTGGGTATTTGATCTTTTTCGTCATACCTTAATTGAAGCATACAGAGGGATTCAGAAATAAATGTTTGTAGGTAACTTATAAAAGTGCTTTAAAAACGATTTTTTTTAAAGGGACAACTGACAATACTGTAAAAGGCTGACAAAAGTAGCTTTTTAGCAATATATATTTTGCTTAATATACCTAACTCTTTAAGTTTTCGGTTTATAAGCATTTCTTTATGAAATTTTATTAAACATGTACTTTTCAACGACTTTGGTAGTAGTGGGCCATAAAAAGAATTATTAGACGCCATGAAATTTTATTTGAAAGAAGTTTCATTCTTTCGTTTGTGATTTTGAGTTAATATTGCAATAGCAGAGAATAATAATTACTCAAATTCAGTTGGAATAAATTTATTTATTCTACACGGACTGTGTGAATTTAACGAAGTGTATTCTGATTTACCACAAATGAATATTAAGAAATTTATTCAAATCGAGAACAGTTTCAGAGATTGGCAGAAAATTAACGATAATAAACCAGATATTAAAAAAATGAAATCAAGATTTAAAAATGGTCACTAAACCGATTTTTAAATGCAAATGTGCACAATGTTGTCCATTAACCTTAAAACACAAATAAACGCCTATTGATATCATCACATGTAGCATTTCTAATAAGAGGGGGATTAATATCGTGAATAGCCCGATATATTAATTCTTCTTTAGTATTTACTAGATTCTGTTATACTTGTTCCTTTATTGTTCCAATAAATAAAGATCTAAAGGAGTGTATCAAACGATCTTGGCAACCAATTCTATGGTCCTAATCGTCTAAACCAACGATCATCGAAAATTCTATTCAGCTCGGCAGTCACTTACGCAGTGCAATGTGCTGGAGCCCCATCTGAACATTGAATGGGTTCAGATCTCGTGGAGTATAGATCCTTGAAGATGTCTCGTGTAATGGGATGATTTCTTTAGTTACATACTTTTTTTATACATAGGTACTATGTATAATATATAAAATATAATATCTACAGTCCTTTGAGTAATATGAATAATAAGGTAAAATTTTTTTTACCATATGTACATGTTATTTATTAAATTTGTAACTAATTTACATGTTTTTCATTGATGCTTCATTGATGTTACGAACTAACTATGTATGTAAACCAATTTAGAAAGTCAATTTTCACCTACTTCTAATTGTCCTACAGACTTGAATTTTTGTAAGTGTATGTAATTAGGATGGCAATACAATAATTTGGTATTGGATGGTATGAAATGTTACCGCCCGATTTTAACCCACTTCTAATTGTTGTATCTATCTGAAATTTTGGAAGTGCATGCAAGTCGACTGATAACACAAAAATTTGGTTCTGGATAATACTAAATAATACCGGTCCATTTGAACCCCCTTCTAATGACCCTATCGATTTAAATTTTTGGTACTCGATGGTACCAAATGGTATCGGTCGATTTTAACCTACTTCTAATTGTCCTATCGATTTGAAATTTTGCAAGTGCATGTAATTCGGATAAAAATACAACAATTTCGTACCATCGTGTTGATCTAATCACCTCGACGGTACCAAATGGTATCGCTGGCAGCAGCTAGTAAAGCCCTCGATTTTGGGCTCATTTGATTTATTTTGACGAGTCCAATACAACGGATCTAATCAGCTCGATTGTACCAAATGGTACCGATAGTACCAGCTAGTATACTCTTTGAATTTGGGCTTATTTGATTTGTTTTGACGGGTTCAGTGCACCACCAGCACTTTGTTAAATATATTTTAAGCCTAAAAAGTTTAGAATAAATTATAGTTTAAATAACTGGAAATCCTGATACGATATATGTATTCTACCCTACGCACATAGTCATTTATTATCTCTTATATACTGTCTTTTAAACATTTTTATTGGGTGGCATTTTGTTCTAGCATATTGGATTCGTACTAAATAGTTCCTACCTAAGCCACACTGATTTTTTGGGCATATTTTATAACAACTTGAGTTTTGAAACTTATTTTTCTAAGACCGAAATTTTCTTCCGTGATGTTGAATTAGTATCACTTTATCTTTATACCACATTCAATTTTTGGGCAAAACTTAATAAGAAGGTATTTTGTGGGTTGATTTTATCAAAAATTTTATTTGGTCGCCATTTTGTTCTGCCATCTTAAAGTCGTACCAGACTTTAGACAATTTATTTTTATGTCATAATGAATGCTTGCACAAAATTTAAAATAAATCTAATATGTACTTTTTTCAGGCTAATTTTTGGAATATTTTATTATGCCGCCATTTTGCTCCGGCACACTGGATTTTTACAAAAATGTTACCAGGTTATCCCCATGTGAGCTCTAATTATTATCAACATTTGAAGTCAATCGGGTAAGCAGTTCTTTAGCTATGCCGCGAAGTGACACACAAACAGCCAGACCAGCGAAATTGACAAAATATATTTTTTGGCATCTAGGAACACTAAGACGTGAAAGTATGTAAAACCTGGGAGGGTGATTTATTATTTGGCCGCTATTTTGTTTCGCCGTCTTGAATTAGTACCACAATTTTACGCTATATTACAATTAAATCTTGCAAAAAATTTGAAATCAATCTATTAAGTAGTTTTTTCATGTTGATTTTTTAAATGTTTTATTAAGCTGCCATTTTCCTTCGCCCTCTTGGATTCGTACCAAAATTTTACCAGTTGATTTCTACCTAATGCTTAGTTTTTGAGGAATTGGATAAGTAGTTTTCTAGTAATTTTTTTTTCACTAGACCACCATTTTTTTTCACTAAACTGGATTTTTACCAAAATATTACGTCATCCTATATGACCCTTATTTTTCGATCAAAATTGAGTCAATCGTAAGTATTTTTTAAACTATGCTGCGAAATGACAGACAGACGACGGAACTGAGACAATATATTTTTTGGCATCTAGGGACGCTAAAACGTGAAGATGTGTAAAACCCGGAAGGGCATTTTTTTAGGACTGCAAATATTTGGCCGCCTCTTTATTTCGCCATTTTGAATTCGTACCACAATTATACCAATTCATCTATGGCTATACCACAATTAATGATTGCACATAAATTTGAAATTTATCGAATAAATCGTTTTTGCACGCTGATTTTTTTTTAATCATTTTGTTTCGCCATCTTGTATTCGTTTAAAAATTTTTTACTAGTTGATTCCTACACAATACTTGATTTTTGTGCAAAATTTGAGACAACTTGAATAAGAAGTCAGAAGTCAATCGGATAAGTAGTTTTTTAGTTATGCCACGAACAGACAGACAGCCACACCGACAGGCCGACGGAATATTTTTTAGCATCTAAGGACACTGAAATGCGAATATCTGAAAAAATATTGGAGGGTCATTTTTTCACGATTACAATTCCCTATTGCGAGAGAAGTAATTTGCTTCAACTTTATTCATCTAATCCATTAAAAAATGTATATAATGCAACATGTTTCTGAAAGAAACAAGAGTCTTTACAGAAACAGCCAGATAGGCCTAAATATACCTAGCAAATATGCATGCGTATATGCATTATACTAACAATAAAAACCATACGCTCATTATAGGTAGATAGACGGACTGAAAAACATACACCTAATTACAAGCAAAAAAATACGACCGGACGGACAAAGCACCATCGGTTTTTACTTATTTAAACATTTTTTTCTATAAGATGTCCCACCTACAAGAATTCTAACGAAAGATTAAAAAAATAATAAATTATTAAATTATTATCGCAAACCATTAATTGTTTTTTTTTTAAATATTTATATTGGAGCTGCTATATGGATCACCTAATGTAATTTTTAATATTTAATACCTAATATGTTATAACAGGTTCCTATAATACTGCCCTGTTTAAAATATATTGTTAAAGTCAAATATTAACAGTCCGTCCCAGAGATCTAATCAGTAATGCTGGTATCGAGATCAAATTTAGGTAGTTGGCGACAACAGTAGATTTTTGTCGAGCGATATATTGTCGTTTGTTTTATCTCCGGTGTTAATACTATTTATTTTTTATTTTTATTCTGTTTAACCTTGCACACACAAATTAATATTACTCTACCACCTTTTATACATAAAACAGCAAATATACATATTTTTTTGGTTCTTTACCCCTACTTCTCAATTGTTAGAGTTAGATTAAACAAAGATACCTTTCTTTCGAGATTTATTGAGGTACTTCTACACAAAATCGCATGAATCGCTCATATTGTCGAAATTACATACGAATTATATAAAAAAAATTCTCCGAAATAAAAATCAGCAGCTATAGTCCATGACTAGTGCTGGAAAATATATTAGCAAATATGTATGAAAATGGCAATAGTTGTCCTTAAAATGGAATTTAATAGAAATATTGTCACATAATTTTTCTGACTTCTTAAACTATGGTGTTAATGTTAAATTATTCACTAGATGCGTCGAGTTCAACATTTTTAAAACTTTTGTTCAAAATATGCCATTATTGAATATTTTTAAATCTTTTAAAGTGCCTTTTACTTAACGCCAAGAAAACGTAAACGAAGAAAATTTAAGTTTTCCAATGGTTGCCAGGATAAAAGAAATAACTGCGGAATGCTGAATAGAGCGGAATTAAGGAAATTGCATTATCCATATGCAGTCTTATAAATCCCCAAGAGTTTGCAGACACCAGGGCAGATATCTTTTGAATTTATCTAGTGTAGTAAGTAAGTGGACTGTTATTAGATATTGTGGAAAATTAGATATATACTCTCAATGCTTTTATTACATACCTATAATAATTATTAACTGAGAAGCGATGTCAAGTAACCACTGTTATGTTTGAAATTAGATGAAAGGTCTTGAAACTTTAACCTCTTTTAGCTTAATTTCTATATTTTTAAACACAGATACATGTGTTGTTATCTTAGGAACTACTATATTTTAAAGAAATACAGAATAGGGGTACTTTCCTCCTCTAATTGAAAAAACAGTTATGTTTTTCTGTTTCATCTAAGGTTTATATTATCTAAAATGTTGACCGCCACTTAGCATTAAATTGTAAAGACAGTTTCTTAATTGTGATGGTGGATTGCGACACGTAGCCAGAATTTTACTTTCTGGGGGGGGGGGGTTAAAACCGGAAATTGGAAACTCATTTCAGGGGGGGGGATTAGCAAAAAGCATGCCTTTGTCAACAAATTTCAAAATTTCGGGGGGCGTCCAGACTCCAGAACTCTTCCTCTGGCTACGTACCTGAGTGGATAAGTTACAAAGGAGCATTTAAGATTTAATTTTATCACAAATTCATATAGTATCGACAACATCACATGTAACCCTTCTACTAAGGGTGGGATTAATATCTTGAAAAGCCTGATGCATCCGAAACTGTAATTCTTCTTTAGCATCTAATGGACTCTGTTACACTTTTTCCTTTATTGTATCCCAGACATAAAAGACATAAAGGAGTGTATCAGACGATCTTGGCGACCAATTGTACGCTTTTAAACGTCTGAACCAACCATCAACGAAAATTCGATCCAACTCTGCAATCACTTACGCAGTGTAATGTGCTGGAGCCCTATCAAGTCGATAGCAACAGCTTGGGTAATCTTCAAGTGAAAGGCTATGAGTAAACTCTCCAACCACTGTTGTTAAAGTGTCTAAATACTGTCTAAAAAGTTTGGATTTGAGTTTTACGTCGTATGTCAGATCCCTATTTGATTGCCCATTTGTCTAAGTCTCTATTCGGACGCGAGAAAGAAAGCTTCGAAAATACCAAATGTGATTTTGGCGAAACGTCAGCAAAACTGTTCTTTTCAGAACGACAGTAGTGAACGGATGAAAACACATTGTATTTTTCCATCCGTGAAGGACTAAAAATCAACGTATATATATATAAATATATATTAAAATATATATATATATATATATATATATATATATATATATATATATATATATATATATATATATATATATATATATATATATATATATATATATATATATATATATATATATATATATATTATATATATAATATATATATATATATATATATATATATATATATATATATATATATATATATATATATATATATATATATATATATATTAATATATATATATATATATATATATATATATATATATATATATATATATATATATATATATATATATATATATATATATATATATATATAACCTTTAAACAATAAATAAAGTGTTAAAATATAAGTCTAAATGTATGATTAAATATAAAAATTATTATGCTGCGGTTGCACTAACTAGTGATGAACAAACTATTGACAGAGTGAGTTTTATGAAAGCTACTTGTCACTCTGTTACTTTCACCAAATAATAGATCTCTCGTGAATTCAATAAAAAAGTATATGTTACCTACTAGAATATCAATATATATATATATATATATATATATATATATATATATATATATATATATATATATATATATATATATATATATATATATATATATATATATATATATATATATATATATATATATATATATATATATATATATATATATATATATATATATATATATATATATATAAACCTTTAAACAATAAATAAAGTGTTAAAATATAAGTCTAAATGTATGATTAAATATAAAAATATTTATGCTGCGGTTGCACTAACTAGTGATGAGCAAACTATTGACAGAGTGAGTTTTATGAAAGCTACTTGTCACTCTGTTACTTTCACCAAATTATAGATCTCTCGTGAATTCAATAAAAAAGTATATGTTACCTACTAGAATATCAAACTTCAAATATGCATATGAAACCAAATAATTCGATAAATAAAAGGGGAAATATAACTTTGAAGTAAATATGTTTTGTAATTGCTTTGAAATATTGATAAAAGAGATTATTATGATAACAAAAGGAATTTAAATAAACTACAAATAATAAAATCATCTAAAATTATTATAATTTAAATTAAAAAAAGAGAAAATATAATTTTGAATTAAATTGAAAATTTTGTAATTACAGTTGAGTTGTAATATGAAAATATTAGAATAAAAAATGGAAATGTAAACAAATCACAAATAGTTAATTATTAGAAGAGTCAAATGAGATAATGCAATTTTAAATAAAGTTCAAAGTAACCAGTTAAGGTTAACAGAATTGTTACATCACCTAGATTTACGAAAAGGAACTGAATTTTATTAAAACCTCAATTATGAGATCTAAAAATATATCGTTGGAAAATATATACCTATTTATTATTAGCAGACAATCACAGTTAATTTTAGGAGGAACTGTAAATTTGAAAGATGCTTAAACGAATAAGAAACTATAACATGAGTACCCAGTATACGATTAACTTAAAAAATAACTTATGTTACAAAAAAAGATAAAGTTTTTTACTACCTATAAGCTATAAGCACTTAAATCAAAGCACTTGGCATAATAATAAGGTGTGTTTTACAAAAACTGCAACTTACTAATACTAACGTCACATCAAAATTGACTTGCCAAAATTAATTGAGTCTTTACTCAAAATCAACTAAATTACAAAAAAAAATAATACAAAATAATAATTGAAAGAGGTATTAAATTAAAATTAAAATTTATGATTACTGATTTGTAGATGATTTTGCGAAAAATTATGTGAAATTTTGATTGATTAATGATAAAAATAAATGTAGAATGATAAATAAAATGCGAGAAAACTGAATAAACAAAAGATAGACTACGGAAGAATTAAATGTTAATGTACTCTCAGGGTTAGTATGACATCAGCAGCAAAATAACCACTTTTAAGTTTAAACAAAATAAGGTACTTATCTTTAGAGACTCTCGGTGCTAGGTTCGATTCCCTAACTAAAAACTTCCCTCATAGCTTTACAGCACCTGTGAGTCTATGAGCTCAGCCACAAAGAGGAAGTAGTCTTCTAGACCAGCAGGCTGCAACGAAGATCACAAAAACAGTACACGCCAGCGAGGATATCCGCAAATGCTTCGTTCCAGCTACGCCACGGTACGCAACCAAAATCTATGGTAATTTTCAACTACTAGCACCTGATTTGCCCTGCCTAAGGGGTTCTGCAAATTGTGCTCCTCACAATAAAAGCCTGATGTTAAATGTGCTTCGTAGTGAAAGAAAATGAGCTTTTTGCAGCAGAATGAAATGAGCTTCTTGCAGTAGAAAGAAATGAGCTTTTTGCAGTAGAATGAAATGAGCTTCTTGAGATAGAATTAAATGAGCTTCTTGCAGTACAATGAAAATCTGGAAAGATATGGAGAAATGCACTTAATAGTACCAATCCACGTGATTAATATTCCATGAAATATCTTCCTAGCAAGATTTTCTGATAATTTTAAATAAATAATTACTAGATTTTATGGCTTTAAGCAGTCTTGAAGTGTTTCCAGTCCCAATTAAGGTTTCCTCATAGGAATATCGCTATCAGTAGAGTTTATTAGACATCGTGTAAAAGTGGAAACTCTGAGAAATCACACTTCATTATACTTCTGCAGATGGGTAGTAAAAGAGATTTCTTTGTACACTCCAAAGGTTATAAAGACTTTGTATATCATAAAGAACTTAAATTTGATGTATTTTACTCCGGTAAATGATACTAACCCATCAATCAAATTCTTGAGGTGTCGTCAACGATCTCAGATTTTAACATTAGGGACCCATTGTAATATACCGCTCGCTAATTATTTAGAATAAACGATTATATATTTCTGTTTTTATATATGACTGTCTTCAAAGAGACAAACTATTAGTTATTTTATGCTAGTAACTAGATAATAATTCAGAACTTAACCGTTGTGACAGTCATTTTCAAAATGATTGTTACACTGTATATTTTACTTGATTGTAATTTGTTACTTTTGAGCGATTTAATCGTACAAATTAAAAATATAACTACAGCACTACACCGTGGTCAATTTATCTTGCCTATGTAATAGGCAACATAACACTCATCTAAAAAAATTATGTACCCAATATATATTTTTGAAATTGCCGTTGGTATAATTTATCTCATCGGATTGCGTTTTTTTCGAACTACAGTAAAATAGCATACATACCTACATAATTTTTCAGAATTTTTTATTTATTAATTGTTTTGTTGCCCTGGTATGCTTTTGAATATAATAAATAAATAATACATTTATTCGTAAATAAAAAACAGGGACATTTTATTTTTAAAGTTTTGGACATCATTTTGAAACTTCTAAATTAAAATTATAAGAGGATACCGGAGTGAATTTAAATTCTCGATGCTGCTGCTGCACTTACAGAAATATCATTAGTCTAGCAAACGAACTGTGCAACCAAATAAAAAATATGCCAGTTGACCTTAAAAACGCATCGTCGTTTAGTAAAAAAAATCAATGTGTTTTTTGAAAGAAGTTAAAATAAAATTTATCTGAATTTTATAACGCAATATAGAAAATCTAGACTTTCCTAAGAAACACAATAAAAAACTCTTTGAAACAAGAAAAAGTAACATATGAAATTTTGACTTTCCGATAATCTTAACGAAAAACCAATATACTTGTACTTGGGATATGTTTTTCTTCGTCGGTTAATAATAAGTTTAAAAGCTGACTCGTTTTAGAGTTTTTAATACATGGATGATACTGAAGTCGTCAACACGCCGAACCAAATGTTTCCACACACTGCATTTCTTTGTTTTTAGGAAAACTGAAGAACTTGACTCCACCAGTAACGATTTTCTGTTGATTATCAACTTTAGATCCATATACACCTCATTTTTACTGTTTTCAATTGATACAATACAAAAATTTCACAAATAGTAAAAAATGTAGCGAACGATATTACGTAGGCGAACTAATTAAAACTCGCTCACAACGTGACCTCGTGAGAGCGTGTATATTAGGCATGCATTGCCTTCGCGATATCATATTTTGTGTAGATAGTTATACCGTGATTAACATATGATATAAAATTAAAATCCTCATCGTTTTTTTCTCTCCAATGCTAAATATGAACCTATCTAAACTGAGTGTGTAAGTTGTTATCAACAGGTATATGGGATATACAGTTATTTGCCAGATCCAAACGGGACTATCTTAGAGGTGATTTTAGCGTATTACTTATGCAGTACCCCACCGCATATTTATCAGATAGTGGACGCATTAAATGTATTTAAAAAAATGACGTCGCTGGGCATCAAGCCAAGAACCTTTAGCCCCAGTGGCAATTGCGACAATTAACATGAAATTATGTTGTTGAACTTAAATTAATAACTAGGTATAGAAATCCAAATGGTTATATGATTATATGTATGGATCTATCAATTATATTGCTAGAAGCGTCAAATAAAATTAAACAACAGATTACAAAATCCTAATCTCTCTAAAATTTATAATTGAAATTACCAAACAAGGAAACAAAAAAAATTCAGTGGCTACTATGGATTTTATGAAAATATACGGTAATTTATTTACCACACCTTGTTCGTATAGAGTTAGAGTTTCTATTAAAAAAAGAAACAAAAATAAGTGACTTAAAAAATGTGTACGTCTAATATATTTTTTTTGTTTAAAAAAACCGGCATTTTCTTGATCTTCCTACGTTTTCTTATAAAATGTAGACAAACTTTTTTTTTAATCACAACGAGTTTTCTTTAAATAAATTCTCGCCCTTGTACTTGTTTAACTGATGATTTGACTTGCTCACTAGACTAATGTTGTGTCTGTCGGTGGCCCATATTAACTTGTTATCATGATGCAGAAATCATTTAGTTTATGTGAAACAGCAACGATATTATTTTAAAATAACCATATGTCTGCAATATGCATCTGAAAACCCTCACAACTTGTATGCAAAACTGGAACACTGTTTTAACACCAAAACAATTTGTATAGTAATATTTTGGGTAAATTTAGCAATTTGCCAAATTTGTAAATGTTGGTTAAAGTGTTGTTAAAACGAATAGATAGTCTATCAGGAACTTTCATAAATTAGCCATTTCATCCTCTCATGTCGCCGTATAATCATAATATTAGTACACACGCAACAATATTTGGCTCAGTATTGCTTTTAAGAAGAGACTTTAAAGAAACAAATAGAATTACCAGATAAGAATACAAAGCCGATCTGTAAAGAATTAACCGGTCGACAGGACGCAGTGCATCGCGAACTAGTAAGACTGGGCGTTGAGCTACAGGGAAATCTTGGTTTCCAACTACACAAAATGTAATGCAATGTTGGGATCTATAAAATCCATTGGTAGGTATTTTATTTTACAATGAACGGATCGTTCGGAGTATAATCTGTCTTTGGTTTTATATCACAATAATGTTTAATAACTGGAAATAATGGCGTTAAGAATTAATTTAACTGTAAATTGAAGAGATAATGAAAATAGGCGTTAAAACTTAACATGCAGTGCATTTGTACAACCGAGTTAAACCTAAAACTTTTTTGAAATAGAAATAAAATAAAATATTTATTGGACTTCTTTCTTGGGTATAGGTTTATTTGCAAAATCAAAGAATGGGATTAACTTGACGTTTCGCCTATCATAGTAGGCTTTCTCAAAAATTCCTCATTCCTTTATTTTTTTTTTTTTTTTGGTATATATGGCTTTCCTTTCAAAGAAATGATTCACATAAAACAAGAAAAAAATGCAGTAAATGACAAACAAGACATAAGAAATGTAAGTCAAATATACCACAATTTAATATTTTAGTACAGTTTTAACTTCGTCTAAGCCATTATTTTTAAAATGTAGTATATCATTGTGAATGTCTGATTCTACTCTAAGATTTAAATTAAAAAATAGCAAAAAATTATCTATAAATTCCTCAAAAAAAAAAAACGTACTACGATAAGAATACTTTTTTACCTAAAAATGTGCCATGAGTTGCCTGGCACTAACTTGCTACCTATCATTCAAATATAAGTGAATAATCAGCGTGTATTTTTCGAGGTATGTAGCCTTATTTTATTAATTTTGTAATAATTATTGTCAATAGTATAAAATTTTAAATCAGTTTTAGAAAAATTGTAAATGTCATTTTATAATTAGACCATTAAATGTTCTTTAAATTAATTGTAGATAGGTAAGGAAAGCCATATATACCAAAAAAAAAATAATAAAGGAATGAGCAATTTTTGAGAAAGCCTACTATGATAGGCGAAACGTCAAGTTAATCCCATTGTTTGATTTTGCAAAAAAACCTATACCCAAGAAAGAAGTCCAATTAATATATACCGGGTTTAAGAAACAAATTGAATAATAATAATATATATATATATATATATATATATATATATATATATATATATAAAATAAATATATCTCTCTAGACACGACGGGTAACTAAACTCTATAAACTCTTCTACCTTGAATAAAGAAAAATGGAAGTAAAAAGAAGCACTACAAAAAACACATAATGGATAGTTTTTAAGATGCGGCGCCTATGACCCCAATTGACGTTGACAATGGTATAATATGTTTTCGCACACAATATCTAGTTTGTGTTTTGTGTTTTGTGTTCTAAAATATATTATAAAGAGTGGCAGCTCTTCCATAGGGTCACTTGGTCAATGTCCCTACAAAAATATTTCAGAAAATAAATTATTCGTTTGACCGTCCCTCCTAATAGTTGTAATAAAACGCGAACCTTGAGAAAAGTTAAATACGCTACATTATTAGCCGCGCGTGGCCGTTTGAATGAATGGTGGCATAATAAAATACGCTATACTAAGCTAGACTGGGCAGTCCGAATTGCCCTGATTACCTTAAAGTTTGACGAAAGTACCCGAAGATATATAAATATATATATATATATATATATATATATATATATATATATATATATATATATATATATATATATATATATATATATATATATATATATATATATATATATATATATATATATATTTATATATTATATATTATATATATATATATATATATATTATATATATATATATATATATATATATATATATATATATATATATATATATATATATATATATATATAAACATATAGCTGAGACCGATCGATCGAATTATGAGAAAAGACCGGCTGATGACCCCAAATCGCGATTTCATATTCCATTTGCTTTCATGTTCGGCTACCGCTCGGTAGCTGTGTCTTAGGGTATTAGTAGTAACTATTAGGAGGGACGGACAAACGAATAATTTATTTTCTGAAATATTTTTGGGGGGACATTGACCAAATGATCCTATGGAAGAGCTGCCACTCTATATAATATATTTTAGAACACAAAACACAAACTAGATATTATGTGCGAAAACATATTATACCATTGTCAACGCTTTCTAGCATTATTTAAATTTAAAATTTTTCTTTCAAGATGAAAACTAGTATTTGCTGAAGACACATATTTACATATACAGCGAGTATATTCCTTCATAAGATTATCTGCGAAATTGCTAAAACCCTGCACCGTAACTCAACACGCGGATTGGAATAAATTTTTGCACCCACTTAAAAATAAAATAGGATACTTTCAGGCATATGTTTACTTATATCATCTATTTAGTTGCATTCCACAAAATAAAATAGTACTACCAGAAATATAAATAGATATCCCAGGTTAACATCAGTGTTAGAAATAATTCAAGTAGTAATTCTTAACATCAATCTAATTAATATTTATATATAAAATTGGGGTCATAGGCGCCGCATCTTAAAATATATTTTAAAAGTCGCATAACTATCCATTATGTGTTTTTTGTAGTGCTTCTTTTTACTTCCATTTTTCTTTATTCAAGGTAGGAGAGTTTATATATATATATATATATATATATATATATATATATATATATATATATATATATATATATGTATATATATATATATATTTATATATATGTATATATATATATATATATATATATATATATATATATAATATTGTCTTATACTATGCGCATTATTTGTCTTTAAACTAGTGTCATCTTAAAATTACTGCTCTAAAACGAGTTTCTTTACAACGTTTTACTTACCGACGAAGAAAAATGTCCCCCAAAATACTTTAATGTTGCTTTTTTTGTTAAGATTATCCGGTGGTCGATATTTTTAAATATTTTATTTTATTTCTATTTCAAAAAAGTTTTAGGTTTAACTCGGTTGTACAAATGCACTGCATGTTAAATATTGTATTTTACAATACTCTTTTAACGACTATTTTCATTATCTCTTCAATTTAAAATTTAATTAATTTTTAATGCCATTATTTCCAGTTATTAAACATTATTGTGATATAAAACCAAAGACAGATTATACTCCGAACGATCCGTTCATAGTAAAATAAAATACCTACTAATGGATTTTATAGATTCCAACATTGCATTACATTTTGTGTAGTTGAAAACCAAGATTTCCCTGTAGCTCAACGCCCAGACTTACTAGTTCGCGATGCACTGCGTCCTGTCGACTGGTTAATTCTTTACAGATCGGCTTTGTATTCTTATCTGGTAATTCTATTTGTTTCTTTAAAGTCTCTTCTTAAAAGCAATACCGAGCCAAATATTGTGGCATGTGTACTAATATTATGATTAAACGGCGACATGAGAGGATGAAATGGCTAATTTATGAAAGTTCTTGATGGACTATCTATTCGTACATAAGGTAGAGAAAGCAACAGGAAATTAAAATTAAAACCTGAAATAATCAAATAAAAAGCAAGCAATATCAGTGCAAGATAATTAAGTTTATACAAAATTTTGAAATATATGTTTCCTATTGTAGTTTTATTTGCTTTCCTCCTTATTTGTAATCTTTAATCATTTTCATATCTCCAGAATTTGGAGAACACGTTTTTCTATTTGTCGGTATTACTGTATATCGGTCAAATCATAGATAAAAACTTACTTATCCGATTTATTTGATATCTGTAAAAAAATCTTGTTTTATTAAAAAATAAAATTTTATTTTAAAGAAATTTCTAGAACGATCGTCAATATCATAGTTGACGCATAAAAAATTGAATTGTCTACATCATATTCTGGACTGTTAAAATATAGGGACCAAAAATAAAACTTAAGGGAGAACTGCACATAAAAAGTGAAAAATTAGCGAGGAGGTCTAGTTAAGTTCAAAGTAAGATGAAAAGGTACCTACGTATTAGAAAAAACTTCCTGCAAGTCCGACCTCAAAAAAATGTGTTATGTATAGGCAATTTAAATTACATTTCGTTTAAAAATGGGTTCAAAAGGGTTCACGCGCTGCAGAAATACAAAGACATGAGTACGATTTACCGTTTCAAATTTTGCAGTTAGGTAGACAAAGGATCAATGCAAGGCGGTAAAGAGCCATTTTGTGGAAAAAAAATTATAGCGACGGCATTTGCGTCAAAAAGTGGTCGAAAAATGGTCGAAAATGGACAAATCTACTTCTATTTTATAATTCTAAATTAAATTTTTTCATAAAAAATCGCATTTAGCGCCCAATTATACATATTTCCCTATTGAAATCACATTGAAGCTAATACATATCTCTTATAGTTTTAATATAATATTGCAGCGGCGGAAGGCTTGCAAATGATCCATAATACTGCGTGCAGTTCCCCCTTAATAAGGTAAAATTTTAATAACATTTTGCGAAAAAAGCTATCGCAACTTTAGGGAAGCTTTTAAAATTCCTTTGAATTAAATACTATGCGAAAAATCCCTGATGAATACAATCTTAGAGTACTTAGTAAATTCGAATGTTTATCTTACTGCAAAATGGAACGTGCAACGGAAAACGACGCTATATAGATCTTTATTTACAGTTGAAAAGAGTTTTCTTGATACTTCAGTCGCTGCTTGAGCTATAAAACGAATAAATTCCATGGGGAACTACACAACATGAATATAAGAATATTTCCATTTTATTTTTTGTAAAAACAAACTTGACTAGTATGATTATGTTGTTTATGGCTTTATCACTAAATTTATTTCTGTGTTAAAATAAACAAAATGCAGGAACTTCGAAGTAAGCGAAGGAAATTACTGATTTTGTTCGGGGATGGTCAACTCATAGCACGCGCCTTAAGGTGGAGGGTGGAAGAGGGGCATGCGAACATTTTAACCAAAATTTACAAATTTGGCAAATTGCTAAATTTACCCAAAATATAACTATACAAATTGTTTTGGTGTTAAAACAGTGTTCCAGTTTTGCATACAAGTTGTGAGGGTTTTCAGATGCATATTGCATACATATGGTTATTTTAAAATATTATCGTTGCTGTTGCACATAAACTAAATGATTTCTGCATCATGATGACAAGTTAATATGGGCCACCGACAGACACAATATTAGTCTAGTGAGCAAGTCAGATCATCAGTTAAACAAGTACAAGGGCGAGAATTTATTTAAAGAAAACTCGTTGTGATTTAAAAAAAGTTTGTCTACATTTTATAAGAGAACGTAGGAAGATCAAGAAAATGCCGGTTTTTTTAAACAAAAAAAAATATATTAGACGTAGACATTTTTTAAGTCACTTGTTTTTGTTTCTTTTTTTAATAGAAACTCTAACTTATTCGTAGAAGGTGTGGTAAATAAATTACCGTATATTTTCATAAAATCCACAGTAGCCACTGAAATTATTTTGTTTCCTTGTTTGGTAATTTCAATTAGAAATTTTAGAGAGATTAGGATTTTGTAATCTGTTGTTTAATTTTATTTGACGCTTCTAGCGATATAATTGATAGATACATACATATAATCATATAACCATTTGGATTTCTATACCTAGTTATTAATTTAAGTCGAACAACATAATTTCATGTTAATTGTCGCAATTGCCACTGGGGCTAAAGGTTCTTGGCTTGATGCCCAGCGAGGCCATTTTTTTAAATACATTTAATACGTCCACCATCTGATAAATATGCGGTGGGGTACTGCATAAGTAATACGCTAAAATCACCTCTAAGATAGTCCCGTTTGGATCTGGCGAATAACTGTATATCCCATATACCTGTTGATAACAACTTACACACTCAGTTTAGATATAGGTTCATATTTAGCATTGGAGAAAAAAAAACGATGAGGATTTTAATTTTATAATATCATATGTTAATCACGGTATAACTATCTACACAAAATATGATATCGCGAAGGCAAGGCATAGCTAATATACACGCTCTCATGACGTCACGTTGTGAGCGAATTTTAATCAGTTCGCCTACGTAATATCGTTGGCTACATTTTTTACTATTTGTGTTATTTTTTAGTATTTTATCAATTGAAAACAGTAAAAATGAGGTGTATATGGATCTAAAGTTGATAATCAACAGAAAATCGTTACTGGAGGAGTCAAGTTCTTCAGTTTTCCTAAAAACAAAGAAATGCAGTGTGTGGAAACATTTGGTTCGGCGTGTTGACGACTTCAGTATCATCCATGTATTAAAAACTCTAAAACGAGTCAGCTTTTAAACTTATTTTTAACCGACGAAGAAAAACATATCCCAAGTACAAGTATATTGGTTTTTCGTTAAGATTATCGGAAAGTCAAAATTTCATATGTTACTTTCTCTTGTTTCAAAGAGTTTTTCATTGTGTTTCTTAGGAAAGTCTAGATTTTCTATATTCCGTTAGATAAATTTTATTTTAACTTCTTTCAAAAAACACATTGATTTTTTACTAAACGACGACGCGTTTTCAAGGTCAACTGGCATATTTTTTATTTGGCTGCACAGTTCGTTTGCTAGACTAATGATATTTCTGTAAGTGCAGCAGCAGCATCGAGAATTTAAATTCACTCCAGTATCCTCTTATATTTTTAATTTAGAAGTTTCAAAATGATGTCCAAAACTTTAAAAATAAAATTTCCCTGTTTTTTATTTACGAATAAATTTATTATTTATTTATTATATTCAAAAGCATACCAGGGTAACAAAACAATTAATAAATAAAAAATTCTGAAAAATTATGTAGGTATGTACGCTATTTTACTGTAGTTCGAAAAAATCGCAATCCGATGATTATTATACCAGCGGCAATTTCAAAAATATATATTGGGTACATAATTTTTTTAGATGAGTGTTTTTTAATTGTATCCTAGGACGAAACAAACTTGAGTAAAAAAATTTTTTTGCTTCATACCAATCAGTGAAAATATAAGAAAGTTATGTTCAGTTATGTTGCCTATTACATAGGCAAGATAAATTGACCACGGTGTAGTGCTGTAGTTATATTTTTAATTTTTATTAATAAATCGTAGTAAATCAAAAGTAACAAATTACAATCAAGTAAAATAGTGTAACAATCATTTTTAAGTTAAGTTCTGAATTATTATATAGTTACTTGCATAAAATAACTAATAGTTTGTCTCTTTGAAAACAGTCATTTATAAAAACAGAAATATATAATCGTTTATTCTAAATAATTAGCGAGCGATATATTACAATAGGTCCCTAATGTTAAAATCTGAGATCATTGACGACACCTCAAGAATTTGATTGATGGGTTAGTATCATTTACCGGAGTAGAATACATCAAATTTAAGTTCTTTATGATATACAAAGTCTTTATAACCTTTGGACTGTACAAAGAAATCCCTTTTACTACCCATCTGCAGAAGTATAATGAAGTGTTATTTCTCATAGTTTCCACTTTTACACGATGTCTAATAAGGTCTACTGATGGCGATATTCCTATAAGGAAACCTTAATTGGGACTGGAAACACTTCAAGACTGCCTAAAGCCATAACATCAGGTAATTATTTATTTAAAATTATCAGAAAATCTTGCTAGGAAGATATTTCATGGAATATTAATCACGTGGATTGGTACTATTCAGTGCATTTCTCCATATCTTTCCAGGTTTTCATTGTACTGCAAGAAGCTCATTTAATTCTATCTTAAGAAGCTCATTTTATTCTACTGCAAGAAGCTCATTTCTTTCTACTGCAAGAAGCTCATTTTATTCTGCTGCAAAAAGCTCATTTTAATTCACTACGAAGCACATTTAACCTCAGGCTTTTATTCTGAGGAGCACAATTTGCAGAACCTCTTACGCAGGGCAAATCAGGCGCTAGTAGTTGAAAATTACCATAGATTCTGGTTGGGTACCGTGGCGTAGCTGGAACGAGGCATTTGCAGATATCCTCGCTGGCGTGTACTGTTTTTGTGACTTTCGTTGCAGCCTGCTGGCCTAGAAGACTACTTCCTCTTTGTGGCTGAGCTCAGAGACTCACAGGTGCTGTAAAGCTGTGAGGGAAGTTTTTAGTTAGGGAATCCAACCTAGCACCGAGAGTCTCTAAAGATAACTACCTTATTTTGTTTAAGCTTAAAAGTGGTTATTTTGCTGCTGATGTCATAATAACCCTGAGAGTACATTAACATTTAATTCTTCCGTTGTTTTTATTCAGTTTTCTCGCATTTTATTTACCATTCTACATTTATTTTTATCATTAATCAATCAAAATTTCACATAATTTTTCGCAAAATCATCTACAAATCACTAATCATAAAATTTAATTTTAATTTAATACCTCTTTCAATTATTATTTTGTATTATTTTTTTTTGTTAGTTGATTTTGAGTAAAAACTCAATTCATTTTGGCAAGTCAGTTTTGATGTGACGTTAGTATTAGTAAGTTTCAGTTTTTGTTAAACACACCTTATTATTATGCCAAGTGCTTTGATTTAAGTGCTCATAGCTTATAGGTAGTAAAAAACTTTATCTTTTTTTGTAGCATAAGTTATTTTTTAAGTTAATCGTATACTGGGTACTCATGTTATAGTTTCTTATTCGTTTAAGCATCTTTCAAATTTACAGTCCCTCCTAAAATTACCTGTGATTGTCTGTTAATAATCAATAGGTATATATTTTACAACGATATATTTTTATATCTCATAATTGAGGTTTTAATAAAATTCAGTTCCTTTTCGTAAATCTAGGTGATGTAACAATTCTGTTAACCTTAACTGGTTACTTTGAACTTTATTTAAAATTGCATTATCTCATTTGACTTTTATTTTTTTTGATTCTAATAATTAACTATTTGTGATTTGTTTACATTTCCATTTTTTATTCTAATATTTTCATATTACAACTCCATTGTAATTACAAAATTGAAAATTTAATTCAAAATTATATTTTCTATTTTCTCAATTTCAGTTATAATAATTTTAGATGATTTTATTATTTGTAGTTTATTTAAATTCCTTTTGTTGTCATAATAATCTCTTTTATCAATATTTCTAAGTAATTACAAAACATATTTACTTCAAAGGTATATTTCCTCTTTTATTTATCGAATTATTTGGTTTCATATGCATACTTAAAGTTTGATACTCTAGTAGGTAACATATACTTTTTTATTGAATTCACGAGAGATCTATAATTTGTTGAAAGTGACAGAGTGACAAGTAGTGTTCATAAAACTCACTCTGTCAATAGTTTGTTCATCACTAGTTAGTGCAATATAATAATAAATATTTTTATATTTAATCATATATTTAGACTTATATTTTAACACTTTATTTATTGTTTAAAGGTTAAAATTATTTAATATCTTCATTTACAGATTTTATTTATAAATATAATATTTTCCAACTTTTAAACCTGCAAGTAATATCACTTTATTTGGCACATTATTTTTATAGGTTATATATTTATTCTTTTACCTTATATTTTGTGATTTTAATATTACTTTTTGATTGTTCCTCTGTTAAACTTTATTTGATACTACTGTGATATTTAGCAACAATTTTTATTGTATTTTGATGCATTAGAATTTCTCTCTTTTACTTACACTTCTCTCTTGAGATATAAAAAAGGCATTAGGAGGCTGCAGTGAAAATTATCTCAAAAGATTTTGTCTTAGTTTATGTTTTAGTCTCCATCTTTTCCTTTTTTTTCTGCTCATCCTCTTTGCAGCCCACAAAATTGTTTAATTTATTTGAACTCACGCCCTAAGGCCTCCGAAATAAAATTCTGAGTGACCGAGACAAACATTTATAACTTCAAAATAACATCGAAAAAGAAAATAAATAAATAAAAACAAAAGGAAGTTATAACACCGTAAGCGTAGATTTGGGTAAGATATGGACAACTCTGTTATTTGTGGTTTTAGGTGAAAAGTATGATACAGAAATAGAAGCTTGCAATTCAAAAAAAAGTGAAAATCCAACTTTTGAGACAGCTAAATTAAGGAGTCTGCAAATACAAGTCAAAAAGCTTTTAGAAGTTTTTTGATAATGGACTAAGATTTTGAGAAAATTAATGGTGAATATGTAAAAAATGCGTCATTTGACTTATTGGCCATTAAATTACCTAAAAACTATACCTCGTACAAAAAAAAATACTTTTTATCTCATATTTTTATAATCCCCACTCACTTGCTTTTGCAATTTTTTTGCGTAACTTGTATATAATATGACAATTTTTAAGGCCAAACTTGTTTTTTAATAAGCCACACCTTTTATGTAGAATAACTTTTTTTGATAAAATCAATAAGAAAAAATACGTTGCTCAAATCCATGCACACGCTTTATAAAGTAAGTTTAATCCATAAATTGTAACAAATCAATGAAAATAAAAACTCTTTCACTATGGAAACATTTTTATAGTTACCTGAAGGAAAATCGAAACCAATAGATTTACCAGTAATAGCTACTTAATTATCCCATTAGCAAAGGATTATACAAACATGTTATTTTAACATTTAAATCTTTTGACACTAAAGGTAGTTTAAACTAATGTGGCAACGAGGTATAGACAAGCGATGATAAATACAAGAAGCAGGATTTAAAACAGTATTGTCTAACATATAAGACTGTTAATATTTGTTTAAAACTAGTATTTTAATAAATACATATCTATAAATAAAATCAGCAAAAACAGATAATTAATTGAAATAAATTCATAACTTAAAGGAAGTTGTAGAAATAATCGATAACGTGACGTCATACGAGAACCAAACGAATTTGAGCCGTTTAGACATCATACCTTAGTATTTTAACGGCATTTTAGATGTCGAAATTTGAACCATGGGCTCCTACATTCTAGATAGATAATTTGATGTTACACAGTATCGCCGCCAGAGATAGTGCCAGAGAGAGAACTACAATCATAATTTTTACCATGTATCTATCTTTCTATAAAATTCTCTTCATCTGTCGTACATTTCAGAAACAGCTTTAGACTTGATTAAAAATTTTTACTATTGTTAGAATATAAATAATATATCTTTTTATCCATTTGTTAACTGAGAAGATGCTGCAGATAATCTTTAGAAAGGGTATGTTTACGCATAACTTCTCTCCATTATTTTGAATTGAGCACTGTTTTTATATTTAGTGTATTCTAGAACTTCCACTGCATTCTTAGGTCTGACAACCGGGTATTTTCGAACATAAATAACAATTCAAGGTTTATTTATAATGAAAATAGTAATCGGCAGCAGTATGAAATAATAAGCGTGTCAAACATACTTAACTACAGCTTTACTCTTCTAGTCTTAAACGCCACTTTCAGCAAGGATATTAATTATATTGACGGCAACTTTGTTAGCTAAAATAATGCAGTTTTAATACCCCTTCCTGCAAATAGTAGGTTGTCAAATCTCAGACAATAGAAAAAATAATGCAAAGTTGTTACTATGGGCTCATATTAGAAAAGACAACTGCATATGTGGATATGTAGTAATTTAGTAATTCACTTAGAAGTTAGTTTTACAGTATCACAAAAATATTTTTAAGAGCAGTGTTATGAGTTACTTTCCCTTCGGCCATACCAAATTTTGTGTTCCCCTTAGTACTTAATCTTATGAATAAAGATTTGGTCACAAAACATCCCAAAACCATAAAAATGACAGCAAACCGTTCTAAACTAGCCAATTTTCAAAACCTCATTTTTGACAGTTATTGTTTGAGGTGGTTCTTAAAAAATGTTTTTATTGGTGCCTTGGTAAAAATCCAATATGGTAGAACAAGATAGCAGTCTCGCAAAATATTAAAAAATTTTATATTAAGAATCTACTTATCGAATGACTCAGGTTCGGAACAGGAATCAAGAGTGATATAAGATAGACTGGTGAAATTTTAGGGCGAATGCTATATGGCGGCCAATAAATTGTTTAAATTCTGCAAAAGGAAAATATTAAATGAAATAATTTATTTTTAACTAATCACTTAATTATGTAAATAAAGTTATAGAAACTATAATAATAACAATAATGTTAATAATAATAACATAAAAATAAATTAAAAACAAATAGAAAAAAATCGTTATTACCAAATAATTATGTGCATATATAAATTGTGTTATTTGTACATAGTGGAATTCTCTATGAGAGAAATTCTGGATAAAGGCGAATTTGCCGATTTTTTGTATAATTTTTTCCAATACCAGCTTATCAGATCCTAATTAATAGTAAACTATTGATCATTTGTTAAGAATAATTGACATTTTTCCAACATTCACCTAAATTGATAAGAGCCATATACATAGATAAAAGCACAGTGATATTAGACTGGAAAATTCCAGTATTTTGCAAATATTTCGAAAAATTATTTGTTTTTTTTAGGTAGAATTAACCATTTTAAACATATTGCCCATAGCAATATTTTTTCAAGTATTTAAAAATTGTCTTGCAAGTATTTATATTAGTCTAAAAGTACCTAGAGGAGAACAAAAAGGTAAAAATTATATCGTGTTTGAGACATTATGTGGCAGATGCGGATTTAGGAGGGGAGTAGAGTACTATTAGACTCCGGCGATAAATTGTTAAGAAACGGTAGAATGGCAAGGACTTTTTTTAGTTAAAATAAAAATTATGAGCTAAATCCGGAACCGGACAGATGACTGATAGACATGGAAAAGGATATTCTTAAAAAACAGAAAAGACCAGTAGATCTAGTACGAGGTGGAGTTGAACTTAAAGACCTACTCTACTAGCACCAGTCAATTCATTCTCCATTTTTGACCCAATGTCGTCAATCATAATATCTAATAAGGGGTTACTAAAAACAAGTTTTCTTTTATTTCTGCATTTTTTTTTATTCTACCAGAAATATCTTAATTATGCAATAAGTCAAATGCGATTCCTGTGAGAACAGACATATAAACACATGAAAGAGACAAACTAACGTAAACAAGCAGATATAGAATTCTACTTCGTGTTGCTAGATATCTGTATAGTATTGTAGTCAATTTCTGTATATAAATAATTCAGTCTAGAAACCATGTATTCCATTCCATTCTGTGTACAATTTTATGAATTCATTACTAATTTCCTTAAAAAAATCTATAAAGTCATCTTTACCCACAACTTTTCCGTACAGAATTCCACTACGTACAGATAATAAAGTTTATATAAATACGCATATACATATTTTGTAATAACTTTAAACAAATTCAATACTGTAACTGTAATTTGTTTCAATTTTCTTTTATGTAATTACCATATAAATTCATAAATTCTGTTATCTCTGTTGGGTGGAATTCTGAATGAGGGAAGTTGTGGGCAAAGGTAAATTTACCTATATTTACTTAGCTCATAATAGGAAGGTATTCTAATTGTCAAAAATCAGCCTCCCAGGTTTTTACAGATCTTCACGGTTTAGGGTCCCTAGATGTCAAAAGAAATATTTTCTCAATTTTGTTGGTCTGTCGGTCTGTCGTTCTGTTGGTCTGTCAGCATAGCTAAAAAACTACTTACCCGATTGACTTTAAATTCTGGTTAAAAATTAAGGATCCTATGGTAGTGTGACCTGGTAACATTTTGGCAAAAATCCGATATGGCGGAACAAATGGTAACCTAGTGAAATGTTAAAAAAATTATTACTAAAAAACTACTTACCCAATTTCCCCGGAATTTTACAAAAACATTAAGTATTACGTCGTAATAAATTGGTAAAAATTTCGTACGAATCCAAGTTGTCGAAACAAAATGGCGGAACGAAAAATTAATAAAAAATAAGCCAGCAAAACTATTTATTAGATTTATTTAATTTGTGTGCAAGAATTAAGTGTGATATAGATATGAACTGGTAAAATTTTGGTGCGGAACAATCTAATGAAAAGTTTGGAAAAAACTTCTTATTCAATTTATTTTAAATTATGATCAATAATCAAGTGTGGCGCATAGGTAGAAATTGGTAAAATATTGGTACAAATCAAATATGGTGGAACAAAATGGAATCTACGGAACTAAATTAGGTCATACTTCGCTATTCCAAATAAAAGGAAACATTTGTAACGAGGGAAGTTCCATGTAAGGGAAATTTGCCGTTTTTTATTTATTTTTATATTATTATTATTATTATTATTTATATTGTGTAATTTTATTTACATCTATAACGTCCTATTTAAGTCTATGAATATAAAAGGATTTATTCCGGAAAATAGGATTTTATCGAACATTTAAACATTTTATTAGGCGGCCATTTTGGCTTTACATCAAAATTTTACCATTTTATTCCTATAACACACTTGAAAGTAGTTTCTTAATAATAATTTTTTTAACATTTTGTTAGGCCGCCATTCTGTTGTGCCATATTGGATTTTTACCAAAATATTACCATTATATTCCTATATTGACCCCTATTTTGACCAAAATTGGGCAAGTGGTCTATGCTGCACATAGACGGACGGTCAGACCGACAGAAATGAGTGAACATATATTTTGGAGTCTAGTCTTTTTTCCAATTACGAAAGGGAATTAAAATTAATAATTATACGAATAAATATTTTACTCCTAAAAAATCCTATCCTAATATCTTACGGCTTAAAGTAAAGGAACTTTTCAGTATATGCTAAGAACATCAAAATAACAATGGCCACAAATATCTAGTTTGGGAAGATTTTTTGTTAAATTAAACTATTAATTAATTTTATTGGTTTATAAGTGTTGGATCGATGGATCTAAAAAAAATAACAAATATTTGGGTAATCTGACTAATATGCAGTTTTTAAATTTATAATATCTTCCTAAAATATTACATACTGCCTACAAATATTTCACTAAACTCTTAAAAAGCTTTTATGTACGTCCACTGGAAACAATTTATTAGTTTGGCAACGATCATTTTGCGTGATCACGAAAGATATGTTCAGTTTTACCGGTGAAATAATAATTTTCCATGCTGTTAGCATTAAACGGATGGTTTTAACTTGAGATTGCGATCTCTGTTGGAAAAATGTTGGAAATATTTATTGAGAAGGTATGTAATGTATGTTCCATGGCAAAACTCAAGAAGTTGATAAAATGCTTCCCGTTTCTACTAAATAATATAAACACTTTGGCAGTGTTTACCATTACCTAAAAACATTTTTTATCAGGACTTAGGGGAATATTACATTTATTAAAGTCATAAAGCTGTGGGAAACTTATTATTATGGTTTGATCTAAAATAACACAACGAATGTAAGTGGTATACGTCTTATAAAAATAGGGTTGAAAAGATGTCTGTATACCTACCAAAATGCAATAATAAACATGGCTACCTATGTTGTGTAGGTTTAAGTTTCTATAAGTATAAAAAAATCAAATAATATTTGTGCCTAAAATTATTGAAATGACACGCTTCTGGAATTCTTTTGTGCGGATTTATTTCAATAGGTTTGCAACTAAAACTTAAAATTTCTATATTTAGCTATGCATTAATAGCGGAAAATAATTTATTATTGTCATTTTTAACGGAAAGAAAACGGCAAAATGCGTCCTTGAATATTAGTTTTTGACTAAATCAAAACAAGCCCTTTTTTCTATTTCAAAATATCTCTCAGAAGACATGAATGCACAATAAAATTAACGCCAGTTTTAAAATGATGTCTTCAACTCTGTAATGAATCTGACAATTTGACAAGAAAATTGATTCATTAAATATTCTAAACAGAAATTCTGTAATATAAAGAGAATGATTAGCAATTCTGAGATTCTTCAAGGATACATTTAAAATCTAATTACTTACGTGTAATTAAGTCTGAAGTTTTAAGATCACAATTTATGCGAAAGTTTCCTTCCAAAATTTAAATCTATTATAATAAAATAATTTAATGAGATTTCGTTAAAGTTTTGCAAATCAGAAGTTTAGTATTCTTTAAATAACGGATATTTTTAAACAACGGAAATTTTTCGCATAAATTGCGATTTAGGTAAAATTTAAATACGGTATTTAAACAGGGCTTATATATATATATATATATATATATATATATATATATATATATATATAACAGAACAATAAATTGTTTATAAAAAAATAATGAGCGCTATTATATAAAAAACACCGAAATAGAAACAACACATTACAGGTAACAAGTATAACAAAAAATATAGATACAAAAAGTCATGATGATAAAATGAAAATGGAATTTTGATTAACCGGCCTCAAGAGACCATAGACGAGTCCAACAGAGCAAAAATTGACAGCTAATAATCGTGCTGGATATACATTGGAACAATTTAAAGAAGTTTAGAAAACAGACAAATACAAAGTGAGCATGACTGTTAGACTGTCTGGTTGTGCAAAATTTCTTATAGAAAAACAAAGACCAGGAATCCAATTTGTTAAAGAAGACTTTCATGAAGGCAGGTTTTACTAGATTTGTCAAAACAAATTGCAGAAAATGGCCAGCAGGAACATACCCTTAGATCTGTTTTGGCAAATTACCAACTAGATAGTACTCTTACCCTTCAAATAGCTTATCACTGAGGATCAGGTTATCCTCTTACCTAGTTAAATAGTTGAAGGGGGTATGTAGCAACAGTTTTAACATGTACAATACTAACTAACGTCCCACTGCATCCCAGCCAACGAGCATACATTATATAAATATTCTATTTAGAGTGTGTAGAAAACGCTTTATCAGTTAACTCCAGGAAGCTGAAAATTTATAGTTGACAATCTGAAAATATTTCAAAAAATATGAGACAAAAAAAGGCTAATACCCATTTCATGAACCATATCTCGAAATTGGAAGTCATTGAGATTATTTGAGATTGTCAATTGAAGTAGCAGTCGAATACGCAGGGTTATAAATAAAAGTGCCTTGCGAACATATCTTGCTATGAATTATTTTTATCAACAGATGTTTCTCCTTATATATTAGGGATGTGTTGCCGTGTGGATATATTTCCAAAAAATAACCAGACTTAGCTTGTGGCTTAAACAAAGCTCTTAAGTCCTTAAAGTATACGATCAAGAGGTGTCTACGGTGCTTTAATCTACTAAAGGTCTAACAAACTAGGACAAAGCTTAAGTTGAGCCGAAATAAAAGTTTGTGTGCTTGAATGCAATAGGTGTTACGCGAACACCAACTAGACTAGTATGGAAGATGCTATGCTTACATGTGATCTTAGCAACATTATGAAAATATTCTAATCCGTTAGATTATGCCGCCTACGACATAAACTAGGTTGCAAAACGCGTATCGTAATAGCAGGAGCCGAAAGCGTTGTAACCGATTTTATTCTCGACATGGTTTATATAATTCACGTCACTGGGGAATATAATGCTTCTAAAACAACAACATACGTTTTCGCAGCCGAATCAAAAACAGAAAAAGAATCTGCCAGTTGCCAATAGTTGAAGTGGCATAATTAAAACTACCCGAAAGCTTTCGCGTAGGGACAAACCGACTGTGAAAATGTGAAATCAGTAACTTCCATGAGTTGTCATCTAAATAGGGCCTGTATTATCATAATTTACCATTTTTTCCAACGATGTCGTAAGGCCTTCTGTTTTCTCTTTTTCACTTTTTCTGCGATCTATACTCCGTAGATTTTAGTGTACATCAAGTCAGGCTGGTGGTCCACTTCTTCTGTCTTTACAGCACTGAAAATTTACTACAATATAATAACTAGAGCTGCAGATACCGCTCAATTGCAACTGATGGATGAACTTGAATTTCGTCGGAAAGTCAGAAGAGGAAAAGCAGCAGAAGCAGGCGACCAAACTAGAAAAGGCTGGAGATTTGATTCTCAAAACCCTCCAGAAAAATTAAATATATTACTAGCAGGTAAAAGAAACGGTAATGTCCTGATAAACATGAACACCTACGAAGAAAACTTTGCATAAATAATCCAAAGGGAATCTAGACTTTTAGCCCAAGATCTTACAACGTCGATTAAAAGGGAAATAATATGGAAAAAACACATAAAAGAAATGACAACACTCGAATAGCACTGACACTTTATCACAACAAACCCCCTTATCTTTATGGATTACCTAAGATCCACAAGCCGAAAATGCTCCTTAGGTCTAGTCCAATATCTTCGGAATAAATCAGAGGGGTAAGGAGATTTGCTCAAAAATATATTATACAACTTTTTTAAACCCGAAACGACCCTTCAAGTAAATTGACAAAATCAAAACACAAAGATTAGGGTGATGAAAATTAACATATTTATTTATTACCTTATGAGAGTAGAAATCATGTTAGCTTAAAAGGTATATAGAAGGTATAGGGAGGTGTCAAATACTTGAGAACCGCTCTTATACATAAAGCAAGGTCATTAAGTTTTCTGATATAGTGAATACTGTTCACTTATTATGGTGGAGCCAGTTACCTTAGCATTACTGATAGATTTACATTTATTTACTATGCAAAAATACATACGACAACTCAAGTCCAGACGTTAATTCTAACCAATTGTCGACCGTTGTATACTACCCTTCCTACCAAGTTTTTTCGATTTATACGTCTCGGGGTCTCTAGATGCCAAAAATAATTTTTTTTTGTTATTATATTTTTATAAGTCATTGCGGATAAGGTTATAGGATTAAATCGAATTTGAGAAAACATGACTTTAAAGAATTTCTTTCGTGTTTCGGATAAATGTTGGTGTGTTTCACTCATTAGTCTGGATACTCCCGCCATACAATTTATAGTAAATAAAGAAATTGGAAGAAGTAAAATACTAATATATGAATTAGAAAATTCCATATAATGAATTTTTACACGATTCGTTTCGCTAACACTGTAGCTCCGTCTAGTATATACTAGGTAATAATTTCAAAAAGTATTCTACATTTGATGTTAACAATGTCTGTGTAGCCTACGGTCCCTTATGTAAATTTTATAACCTAATTATCCTGAGTCACAAAAGCTGGGTTTTTTTAAACCTATATAAACTCTAGTAACAATATTTAAAATTTCAGAAAATGTTGAGTAAAGAAGAATTGTTAAGTTCTATTTGGTCGTTAAGTAATACATTTGTATCTTTTAGGCGGATTATTTATAAACTTTCCAATAAATTTAATTTATCTGCCAGTCTGTCTGTCGGTCCGTGATATGGAGATGACTTGGTAACAATTTGGTAAAAATCCAGTATGGCAAAACAAAATGGCCGCCTAGTGAAATGTTAAATACATTAAAGTGCTTACACAATGTATCTCAAATGTTGCTCAAAAATCAAATATTATATCGGAATCAACTATAAAAATTTTTAAATTTTAGCGTCCCTAGATCTTCTGTCTCTAGTTTGTCTGTCTGTCTGTCTGGCAGTTCTTGGCATAGCTTATAAACAATTTACTTTAAATTTTGCACAAAAATCAAGTGTTACATAAGGGTGAACTGGTAATATTTTGGTACGAATATAAAATAGCAAAACAACTTATTAGATTAATTTCAAATTTTGTACAAGCATTAAGTGTGATATAGAAATAAACTGGTAAAGTTATGTTTCAAAATGAAGATAGCTGAACGAAATGGCGGCCAAAGAAAACGTTTAAAAAACCCACGTAAAAAAAATCTTCTTATTCAATTGACTTTAAATTTTAGAGAAAAATGTATTATGATAAAAGGAATTAATTCAACACGACGCGACGTAACAAAATGGCGTTCTGTGTCAATGTAAAAACTACTTATTGAATTTATTACTTCCATCGTAAAAGGGAAGTATTGTAATTGTTTAAAAAATTACCCTCCGAGATTTTTTCAGATCTTACGTTTCAGGATCCTTAGATGCCGAAAAACATGTTTTCTCGATTCCGTCGGTCTGTCCGTCTGTCTCTTGGTCTGTCGGTCTATCGGTCTGCTGTTCGCGGCATAGCTAAAAAACTACTTACCCGATTAACTTTTTTATTATTAACAAATTTTGGTGAAAAGTTGAGGGTCATATGGGGATGACCGGGTAATATATAAGTAAAAATCCAATGTAGCAAAACAAAATGGTGGACAAGTGAAATGTTAAAAAAATGTTACTAAAAAATTAACAAATTTATTTCAAATTTTTTCACAAAAATCAAGTATTATGTAGGAATCAACTGGTAAAATTTTGGTACGAATACAAGATGGCGGAACCAAATGCCGCCTTAATAAAATATTTAAAAATTCAGCCAGAAAAACTACTTAATGGACTGATTTCAAATTATCTGCTATAACTAATTGTGGTATAGAGATGCACTAGTAATATTTTGATACTAATTCATGAAGGCGGAACAAAATGGCTGCTAAATAAAATGTTTGTAATAGTGTAATATCACCATCTCAGGTTTTACATATCTTCACGTTTTAGCGTCCCTAGGTGTCAAAAAATATGTTATATCCATTCTGTTGGTCCGTCTGTCGATTTATGTATCTTTCTCTCAGTTCGTGGCATAGCTTAAAAACTACTCATCAGATTGACTTACTGAAAAATTAAGGGTCATATGGGGATGACCTGGTAATATTTTCGTAAGAATCCAATAGGCCGGAACATGATGGCGGCTTAATGAAACGTAGACACATTGTTTCCAAAAATACTAATTATCAAATTTACCTCAAATTTTGCACAAAAATCTAGTGTTACGTAGGAATGAATTGGTAACATTGTTGTACGAGTATAAAATAGCAAATCAAAATAACGGCTTAATAAAATATTTAAAAATTCAGCCTGAAATACTACTTATTAGATTAATTTCAGATTTTGTGCAAGCATTAGTTACATGTGTTTACTTTTTAGCGTCCCTAGATGCCAAAAATATGTTTTCTCAATTCCATTTGCCTGTGTGTCTGTCAGTTCGCGGTGTAGCTAAAAACTACTTACCCGATTGACTTCAAATTTTGGTCAAAAATTCAGGGTTATCTGGGAATGACGTATTATTTTGGTAAAAATCCAATATGACGGAACGAAATGGGTACCTAGTAAAATGTTAAAAAAAGTATTTCCTAAAAACAAATTGACCAATTTATCTCAAATTTTGCACAAAAATCGAGAAATCAACTTGTAAAATTTTGGTATGAATCCAAGACAGCAACACAAAAGTGTTTGAAAAATTCAGTCTGAATAAATACTTATTAGAATTATTTTAAATTTTGGGCATCCATTAAATGTAAAATAGAGATAAACTGGTAGAACTGTGGTACGAATTCAAAACGAAAAAGCAAAATGGCGGCCAAATAAAATATCTAAAAAAATCAATGTAAAAAAATCTTCCTATTCAATTGACTTGCAGCAAAACCGAATGTGATAGGAATTCAAAATGATGATACAAGATGACTGTCTTAAAAAATCAGTGTAAAAGATCAATATATTTGAAATTATGCTCAAAAAATAAGTGTGGCATAGGTAGAAACAGGTAAAATATTGGTACGATTCAGGTATGGTGCAACAACAAAATGCCGCGTTATGAAAATGTTTGAAAAGACAGTATGCTAAATGACTATGTGTGGAATTAAATTGGGTTAGACTCTACTATTTATAATGAAAGGAAATATTCCGTTTAAAGGAAATTTAGCGATTTCTTGTATTTGTTTTTATTGTTGTGTTCTTTACAATTTTTTTTTACTTTCGCTTTTGAAACGTAATTTTTCATTTTAGGGAGTGGTTCTTGTCAATAAGATTTTTCTTAGACAATAGAGCTTTTTTTGATTTGAATTGATATGAAAAAAAGATTTTTAAAATCGTTTTATTGAGAACGAAAATAATGGGTTTTAAAATTAACGATATTAATTGTTGATGCATTATAAGTGTTTGCCAGTGTATTTGTGACAAAAATAAATCATCTTACTTTTGAGCGGCACTAAGCTTTTAAACAGGCATACTTTTATATGATCTTTCTTAAAATGCTTTAACGCTCTTTGGGCTCAACATTTTATTTCTATTTCTATATATTTAATTCTGCATACAATCGGTAATTCAGCATCTTCGATTCTCTTGAAAGTTTAACAAAATCGTTAAGTACCTTTTTTCATTCTTTCCCTCCGTCTTCACCCAATGCATACAATCCTTTTTGGCTTCTAATCTAGTTTGTTTTTATTATAGTATTAAATGATGGAGACTTTTATCTCTTTTCACTACTTTCTACATCCCGCTTTTGAACCGCCCTTAGGTTATTGTTATTTTTTACATACAATTTCAGCATTTCTATCTCTGATTAATAAAATAACGCTTATATCGCTAAAAATAAAAGTTATAAATACACGGTTATTAAAGCATTACTATCTATCTCGTTATTGCCTTTGGCTTAAATACCTAGGTATACAAAAGGTGGCAAGTTAGCAAGCTGGACTTTCATCTAAGTAAAATTAATTTTAAATTCAAATATTGCCAAAAACTGTAGACGGTAAATTATAGAAAATAAGTCTAGAACTTTTCATAGAATCCAAATATGCGATAAAAACGAGAAAAAAACCATACCATCCAATTTAATATAAAGTGAGATAGATAATGATCAATAAAAACCCACAAAAGTTTTATAAGAATTGTTTGCCTTTAGTTTGTTAGGGGCGAACTCAACATTCGTAAGGTTTACCTCAGGTTTCCCGCTTGTCAGTTTGTGGTTAATTTGCGTGCATACGTTTATGTTTCGTTTGGTTCGCTTTTTTATATAAAAATATGGCGGAATCTGAACCTTCTAGTAGTGGAGTAAGTACAAAATTTTCTAATGATAGTGGTGTGTCGCGTCTTTCGCCAAAGAAGCCTATTAGGATGAATGATTGGTACAAAAATGAGAATAAAGTGAAACGAAATTCAGGAAGTGCTTACATTTCAAGATATAGCCGAAAGGATATTGTGGCCCGCAAAATTGGACCTACTTGCAACTGAGGATGTTTTGAAAAAATAGGAGCTGACCAGCTTGCCAGTATTTTTGAGTATTTTTGGCAAATTGGAAATTATGATCTACAGAATGCATACTTATCAAAATTGTTAATCTGCAATGATGTAAAAAGGTCTTACGTAAAGTGGCGTTCAAGCCGTACCTTGAGACGCATTCAACATAATGTGACTGTTGATCACTTTAAGGGTGAAATTTGTGGTTTATATAACATTCGTGGAATCTCTGAGAAGCGGATTCGAATTGTACTGGACAAAACCTACAGGACTGGAACTGTGACTACGGATCAAAGAGGGAAAAGAACCAGCGAAGAAAATATGAAATGACGATCTTTCTAGAGTAAAAGAACACATTATGTCACTATCTATTGTCACCAGTCATTACAGTCGCGCCAAAAGCCCCCATCGAAAATACTTACCCGTTGGACTTAACATTAAAAAGCTCTATTCTCTTTACGTTGAACGGCTTACGGAAAATTATCCTGGTTATAGCCCAGTGAATGAGGACTTTTATCGTGATACGTTTAACGGTCAGTTCAATATTGGTTTTGAGCCTCCAAAAAGCGACACCTGTAATTATTGCGATAAAGTACACATAAAACTAAAAAGTAACCAAATCCACAAATCGGAAAATAATACCCAAATCGACAATCTTATACAAGAGAAGGAGTTACACCTGTCACGTGCAAAAGCTGCTCAGACTCTTCTTAAGGATTTTAGGAGTAATGATGATGACTCTCTTCTGGTCATAGCTTTTGATCTGCAGCAGGCTTTGTCAACCCCAAAACTGACTACTGGGATTCAGTTTTACAAAAGAAGCTATGAACCTGTTACTTTTGCATCCACAATGTCAAAACCAAGTCCTCAACCATGTACCTTTGGGATGAGTGTACAGGAGGGCGTGCATCATGTGAGATTGGGAGTTGCTTGTACGATTATTTGACTAAAGTTGATGTTAATGTTAAAAAAGTTATTACGTTATTACTGTTCGGGACAGAACAAAAATATAAATATTGTTCTGGCAAATCTGTATTTTATATACAAGAACCGGTTCACAGAAATTAAACACTACTTTATGATACCTGTACACTCATACCTTCCTTGTGATAGGGATTTTGGGAACATTAAGAGGGAAATAAGGAACAGCACTATATACACCATGGATCACTATAAGTTAATGATTGAAAGATGTTGCCGTAAAAATCAATTTTGCCTTGTCCAACTTAAGCAGGACATGATTTTCAATTTTTCTAATCTTCAAAAGAAAATTACTAAAATGCAGATGGTTGGTTTATAGAAGGGGAGATCTTTGAATTTACAGAGAACTTCAAGCAAGGTCTACATTAATTCTGCTTATAATTGGGATGTCAAAACGGCAGTCGAGATACAAAAAGGAAAGGGGCAAAATTATGATCCTAATCATTTTAATTTGGCCAGTGAAATATTGACGAGACTTTACAGCGCTCTCATTCAAATATCAGCTCCCAAATTAGAGGACATTCAGGACTTATTGCCGTATGTTCCCCTACCTTGGAGTCGATACTTTACTCAATTCATAGCTTCTCAAGAAGCTGCAAAGGATGAAAACACACAAAATAATGGTGCTGTGGACGATGACCAAATAGATTACAACAGCTGAACTTGAGTAATTTTTGTTTATTCACTTTAGTTTTTTTTGTGTTAGTTTAATACTAAAAAAAATTTAATTAACAAAGAAACATTAATAGAATACACCATTCTACGAAAATAAATCATAAAAAGTTAGTATCTAGTTATGTATAGTATGTATGTAGTTAGTATATGCTATCCGCAACGCCTCATATTCAGACTACATACAGCGTGTAACAAAAGTAAGGAAACGGCAAAATATCTCAGGTATCGCTTACCTGAATTTAATGAAAATATGTACACTTAGGTATGAAATTATGCCTCATCTAATGGCTAGTTCCGCAGTGCTGTCAAGTTTTCCGTTATTCTGTTATAAACGAATTTTTTTTCAATGAGACACCCTGTATAATATTACTTTTTTTAAAAACTGCATAAAATTCTCAATAATTCTTATAAAGAGCACTTTTTATGAAAGTCAACAGTTTTTGCGAAAATAAGGTTATAGTATCTATAATTTAATGTTTTACCTTTTGTTAAAATACCTGCACACAAAAGGTTACCTGATATGTTTGACAATGTCAGTTGATTTACAAAAATGGATGGTTTAACGGAAACCCAGAGAATTTAAATTTTAATTATGCTGAGTTATGGGGATAGGATGCGAAACCTGCAAGATGTTTGTAACATTTTAATGACAAATATCCTTACAGAAATCCAATAACTAAATCTACGTAAGTAAAATTAACAAAAAAAATGAAACTGGAAAGGTAAAAGATATTGCACGTTCTAGCATTCCTAAAAGCGCCGTAGATGGTGATAAGACTCTGAATGTCTTAATCAGTTAAGAAGAAAATCCACACCTTTCTACCAGAACATTAAGAAGAGAAAATGACGTCTAACACATGTTCGTAGACCGACTTCTAAAAACCGAAAGGTTTCATCCATACAAAATAACTTTAGTGCAAGAACTCTCTGAGGATGATCAAGATAGGCGCTTGAAATTTTGTGAAATCATGATGAAACGTTGCAATACCAATCTATATCTTGTCAATCAAATTATTTTTCTGCCGAGGCAACTTTTTTTAATGGATAAGTTAATAGGCATAATTGTCGATATTGGGCCAAGGAATTGGATACGTGAAAATCATACCCAATTTCCACAAAAGATAAATGTTTGGTGTAGTATAAAGGGTGCAAAAATAATCGATCCCTTCTTCGTGGAAGGCACATTAAATGGAGAAAGATATTTGAATCTTTTAAGGATCGAAATTGTCCCAGCTATTGCAGAACTATTTCCTAATAACCTTAAGTAAGTTCCTTACTTTACTTGCTGTATAAAGTATTTAAACTGGATTTTTTAGGTAATGGTGCACCAAATGATGAAATATGGTTTTAGCAGGATGGTGCTCCATCGCATTTTGCTCAGAATATTCGGGAATATTTAGACAAAGTTTTTTTTTTGGAAGATGGATTGGACGTGGGTGTACGATAGAGTGGCCAGGCCACCTTGGTCTCCAGACATAACGCCACTCTTTTTGTGAGGACATCTTAAAAATGTGGTGTATAAAATTATACCCAATGTATGAAATGTTTTACCATAGTGTTTTTCCTACTGTCAGGAAGTAAATGGACAACATTTTAAATAATTGTTTCCGTTGTTTTTTACAACCTACTTTTAAAAGCCGCTGTTTTCTCTTGCTAGTGTTTTGGTAGCAAGATGAGGTATTATTATGCTTTCAGGTCTGCCAGAACGTACAGCATTTTTTACCTATCCAGTTTGACGACGTTTTTTGTGAATTTTACTTACGATAGTTTTAGTTATTGAATTTTTGTTAGGATATTTGTCATTAAAAATGTTACAAACATCTTGCAGGTTTCGCATTCTATTCCCACAACCCAGTATAATTAAAATTTCAATTCTTCAGGTTTCAGTTAAACTTTTCTTATACGCTGTATACACTTTTTACCAGCCAATATTTAAATCATATAGGATGTTGTTGCTTTATTGTGTAAAAATAATTTGGAAAATAACCTAGAAGGTCTAAATATTAGATTTAGATTAGACTCCATACACTTTTCAGTCTTTTGAATTGGAATTTTCATTAAGTCTCAACGATTTCACCTTTTGTTCTAATAAAACAGGAAATTCTGGGTTCTACACCTTTGCTTCGTCTTTGAGATTTAAGGTAAATTAAGTTTTACTTAGCTTAGAGCCGTATTTAAAAGAGAATCTCATAAATGAAAAAATATAAACATGGTACTCTTTAACTTTAGCTTTTAGGGTCGGATTAAACATTAGGCAAATTGGGCAAATCCGCAACATATGAGATTTTCTTTAATAATCAACCTTTGTAAAATAAAGCAAAATAACATACTTCATTCAGTCACTTTCTTTTAACTTCCCTGGTATTGACTTTCAAATTTTGCACAAAAATCAAGTAAGAATAAACTGGTAAAATTTTGGTACTAATCCAAGATGGTGGAATAAAATGGCGGCTTTGTAAAACATTTAAAAGTTCTGTGTGAAAAGCTACTTAATTTCAAATTGTGTGACATAAATAATTGTGGTGTACAGATAAAATAGTAAAGCTCTGGTACTATTACAAGACGGCGGAAGAAAATGGCGGCTAAATAAAATACTTGTAATTGGAAAATCACCCTCTTAGGTTTTACATATTTTCACGTTTTAGTGTCCCTAGATGCCAAAAAATAGGTTTTATCAATTCCCTCGCTCCGTCTGTCGGTTTGTTCGTCTGTCTAACAGTTCCCGACATATCTCAAAAACTACTTAACCTATTAACAACATAATGGTAAAACAAAATGGCGAGCTAGTGAAATCTTAAGAAAAAAAGTACTAAAAAACTACTTATGCAATATATTTCAAAAATCTCAAGTATTGTGTAGGAATTAACTGGTAAAAATTTGGGACGATTCCAAGATGGCGAAGCAAAACGGCGTCTTAGTAAAATATTTGAAAATTCAGCCTGAAAAACTACTTAATGGACTAATTCTAAATTGTGTGCTATAAATAACTGTGGTTCTTCACGTTTTAGCGTCCATAAATGATAAAAAATATGATTTATCAGTTCACGGCATAGCTTAAAAACTACTTATTACATTCAAATTTTAGTCAAAAATTAAGGGTCATATGGGGATGAACTGGTAATATTTTGGTACAAATCCAATGTGTCGGAATAATATGGCGATCTAGTTTAACTTAAAAAATTATTTTTTTTAAATGTTAATGAAAAACTAGTTATCTAATTTACATCAAATTTTTTCACCAAAATCCAGTATTGCATAGAAATGAACTGATAACAATTTAGTATGAATATAAGATAGCAAAAAAAAATGAAATATTAAAAAAATCAGCCTGAAAACACTACTTATTAAATTAATTTGAAATTTTGTGCAAACATAAAGTGTGGGTGATATAGAGATAAACTGGTAAAGTGCGGGACACCAAAGAAAACTGGGCGGTCCTTAAAATAAAGGTTCATGGTCTTAAGCAAGCGGAAAAGTAAAATTTGTGTACGCAAATAAATTTTATGTTATTTTATTTGTTGTAATAGTTTGCCGCTTCACCTATAAAGTGCGGCAGCTAAGCGGTACGAAAATTAATCGAGGATTTAGTAAATGCACTTGGTCCACTTGTATAGAGTCTACATGCACTTGCCGCTAGGTTCTAGCTATTTCCAGTGGCGCCTATACATTTCGAGCATTTGTTTTCATTTCTATACAAATGCGTTGCGTTGAATTTGAATTATTATTGTACTAAAGAAGCTGAAAATAATAGTTTGACTATTCCAATTCAAAATCGAACAGAATGCGCTGCATTTTACACTGGGGTTTCGGAAAATAGTGTAAGAAAAGTTCAAAGATAACATAGTAATCGCTCATGCTCTACTTCACCTTTAAAATCTCCTGGTAAAAAAAGACCCCAATTATCATACTGATTTTCAAGTAATTCGACGAACAATAGAGGATTTTTATATAAACTTGAAGAAGGTTCCGACCTGCAAACCCCTGCTTCGTGCTGTAAAGAACAAAATAGATTTACCGTACGGGTATAAAACCTTAAATCGGCTTTTACGATCAAATGGTTTTGTTTGGCGCAAGTGCGAAAATAAACGAAAATTGCTCATTGAGAGACCAAATATTTTTCACTGGCGGGTAAAATATCTATCAACTGTAAGGCAATATAGGAGGCAAGAAGAACGCAATATTGTGCATCTAGACGAAACCTGGGTAGATAATGATATGACAGTGAACAAATGCTGGCATAGTGAAAGTGTTACAGGTGTACTACTCTAGTAGTTGCTTTATTATAGTTCATGTTGGTTCAGAAGCCGGATTTGTTCCAGGTGCTGCTTTAGTTTTTCGCTCGGGACTAACAACTGGAGACTATCGTGGACAGATGAGTAGAGATAATTTTGAAAAGTGGTTGCTCGAGAAGCTTCTACCTAACATTCCTCCCAAATTAGTCGTGGCAATAGATAACGCGTCTTATCATTCTCACATAGAAGATAAAGTGCCAACTAAATACTCTACAAAAGCTCATATGATATCGTGGCTTAAATTAAAGAAAAAAGGTATAAAATTGACGGTCTTTTACGTAACCTCGGTCATACACCTTTAATTAAGGCTGCCTCCATACATATGCGACCTCAACCCTATTGAACTTGCATGGGCAGGAGTAAAAAAATATATTCGAGAGCACAACACCGGTGAACTTTCAATTAAAGATCTAAATAAAATAACATTAGAAGCGATTGACTCAATATCGGCTGAAAATTGAAAATCGTATGTTAAACATGTTCTTTCTATTGAAGATAAATACTGGGAAGTAGATGGTAAAATTGAAACGGTTATTGATGATTTAGTTATCACACTGGGATCTTTAACTAGTGACGACGAAACCTCATCCTTTTCAGAGGAAGACGACGATTTAGAAGGAATCGAACCATTAGAATCACAGCCGCCAACCTCAAAAATGGCTTAGTTTTTTTTTATATATTTTGTAAAATTGTTCATAAAGTAGCTGTCAACAAACTGCTTCAAAATAATTAGTTTTCTGTTCAATACCGGATGTCAAAAAATATCTAATATTGCAATTAATATTTGCAAAACTACAGAACTCATATTTTTTTAAAATTAACACATCAATGTAGTTATAGTAGGGGAGCCAGCGCTCATTCCAGTGAACAAGATTTATCAAAATTTTAACTTATGCAGTTCGACTTTGGGCTATTCGGGTATGCCAAAAGTGACCGTTTGTCTCCGTCTGTCATATTACTTTGTACAGGGGGCGTCATTGTGAAGTACTATACAGGGCGTTTCCTAATTATTTCCTGATGTTAAAGGGGGTAATTCTTGGACCTTGTTAGGAAAAAAGTTTAATATGAACCTAAAAGTCTTAACTTTGGAGATACAGGGTTTTAAACCAACGTTTTTTTTTAAAACCTAATTCTGATGCTATTATAGATAAATAACTGTGTGAAATTTGATACACGTCTTTTATGCATAAAAGGGCATTTTTTATTAACAATCAATTTTTGAAATTTCTACCAGTGGCGTGCATATGTAATTAACCTGGGTAAATCCGTATGCTCCTCAATGCATAGAAGACGTGTATTAAATTTCACGCAGTTATCTACAATTCGTATGAAAAAAAAAATGTTTTCTTTTTAAACTTTACCATCTTGTATCTTAAAAGTTAGGACTTTTAGGACATAAAAACACCCCCTTTAACATCAGCATGCAATTAGGAAACGCCCTCTATAGTACTTCACAATGACGGCTCCTGTATAAAGTAATATGACAAACGGAGACAGACGGCCACTTTTGGCATACCCGAGTAACCCAAAGTCGAACTGCATAAATTAAAATTTTGATAAATCTCGTTCACTGGATCTGATGCTGGCTGCCCTTGTAAAATCTGGACTTTTAAATCGTGTATCACTATACTGGATGGTCCAATAATAGTGGATGTAGGCAGTAGCCCGGGAAAAGTGAATGACAGAACTGAAGAAAAAATATATTTATAGGTAAATCGATCAAGAAAAATCAAAATTAAATCATTTTAAAATTCGAAAGTTCGCCGTTTTTGCAACACAAAAGAGATATAGAAGTGCGGTACACGAAAGAAAACAGACAAATATAGATAAAGGTTCATTAAGCATTGTTGCATTTTTAATTATCTGAGATAGTCAAGGTTCATATTATTTAAAGAACAGAAAAAATATATTTATAGGTAAATGCATTTTTAATTATCTTTTTGCAACACAAAAGAGATATAGAAGTGCGGTACACGAAAGAAAACAGACAAATATAGATAAAGGTTCATTAAGCATTGTTGCATTTTTAATTATCTGAAGTGCGTATAGTCAAAAAGGAGTGCCATATTATTTAAAGAACGACGGGACACCACTGGTTTAAAGAGATTTCTTGGCCGACCTTCCTAAACCGATTGACTCCGCCCCGTTTTCTTTCGTGTCCCGCACTTTAAAGTTGTGGTACGAATTTCAGATAGCAGAACAAAATGGCGGACAAATAAAATTTTTAAAAAATCAATATAAAAAGAATCAGTTGACATTAAATTTTCCAGAAAAATTAAATGGGATAAAGGGATAAACTGGTACGAATTCAACAAGAGATAACAAAATGGCGGTGTGTGTTAATGTAAAAACTACTATTGAATTTATTTTAAATTATGCCAAAAAATCAAGCGTGGCCTAGGTAGAAACTAGTAAAATATTGGATGGAATCCAATATGAACAAAATGGCGCCGAATAAAAATGTTTGAAAAGATAGTATATAATATGTGTTACTAAATGACTATATTCTGACATAAATTGGATCATACTTAACTATTCCTAATAAAAGGAAAGATACATATCAAGGGAAGTTGAAAAATGTCAAAGGAACAAATTAGTTTCTTTTTTGTTTTATATCTAAACTGCTGGAACTTCGAAGTGCACCAAGGAAATTTTTACTGGAAATTCAAAATGAAATATTTCCAATGCGGACGAAGATTTTGTGTTTCGGTTTTCGGCTTTTGTTTGATCAATATCCATGGTACTCCGGATAAGAGCCGCCTCAGGGCGATTTCTTTTTCACTCTGTGCAACCAAAATAATCTAGAGCTATTTACGAAAAAACAATTTCTAGCCATTTTGAAATTTTACCTTCGTTTCCGACATAGGTACGGTTTTGTTCGAAAATAAACTGTTTACCCATTATTTCGAATTAACTGAGAATATGCCCCAATAATACAGTGGGTAACAAAAGTTTGGAATAATAACTACCTTGCGGAGCAGAAATTCTACATTGTTAGAGTTTAGGATCGGTAGAGTTTTTAGTGCACACTGTATACAATATTCATGGTGGAGTACTTAAGAGTGTCAACCCTGTTCATAATCTGATAGAACATAGTGAATCTGATTGCCATAAGTGAGTTGTGTTCAGCAGACCATTTTAAAAAATATTCAGAACCGCTCGAAATTATTTTTTTTATCTAGCTCTAAATTATTTTGGTTACACAAAGAGCAAAAAAAAATTTTCCACATTAAGAGTTCTAGTAGAATAAACTTTTCAAAAAATGACAGGGTCTTATATATATGGTTGCGATGGAATCCTGAGGCTGTCCTTATCGTGCTGCATACTCTAGGAATTTTTCATACAAAGGCCGTAACCAGTAAACATTTTTTTGGTGCACTTCGGAGTTCCAGCAGTGTATATGCCAAATTTCAGTTGACCTAAATTTTTTTTTAACCTAAGCTTTTTTAGTTTGGTAACTGTGTTGTAATGTAAGCAAACCCGAACTAAAACTATCACTGCACATTTATAAATAAAAACATTGCATGAAATATATATTCAGTTGTTTCCATAGGCTACTTTATAATTTGGTTTTTTGTATTATTTAAATACTTTAATAAAATATCTTATTTATTTTCCGAAAATGCGATATATTAATTAATATAAGGGTGTTCTCACTTTTGTTTTTATATAAAAGTAGGTAAATATGTATCAATTTTATAAATAATTGACAATTAACTGCAGGAACTGAATACATTTTGCGTCAAGATGCATGCATTTTTAGACCCATTTATGTTTTCAACAATGAATGGTGTTCAAACTAAAAAATAATTAATTAAGAAAATGCATTTTAACAATGTATTTATCAAAAATTTTAAAAGTGAAAAGCAATAAGTTAAACAAATAAGGAAATTTAAGGCTAACTGATAGCGTTGAAAATATGTAGTTATGACAACAAATAATACATGACATAATAATAGGCAGTTTTCTGTAATTTAAAAAAAAAGTCAAATTTAATAGATCACGTAACCAACTTTTTCATTGTCATAATATAATAATGCTAATATTATCTTTTGAGCAAAAATATTTTAGAAACTCAACTTTTACTTAGGTCAATTATTTTAAAAAATTCTGCGTACTGGTCACACTGTATATTATTATTCTAGATGCATTTTAAATTTTGCACGATATCTAGTAAGTCTGAATTCTATTATGGGCGCTTCGAACTATAATACTTATTATTTTCCAACATCCATTAAGGGAATTTTGAGATGCACTGTATGAGGTGTTCAGAATTCGTTTTGGCAACAACGAATTTTACGGAACTTGGTCCTTCAAGTTAACAATGCAGAGTCATATGATGGTAAATATACAGTGCCTCCACTATTAACAAATAAAAGAAGAAAGTTATAAATTCTGATTAAGTATACATGTAGTCAAAATAAATAATTGTATGCCTTCTATTGAATTACCCTGTTAAAGTGGAATTACTTCCAAACAGAGCTATTGACCTAAACTCTAAGAGTTTAAAATATTACGCGCTTACTGCTCAGTTAAAAGATGTAATCATTAAACAGGAGAATGATAAGAAACCATAATAAGGAACCCTCAAAGTGTTGTTTGGCCCTGACGTTCTAATATTTGTACGTATATGTGCTTAGTTTTGGTTGCCTGCATCTCCCTTATTACAAACAACAAAGAAATGCAGTTTTTCTCAAACAGTGCTACTTTCTTCTGATACTTTTTTCTAAATCCAGTAATAGTATTTATTAAGCCACAGCACTTTCAAGCTCTAATTATTTAATGTTCAGTAAATTGTTTGCCATAAAAATATACTGATAAAACAAACAGCTTTTGACCGATCAGAACATTTTTTAGTGGACTTTAGGCTTAAATATTTTCTGTAATGTTGTTCTTTTGTTTCAGGTGAGTTAAAAATTCTCCAAAACAAAAGATCTATGTTAATTAGAAAATATTAAATGCTATTAGCAGTAGCTACACTCTTCAGAATAGTGGTAAGTAAACCAATATATATATATATATATATATATATATATATATATATATATATATATATATATATATATATATATTAATCATTTCCGGTGCGTTGTTAAGCGAAGTACAGAGTGGTCATTTTTGATAAATATAATTTTATTCGTTGCGGTTTCATAATCTCGAAGTAAAATATGAATGAACTCTAGTCTTAACTCGTTCCTATATTATATTATACTATATAGTTCAAATATAGTTAAACAAATGTTCTCAAACGAACTAAATCAAAATGTTTCAGTTTTATTATCTTTCATGTCATACATAATATCAATACATAATATTCGCTTGAAAGGTAACAATTGCTGCATGTGATAATACATACAAACTAGACGCTTATGGATCGCATTCAAGTGGCACCATTTTAAGAACATATGAAATATGAAATGAATGGTTATTGCGTAACTTAAAAAAATTATGAATTTATTTAAATTCCATTGCCATGAGCTTAGTTAGTGAGATAACGATAGAGGGTTGCGGTTTTACGCGATAGTGCGCTACTACTTTGCCAAATAAAAAATGCCGCCAGCAGAATTTTTATAGGTTTTTTGGTTTTTGAGATGCAGAGTGATTTTGAAAATGTTGCATTTTCAGGCTCCCCTCGTATCCGAACAAAAAGCAAGATGTCAAAAACTTTGTTGTTTTGTCGGTTGTCGATTATTAATTAAATATTTTTGTTATTTTGGTGTTTCTATTTAACTATATACTATATTTAATTTACTTTTTTTATTATTTAGATTGTTTCATACAATCTAATGAAAATTCGCAAGAAGTTTCAGAATTATATTTACAATGTATATTTACAATATATATTTTGAGCGCTAGATATCCGCAGAGAGAAAGCAATCTTTCCGAGATATAATTTGCCCGCCTTAAATCAAATTTAGTAGAGCACGGTTCATTTATCCAGCAGCTCCGTCCTAAAGCATGTGCCAAACAAGATAGAGAGAGGAAAGAAATAAACGTATTGGATTATGTAGAAGCAACGCCTTCATCTTCTTGCCAGCAAATAGAGGAAGCAACTGTTGTATGATGCTCAAAGAATTTTGCATAAATATAAGTATCACTCATATAAATTCCACATAGGTCAACATTTACACCACGGCGATGTTATTTTGCCAACGTTATTTACAACAAATCCATACTGATGAATATTTTGGCAGGCAAAGGAGGGAATTTTCATCTCCATAATACAAGAAACTGGTCCGCAGAAAATCATCATTTAATTTATAAGAGGGCACAACAAGAACGCTTTGGGGTTAGAGTCTTGTGTTTCATTTCTGGAAGAATAGAATTTTTGAAGGAGGTCTCACAGCGCGTCGGTACCTAGACACCCTTGAGGAACTTATTCCACAACTAATTGGAAATATTTCATTTCTACTTTATAATGCCGATTATCTTCAACAAGATGGTGCCCCAAGCCACAACACTGCGTTTTTAAGGGCATTTTTAGACGATAACTTTCCCCAAAGATGGATTGGTACCCACGGACCTGTAAGATGGCCCTCTCGATCTCCGGATCTTTCAAATTTAGATTTTTTTTATGTAGTTTTATGCAAAATGAAATATATAAAACACCATATCAGCTTGTAGCGAAGCTTCATGAGGCAATCGATTTACCTTTCCAAGTTTTGAACACTGTTAGATGTCGTTTTGAAATCCACCTTTGAAAACTCTTCGCTTTTTAAAAATTTTGTTTCTCTTTTGTTTTTTCTAACTTAAGTCTTAAGAAAGATAGGTAATTATTGTATTGTTTTGAGTAAAATTCAATAATGTTATCATAATTAAGTTAAAATGCTCAAAGTGGTACTGAATTCTACGAAAAAAGTCATATGAACATCAGTTTTCGCCTTTTTGATAAGATATCGTATAGCTGGGATACGAGTAAACCGCCATCGTCTATCTTTAAAAATAAGGGAGATACCCCCCAAAAGTGCCGAAAATGGGATACCCTGTACATACATAAATAAATATATAGGGTCGATTTGCTAACCGCCCAATTTGAAGTCGTTTAAAAATATGTCCAATTTCTGTAGGACTAAAGGTTAGACCTAACTCAACATATAATTTCAAAATTATATTTCTGTTAGGGTAGTATAATTTTTAAATATTCTTACAAATTATTTCGTTTACCCCAAACTTAAACCGCTTTTGCTTTGCGCGGCAAAGTTGCTCGACTTTGTTTATATTTTAATTTATTACTTAAATATGGGATAAAACTTTTAGTTGTTCCATTCCTCAAGATATTTTGTTTTGTGCAATAATTTTAATATAAGAAGCAAGCTATTTGGGTGTATAATTTTCTATATTATTATAAATGCATACCTATTGGGTACTGAGACAATGAAATTTAACAATATTTTCGCAATAAAATAATTAACAATCACCAGTATGAAAAAAATATAAAAGTCATAAATCTACAGAGGGGACACTGTCTTAATACTTTTCACTAGTAATATAACAAGTGCAATCAAAATTTAATTTCACACATTTATTTTCTTAATAAAATTAAGACTGCACGTGGTCAATAAGCCGCAAAATTCCTGAATCTGAAGGGTGAGGGATTTTTTCGACTCATTGACCATGTGCACGAATGCTTTTATTTAAAGAAAATACGTGGGAAAGCAATTTTTGGAGTTTGTATTCAAAATAAAATTAAATAAATTGATTTCCGTTGTTTGCTATAGTTTTTATATGAAGATAACGCTTGAAGTGGCATGCATTGTTCAAATGGCTATTCCAAAGCTGTATTTACATTTTTAATGTTAGCCGTGCTAGATTTACTTATTTGTCGTGTTAATTCGCTATTCTTAATACTTGCAATTAATAATATTATCGAACTATAAATGAGTAGTTCGAGGAATTCTATGTAACGCGTAACAAATTTTTAAGTTAAGATGATTGTATTTGAAAATGTGAAAACAGCTTTATCGGTTTGTGTGGTATTTCCACTTTTCTAAACAATAATATCATTTGATAACACAAAACCTGTTTTGTTTGTATTGTAAATAAGTTTATGTCATTTTGTGGTGAAAGAAAGGATACGTTTGGTCACGATACTCCAATATCCAAACATGCGTCAGTTCCAATAAGCTGGGTCTACAATATGCTGGAGAGAAACGCCAAAGAATATAAAGACCGTATGGTCTAAGTTATTTGGAATGTTACGACAAAATTGCCGATGGAGAAGTATTTCATCGATTATATTATTAAAATAAATCCATTCGAACAAATTAAATTTAAAACAGCCCAAGACACAAAAAATGCCAAAAGAAGAAATTGGCACGATATCGTCGGCAAACGTAAAAAATTGACAATTTTTTTGACTTATAATGAATTGAAAAAACTCATCGAAGCTTGCAAAGAATCGATTCCAGAAGGTTTACAAAAGAAGTTTTATTTGGTTATCTTATGAACTGGCTTGCAGCGGAGGAGAATGCTCAAGAGCACAAACAACTATTTTCAAAGAAGAATCCGACAACCTCGGGGAAAAAACGGGTAGAATCGAATATAATCCTATATTTTCTTACACAATGCAAGATGGGGGCCGAAAACTCGCTTATTCAAATTGGTTGGTAAAATACGAAATAAAACCCAGCTTTTGCCCAGTATGAATGTAACTGAAACTACAAGATAAAAGAAAAAATTCACCAACAGCCGATTATTTTTGACTCCTAACCCTTATTGGAAAACTTCCGCTAACTGATTTAACCGCTGGGAGTAAACGAGATCTCAACTTGGAAGAAAAAGTAAGTACAGAAATCCGGTCTCAACACTACAAAAAAAATCACGAACCATTCCACCCAACAGCAGACGTTTCCAGCTCTTATAACAAGCAACGTCAACAGTGGTCCTATCGCAACATCAACGTGTCGTAAAACAAAAATTAATATTTTTATATAAATAATGTAATTATATTCAATTTTTGTAGGTTTTTTTATGTAATTATTTAGAAATAAACGGCAACCGTGGAAAATTTCCATTGTAAAGTGCAAAAAGGAAATACCCCTAGATAATCCCAATATAATGGTCTAGGCCAAGCGAGAGAGGCGCATTTATTTTTTTTGTGAATTGTTAATTTTTAGTATTATAATAATAATATCATGCGATTGATTCTGGAGGATAAAATTCTGAATTTTTGGCGAAAAAGGATTATAGTAGGTGGCCTCTTTTCATTTTAAAACCTAGTAGAAATATTTCGAAGGCAATCTGCAGTTTGATGAATGTCATCATCAAAATTGAGCAAATGAAAATCCATATTTACTTCAGAATCTTACATTTCTCAAGACGTTTTGACAAAATTGTGTCATCAAGAGAATCGGAAATATATATTATACAGCTAAATGTTATTGTTTTATACTAACACATGTAACATTCAAAAATTTTTGATGTTGTCAAAATTATATTATTTTTAAGTTAGATAAACAAAAATCCTACGGAAACATTTCAGTAAAAGACAAGATAAAATAACAATTGGGGACAATAATGGGGTTATATTTGTTCTCTTATGGAGAATGAAGAGCACAATATGTTGGACAAATCGTTGGTCAACCTGTTAAAGTCAGACTGAAAGAACATTTAAACACAGTTCGCTGTTCAAATGACAGAAGGTCGGATTTTGGCCTTTATCTTAGGTAAACTTTGCGTGATTTTGACAACGTATAAAGTTTTAGAATATTACGTAATGAAACGAAGGAACCAGAGTAACTGCTTTAGAAATTATAGAAATTGACAAGATTGCTCGGGAAATCTTAACTATAGGTGAATTCGCCAGTTTTCCGCCACTTAAGACCTTTTTCAACCTTACAGCTCTATCACGCAGTTGATATATCTAGAATTTGAATTTTTAAGCATTTTTTAGTTATTTGATTGGAAAAACTTTCGAACCAATTTAAATAAACTCAGTTTAAAGAAGTGTAAACACTTTAATGAATTAAATAAAATACTTGTACAAATTTCACCTATTTTCGGCTTCCATATGCTTCTTAACGACCACTTGAAACCCAATTTCTGGCCAGACGGCAGAGTAAATTCGGTTACACGGCCAGAATTATTTTTCAAATCTTATGTGTGCTCTTGTAGATCCTTAATTAGACAGCTAACGATGATTTTTTTAGAGGGATATAAATAGATAAAATAAACATATCAAAAGTAAAATAAAAGATTCAAACTTTATTTAAAATTACGAAATAGTATCAAGAACAAAAAACTGAGATTAAACATTAGTTTAGATGTTAAACTAAAAGAATTAAAAATCTAAAGTTCGTTATTCATCAGCTCTGAATTAACAAAAATAACTCTTTGGCTAAAAATAAATATAAGGTTTACAAAAACAAAATTAACAAAATAATTAAAATACATTACATTTGTAGTCTCTGGTAGATGTTTCTTCAAATGAAACCATTCAGTGCAATAATCACAGCCTATAATTTTTCATCGTCGTCTTCAGTATCACTAGTAAGATTGTTATCACATCCACCACAATTTTGTTTTGGCATTACAGTAATATCACGCAAGCTTGGGCTTGCATTATTATTGGTGGTTTGTCTTTTTTTCTGGGGTCGTCTATTATTTTTGATTTGTTTTGTTTCATCGCAAGTCTTTCCTTCTTTCGTTGTTCTACTTTTTCCAATTTGTCAACTTTTTCCTTTTCTTTATTGAAATAATAGTTACGCCAAGCTTGGGAAGATATTGCACTATATTTCTGGCTTCTCCAGGTACTTTTGGAACATATGGAAAAGCCAGATGAATTTAAAAAGGGCCGTGTTTTAATTCGTTACTTTCAGAAGAAACATTTTAGCAACTATTATTGCTAGGGGAATGTATAATTATTTTATGCAAAATTTTAATTTTGTTGGATTCATGATTTTCTAGTAAGTTTTTACATTTGCCTTCAGAGTCATTTTTCTCAATTTTGTTTAAATCATCCTTGTTTTCGGTTTCATGTCCTTTTGGTCGGATAGAAACATCATTTGATAAAGTTACATCATGTTGCATCTTTTCATTTTCTTTGTTTTCAGACTTATTAGATTTTATTTTAGTCTCACTAGGTTTCAGTTCAGTCTCATTAGGTTTCGTTTCAGTGTGATGAAAGTTCGTTTAAGTTTCATTAGATTTCGTTTGAGTGTCATTAGATTTCGTTTCATTTCCATTAGATTTCATTTTAGTTTTAACTTTTCTATATGATAAAACCCAGTGTCTTGCTTTATTGGATCATCTTTATTTTCGGTATGTTTTTCATCGGAGTGATCGGATTTGTCATAATATAGTAACGCTAGATCATTTCCTGTTAATAAAACATCTTAGCACAAAGTTTTTCCTGTACTTATATCAATAACTTTTATGGGAACCAAAGTAAGACTGTTCATTGAAACGATACTTCCAATTTCAAAATTTGGCTATTTGGGCAACTCATCAATCTCATTATATATAACTTCAACATTTATTTCGTAAATTATCTTCTAGTTTCCTTATTGCTCTTTAGTAGCTTTGTCATAGACATTTCATTTTCCTGTAAAACTTTTGGTCCAGTATTTCATGTTTTTTCAAGTGTGTTCTTCACACGCTTTGTGTAATCCGTATTATTTGGGATAAATGGAAATAATCCACATTTTCTAAAACCATTAATAATTTGTTGAGTGGTGCTTGTCGCCATTAATGTCCCTTGAAGCAATGTACAGAAATTAATTTTTGTCACTGACGTGTCAACATTTTTTGTTATTCTTCCACTCTTGATTTAGTGGCTTAAAGACACTGACGTCCGCTCGTTGGAGGATGTGCCTGATGTTTGGTGAAAGCCAAGTATAATATTATACAACTCGCAAAAAATGGCTTTTGTGGCCATCTAAACACAGTATGATGGCCTTCTTAATTTATTCTTGTACTAAATATTTCTTGAGTCATTACAGACATACTCGTAAAGGGTCTCAGTCGTCATCCAACCTTTATCAGATCTGCCAATTGTCCATCTTGGCGCATGAATCAGAGTCTATGAAAAGAATGTGAGTAACTAAGGAAACGGTGCAATGTTCATTCGCGGTTGGCTATAACTCTGTATCCATGGAAATGGCCTGCTTTTGACATACCTTCTCCTTTCGGTTATGTTTTAGATCTGTGTGGTGAACTTTGCTAACGCTCGTGGTGGTTTTACATATGAAAAAACTACAAATTGGGGACCTCTTTTCCATCGGCACTAAATAGTAAAAACACTGTAAGGTTTTCTTTTTCTTTGCCGGTAGATATCTTATATAGGTCCTTAAAACTGGGGCTTAGACTTTACCGGTTTTTGGGCATAGGGAGAAGCCATATTCATCTCCATTGAATATAGATATAGGGTCATCCATGATATCAAGAACATGATTCCCTTTTTAAATAATTTCCGGATAAGTTCTTCAGTGACTAACACACGGGCCTTGTTAATCGGTTGAGCTTCCGGTAAAGAAATTTCAGGTTGTCGCTTCTAAAACCCGGAATACCATTTTTGGCCTGGTTTTCGACTACTGCTAAAATGTAATTTACCAGAATCTGCTACTATTTTTTTAGTAAGCTTTTTTAAGAGGGAATCCACATTTTTCTATTTCCACTATCCATTTAGTTATTTTTTCCTCTCCTTCCCAGGTAAGAATTAGGGGTGGGTCAGTTCTTTTTATTTTATCTTTTGACATTTCTTCCTTTGATATGTCTGGAATGGTACTCCTGGGTACTCCAAACGCAGTGCTTGCCTTTCCGATGCTCATATTAGTTTCTCTTATTGCAATAAGAGTTTTTTTAATGTTTCCTGTGAATATCCTAAAACTTTCCTCGACATTTTCTTTTAAGCTTAAGAGGAGTTTTTTTCCTGTTTTTTGATAATATTTTTTTAGGCTGGCCAGTTATCAGAAAAAAAAAATGCCGAAAGTTCCAACATCCTAGCTTTCAACGGCCGAAAATTGTATCATTCAAAGTGTGGATTTTAAATTTCATTACATAAAATAGTGTCGGTTTTCAGCCACTTACTTTTTAAATTTAAATTTCGCCGGTGATTAGATTCAAGTCGGCCGGAAACGATCCGTGTGTTTTCCTAATGCAATCTACAATGCAAAGAAAGGAATGAACTATATAAAATACAGGTATGCTAGAAAACGCCACAAGTAGTTTAGAGACGATTTCCCGATTCTCGACCTCTCCGACCGAAAAATGGACAGACCTATTTTTGACCAACCAGTTTATCGGCCATTTAATTTAAAGTTTTATTTTAAAATAAACTATTATTAATTTAATACAAAACGGTAATACTTAATATTTTCTTCCACTGTGCACACTACAGATTTTACAGATGAGTTAAATACACCTGTTCAGAGTCGGTCATTATTTAAAAGGAAGATTAGTACTTACATTTGCAATTAGAAGTCTTAATATTTTGTTGGGAGGTGGGGGGTTACTGGCCGAGAATTAGGAAGAGTTTTATAACTGTAATATCAAAGATTACCTTATTTTCTGCAATTTTTTGGTAAAACGGTCGAGACTACGGTGCGGCCTGTTAACTAGCGAATTCACCCTACCTCATTATCATATCTAAATTTTAGCCATTATCGGGAGACAACATGTATTCTATATTATTTAAATAATATTGATAGGCGTGAACAAATATCCATAGCGTTTAAAATGTCACCTGATAATCAATATATTTATAGTTAATTATTGTCTAATGTAACGAACACATTTTATTTGTTATCTATGATCTATGTGTTAAGAGATCTTGTTTTTTTAAAACATATATTAACCATTTTGAAAAATATAGGGATTTTCCTTTCCCCAATTTCTACTATGAGAAAACCAAGGTAAATCAAGAATTGAGATATCAGAAACAGCAGTACTCCCATACAGCAATGATTTGAGCATATTTATAAATATCAAGCGGCAGGTCACCTCACTTGCTATGGCAACTAGTCACTGCCGATCTGTAACATCTGTAATACTCATTTATAATAATATGTATGTAGAAACGGACGATGGTATCGTTATGTATGTCGTATTGCGAATTTTTTGGGAAGCTGTAATTGGATACTGCATTTATCTAGAAACGAGTATTTTTTTCTCCTCTCTCCTTATTCCTTCGTATTCCTATAAAATATGTTATTACTTAATAATCTGAACTTATTTCATCGATTTAGATATTTTTTAAGTGGATACGATTTTTTTAAATACTTTAAATCATTTGATTAACATTTAGTGTTTGGTAAATTCGGCCAAGTCATGCGACTTAATAAATATACCACATATTTACGTGATGCCAATCCTATGTATGACATTAAACAACATAAAAACAAAGCATAACGTGTCATTGGTTGTCCCCGCCTCAAAATGTTTTTATTTATTATCCGAACTCCCAATAAAAGTTAATTACCGAGCTCTTTAATGCAAATTAAAACTCTGACGAACCGTTTTTTGATGTTTTGGTAACGGGGAATGATTAATATCTTTTGATGCTAGAGAAACGTTGCCAATTACCCTTAGGCCCTTTAAAAATGTTGATTTTTAATTCAGCTTGATTTAAACATCCTAGGTAAAACTCTTTTCATTGACACAATTTATAAATGTAATGGATTTTACTAAAATCTTACATTTCCTGTATTTTGAATTATCTATTTAAAAAGTTTTGATCAACAATGAAACTCTACTTATGCGGATTTCAAAATTACACACCTATATAGTATGCTTGAGGTACCTATCGGATGCGTATCCAGGTATAGGGTAGAAAAGATATTATGGTGTTCATTTGTGCCATGATAAGGATTATGATGTGCGGACCAGCCCAGTTCAAGCCTTAGGTTTGGACTGTACCCATAGCACTTTGTGGACCATCTCTGACGTCGCACATTATTTCAGAATCAATAAAATTTAACCAAAATTTAAAAAATGGTACTACCTGTCTTTAAATCCTTATGCAGGGTACGGCATCTAAAACTCTCCAAGCCCCTATTTTGCTTAACTTTTAGACTGCAGGTTTAAGTGATACACCAACAGGTAGGTATTGTAGAGTTCTTTAAACATATCTACAGAGTTGACCAAAAAAGTTTGATGGAGGAAAACTATTACGTTTATAAAAATAAAATTTAAATGTTATAAATCTGTTTAAAAGAAACCTAAAAAAATCTTCAACCTAAGTTATTACAAACATAGTTTTCTTTGAAGGAAAAATGAAAAAACCAAATACACTCTATGTATATATACAAATATAGCATATTATTACAACAATTACTAAAATACTGTTCTTTTTCTAAGACTGTCTTTATTTTGATCGTGATTGAGTAAAATTCAAGTAACGATAAAATTCAGTCAAGCAAATTAGTCAGTTTAAATAGACAGTAAATATAAATGCAATTTGACATAAGTCGAGCTGCTGTTTTAGAATCCAACACGACGTCATGCTTAACAATGGTCATGATATACTATTATTTTAGGTGGGAGTAAGTAATACATCATCATTTACTGGTAATATATATTTTTACTCTTTACTTACATTATCTCTATATAGTTATTGTTTATTAGTCATAGAAGAATAAATTTAATTCAAGATAAATCGAATAAACGTTTCTAATATAATACCGGTTAAACTATATCTTGCATATACTGGCGGACACGATTTTGTTGTAGGTGTGTTTTTTATAACCGTGAAGGGGAAGACACCACATCTAATTCTTTCTCACATTTAATTATAGTAATAGTGAGACTAACAGAAAATTTTTCCGTCAGTGAAATGATATTATTCCGTCAAATACCTCTTGAAAATGCTCAAAGTTTTCGACTTCGAATAATTACTTAAGAACATTAAGCTAGAAAGTAGAAAACCCTAGGGAATAATTTCCTTTCTGGCCTTACACAGGTTTTAAAGTATATTATAGTCATTAAGCCAAATTCTTATTCTTGTTCTAGTTCGCATAGTTGGTGTTATTAGCAGGCATATTAAAATTAATGTGTTGGCCATTAAATTCTAATTGCTTAAATAGTTAATGCCATACCTAATTTCCTTTAATGGACTTAATTTTTTACATAGCATATTGAAACTGTAAAACAGGATCTCTGGCTAGCTTCAATTAAGATACCTCATTGGTCGTTCATAAGACAGTTAAAAGACATTTTTACCTCATGCATTCTCTCTAAATGACGAATAAAACACATTCGGTGAATTTTTGAAAAGATAATTAACAGACTCGTAAATACTTTATACAATTTAGTTTTTACTTTGCATAGAAAAAATTAAAATTTGCTTTATAAAATATCCCCAAAATAGTAACTGTAAAACAGGATCTCTGGCTAGCTTCAATTAAGATACCTCATTGGTCGTTCATAAGACAGTTAAAAGACATTTTTACCTCATGCATTCTCTCTAAATGACGAATAAAACACATTCGGTGAATTTTTGAAAAGATAATTAACAGACTCGTAAATACTTTATACAATTTAGTTTTTACTTTGCATAGAAAAAATTAAAATTTGCTTTATAAAATATCCCCAAAATAAGTTTTAAAATATTTAACAATGACTTGAAAAAATAGGTTAAACATCACATTCAGTGCTGCGTCGACTTGTTATGGTAGGTGCTTAAGAACTGTAGATTTAAAAAAATGTTCGTATTAGCGCGGTTATAAACCCCATATGACGTTCATTATAGTAATATTATAGAAACGTTAAATAAACAAAATTTGTTATTATTTACATGGATTCTCACAGAGTTGCAACTCACTTTTTCTTTAGGAGCAACTATGCTGCTATAAAATTTTGTTTCCTGTGAGCGTGTGGAAAGTAAGCACTTTCCGCACACATATATTATTAGCAATAGTGCTTAAAAAAGAGAAATTAATTTTTTTAAGCTGTATCAAAAGTATTAGATATTTTTTTTCAAAAATTATTAAAAAAAACCCGCTTAACAGAAAGAAGCAATTTCTCATCTAGATTTGTAATTCTTCAAACGTGAATAAATGTAACATGTATGTTCGTTTTGTAACTATTTTTGAGAGTCGCTAAAGGTAAATGCAGCTCAGGAATTCTGAAAATAACGTTTGACATATTTTAAACTTCTAATTTGTGATCAAATCTAATTTGAAGTAATCAATTCTAATAGATAAAAATTTAACATACTATACTTCATGCTCCTAACTAAACTGCATTTGCTAATATATAGTATCACTTTCCGCACTAGTTAGGCGAATAACTATTACAAAACAAGTGTTTTTGACTGCGTGATATGTTGCCGTTCTTATTTAAATTGTTACCTTCAATTTTTGATTAGTAAGAGTTTGTTAGCAATTACGATTAAAGGCTGGTTAAAAGTGGATAGCTTTTAAAGTTATTGAAACTGTGACACAGTAATAAAAGTTACTAATGTCATGATGGACACTCATAATATTAGATGAACTTAAGTTGGACACTTGTGTATACAATAATGTATATAATTATTAAAATACATTTTTTAATAAAATTATAAATTTAGGTGTAAACCGTCTCTAGGGATTCCTTTATTAAGATAAATTACACAAAATAAAAAAATACAGACTTTAAAGACTATATTTTAATTGAGATGTCTTCCTAATTCCTACTCTCACATTTTCCAGAGTCAGAATAAACAAATCTCACACAAAACACAGATATACATTTTGAAAAGTTTATTTTAGCAGCTTGAACAATTAAGCAATTTTTCTTTTTTCTTAAATATTTCCTTAATATTGTATTCAGGAATATATGACTTTAAAATATTACAAGCTAGATTTTCATTAACTGTAGTTTGTCTCATATTGGAAGTCTGTTGGTCATAGTTTCAAACGTTTAGAGTTTAAATCATTTTGGAATGTTCACCGTTGCTTATGTTGAAAGGAAAGAGACCGAATATAAGAATTGAAGAAGTAGACTGGTTAACACGTTTTCTAGTAGCTTTCTATCGTCCAATTCCTCACATGTAATTTCCCTTTACTCTTTAATGCTAAACATGGATAGCATTTGGCTAAAATGCTACTACAATAATAATTTTATGCTCAAAATCATATTTAGACGTAATGTCAAAAGAGACAACGAGTTACGGGGTGTTTGTTCTACATGCTTAGCCAAAGCTGCAAAATATTAGATATGTATTTAAAGAAAAATTTCCTGTCATCCACCCTGTAATCGATTTTCCTAGTGTCGAAGATTTTGACTGTTTAAAAAGTACAATAAACATAAAACTAATAAAAAGAAAAACTAAGTATTTTATAGAAAATTATCCATTAATAAAAACCTTTCGTTCCCATAGACGGAGGTCTATAGCTAATACTGGACTACTTTGTCGTACAACTTTGTAAATTATATCATCAATAAAACACAATAAAATATCTAATATAATATTAACACTATCTGAAATACATTTAACCTAAAATGGACACCCTGTCTAATTTGGGTTATCATTAAAATTTATGGTCCAGGGATGGACACAAAATTAACATGTTGCAAAATGTGGTTTAAATTTAATTACATACCTACCTTAACTGTGATTTGAAACTTTAAACCACTAATCTAATCTAATCAATAACTATTTCCAAATAGAAAATAATAAATAATTTATATTGTTTTAATTTCTTTTAACTTTGGAAATTTTTTCTATTATTTTAAGCCTGTAAATTCGTTGAATGTTCATGTTAATTCCGCGGCAGTCGCACTGTCGATGCCTCGCACAGCGATCTCCGAAGGTTTCGTTTCGTTGGACCACGAGGCTGGCGACCCACGATGACCTCGTGGTTATAAACGGAGGCGAATTTATCCCGAGTATTCCCGATTGAATTCGCATAGGGGCGCATATGTAATATAGGGCTTACGTTCGCAAATTTTGGGTCAACAGCCGCGCCGAGGAAACTTAAACATTTTTGTCAGCTGATGCGTTTAATGTGAATGCTGTGATAGGTTGTGGTTACGCGTATTTTTATAGAAGTTATTTTATTTTCAAGAGTTGTTGATTTTGTAGTTTAAATTAATTGAAAAAATTAATGTTTTAAATATCGGTAGCCACAGTGATTTAGTAAGACAACTAAAGACAAAAAAATGTAAATCGTTATTTTAGTAAAAATATGTACGATTTATGTGACTTTAATTTCTATTATAACTCTGTGGTGTAAAATATAATAATTAGGAATTCAGGTGTATGTATGTATGTCTGTATATATATATTTATATTTATATATATATATATATATATATATATATATATATATATATATATATTGACCCCCTGAAAAGTTAACCATGAGCCGCCACTGTTATAACTAACATTAACAACGTGCAATGTCTTTCTTCAATATGTGGTTTGTTAACTCATTTTTACTTAGAAGTTAGAACACTTTTTTTCGAAATATCGCGTACGATAATGCACTTTATAACTTTGAAACCAGGATTTACAGTATTTACAAGAGCATTATATTATCGCATGTCCATCACTGGTTACATGTACGGACTGGTTCCTCTACCCTTCAATCACAGACCGATTACTGTAAAACACTCAATAATTGGTATCATCCCCAGTTATTGTCACCACTCATTTTAAATTGATTTTTTAAAAAGTAGGGACTATTTTTCGATATCGTAATAATTCCGCTCTAATCTGACAACAATGTAAAGTTTAGTAATTTTTTATCGCGTAAATGTTTCTTGTATTTGTTTATAAAAACAAGTGGTAAAAATTACGTTGCAGAAACACTTTAGTTTTTGTTTAAAATTAGCGCATTTGTGTTTTCTAATGTTACCTGCTTTTTTATAAATAATCTTTTCTGATAAATCTCCCAATATTTCTACTTTAAAATTTCACTTTTGTTTAAAAATCCGACATGTCAATAACTGGGTCATAAGTATTACTAAAACCTAGTAAGTGGCAAGGGTGCCAATAATCCGGTTAGAGGCATTTTTCTTTAATCTACTTATTGGCAGTATCTTTAAGCTGGGAAAAACAAAAACAACTTAACAATGCCAAATGCTAAAGAGGGTGTCAAATATAAAAAAATACTCCGAAAAAAATTTGTTATTAGCCCCGGAAGCTATTAAAAATGGAGTTTCAAAAAACCAAGCGTCCAAAACATATGGTATTTAAAGAGCTACAATTCAATTTTGCCTATCTGAAAAATTGTCTAAAGTGATACACGGCCCGCCACCAATTTTTGGTAAAATGAATCCTTGAGTTACAGAAAAAAGGTTTTCCACGGAGAAAAGAGGATGTGTAGCTTTCCGTAAAAACATTTCTTGACCGTAATCAGCGAACGACACCCTTCGTAAATAACTTGCCAGGTAAGCATTAGTGCGACTCGTTTTTACGGCGCCACAGTGAGCTAGCAGAGAGAACGACAGAAGCTGTTACCGTTCGCAGCGCATGTATTTATCCAGCCGACCTAAAAAAAATGGTTTTGTGATATAGAAATTTACCTCAAAAGTAAAGATTATGACGAGATTTTAAAAGATCTAAAACAGATTTTCGATGGTGGCGAGACCTGTTTTTTATTAGGACCCAAGGAAACAAAAGTATTAGCACCAGAAAAATGTAAAAATGTTTATGAGGTATACAGAGCAGTGGCAAAAGCAAATTTAACAGTTATGTTTACTTTTTCTGCCTCAGGAGATACGACCCCCCTATGATAGTATACCCCTATAAAAGATTGCCTAGCCATACACCAATCAGTACCCAAGGAATAGGGTATTGGTCTCAGCGAAAATGGATGGATGAAGTCGGAAATCTTTTACGGGTACATCAGCAAAGTGTTGCATCCATACTTTGTCAAAAATAGCTGCCAATTCCTGATAATTCTATTTCTGGAAGTGTGCAACTTATGTGAAAAGTTAAAAATAATGTTAAGAACTTTGTATCCGCACGCCACAAGCATTCTTCAGCCTGCAGATGTGGGAGTATTTAAACCTATGAAAAATGCTAATGAACAATTAACAAAGGAAAAATTTGCAACTAATTTAAAAATCGTGGTAGATAATATTAAACCATCCAATGCGGTAAATGGATTTCGGCCAACAGGTCTCTATCCATTTTCATTTTGTGCTATAGACCAATCAAAATATTTAGGAAAACCAAGATCTGAAGATAATTCAGAATTTATCATAGAACAAAGCACAAGCAACTTGACATGTGGCCACCTAGGTTTCGATTTGATTCTTGACATTATTGGACAAGCTGGTCTGGAAAACCAAAGTAATGAAAATGACGATTATTTTGATATAATATTTAAACTTTAGCGTTTATTTAAGGACAATTTTGGCAAAGGTACATGTGACTGTTCAAATAAAAAAAAAACAGAAACCAACCTAGTGAATTTGGAAGACTTGCCAGTAATATATTATGAGGATTTTACATGACATGGGTTGACAATGACTAGTTGCAGTGTGACAATGAATTACTGGTAAAATAAGATTTTTTTAGTTTTTTGTGTTTTTTTTAAGTTTCTCTTATATTTTAGTTTAACAGATACTGTTTTTACTTATTACATAGTTCTTTTGATATAAAAACATTTTATTTATTTCCTGATTCTAATATTTTCTATATTTTATGAAAACTTATTTCTTTTTAACAACTTTCTTAAGGGTGCCAATCATTTAGTGTTTTACCCTATATATCTAATAGACAGTCAATCATAAAGTTCTACTTGGTTAGGTAAAAAATACAAAAATTATGCCTTTTTGAGACAAAAGGATTAAACAAGCGGGTCGAAGCTCGATGGATCCAAACTATACTAAATAAAATACAAAATTGGAGTTGTGGTCATTTAAAAATGTATGATTTTGTGACAGTGCTACATCATTGAAATTATGCTCTCTGAGTGCTGCACGACTTTTTATTTTGAACGCCGGATAGAAGATTAAAAAATTAATAGCTTCGAATACGAATACATAAAATTTATTGATAAAAAATACGTACAATTTTTGTAATTTTGCACTATACGCCACACACTTACAAAAGTATTTTTTGAAGTATGCACGTACGATACAAACTGCATCGCTTAGTCCAATCAAACTGTCGTTTTTGAAAAAAAATTTCTCTAAACAGGGATCTCTAGATTTTGGAGTGTAGATTAAGTGTCCAATTTTGCACCTACGCGAGAGGTGTAAAAATAAAAAAACAATTTTGGCAATTTTTTACATTTTTTAACGTTTTTCTGCAAGTATTTTAGGTTGGATATAGGCAAATCAAAATCGTTCAACGAATTTTTATAAATGACTTGAAGTTTCAGCTCGTTTGAATGAAATTTGACATATTTGAACCCGAGAAATAGGCTATTTTTCGCCGTTTTTTGTATTTAAGCATCTTTAATAAGGTATACTTTAGTAGATCCAACCATAAAATTAGCAATTTTTACCAATTTAATATACGAAAATTAGTCATATTTTTTCCAATGCCGTTTTTGTAACCCTTTTATTATATATTATTATTATATTTATTTTATTACCACGTTTTCGTAGAAATGGTTTTAACTCCCGGTTATAGAGGTATTTTTTTGCTTGAAATAGCTCTTACTTTAACAAGTTAAAATAATTGCAGTCATTTTTCTTTTCAGCCTGTATAATTACGATAATTACGTGAGAAGTAAACTCGCATCAACAAATACTCAAAATAATGATACTATTTACGTGATATTTATACTGATCTGTTAAAGTACTTACAGTGTAAAAATTATTAGCAGTGCAAGCGATTTATCTATCTCTGAATCGGAACTTTGCCTGTAAGAATGTCAAATTGATTTGGTCACTATAATATGGAAAAGCAAAAGTTGTTTAGTTTATCGGTTAATGTTTCATATATCCGTAACCTAGATGAAACCATGTATTTCCTGTTTACGTTTTAAAATAATATTCCATTACACAAATCAAACACGTGCCTTTGAGAGTAGGTTTAAGGCCAATCATTACAAACAGTGTCAAAAATAGTATTAATGCTGGCATTTATTGTCGTTCTTTTCACACTTTTATATTGTTAGCAGAAAAATAAATATATTTACAAAAGTTGTTTGGAAGTGAATTTTGCCTAAATAAGAAAACGGTTCTTGCTATTGAAATTACACTTATATCTTTTTACTTTTCGCTAAAAATAGAGAGAGAAATGCGACGGCAAAAAGCTACTACCTCCTTTCAGGTCGGGTAAACAAAGAAAAGTAAATAAATAAAAGATAAGTAAGTAAAAGATCGTCTCGTTTGTATGTATGTATTGGTAAACGATTATTTGAGCACCCCAACTCAAAACTACGTATCCAATTATGTCTGTATTAGGCACAAAAAATAAAGCTTAACTACTTAAATTTTTGTACAATTTCAATGAGGAGAAACAAAGTGAAAACTACTACTTCATCCTCACCCCATCTTTAAACCATTCCACTGTTTTTATTTATTCTAATATGATTATTATGGGACTACTCCAGCACTACTTCTAAATTGGTTAACATCGCACTACATCACAGTGTAATTGGTGTACATAAATAAAAGCATAAATAGAGCTGAATTGAGAACCTCCACCTTTTTTGAAATCGGTTTAAAAATATATAGAAATACTCTTATCGGCAGGTTTTGGAAACCACTGTAATCGTTTTTACATTTCTAATAATATATTAAACGTGCCGAACTGTGAATATTATGATCGATCATAATACGCAGAAACCTGGACAGATTTTCTACTTGAATTAATTTGCAAGCCTACAAAACCATGAACCATGATCTCTGAAGACGCATACTGACTTATTGAATACGACTCCACGGTGAAAAAGGCATACGTTCGCTTAGTGTGGACGTAAAGAATAGGAACGACAAATGCATGTGTTTGCTTGCGGACAAGCTCGTTCGGTTGTCGGTACTTCAAAGCGAAAGCTCTCAATTGTGTACAAATTTATACACACCATACGCATACGTTCGCTCAATGTAGATGTCAAAACGAATATTAGAACATGCACATATTTATCCGTGTGAGTGCGATGTTGTTCATTCATATCTGCAAGTGAGTTCGTGTCTTTAGACTTTAAAAATTATATATATATATATATATATATGTAAATATTTGTATATATATATATATATATATATATATATATATATATATATATATATATATATATATATATATATATATATATATATATATATATATATATATATATATATATATATATATATATATATATATATATATATATATATATATATATATATATATATATATATATATATATATATATATATATATATATATATATATATATATATATATATATATATATATATATATATATATATATATATATATATATATATATATATATATATATATATATATATATATATATATATATATATATATATATATATATATATATATATATATATATATATATATATATATATATATATATATATATATATATATATATATATATATATATATATATATATATATATATTGTGTCAATGAAAATCTTACTTTAAGAAGGTTGAGGTGTAACAACATTTAGTTTTATCTTTATCTTTACTAACAAGATTTCACCCTGTTAGTGGTCCTTTTTAGTCGAGTGCCTTCAATAAACCAATCGAAATGGTTAATTTTGCTACATAAACCCAGCTTTAGTCAAGAAAATGGGTAGGGTAGCTGAAGAGGAAAAGATATAAGATGGAAGAAACTCTTTTAAAATGGAACTAAGACGTTGGGACTGGGGCTCGGAGGATCGACAGATTGGGAATATGTTCAATTTTAGAAAATCATCTTTTTATCGCCATTATCAGCAAGAGCTCCTACACGTTTTTCAGGTTTAATCCGAAATTCCAGAAACCACCTACGATAATAGTTGTGTTGCAATGTTGATTAATTGTTTAAAAAAAACTCGTAAAATTTACCAAAGAAAAGAGAACTAGTAAGGTTTCCTTTTTTTATTTTAAAATTATATATGATGTAAAATGGATGTTTAAACTAAAGCTTATTATTACCTTTTGCATCTCGAAAATAGAATATTTTAAAACCTTAATTCACATAAATCTTATTATTTTTTTAAGTGTTATTCGTTCATATTTCCTATGTTTTACTCCCGATTTTATAGTGCTTCAAATTTTCACATAAAAATCACATAATCTTATTAAAACCTGTTTTTTTTGATATGCGTAAACTAAACAAACTAAAATCAAATATAAATCCGTCGAAATCTTGACACTGCTACCAGGTGTAACCTCTCTTACTATTAATTACCAGTGGATATTGACATAGCACTTGATTTTTGTACAAAATTTGAGGTTAATAGAGTAAGTAGTTTTAGTAATATTTTAAATTTTACTACGACGCTATTTTGTTCCGCCATATTGGATTTTCACTAAAACAGAACCATTTTATCTCCCTATGCCCCTGGATTTTTGACCAAAATTTGAAGTCAATCGAATAAATAGTTTTTGAGCTATGCTGCCTACAGATAGACCGATAGGCCGACAAAATTGAGAAATAGTATATTACATACCGAGTAGGGAAGGGTTTCATTACTCTCGCAAGATTAACTAAATCTCAAGACAGTAATGAAAAGTTCCCTCCGAGGTTTGTGTAGTATTTTATTTACAACCCCACCATTAATCAAAAAGTGGTTAAATATTTTATTAATGTAGTAAACATGCCAAAATTTGTTTTTGTTCCGTTTTAACGTTCTCATATAATATGTTGTCACCGGTGGTGCAAACCTTCAAAATCAATAAAACATAAAGAACCTTTGAGAATGAATTTCTCGTTTGTTCTTTAGAATATGTATAATAAAGAAAGCCAAAATGTTGTGAGAAAGTGATGATAATGAAGTCTATTTTGATACTGGTACTCCGCCAGAACTTAAAGAAGCTGCAGAAAGAGCAGAAGCAGGTTTACTTCCAGAGAAAAGTAGGGGACTATATGAAAAGGCATTGAAGGTATATCAAAAATGGTGTGCCGAAAAAAATGCTAAGAATATAGCGTCGTAGTCAACCTTGATGACATATTTTAGTGACATGGCAAGGCAGAAAAAGCCATCTAATATATGGGCTATCTACAGGATGATACAGATAATGCTAGAATTAAGGGAAATATTGACATATCAAAATATAACAAACTCGCTGCCTTTTTGAAATGCTAGAATGTAGGATTTAAGCCAGAGAAATCTACTATCTTTATTAAGCAAAATATAGAGAATTGTTTCTAGAAAGCACTTTAAGAATTCCTTCCTATTAAAGTAAGGTTTCTTTTTAATTTTTTTCTTTTTTTGTTTTAAATTATTTATTCCTATTGTTTTAGGTCGCATGACGAGTTAATGATGAAGTCTACGCATATTAATATTTTAGAAAAGAAAATTTCCATTGAATTTTTGGATACAAAAACTTATAAAAGCAGATCATTTATAATAACTGACACAAATTGGATAGAAATTGTACAAAAACTTATCCATGTACCAAAAGATATTGAAAATCAGAGACTCTTTGTTCAACATCGATTAGGAAAAGTTCGAAATCTACCCTTTGGATACAATTCTATATCTAAAAACTCCACAGTGCGGAAACGTACACAGGTCATGTTTTCAGTCGAACAGCGGCTACCTTGCTGGTTAATAGCGGAGCAGATATTTTACAGTTAAAGCACCTAGGGAGATGGAAGTCTAGTGCAGTTGCTGAAGGTTATGTGGATGCAGCCAACCAAACTAAAACCGCAATATGATACCGTCAACGACCTTGCCATCGTCTTCCTGTAGAGTGAAACATATCATCAGCGAGGCCTCTTAAAAATATCGATTAAAGCTTGCAATAAGTCAAATTTGACCATTAATTTCAACAAATAAAATATTTTACTAAAATCTTTAATTATTATTGTTAATTTTCTTACGTACGAGTGAGCGAAACGAATGAGAGAAATAAGAGACCAGTGAGGGGAATGGAAGAGGGAAGTAAAGGTAAATAATGTGACACTTACAAAGTCAGTAATGCCAACATTACGTATGTGGTTGTAAATAAACATGGTTTTTCACATCTAGATACCCTAAAAGTGAAGACCTGTAAAAATCTGAGAGGGTGATCGTTTCATTATTATAATACTTCCCTTTTATGAGAGAAGTAAAATGGTAAGTATTTGAATTATTAAATCATTATTATATATTATTTATTCCATAAAAATATGTGTATATTAATTATCATTTTGAAATATATCTCAAATAATTGTAAGGGAAAATCACTCGGCTAAATTTGACATAATTTTTTTAAATGTCATGGTGAGGAAAATGCGTTTTTGGGTCACTAAAAGTCAGTCACAAAGTTATCTTAAAATGTTTATCAATTTTGTCATAGGAACATATTAGTCTTTTTGACCTGATTTAGTTCTGTTTAATTTTTTAAAATTTTTATAGTAACTTATTAGCCCTAGAGGCAGAAAGTGTAATTAATGTAAAAACCAATTATAATTTACACGAGAATTGAATAAAATGAAAATAAATTTGCATAATAAGACAGTACATTTCAGTGCATCAAAAAATATTTAAAATATAGCAAAAAAGTCCGTCCATCAGTACTGTACTTTAAAAAAAATGCTTTTAATGAAGGGCTATTCAAATTATTTCTTAGCTAATGCGTGAAAGATTAATTACCGTGAACATTTTGACATAATTTACCTTCTTTATGTTCGAACAAAAATATACCGACAGAATCTTATCATCCATAACTCAAATTTTTAATTTCTTTTAATTCTTCCATAAACTTGAATGGCGCAATTAGACACATTATGGATTCATTCCTTACTTAACCGAATTATTTGATCGTTTAAAAATAGTCAGGATTCTGTAAAAGGTTTAAAGTTAAACCGCAAATTATTACAGTTCGTACTCTCTATTATTTTTGAGTTTAAGAGTAACAAAAAATGATATTATAACAATGTGTAAATTTTAACAAATAAAACTAAAAGAATATTGAAAACACGTATTCTTCTTAGTTTTCTTTTCCTAAAGACTCAAGAGATTGAAAAAACTAATGAGATTTTTTTCGTCGAGATTTTAGTCTGATCTATACATAAGCAAATATGAACAATGTTCGTAACTAGTTTGGGTTTATTATGGCTTGCTATTGGTTTTAACTACAAATTTTCAGGTTTTAGAATATCCCATTACAAATAAAGAGAAGAAATTTATGGGTTCACCGATCCGGTGCAACTTTTGAAAAAAACTTGCTTAATTGAATTTTTTTTTAATAAATACAAAATTGTAGTGGCGCATTCATGATTTAGGAAGAAAATTATTGTAGGTATTATGCTACATGAGATAGCACATAATAATAAGAACAATAAATAAAATTGCTTTTAAATTCTAAGATTCTATCAGAGGTTTGCCATTTCGGTTATATTTCCGGTTAAATATATATTATGATATATAAGTCCGGGGTATACTTTTTCTCAGAATTTCGGGAAAACTAGAAATTTTTCAGTCTCTTTCCTCGTATACCTATTCGGTGAACCCAGAACTCGAAGCTGCAGCTTAGAATTCAAAGGCAATTTCATTTATTGTTCTTATTGTTAGTCTTAACTGGCGTAGCGTAATATCCCTAATAATTTTCTTCTTAAATGTTTATTCCCGCTTTTGTATTAAAAATTTACCAGAACGGTGAATTAATAGTAGGGATGACCGAAGTTGGTTGGTACAATTTTTATTTTAATTTTTTTCCAGCTTACTTTGTTTGGCTAGGTAATTAAACGTATTAATCACTCATATAAAGTACTAAAAAATAACACAAAACACAAATTCTGACACCCGTAGCCGAGTCATGTTGATACGCGCAAGGAGTTGGTTGATACAACCTCTATTTTACACTTCAAAGAAAAAAATATATGCTCAAAGATAAGAATTTATTCTAAGACAAAAATAGTAATACAAGAAAACTGGTTATTAAACACAACACTGCTCGTCTGTCTATAGTTTGCATTATGTGCATTGAATCTACTTTTCTACTGGTGGACTATTTGAAAATAGTTCCACGCAAACTAAGCATATGGTTTTTTCGTCACTGCTGCCACTGGAAAAATTGTGATCAAAAACAGTGTTCTTTTTTTCTGCTTTTTTGGAATTCTTTTCATTTTATTCATTTTGCCGTATTTTTCGAATTCATCTTGAATAGAGGTATCAATTAGAATAGCAAACTTTCTGTTACGTCTGTTCTGTTTCAGTTTTCTTGGAGCAGCTTTTGGTAATAGTTTCAGTTTTTCAAGAGAAAGAGAACAGTTTGTACTGCGGCTGTGCATATTCAAGATTCCGACAGTTGGAGTAGCATGCCGAGAAGGTTCTGCTGAAGTGAACGAAATCAGTATTTAGACGAGGTCACCCATAGACTCAAAAAGAGATCTTGAATATCTGTATTGACAGTGCTGACCTCATCACTGAATTAATTTTTTTTAATGTGGCATGTTAATCACATGCTGACAAAAATTAGCTAGTCTCCATTATAAGGAGATATTTCTGATTCTTTAAATCCAGCGATGATATTGTTTGAAGTAGCTGCATTAAGTAACGCGCAGTTGAAACAATCCCAGGAATGTCGTAGATCATCATTGTACATCCAGGATTGTTGGTCACCCATAAATCGCATGCATTGTTAATATATTTTTTCCAGGGTCCATAGACACCTGTCCAGAGGTTGTAGCTTGTGTGTAAAGTGTGGAGGGAATGATAATACGGTGCCGCCATTATTTTATGGGTAGGTGACACCTTCAATTGATAAATGCGAATAATGGTTATGAAGCAGTAGTACAACTGGTCTGTCTGCTAAAGCAGTTGTGTGTCTGACAAAGTGATTCACATATTCAACGAAATAATTTTTTTTCATCCACCGGAGAGTATTAGCACCCCCTACGCTACCAGGAGGGCCTTCCCTCAAATAATAAGTCTTGGGTATTAAGTACGGGGCTACACCATTTCTCGTTGCAGAAACAGCAGAGACAACAGTTGCGAGTATGCCTCTCTCTCTATGCAAAAATTATCTTTCCTCTTATCAGCCACGCTTTTGAACTGCAGTTATCTCGGTTTCGCTTATGTTCCAAGTATCCGCCGGTCCAGATTTAAGCCGATTTAAGACAGTCTGAAAATCTGAAAATTGTCAATAAACGCATTCACATTTGTTGCTCTCGATACTGAACATCCAACGGAAATATTCCTTTTTAAAAATGCTGAAAACCAGTTAACTCCAGCCAACTCTTTATTTTTTTTATATGTCAGGCATACAAAGATTTAACGATGTCGCAAAGAAAAAAACCATTTTCCTAACTTTTTTTCGTGACTATTATAATTATCGGCTGCATTCTTCAGGTAACCAGAAAGGTGCGTTTCTTGTTCTAATGTAAAAATCTAAAAATAAATAAACGAAAATTAATATGCATTCTTATTCTAACTATTATTTATCTGTATAAGATTCTGTAAAGATTTGTTATTTTGGTTACTAAGAACTTAAAATTCAAAAATATAAAAAAAATACTCAATTTTCAATACTAATTTTTCAAAAATTAATTTAGTTTCATTAATAATATTGGTCATAGTATAACATGTTCCAAATTTGATTTAAAAATATGTATAGGTATACTAAAAAACGAAAACAAATTAACATTTGAACACCCTTTGTCTCGGAAACGAAGAGTTTGCGGACTAATATTAATTAGATTTCAAGTTTATGTACATACTAATTAATTTACACCTTGTAAGAATAAACAAACAAGAATGTTCAAAAATGTGCAAGAGTAAGAAGTATATTTTTTGTAGTAAACCCTGTACATTGTTGTGTAAATCAGCAACTATTCTTTTTAAATACCGACCTGGATTTTTTATTTATTATTTTAGTAGATGATTTTGACCTTCTAAAACCAATTACGTCTCGTAATAAACGTTTTGAACATATTTTTCCTAAAGCAAGAAGCATTAAAAATGTAATAAAAAGTTGGGTGGGTGGTTGGTAATTGGGACCCAAAACAGAAATGTCGGATTAAAAATTTAAGACTGCCGTCTTGTAGATGACAAAAGTTACAATAAAAGTGTTGAATTTATTTTACTGAAATACTCCAAATAACGTCAGTAAAACCATATTTTGGTTTCTTGTTGTCGGAAATCGTAAAAACTAAACAACAGTTTCAAAGTTTTTCGACCCGTAAGTTTTACAAGCTTTTTAAACGCCAATTTAACTTTTCTCTATATATCACCCTTCTTGAGATCTCAATGGCTAGCATTTAATTTGCACCACACTGTATATAAAGTTTATATTAATTATGTATTTTTTGACACCTTATGTATGAATGATTAGTAATAAACACAAACGGTACGTAATGGACTATCACTTTATTAAAAAGTCTTAGAGCTTTTAACTAAAAGAAAATTATACCTTTACCTAATTCAGTTTATTGAAACAAAATTACTCCGGCTAAAGTTAATATTTACATGAAACTTAAAAAACGTCTCAAATCAATCTTCTTAAAAATAATAAAGACAATTAAGAAATTAAAAAACATATAATAGGATCTGACAAATTAAATTAGCACGCCTCTGAAAGAAAATTGTCATTCAGAAAGGCAAAATTGTAATCAATTTTTTTCAAGTTGTATTTAAGAAAGCCAAAACAATTAAAAAGTTAATATTTTCAAATGATGAGTGTTTAGTTATGGTTTTCCTCAATGTAGAGGAAAAATGCTGGAAAAACTTAAATTTAAAAAAAAATTCTAAGGAATTGTTTTTTTTTCTTTTCACCAAAAACACTTAAAATCAAAATTATTTCGTGTTTACAAATTCTTGCTTTTGACAAAGTTGGTAGAAAAAAATGAAATTTTGTTCTAGGCCTCGTATATACCTGATCAAAGCAATTTTTAAAACACAGAACCCACAATAATTTTAACAAAACAAGTGTCTACGCAATGTAAAAAACTAGTGCAGACAAAAACCGGAAAAACGGTTAATTAAAACATGTTTTTCGGTTACCCAAAAAGCTTAGCAGAAACCCGTTTACCGAATCAATTAACCGAGACCGGTTACTAGAAACTACCTAACCAATTATCGACTTTGTTAAGTTGAAACGATTACCGTGTGATGCCGGATCTCAAGAAACAAATGAGTGGTCTTTTAATTACAGTTCCACACCTCACAAACTTCACAAGGTTTATTTAAAAAGCCACTAATTAGATTGTATGCTTTGCCCTTGATCTCTGATCGAGCAAAATACTTTTAGTATTTTAGGTGGGAGGAATGATTACGTCAACATATTTGATACTAGAGTTAGTTAAGTATAATAGAAAATGGTTTAACGTATTTTATTCTATTTAAAAATTAGATATTGCTCTGAAATAGTATTTCTCTTTTTCTCGATTATTGGACATATTATAGGTTATTGATAGGATCTGGTTATTAGTCATATTTCTATAAATAATTTACTCTTGCAAATTTAACAGTAATGTGCATTCGATGTTCGTAAAGGTACAAATACCTGTTTTTTAAGAAATCATTGTTCTTAGATTAGATTAGAACGTGTCAAATTCGAATTCCTGTCCGACATTTCGTCTTCGATTGCACGAGGCATCTTTAGGGATTTTTACTCCACGAGATCTGCACACTTTTTTTTTTGATCTGCTTATAACCCTTAATTTTTGTCCAAAATTTGAGGTCAATGGGAGTGTGATTTTTGCACGATTGCAATACTTCTCTTTTACGAGGAAACAGTTACAATTACAATAATTTCATTAAATCATTATAACTTTTGCATATCTCTATTATAGCATTTATTTACTTTCGATTTATTTCGATTCGATTCTCGTTTTGATTTAGAATTATTTCTCTTGGTTTTGTATGTGCAACAAAGTGCACGTGCTCAACTTGTTTATCTAAGAGATACAGGCTTCTTCCAATTAATGTTTTTTAGAGCTTGAAGTAGAAGAAGTCAAAAATAAAGTCGAACATGAAAATAGACCTTTAGAATTACATATTTTGTTTCGAACTTCATGAAAACAAGGGGGAAAGTATTCCAAATTTTATTAATCTTGATATTTTCCCCACACAATAAAAGACTGGAAACTTTACATGCTCGCACACCGTTTATATTTTATAAACCATTAAGGAGGGGTGAAATGACAATATTTTGTCAAAGTTATTAAGAATGCTTGTTCAGAATGGGTTCTAAGGCAAAATACATGATATACATAAACCTGCAATAAGATATTAGTCCTTAAATTGTATCACTAATCAATTGTACTACGATATTACTTTATCATCTAAAGCAGGTTGTAAGAAATTTTCACAATCCAGTTCAAGTGACATATGTATTTGTATAAAATTATGAAGCAAACTTCAAAATCGTCATATTTAATTCATTTAGATTTTAGTAAATTGTAGGACTTTGTGTTTTTTCTTTATCTTTGGTATCATAGTATTAAAAAGAATGTGTTTTGAAAAACAAATTTGCACTGTTTTACCCTTTTTTTTAAAAGCTAAGCCAAAGAGTAGGTATTATAAAGAAGTGGGAGCCAGCAAAACATTAAACGATTTTTGCCTTGGCCCTCACTGACTTGAACCTCTACCTTGGACTTACTGCAATACTGGCTGTTTTTACACCATTTCTACAGAAAACTAAGCTATTACTCCTAATTTATTGTATTTTACTCGTAAAAATAATACATTTTTCACGTTTAAGAGATTAAAAATAATCAAAAAGTTTGCAATACACACATGCTATGCACACAATTTTCTTATTTTTTAATATATCTGAATTTATGACAACATGAATATTGCATCAGTATATAAGGAAACACTATTTACAATAATAAACACTAGTTAATAAAGTATCAAACAAGCGTTATAATACGAAACTTTGATTCTGTGTGGCCTTCTGGAATACCAGCGACATGTTTCGTGTTCTTTTTTAACTAACCACTTTAAAATAAATAAATATGTTTGTATTTTGGGGACTGCTTCAAATAGTGGTACCCTGTATAATGAGAAATAATCTATTTATTTAAAAAAAAATGAACGAAAATTGACGTGTTTCACCATTTGTTAAAAAAAATAAAAGTTTTTGAATCCATTTTTTCATTTTTAAGGGGCTATTTCATCCCATTAAGGCCATCAAAAAATGTTTTTCTATACATATTGATAAAACAAATTTAACGGACTCACCGTTTTTTAAAATAATTTTTTTTTCAAGGGATTGTATCTTCCTAGACCTACAACAATATATTGATATACGAAAAGATAAGAAATTTTATTTATTTTACTGTTCATTGACTTTTTTTTTCGTTTTCAGGGAGACCGTCTTAACGCTTTAGGCTACACTTTATAGTAGAAAAAATGTGTGTATAGAAAAGTAATATAAATTTCATTTGTTTCGTTGTTGTTTCAAATTTTATGTCAATTTTTTTAAATATAACGGGTGCCAGAAATAAGTGGCTCACCCCTATATAACACTTAATTTTATATGGTTTTATCTTAACAGCTCAGCCATATCTTCTTGTATTTTCGAGTTTCTGCTAACTTTTGATTTTTAAATGGGACCCCTTATAGAGGTTTTTATATTTTGATTCGTTGGGACATTCTAAGTACAGTTATATGTCATTTATGCCATTCTGATGTGCAGAGCTAGTTTTCATTTAATTTCTGTTTTAACATCTAAAGTGCTGTGATTTTGCAAAGTCGATTAATTCACGTCCAAGAAGCAGAGCTCTACGAGTAGAGCAAAAAAAGAACTTTTTTTCGACACCAAGTTGAATAAAATCGGTTTATCCAAAACAAAGATATCTACATTTGAAAGTAAAACGGTTTAACCTTCCCCCAGCACTTTTTTTTGAAAATGGATAAAAATGGTCAAAAGTGTGTAAAGGTTTAAAGAATGCAATGCATATATCTTCAACTCACAATCTCGATTGTGGAAATTTAAGAGAAAAATGGCATTTACTCTTTTGTGTTGCTGTTACGCTCCATAGCGGCCAAATTTTAAACTTGAAAATAATTTACAGCAATTGCTCTTGACTGACGTCTTCTATTATTGGATCACCCTGTACACGCGGAATGAAAACGTGTTGTATATATTTATATATATATATATATATATATATATATATATATATATATATATATATATATATATATATATATATATATATATATATATATATATATATATATATATATATATATATATATATATATATATATATATATATATATATATATATATATATATATATATATATATATATATATATATATATATATATATATATATATATATATATATATATATATATATATATATATATATATATATATATATATATATATATATATATATATATATATATATATATATATATATATATATATATATATATATATATATATATATATATATATATATATATATATATATATATATATATATATATATATATATATATATATATATATATATATATATATATATATATATATATATATATATATATATATATATATATATATATATATATATATATATATATATATATATATATATATATATATATATATATATATATATATATATATATATATATATATATATATATATATATATATATATATATATATATATATATATATATATATATATATATATATATATATATATATATATATATATATATATATATATATATATATATATATATATATATATATATATATATATATATATATATATATATATATACTTTCCATTGATTTTATTTTAGGATGAAGAATTTTAAAATTGTCATCGAATGTTTGCTATTCATTTAGTAGATGAGTTGCGTAATAAGCATTATTTAAATTTTTCGTGTAACTAGATTTGTTTTCTTTTATTCTTTTTTCAAAACATCTGTCGGTTAGACCAATATACATTTTAGAACACGAACCTCACTTCAGCATGTCAACTCCTGATTTCTTTGTTTTGAGTAAGTTTATTATGTTTAATTATTTTCTCTAACGTATTGTTGGTCTCAAAACTAAATTTGAATCCATTGGTAGAAAGGTGTTTAGAACTTTTAGTACTCAATTTACCGATATGGGTTATAGTTTTAAAAGTACTGTGACTGACGTTTTTAATTGATGGAAAAACTAAATTGATTGCTTTTTATGAGGTTTTTTGGCGATTATTTTATCTACAATATCTGCTTTGTATTCATGGTTAACTGCTATCTGTTTAATTAAATTTAGCTTTTTATTATAATTTTCATGTGATAAAGCTACGCTTAGAAGTCTGTGAATGAAGGAGTTAAAAGCTGACGTTTTTTGGTTAATAAGGATGACATGAACTATCATGTATAACAATATCTGTGCGTGACGTCTTATGATAGAGACATCAGGTTTTTCGAGTTTATGTGTTATAGTTAGTTTTAATTAACATATTTATTTTCCCTATTATTAAACCCTCATTTGGTATATAAAATTAGATCCTTATTATAGAATTTACTGTTTTTTACTAGCAAATGCTCTACTAATTCTAATACTTCGTTTGGTAGAATGCTCAGAAAAAGATTTTGAACATCAAAATATATAATTTTTGCGTTTGATGGGAGATTGATACTTCTAATATTGTTTAATAATTCATAGGAGTTTTTAATACTCCATTTTGCTTTTTAAAGTTGCAAAATTCTTCTATGTTTAATTAGTTAGTTAGACAATTTAGTGGGTGGAGCTGTTACAAAGGATACTACATGTCTTATTGCTAAATAATTTTAAGTAGTTTAATTAAAGAATAAAATTATGAAGCTTGCGGATTCATGGTTGTATTCTTTAATTAAATTGCATACAAATAGTTTTCCAATAAGACCTTAGTATCCTTCGTAACAGCTCCATCCACTAAATTATCTCACACACTAATTAAAATTATAGAAACATTTTACAACTTTAAAGCAAAATAGAGGATTAAAACTCTTATGAGTTAATAAACTATATTAGAAGTATCAATCTCCCCAAACGCAAAATTTATATCTTTTGATGTTCAAAATATTTTCCTTGCATTCACCAACCGAAGTAATAGATTAGTAGTAGAAAATTTATTATTAAATAATAAAAGAAATTCTATAATAAAACAGGATATTTTAGATGCTCTTTCAATCCTTTATCAAAATTATTTTGAAATTAATGTTGAATTTTATGTCAAATGAGAGTTTAATATTGGGAAATCTGACTGAAATTTTTATGAAAAATTTAGAAGAAAAAATACATGAAAATCCATTAAATAAGAATTTTCTGTACTGGTACGTTGTTAATATTTTAACTTGTTTTACAGGTGCAGAAGGACAATTAATTCAATTCCTATACTAAAACAATAAATAATTTAGATCCAAAAATTAAGTTTAGAAAATTAAATTATTATTATAATTATAAAAATTGAATTAGTTTAAGAAATAGAATAAAATTATTTTATTCTATTAATTTTCTTGATTAAACTATAACACATAAAAATGAAAAACCTGATTTCTCATTCTATCATAAGCCATCATTCATCACAGAGATAATGTTATTCATAATAGTTGATGTCATCCTTATTCACAAAAAATGTCAGCTTTTAATACCTTTATTCACAGACTTCTAAACGAACCTTTATCACATGAAAATTACTATAAAGAGCTAAATTTAATTAAATAGATAGCAGTTAACAACTGATATAAAGCAGATATTCTTGATGAAATTTTCGCCAAAAAATCTTATCTTATAAAAAGCAATCAGTTTAGTTTTTCCACTAAATTATTATCTTGGCTATTACTAAATGATTAGATAGATTTGCGTAATTCCCCATTGTTGAACCTTTTTTATTACTTATAAATTCCGATTATTTTGATTGTATTGTTTTTGAAAGATATATCTATATATATATATATATATATATATATATATATATATATATATATATATATATATATATATATATGTATATATATATATAAATTCCATCATTGAAAATTAAATTTATAGATGATTTGTTCAGTGTATAATGGGTTTCCATTAAATATCGTGTAACCCATGTGTTAAAAAAAATTAAGAATGAAAATAGACTCGAAGGTATTGAGTCCAAGTTTGCGATAAGAATTTATATTGAATAGTTTTTTGAAGGATATGTTGCCTTTTTGTAAATTGGATTAGTACCAGGAGTAACTGGACGAAACATAGATCCCTCCCAATATGGATATGTGATTCAGACAGCGGCGAAATTAAATTTCAAGACAATATATTAAAGTATTTTAAATGTATCACAGAAAATCTTAAGCAGGAAAATATTCAAAATGACGCCATTCCGTCATTTAAATTTTTTTTTCAATATGCTTGCCAAGGGACCACTCCGACACTACCCTGAAAACTTTCTGAAAAAAATCCTCTAAATGGGTCAACCCATAGCTGGGTATACATAAAGAAAATACATTAGGTGAATGATTTTTGTCAGTTAAAGAGCAACAAAATTAATACAAATTATTCATTAACATATTAAAGTTTTTGAACAATTATTTGAAAATATAATTATTTGTTGTTAAATTACTAGGTATACATTGTTATCTTGAGTTTACCAAAATTAAACGTGTGATAGCACAATTCACATTTGCATTATTAAAAGTCACAAAACATTTCAACATAACCTAAATCTCATAAAATATTTAGATTCTCTTCGGCTTTTTCTGATGGTATTATGCGCTGGATATAGACAAATTAAAAATTATGATATGTCTAAATTATTTTCTATTAATACTTTTGATTCCCCTATATTTCAAATATTGACAATTCTCAAATTTTATTTAAGAAACAGTGTCAGTTTAAACTGAAATTTAAAATGTCTAACAAATGTTTATTTTACTACTGAAAGCTTGAATTTAACTAAACCGGTAAATGATTTCACTGAAGCATAGTATACAAAAGAAAATTTAAAAGGTTACAGAACCCTTTACAGAAAGAAATAACCCATTGACAAGTTTGGCTCAAAAAGTGACTTGTGGTACAATAAAACGGAAAAGTGCCTCTAATAAGAGCTTTTATTTTTTCGCCACCTTCAAAGATGTCGTCGCATAAAATTAAAAACCGAAAACCGAACTCTTCTTTTTTTCTCCAAAAATATTCGAAATATATCAGATCTCGAAACATTAGAAAATCTCTTTGCTCCTTATTTAACAGCGTACGAGATCCCAATCGTAATATGTGCACTTGTTTCACTCTGTTAAAGCGTCATTATTATAAATAAATCTACTGCATTGTTAAATAATCTTTTTGCCAACATAATGCAAATTTTATTGTTATTAATATTAGACTAAAATATTAATAATAGTAATTAATTCATTATTGCATTTAAATTTGTTTGATAATATTCAAAATTTATATTATTGCGTTTATAACGAACTAGACAATGAATAACATCTAATTAACTTTAAAATGTAAATAGTGTTTAATTTATTTCATTTTTTCACATATTTAATTCCATTTCAATAACTGGTTGATTAAACACAATAAGTGACACTTGTTCCAAAACATTTTAAATGTGACTTATGCTTTTTAAGTGCTATGAATTGATAATCGAGTTTGCTTTTATGGAGCATTTACATTTGAGGTATTTTGACACCAATCGTTAAGAAATTGCCGATTTTTCAGATCCTGGACTGAACGAATGTATTTAAAACATACCTCTTCAAATGGAGATGGCGGCGGTAGTCTTAATGCAGTCGTCAAAAATTACGTGAAGTCGTACTTTGGTTCTTCAAGTTGACATTGTATGATAGAAAAATGTCACCATTTTAGGACCTACGTTATAAATCTTAAGTAAACCTAACAGCTACTTGTACCGTACTGAATCGAATTTTGCATCCTATTGCGGCTCTAGCAAATTTTTTTTTAGTAAGTTATTGGTCGATATTTGATAAGATCTAGGATATTTGGTTGATCTTATGGTAGTAGGTTTGTTGCTCTCTATGCAATAAATAACGATATTTTATAGTGAAGTTAGCCCGCCAAATGTTTACGATTTGCTGAAATTTGGTATAATTCGTTAGTGCTACGTTAGTGCTTTTTAATGCTTCCGTTGGTTTCACTGGTGCTTTCTAGGTTTCGAAATCATTATTGCTTTTAAATATCATTAAAATATTCATTAGTGCTTCAATAAAGCTTTTGATGCTTTAATTAGTTTTGTTAATGTATTCTTCGCTTGTCTTTTTCTAAAGTCAGCCTTTAAAGATTTTCTTATCTACCCAAACTAAGAATCGTTTTTTATTGCCTCAAATAATTTCGTTCGTTCTGTTAATTCTGGTAATATTCACCTTTTTGTTTAATTTTTTTTCTGATCGGCCCAAATTTGGCGTCGTTCGTAGTGCCTCTCAATGATTCGATGAGTTTTTATAGTGTTTTCTTATTTTTGCAAGATTTGTTCGCATATCTTGGCTTTGGCAACGTTGGTATATAGTGAGGTGTTTATCGAATCGTCGTGAGATGGGTGATCTGTCAACATTAGCTGTCAATGTCAATTATTCTCTGTCAACTGTTGTCTGTCAAAACTGACATTTTTTGGGCGAGTCTGTTGTAGAACCACAACATAAGCATTTTAAAGAATTTAGCGCCAATCGGATAAGCGATAAAAGAGTTAGATAGATCTTAACCATCCTTTATCGGCTTGCAAAAAAATATTTGAAAAAACATGTAAAATGACCACATGGGATGGGAAAAACCAAAATTCGGAGATACAAATTCTCGACTAGAAATGTTGGCAAATATTTTTGTTCTAAAAATCACCGATGGCAAGTTATAAAATCCACGTTGTCCGTCCACATTCAATAATGCATTGCCAGCGACAATTCCTAACCTCAAATTCAATGCCGGCATTAGAGTGGAAAGCAAATAAAGATGTCAAAAAATATTAGATAAGCGGCTTGCTTCAAATCTATTTTAAAAAGAAATATTGGATGAACAAAAGTTTAAGTGTTGTCAAAAGCGTGAGAAACCACAAGGCATTCTGAAAAGAAGACAGCTGCCATATAATGTTTTATCGTTACATGCCATTCGTATGAAAAACTTAATATTTTTTATCAGACGTATATTTACAATATTTCAAGCGAATCATATTTCAATGTTTACCAGTATATACAATATTGTTTAATATATTGTTAAAACATTTTAGGCTTATAAAAACAGCCAGAGTTTACAATTCATTATTGCTATTTAAAGAATCGTAATTATAAGAATTTGTGTTTCAAAGATTCGAGTTTATATCGCATCAACTCATCTCTTGTAATTACTTCGTGTTATTTAGTCCTTGGAATATGTGTCCTGACGACTATAATACGTACGGATCCGTCCCCATTTAAAACCAACTTTTATACTCTCAAAGCTCACTAAATACGAGGCGTTACAATTTAAACAGATCAATTCACTTTGCATACAACCCTTTCATTTGCACCCGGCTGTAATATAATTCTTCAATTCTTTGTGTAAAAAATAGCAGAGTTTGGGTTATAATAAAGAACTCTTTCTCCTAACTGATAGGAATATATTTTAGAACGCTCTTCAGAAGTAGTATCCTAGTTCCAGTTCTCCTAAACCAGTTCTACCTTCGTAAAATGCTTCTCTAGGGTTAAGAGGAACGGCAGAAAGTAAATTATGATTGTCTACATTATTTTTAATTTCGGGATTTTCTTTCACTTGCTTATGAAAATCGCATTCTCAAATCTCGATAACTGAGTTATCGTGTGAGGGATTCATCTCCTTGACACTTTACTCCCGAACAAAAAAAAATTGTAGAGAAAATTTCGTTTTTTTGTTTCAAGTTCAATTCCAAATTTATTTGCAAGTTGCAAAACAATCAAGTTGCCGATAAACATACTCCAAAGTATTGTTTCTTTATAAACACATTTTCCACGATCCCAAAAATTGTGTGTAATATCTTATCTCTCCTCTCTTGGTCGGGTTAAACTGAAATGAAAACAATTAAAATAATTACGTCACGACGTTAAAGTCATTACGTCTTCATTAGGTCTACTCTATTTAATGGTTCAATGTGTAATGAATTATAATGAAAATTAATAGGATCACAATTTTTCAAGATTTTGTTTTTGCCAGGGAATGGCCGATGATTGCCGAAGTTATGAGTGTGCCTTCGAAAAAAGTTTTGTTTAAAATTTAATATGCAGGAATTATTATAATTTTTATAAATAGAGTTTATTATTTCTTAGATAGCCAGATAGTGAACTCGTTGCTAAAAACTTTGAGTTGATTTGAACGGTTGAAGATCACCGCTTTAAAATGGAAAATTTTATCATCGCGTAGGCCTATGTTTAAACTATTAAAAGTTCTAATACTAGGGCCCGGATCGTAAAGTTTAATGTTAGACACGTACCGGACGGCGCGCAGCGGGCAGGATTGGTGAAGGATGCTATTTAGCAAACTGTGATGAGATCGTTTGAAGGTCTAGAAGGAAAAAATATGGTCAGATTTACAATCTGCTCCATGGTATTTGAGAAAGCTCAGGTTTGGTTACGGTTCCAGGAGGTTGCAAAAGTGGCCACAAACGATAATTTCGAAGTTATACAGAGCATTTTCCAGTCAAACTCTTCAGGCTTCAATACAGATCGGTTAGTCTTGGCATTACGTACGATCAATTACATGTAGGAAGGGACAGAGGCAAACATACATATACATTAAAAGTACGTTTGAAGAAAGAAGTAGTAGACAACACAGAGGGATTGTTATAATTAAGAACAAAGTCAATTTGTGGTTGCCCCGAGATTTGATCGTTGCTACAGCAAATATCAAGGAAGATGGAAGATCCGGTTTATGAAAACATTTGACGAGCTGAAAAATTTCGCTTAAGTTATTTAATGGTACAGCTCTTTCCGAAGAAGCAGGTATACCGGAGGTGCAGCAGTCTCAACGTTAACGAAGTAGTATAGTTTAGTAATAGTAGTTTATCAATATGGTAAAAAAATCGATGTTATTTACAAGGGACGCTATATAAAAAAAATAAAAATTAATTTTTTCCACCACGACAGTCATTACAATGTTATAACCTCATTAATAACCGTTTTTGTATTATTCCGAAGAATGGCATATTCCTTTCAATCATAAAAATAAAAACGTGATGAACAAGATCATCTCATGCTTGTCCCCAGTCTCCACCTTGTCAATCTGAGGTTAAAATAAGATGTAGTGATTATGACAACCATAAGAAATCTGGCTCGTTGAGACAATCGTACATTGGTAAATAGATTAATTTATGTCAGCATTTTCTTAAAATAATTTAAAAAGAACGGACATTTTGCGAAAAAATATTTTATAGAAAATTTGTAATAAGCACATACCAGGGAATCATAACTACGAGATACTGAAAACCCTAAAACTAAAGATGTGCTGTATATATTCTATGATTTGGAAACTTGACCTTTAGAGCATGAAGTCAACTTGTCCGCTTTTAATGAGTGCTGTAATAAGTATATTAACACAGGCAAAGACATTTGTAAAAAAGTACAGTGTTAAATTTTAGAAGGGCAAACAACAAACTCCTGAGTCGTCGTTTATGCTTCACCTTTTTGAAATTAGAAATAAATAGAAAAATATAGTTGTGGTAGTGCATAACGGTAAGTAAGTAAAAGTATTCGACTAATAGTTGATACTAAATTATATTTTGACGGAGACCTATTTAATATCCCAGTTTATAATGAGAAGAACAAAGATTTTTTTGCAGACTGAAAACGTGAAATTCCTAGATTCGCTCAAATACTGTCCTATGGCTCTCTCCTCTCTCTGTATGGCTTTTCATTTGCCAGATAAATAAAATAAAAGAAATAAAAGATTCTTGTCCCACCTATTTAATAAAAAACGAAAATGTGAATTATATTGAGTCCCTCACTTCCATTCACTATTGTTATAAATAGAAACAGATTTCTTAAGTGTTATGAGGCAAATAAGGATTCTGAATTTGATTTCGAGTGCGATATTGAAGAATACTGTGTACCAACTGCGAATGCTTGTCCTTTCACAGACGCTTAGCCTCTGCGGGGGATACAAGTTCAGAGATAACTAGTTAAGAGACATGGTTTTAACCGGCGACGATTCTGTATACCAACTGCGAATGCTTGTCCTTTCACAGATGCTTAGCCTCTGCGGGGGACACAAGTTCAGAGATAACTAGTTAAGAGACATGGTTTTAACCGGCGACGATTCCAAGCCTAGCATGACCAGCAGCACCAAATATTCGAAAGCTTAAAGAACACAAAGTAATTACCAAAGTATTATAAACCGAAGTCTTCAAACGCAAATTCTTAGACACTAACGATTCTAATCTATATGGATATAAAAGACAAGAACTCGAGAAAGAGCAATAATATATTGTACGCTTTAATTGTTTCTTATAAGCCTAATATGTTTCAATAATTTATTAGGGAATAATGTTCGCACTGAAAAATATTGTAATAATATTAGCTTGAAATAATATAGATATAAGTCTAATAAAAAAATAGGTATTTCATTTCAATGTTAGGTTGCCTATTTTAAACGGTAAAATATATTCAACTGCAACTATCTGTGTTATTTTGACGCCGTGGTTTTGAACATTCTTGACAACATTAAAAGGTCTGTTCATTATATATTTCTTTATAAAATATATTTTATGCTAGCTACTTATGTAATATTATGCGCTATTATTTAGTGCTATCCTACGCTAATATCTGTATTGAATGTATGTTAAAGAATTGTCGCTGCCTGTATTTTTGACAACACGAAAAACGTGAAATTTATAAATTCTTATTTTGCTATTGTTATCAACAATCCTTAGCGTTCAAATGACGCGAGCTCCACCATACGCCTAGGATCCTCCCCTGCTTGACTCAAATTTCGAAATTTTGTATTTTTAGCGCAATAATATAGCGCTACGTGTATATTTGTTGCATTTGCCAATATTACACCAGCACCTGATGTTGCGAACATTCAGCTTGATGGTAATCGAGTATTGGAGTCTCCGATTTTTTCCCATCCTATGAGGTCATTTTACATGTTTTTTTTCAATTATTTCTTTACAGGCGAAAAGAGAGTTAATATCTATTACTTACGTAAAGTATGACCTGCTACGTTACTTCAGTAAAGCCCTAAAGACGCATCTTACGGGAATCAGTTAGTGCAGGCGAATGCTTAAGCAATGATGTAGGCCACGTGGACGAAAAATTACTGACGTCAGAGATCCGGAGATCCCAAAACACCTTAACTTTATCTACTATGGTATTAAAAGTTAACAAGGTAAAGAGAGATACATTACCAACATCCCCGTCTTCTCACCCGACAGAAGGCGTTAGCAACATGAAGAAAGCTAACTTTAGCAAATGACATTAGCAACATAAAGAGAGCTACTCTTAAGAGATTGCGTGAGGTGTAGAGCAGGTTTCCAAAAAACCGCGGGGTTCGAAGTCCGGCCTTAGAGTCGGGACTCGTCTCCTAATCGGAAATGGTCGCCATTACGCATAGTGCCCTAACGATTTTTGATCCAGAGCTTATGTATGATCAGGGCACGTGCGTTGTCGGACTGAAAGGATTGGGGACGATAGAAGTAGCCACTTACATACTATTGACTTTAAAACAAAGATAAGCGTATATATATATATATATATATATATATATATATATATATATTACAGCACAGATCTGAAGCCCCGATGAAAGAGAGAGGTTTGTCAAAAGCAGGCCGTTTCTATAAATATGTAGGATTTTAGCGAGTCACCAACGAGTAAAGCATCGTTTCCATATATACTTACATTCTTTTCATAGCCTCAGATTCGCCTGCCAAACTATACATGAGACGCTGTGATCTTGAGTAAGGACCATCCAATAATGCAGCCTTTACGTTTATGAAAATCCGGAAGAGGAAATCCGTTGTTTCAGACAATGCTAAAACTTAAAATTAGACACAGTAGGCACTGACCTAGAGGCCCTTAATCAATGGCAGGGTAACGTACAGGCTCTGAAAGTGTTTTTGTTTTAACATTACCATCGCAAGGAGGCTTCCAAGCCACTGTAGGGCTGTAGCCCCTTAATTGTTTAATCTGTCACTGCTTAACTCATTTGTATAATAATTGGCCATGGAGTAATTCGAAGAGCAGTTATGCTCTAGTTAAACAAGACAATTATTTGTCTAAATCTGGGACTACAGTAACCAGAAGTCTAAGTGTGCTTAAACAGGGATAAATTAGTGCAAATGTTTACTATTTACTTTACTTTACATATTTATACTATAGCTCTAACATCAATAATTATTAAACAATCATAATATAACTAAAATATTACACAAATGGAAACTATTTAAAAGCCTGTAATATAACATTTAGCGAAGAGCGTTTATTAAGGTCTTTAAACTTTTAATAGTATGGAGGCGATTAACTGAAATTTTAACAACGCGATTAATAATGAAGTTGACTTCTGAAAACTAAACTCATTAGAGCAAGCTAAATTAAATTGTTCTCATACTACCAGATTTACAACATTTAATTATGTCTGAAATATAATTTACGATATAGAAACGACACGTTTCACTTTTTCTTAAATATAAACTGAAATGTTCTTTAGCGATTATATAATTCTCTCCCTTTATGAAGATTGAGTTTCTCAATTGGTTTTCTCCTTTTCTCACCTCTTGTAACTTCCCTTAAATATGTTTTTTGACTGAGTATTTGTAAAGTGCTGGCCATGTGGTACAGGTTTTTATAAATGTGCTTCAATTTCTCTACCTACTTGGTGAGGTGGGAGTGTAATTGGAGTAGAATTCATGTTTATCATTTCGTTTCAGTACTTTTTCTCGGCTCTATTTAAGCTCATCTACCCTTAGGCCAGGTATATGCAAGGATTTGCATTTTTAGGAACTTTTTTCAAAAATCACTTTGAATTTGGGTAACTGGCCCACATATCTAGGAAAACATGTCCCTTCACTTCCTATAATATAATGACGTAAACTATCTCGTTTCATGATTTTTCTCAAATTAAAATTCTGAAATTTATTATATTCTTATATTATTTTATTTTAACTCGTTCTCTGGGTATATACATATATATATATATATATATATATATATATATATATATATATATATATATATATATATATATATATATATATATATATATATATATATATATATATATATATGGGATCTGCAAATTACTTCTTAAATGGAAAAGTTGTACCGTTGTCACTTACTGCCATAACCGGAATTCCAAATCTTTCAGAAATACTTCGTAAAATGGCAATTAATTTACAACTAATCATATTGTTCATGATAAATATTTCTTTTCCGTATTAACAATATATTCCCACAAAGTGGTTTGCAAAGTCTAGATGTAGTCACTGCCATGATTTTTCTGGATTTTTCCTGTTATGTAGTTGCTTTCGTCGGTTGACTGAGAAAAGATTGACAGTTTTTACATGTTGTTGTCTTATGCTAAATACCTTCATCTTCATGGCTAGAACTATTTCTGTACGGGTAAGATGTAGTACTAAAATGTTGTATTTGATAATTTGCTACAGCATCTACGTAACTGGAAGAAATTCACTGAAATTATTGAGGCAGGCTGGATAGTGCATCCGCATTTGCATGTTTTTCTGTCCCACGGTATTTAACAGCGTAATTAAAACCTCGTAAAGATGCGCAACTATACTGGACAAATATTTATTTGAGCGGAAAATTGAGGATTGATGATCAGCATCTAAATTAAATTTTCGGTCGAAAAAATACTAAAAAAACTTGTTACCTCAATATTGCGGTGGCCTCTTTATAAATTTGACGGTTATTTTGTTAAATCGGCTGAGAGCCAATGATGCAAATATAATAGTTTTACAGTTCCACCGAGAAATACGTGTAACAAAATAGCTGTTAAAGCATATACATAGGCCTGCAACTGTAGCTAAGATTAAAGGTAAATTTGGTGTATGTACAAAAAGTTTAGTCAGAAGTTACTTTTTGTTTTATTAAGTTGCATGCTTATCTGCAACGTTCATTCCACGGGAAATTCCAATTTTTTTATAATTTAAAAAAAAATTTAAAGTTGTTTACAAATTTAGCATAGTAACTAACCATTTTTAGCCAATCATTAAGTCCGTGTACTTTTTTTTGTTAATATCGTCTGTGAATACGTATACTCCTGGTATATTAAACTTATATTATACTTTGGTGTCAAATATTCAGTCGATTAACTTTGCAATTAATTTTTTCTGTAGTAACAAATTTAATTTTTTATCGTTTTTTGTTCCATAGTCTTATAAAGTTGTAATTTACAGATATACAGATATAATGTTGTCGCAAAAAAATCTTTAATATTTGGAATGAGCGACTTGTCATCCTTTAAAATATTATTTACTATCATTTTGTAATACGCACAAATCTAATTGATCCATTATTTTAAACAATGGGTACAATAGGTCTTCGCAATATTACAGTTTTAACAGAACTTCTAACTTATCGATTTCCTTTAATACTTTTTCTAAACCATTCTTAAAAATACTATAATTTTTTTTTTAATCTTGTGCAATTTTTCGTTAAATTCTCCGAAATTGCAACTTTCTTCTAGCTGATGTATTTCCAGGAATTTCATTTTAACGTTTTGCATTCATTCCCGTCTAAATAGCGGATGAGTCTTTTCTGGAATGATGTATAAATTTGTATAAATTGTTTGCTTTTTATAAATTCAACTTCAAATGTGATTTAACCTTTAAAACAAATTACTTCCCTGGCTTGGAATGTTTTGTTAATTTTTTTTGTTAGAAAAAATGTTTGAACAGTTTATAAGAAATTGAAAAAACTGCAGGTCCTGTATTATATTCCATTTCTAATAAACTTTGGCTCAAAAATGTTTGTAATCCAATTTTCTTTGGTTTCGTTTCGAAATTGGATTTAGAGCATTAATAGAATAATATTCACTATTTTCTACATACAATTTGTCTTCTAATGCTGTATGTATTCCTCAGAGATGATGTAGGTCTAATCTGATACACTTCATTTTTTCTATCGAAACGTCTTTTTATCTAGTCTGTTTATAGCACTAGAATTTTTCAGGGCCATATACGAGGGAAGGAGTGAGACTCGGCGCCACCTAAGTGCTGGCGCCTTTTAAGCGCCTCACATGTAATAATCTAACGGCGAAAAAAAAATTATGGCCATTCTCAAATTTTACTAATTTTATGCAAATGTGGATATGCTTATTATAATTTTTGCATTACCATATTACCAAATATACTTTTAGTTTTTTGGGGTGAAAATAATGAAATGTACTCTTGTAAAATAGAAACACCGATTTTTAAACATATATTTACTTTAATTCGATTGCCGAAGAAAGCAATAGGTTTTCGAAATTTATTTTTATCGATAACCGGTTTTTCATGTCTTAATAATAAAAGATCATTTTATCTTTAATTGGGGTTCTTAATAAATTTTAAACAATTTTTAATTGACTAAGGGTCGGTTTATCAGTGCTCGGCTAAGTTAAAGTAACTCTTCGTTTCGTTGTAACTACCAGATAAATGGTGTATTAGCTTCTCTAATAAATGATTTAAATAATAGTTACGAGACCAAGAACTACTTTTAGCTGAGCACTGATAAGCTGGTACTAAATGACCTTTCATTAGCGGTTGTTACGTAGCTGGTACATACAATAAAACGTATCACAAATTTTCCTTTAACTTACTTTCTAAAACATCTATTACATCTTTTATACAAGAAGCCTTACTGCGAGATGTAAAATGTAACTAAAACTTCTAGCTCTACAAACAAATCAAAAACATCTGGTTTTGGGGTATGGGTATTATTATTTGAAGGAATAATTTGCAGTAAAGCTTCTTCATCTTCTATTTTCAGTTTACCCGGGCAGATGGGAGATTCAAAAATTATAAACATCGAAGAAAGGGTTCATTTTTAACATACAGCGATATAAAAAGGTTTAAATTTAGACCATGTATAACTGTGACTTATAAATGACTATTCTAGGTTTAAAATGGCATTAGCAATAATAGCGCAAAACATTCTTATTTTAAACATATTTTTTATTGCTACAGGTCAAAATGTTTTCTTCCTTGTTTCTTTTTTATTTTATTTATCGACGTTTGGAACTAAGTTTTGAACTGTGTTACTTATTAGATTCTTATATATTTTTTTTATGAACATTAAGCAGTGTTTAGACCCAAAGTATATCTTAAGTATGTTGTAATTTCATTTTAAATAAGGCATTAGATCATGCTTTGATATTTGTGGCTTATTTATACAAATACAAAATGCATTGAGAATTGTAAAATATGCTTTCCGTTGCAATTTGGTTACAAAAAGCAAACAAAGGGAACGAAAACTAACGAGTATTCCTTTGAAATACCTGCGTATGTATAGGACACGTGTGGTCTGGTTTAAATAAACAAAACAAACTGTCTTCTTAAAAAATCTAAAATGGGTTACATAAATTTAATATATTAAAAAATCGTATGGATTTCATATATTTTCAGTCTTCCGGAAATATTTTCAGAGAATTTTTTAAAATCTCGACAATTCTTAAAATGTCCTTTAAATTCTCAACGTTTCGTGAATATTCTCAGGGAATATTTCATTTTCATATATTCTCGAGAATTATACAATACTACTTGCGTAGAACAAACTAGTGACTACACTAAAAACAAATAGCTTTATTACTTACGTATTGATATTCTTCTTAAAAACTGCTACATAGAGCCTTTCAGGTCAGCGGTTAAAATAATCCTTTTTTTGTTTTTCCCGACGATATGCTGCCCCTGAATTTTTAGTAATTCGATTCATTACTCTATCATCAATTAATCAAACATCAAACTAACTAAAATTGCTAATCACTATTGCTATTTGCAAATTAAAGCCTAACCGTCGATTCGTCGACCAGCACAAGCACTTGCACTGCACAGGCAAAATACACCCAACTTTTTTATAGGGCGCATAATATATTAGCGGCCGATCAGCGGTCAATTGCAAATGTTATTGAGGGAAAATATATACTGATTTTATAGAAAACATACGCAATAAAACAATATACAAAACAGTGTTGAAAGATCTCGGTAATCAGACGATCATTTAAAAAAAAAGTCATTTAACTTGGTGCAGTACAACTATCTCATGAAATAAAAAATCTGGCTTGGTGATTTAAATATATAGATTTTATTACCATTTATTGAACTAATACAAAATTGTGCCGGTTCAATCTCATGGGATATTTGAATGTTTTTTGAAATTTGAACTTATTAAATATTTTTTTAGCTGTGCGGGCAATAAATAGACCGGAGTGGGAAAACTTGTTTTTCGATAGCTATAAATCTTTAAATATGCAGATTTTCTTATGCGAGCATTAAAAAAACAATCAGCTAATTTGATTAAATGACAATATATTACTACTAAATTATAGAGTTTACGAGTATAATCTAGCAATTTATATGTACTACTGTTTATTCAAGTTCAAGATATCTGATGTAATACAAACTAAACTGCGATGCAGCATTCATCGAGAAGTTTTTTTGAATTCAAATTTAACTAGAGAAACAACTAACTTGTATCGGAAAATCGTTATAAAACTTGGTACGTAACTTAAATAGTATCTTTATTAGCTTATTTGTTCTGTACACTGAATTTGTAAATTTCCCTTGATATCAAACCAAGCAGCCTTATCGTATTTAGAGCTTGTTAAGTGGCTGTTAAAACTAATACAAGTTTATGGTGCTCGTTCGATCCAAAGAGACGTTTTTTTAAATGTTCGATTTCGCGTCGTCGGTCGGTAAAAACTTTGTTTTGTACAGATTTTCTGTATTCTCTACGAAGGGTGAATAGTTTAGTAACTTTTAATACGATTTGACAACAAATAACGATGTTAATGCCATAAGAAAGTGAAGAGATGAATACCTTGAACATTTCTTGTAATAGATAATTTTACCTTTAAATTCCAATTATACTATTTTATACTAAATGAATTTTTAAAAATTAAATATTTCAATAAGGGTTATGTAAGGAACGGTCAAAAATTACAACTACCAAATGGCAAAGTATTACTATCGCCAACTGGAAAATTGCCAAAAATGAATCCCCGCGTTAAACGATTTTTTAAACACTATGTATCTTTATTGAAATCAACCACTTTTTCTGTTCCAGATCATTTATTTCTGCAACGTATGTATTTGTTTAATGTTTTCCATTAGTTCTGGGAAATAAGATAAACATTTATCTAGATATTTAACAGGTTTTATGATAAACATATTTAGGAAATTGAGCAAAACAAATAAACACAGTAGGTTAGGTTAGGTTGAGGAGTAAAGATAAAATATTTGGGTTTGATCACTCGTTAATTGCTAGAAGCTAGAAGGAAATGTCAAATACTGCGTAAAGCAAGTATAAAATAATTAAAAGACATGCCTTTTTTTACTACCCTCGTAAAACGGAAATAATATAATCATAAAAAAATCACCTTCCGAGATTTTTGCAGATCTGGTCCCTAGTCCCCAAAAATTTTGTTCTCCAATTTCCTTGACTTTAAATTTTGGTCAAAAATCAAGAGTGATACTGGAAAAAATCCATTATGGCGGAACAAAATGGCGGCCCCACAAAAAGTTAAAAAATCATTACTAAGAAACTACTTCCCTAATGAACCCCATTCATCAAGTCTGAAACATCGATAAACTGGTCAAATTCTAGTGCGAAAAAACTCTCTTATTATGGATGTGTAAACAAATTGTTAAACATAAACAGTCCAGTTATAAAAACTAAACAATGATAATATAGGAATAAACTGAAAGCAGATACAAAATATCGGTAAATTCGCTTTAACTTACAACTTTCCCTACTTATTTAAAATAAAAAAAATTGCTGTCTATAGGATTTATATAAAGTTATATATGCATATATAAACTGTGTTATTTGGAAGTAGTAGAATTTTGTACGAAGGAAGTTCTGGGTAAAGGCGAATTAACCGATATTTAAACAGGTGATAACTAACTAGTGACAAACTATTGCGTAGATGTGATGGACTGAAGAACTGTCTTAAGTCATATCTCTTAAATACTTTAGCAGAGAGTACATTTTTAAATAATGATATGAAATTCCAGTATTTAACAAAGGGTTCTCAGAAGCTTTGAACTAACATATATTTTTGTCTCGGTTGGTAATTAAATGTGGTCAATGTTCCCAAACAATAGTGTAAAAAAATTCTTTATAATAATAATAATATGTCCATTAAGTGCGGAGATGTCTAGCTTCATAGACCACGAACAAGATTTCTTATGTGGTCCTGTAGTTTTATTTACTTATGTACTTTTTTGCTTTAAAATATGTCTTGTTAATGCAATAGGGTCCTAACAATTTATTATTTTAAGACAGTTAAGAGGATAATTATATCGATTTGTAAGTTATCCTAAGACTAATAATACGATAATACATCACAGAGAGACTGAGCTCTCGATTAGCCAAATTAACCATGCCCATCTCAGAAGGCCGCTAACATAAAAGATTAATGAAAAAGAAATAATTAGGACACAGTCCCACAAAAAAAAAACAAAAGACGGATGGTTGAGTATTTTTTTCTTAAATATTTAAGAAATTAGAAAATAAATCGCGGGCTAAATATAGAGCAACGACTTTACTTGTCTTTTCCTAGGCAAACGAAGAACTGTGTAACATAAGCTTAATTTTCTCGAATTCCCTTATAAGACTTATTTAGAAAGTAGCTATTTTCAGATTCAATAATATCTGTCATTTCGTTCTCTCCAGATAAATCAGATTGGCATATCTGTAAAGATGAATAAGAGGCTATATTATATCTTACAGCAAAAGTGAAAGGTTTTTTTTACAGAATATGATTGATTGATAAATTGATTACCATAATTGTATAACCGATATACCGATATTTATAAAAAAATTGGAAATTTCGATTTAAAGAATATATTATCTAATATACCATATAATCACCACTTATTTAACTACTTACAGGTAAATACTCCTAATATTTAAGAGCAAATTATATATTTTGAAGGCCACAAATACGGTTCAATTTTGTATGACTTTATGTATAGTTATTTATAACAATTTATTAAATAACGGTTTTATCAAACAAATTGTTTATCATTCACGATCCAGCGTTAAACCAAGATTTTATATTTTTGATAGGTAATTTCATCATTTTATTATGTACTTTTAACAATGTAGAATCGAATTTAATATACAACGAAACCACCACGATATGTAGGGGAAACTCAGGTAAGTATCTTAAAAATATGCCTTCAATATAACGAAATTACTATACGTTCTTAATTTATCCTTAAGACATAATAAATTTTCAGAATCCTAAAGTACTCTAAAGTGAAACCGACATTTAATAAAACGGGGCGAATAACATGAGTAATTATAAGCCGATTGCAGTGTAAATTCAGCTCGAAAAACTGATTAATAAACGTTTCTTGAACATTTTTTCACATTAGAGTATGCGGGCAATAAATATACCGGATTGGGAAAACTTGATTAGTAGCCAAAAATCTTTAAATATGAAGATTTTCTTATGAGAGTACAAAAAAAAACAATCAGCTAATTTGGTGAAATGATAATATAATACTACTAAATTAAACAGTTTAAGTATAATATAGAATAGCAATTTATATATATTCAAGTTTAAGGTATCTGATGTAATACAAATAAAACTGCAATGCCGGATTCACTGAAAAGTTCTCTTTTAATTCAAATTTAATTAGAGAAACAACTAACTTGTATCGGAAAAGCGTTTTAAAACTTGTTACGTAACTTAAATAGTCTTTTTTATTAGCTTAGTTGTTTTTTTAACCTGAATTTGTAAATTTCCCTTGATACCAAACCAAGCAGCCTTTGGAACTTGAAAATTGTATTTAGAACTCGTTAAATGGCTGTTAAAACTAGTACAAGTTTATGGTGCTCGTTCGTTCAAGAGAAACGTTTTTTTAAATATTCGCGTCGTCGGTCGGTAAAAACTTTGTTTTTGTACAGATTATCTGTATTCTTTGTAAAGGGTGAATCGCCTAGTAACTTTTAATACCATTTGTTAAAACAATAAAGAGTTTAATGTCAAAGAAAGTCAAGACATGAATACTTTCAACATTTCTTATAATATATAAGTCTACCTTTAGATTCGAATTATACTATTTTACATGAACTAAATACATTTTTAAAAATTAAATATTTCATTATGTATTAATATCGCCAACTTGAAAAATGCCAAACATTTGCCTGGACATTTAAAAGTTTTTATGATAAACATATTTATGAGATACTAGGTCGCGTCGATAACAGCAGAGATAAACAACCCTAACCTCAAATTTGATCAGGATATAGAGTGTTCATCTAGAGATGTAGGTGATGATGGTGATTCCCCCATCTGTCCCATAGACGAGACCGAGCTCCAACTGAAGAATAAACCTGAACAGGATGTCGCAAAAAGAGGCTCAAAATCCGTTCCAAGAGTTACGTTTGGTGAAAAAGGTGAAACACTCTCAGTAATTGCTTGTTGTAATGCTGAAGGTGTTTTTCTGCCTCTTTCATGCATTTTTAAAGGAACAAATGCAAAACCCGGATATTCTGATGGAAGGCCAAACGGTTCTGTTATATTTATGAATCAAAGCGCAGGTAGCTAGGTGGACAACACCGCACGCGAAAATTTTACGGGGTGCCACGCTCAAAATGGCTATTTTTTAACCATTTTATGATGTTAATTATCCATAGCTTTGAAGCGTTTTTTAATACTTAGGGGAAATAATACGAATTTATAAGATTTTAAATATATTTTTTTGATCTTAAAAACAGTTATGTATCTATATCTTAAAGTTAATTTCGATTCGATTCCATCGAAAAACGCTTCCGCTTCCGCAGATCCGAACGCACTAATTTACATTAATTCTATAACAAGCGAACAAGCGCCTGCAGCCTGCAGCAGTTTGTGCCGCTCCCATCTCTATTTGGCTTACGGATATTCACCATTGCCTTGCCATAGCAACTACCGTTAACAAATCTAAGCGCGAAAGCCGGCGTGCGGGGGGAGTCTGATGCGGAATTTGTTACTGCTGCTCAACGGGTCGCTCTTATGAAAAGGTGTGCAGCGCGCTACGTTTTTAACTCATTATTATTTTTTTAATATATATCACACTAGTTTTGATAGAAAATAATGGTATAATTGAGTAAATAATGTTAATTTATTTAAAACATACTGCATTTTTATAATAAAAATATACATTATAAAATGCTTAATATTTTAAAAATATTTTTATTTTTAAGTAAATTGACTGGAAAATGTAGGTGAAGCGGCATTCCATCCGCGCCCCCTGGCGAGCCGCCACTGATTCAAACGTCAGCCTACATCCATAGTGATATACCTATGGCTTAGAGATGTATTTTACCCGAGTTCTTTTAATTTTGCACGAGCATAGTTCACATTGAAAATAAGTGGAAAGCTGGAGTTTGCCGAAGAAAAGAACTAGATTAAATGTATTATTTGACGAAGTTGGTTACACGAGGAGTGTACAAAATACATCAATATATGTGATCTTTGGGAAAAACTAACTCAAAAAAGGCAACCTTAACTACTACCATTGTCTTGCCCTTATATGGTTCATCATTTATCCCGTAAGTGTTGGAGATAAATAGTGAATTTGTTCACAAAAATTAGACCCCGCGTTAAACGATGTATGATGCTTTTCTAAACACTATGTACCTCTATTGAAATCAGCCTGTTTTTTATTTCAGACCCTTTATTTCTACAAGGTATGTATTTGTTTATTGTTTTGCATTAGTTCTGGGAATTAAGGTAAACACAATAGTTCGCGTCGATAGCACCATCATATTCTCACGGTTATTGTCAAAGTTATTGACTTAACGTGGCCACTAAAAGTAAATTTGGAAGAATATCTGTAACCAATTTAAAAATATAAATAACACTGGACACATTTTAACAGACACCTATTTTACTAATGTGGCGGAAAAAAGTGGCAGCCTCACGAAACGTTAAAAAATCATTGTTAAGAAACTACTTCTCCAATGAACCAAATTCATTAAGTGTGATACATCGATAAACTGGTTATGAATATGCAAATAAATCGTAAAACATAATCAAGCTATAAAAAATAAACAATAATAATATAGGAATAAACTAAAAACAGATAAAGATATCTTCCACTTATTTGTAATAACTTACAAAATATAAGAAGGAAGTTGTGGGTAACGGCGAATTAACCGATATTTAAACAGGTGATAAGTAGCTACTGATAAATTGCGTGGATGTGGTGGACTGTCTTAAGTCCTATCTTTCAAATGCTTTAGCAATATAAAGAACTTTTGTACTAACATATATTTTTATGTCGATTGATAATTAAATGTGGTCAATGTTCCCAAATAATAGTGTGAAAAAAATCATTATAATATTAATATGTCCATCAGGTGTGGAGACGTCTAGCTCCATAGGCCAGGAACAAGATTTCTGTTGTGGTCCTGTAGTTTTATTTACTTTTATGTACTTTTATGTTTTGTTTATGTAATACGGTCCTAACAATTTATTGTTTTAAGACACATCAATTCAATAAGACTTTTTAATCGATAATAAATCGTAGTGAGACAGGTGTCTCGATTAGCGAAATCAATGATGCCCATCTCAGAAGGCAGCTTACATAAGATATTAATAAAAAAGATATAATTAGAACACAGCCCTACAAAAAAAAACGAAAGACGGATGATTGAGTCTTTTTTTTTCTTGATTACTGATATTTTAGAAATTAGAAAATAAATCGCTCGCTAACTATAGAGCAACGTTTTTACTAGTCTTTTCTTAGGCAAACGAAGAACCGCGTAACATTAGCTTAATTTTCTCGAATTCCCTTATAAGATTTATTTAGGAAGTAGCTACTATCATATTCAATAATATTCGTCGTTTCATTCTCTTAAGATAAATCAGATTAGCATATCTGTAAAGATGAATAAGAGGCAATATTATATCTTACAGCAAAAGAGAAAGTTTTTTTACAGAATTTGATTGAACTCTTGATTACCATAATTGTATATCCGATAGACCGATATTTATAAAAAAACTGGAAATTTCAGTTTAAAGATTATATTATGTAATATACCATATAATCACCACTTATCTAACAGATAAATATGCCTGATATTTAACAGCAAATTATATCTTTTGACGGTCACGATTCAATTTTGTAAGTCTATGTTAAAGGATGTATGTATAGTGATTTATAATAGTTTATTAAATAACGGTTTTATCAAACAGATGATTTATCATTCACCATTCAGTATTATACCAACATTTAATATTATTGATAGGTAATGTTTATTTGTAATTTATTATGTACCTTTAACATAGTAGAGTCGATTTTAATATAAAGCCGAATTACCTCGAGATGTAGAGGAAACTCTGGGAAGTGTCTTAATAATATGCCTACAATATAACGAAATTATTATAAGTCCTTAATTTATCTTTAAGATATAATAAATTTTGAGAATCCTAAAGCAGTGGCGGCTCTTCCATATTAATTATCGTTTGACCGTCCCTCCTAATAGTTGTAATAAAACGCGAACCTTGGGAAAAGTTAAATACGCTACACTACTAGCCGCGCGCGGTGGTCCCAATGGCCCCGTTGCGTTCCATAGGCATAATAAAATACGCTATACTAAGCTAAGCTGGGTACTCCGAATTGCCCTATTTACCTTAAAGCTTGACGAAAGTACCCGAAGATTTCACAGCTACCGAACGGCAGCCGAACGTGATAGCAAATGGAATATGAAATCACGATTTGGGTCATCAGCCGGTCTCTTCTCATAATTCGATCGATCGGTCGCGTCATCACGTCGGCATGCGGAAGTTCAATTGTTCAGAGGTCGGGCGGTCGATATTCTAACTCGATATTGATTCGGACGTTTTTAATCGATGAAAATTGATTTATATACTCTTTTTTGTAGTATATATATTTTTTATTTTTATGATCCATGTGTGAGTTGGAAATATACAGGAAATAAAATGTTAGTAGTGACTAGTGCAAAAAAATAAACAACTATAAAGTGCTTACGAACTTAATTTTGCAAAAATAACTAATTTCTAGGTGGTCTATGTTTGAGTTGTGAATGTAAATGTCGGTAGTGCAAAAAATTAAACAACTAAAGAGTGCTAATGTACTTAATTTTGAGAAAATAACCGAAGGTAAGTGGTCGCAATTTGCCAGAACTTAGTATACGACAAACTAGTAAAGACAAAAATAAAGAGGTTCATCGAAACTTTCGCAAAGTATGTTCGATTTAGCTAACTGTATATGTGGTTGTGAAGTCTAAGAAAAAGTCTAAAGAAAAAATAAAAAACATGCGTTTTCTGCAGATCACATGAAATGTTCCGTGAACTATGCTATGCGGTCGGAAGTGTTAATATTCGCACTTAGCCAGATACAGCTTATAGAAAATCCCCTAGAGATTTTAATGAAATTGTATCCAAAAATCCTTATATTTCAAACAAAATTATAGATTGTGTAAAATTTTGTGGGGCATTCGAGCTGGCACTACGTGGCCATGATGAAATGGCTTTGTCTGAAAATCCAGGGGTTTTTCGAGGGCTTATAAATTTTGTTGAGGAGTTGGGCCAAAATAGACTATCCTCTTTAGCAGTGCGAGGTATAGAGAAATCGTTTATAAAAGGAATGTTTTTGCAATTTTAACGAACGTGTCATTCATGACATTTTTCCAATTCTAAAGAACGAAGAGTAGACCTGAACTTCAAGAGAATTTAAAGCTCAATAAGATATTTATTTTTACTTTAAGTGTGCCTATTTTTAAATTTGTTATTGACCTCCCAATATAATTCACCACGAGCCGTCACTGTCCTAAAGTACTCTAAAGTGAAACCGACATTTAATAAAACGGAGCGAATAATATGAGTAATTTTAAACCGATTGCAGTGTAAATTCAGCTTTAAAAACTGGTTAATAAACGTTTCTTGATCAAATATTTTTAGAACGAAATGAAATTTTACCCCTTTGCCAACGTGGATCCTTAAGTTAAAATTTTTTTTAGTTAGAAAAATTGTTTTACATTGGACATTAGATAACCCCTTGCCTCAGAAAACTGAAGGATGTACTTCTTGACGTAGGACACGGCCTTTGATTTTAATATGACTAGAGTTCTGCAAATGTTTGGCTGGATATAATCAACTATAACTTTTAAATTTTTATTTGTAAGAAAACCTAAAAGTTTACTATAAGTTATTTTTCTTCTCTTCCTCTGCAGATTTCCAATCAAATAAAAAAATAAATAAATAAAAGCAGATCTCTTATTTCGGCGATTAAATGCAAATTACAGCTTACAGTGTAAACTTCAAATATAAATAAGATTAGATACTAATTTAGATAGAAAGAGTTAAATCCAAATTATCAGAAAAAGACTTAAAAGTAGCTATTCGAAGTCTTTTTTGTGAGGATACCCTGGCTAATAAACATGAGAAAAATACCCTGTTCATAAAAAGATGAACATTTTCCGACTCCGAATGCAATTTTAATGTTTACGCCTATTTCAGCAAGAGGTTTTTACTCACTTAGGCAGGATCACCTGATGAACGTGATACATTTTTGTCTTATCTTAATTATTTTTTTATGAATCTTATCTTTGTGCTTGGTACTTTCTTAAAATATGTGAATCGAAAGTACGATATTCTAAAGCAAATAAAACAGAAAAGCTGTTTTATTTTGAATAGATTTCATTTAGGTTTACTAGTCATTAACCCCTGTATTCACTAAAAAGGTTTAAGAGTTAAACCAGGTCTAGTTTTCATGGTACTTACAACTCTTAGTTCTCAAGTTATATTTCGTTTATGTCACTGACATTTAGAAAAATTATTTGTTCAATTGTTAAAAATGTCATCTAAAACCTATAACTGTTAAGCTAGACCTGGTCTAAATTTAAACCTCTAGTGAATACGGGTGTTTATGTCTATATGCTATCCTGCAACTAAATTGGAATCAAAATACCTACACCACATACCAGACTAACAAATATTGTTTTAATGGTGTGATAAGCAGACATAAAGAAGGATATGGATAATTTGGCTTCCTGCAGTGCTGCATTTTTTGGAACCATCCCAAACATATGTAACATTAATCACTTTATGGTTGCAATTAAGTAAGATTAAGCTTTTTATACATTTTTTTTAAAACATTTTTTCATCTATAGTAAAGCAGACGTTGGTTTCCGTATTTTTTTTTGTTTGAATTGATGTGGTTTGGAACCTCCTTGGCACATTTTCCACAAAAATTTGATATTTCTTCGAAAAAAAATCTGGCATCTCTGTATTAAGGCACTCACTATGTGTGTTTCGATTGAAATTCTATTAATTTCGGGCTCGGTGTTTGTAAAAGCAATTGAAACCAAGCTAAATGAATATCGCTGATTCCCTGAAAGATAAGGAAGAAATTAATATGCGTGCGGACATACCTTGGCAGATTCTTATTTACTTCTAACTAAATAAATAAGTGGAATAGCAGTTTAGCTTTCAGTTGAAACATTACATAAACATTTGATCCTTGAGATGAACAGAGATGCTAAGAGCTTCATTTCTAAGAAGATCAGCCGGACAATTCAGAGAGGAAATGCTGCTTCTGGTCTGGATATCTACTATTATTCCTTCTTCTGTTAACTTTTCTGGTTTTTGAGGTAAAGTAACGAAACTTAGGTAATATTTATGAGATATAATTTAACATTTTATTGATATTAGGGTGCATTTAATTTTAAACATTTTCTTAGGCATTCATTTTGTTCTGTCATATTGTATTAGTATTAAAGTCTCAGCAGTTTATCCTTGTACCAGATTTGATTTTTTTTCTAAAACTTGTAATCAATCGAATAAGCACTTTTTACAATCTGATATTTTAAACATTTTAATAAACCGTCATTTTGATCTATCAAATTGGATTCGAACCAAATTTTGCACATTTCATACCCATGTAATACCTGATTTTGAGGCAACATTTGGGGTCAGTCGAGTGAGTAGTCTTTTTTTACGCTTATTTTTTGACCAAAATTTTAAATTAATCTGGTAAGTAGATTTTTAGCTTTGTCACGAAGAGACATTCAGACAGATCCGAAATTAAAGCTATTTCAGGCAGGAGATATCTCATTGTTTTTCATTTGTCGAAAAATAAAAAAATATGTCCTATACCTATATATTCACAATACCTAACTATATATTTTATATTTATTTTAATTTAATTTTAATTTTATTTTAGTTTTTTTTATATTAAATTATAGTAATTATATAATTTAGTGTGTTTTTAACTTTTATGAAGAATTATTTAGGTCTTTTAAAAAAATTGGTCAGGAATATTTTTCCAATACAATGTTTATCACATTAAAGAGCTCGAAGATGTATTAAAATAAATCGCTACTCACTTTTTTTGATAACACAGGGTGGGGTTTTAGAAATTAGGAGCAGTGATGAAACATTTTACAGTCCGTTGACCAAAACTTATATTTTACGATAGGTACACCAAATTAAAAAGCACCTCGATAACGCAGTGTCATCCTTAGAATAAGAATAAAAATAGAGGTCATTATTTACATATTTAGCCACTGCCAAGATTACCTCACAGTATGAGGCCGATCGTAGGACGATGCCAAGCCTAGCCAGGAACTCCAATATTTATACCAATTTATATTACGCTGAATATGTTTAAACATGATGTAATAAAATTTTCTTACAAATAATAGTAATGTTTTTCCAGTATTAGTCTCTAAGCAGTATAAAGAAATTACTTTTATTGCAAAATAGTAAAATGCAAGCCAAAAAATACCCAAAGCCTTGGATCAGATTACACTAGTAACAATCTGACAATGTCAATGACAATCCCGATCGACTACTCCACGTATTAGACCATCCCACTTTTATTGACAAGGGATCCTTATAGTACAATAATACAATAGACTACAGCAAATATTGTTACAGGGTCACGTGACCGGCGTGCCTTAAAAACCAATAGCGGTTCGTGAAACTACAATAAACTTTAATTTTAAAGAAATTAATTCAAATAAAATTATCATTAGGTACCAAACTTTTGTTAGCTTCACTACTTAATGTATTATTGTGTAATTGTTGATATGGTTGCCTTACTTCAAGAAGCAGTGTTCGAAAGGTGCGCTAAGATTAGGAGATCATTGACTTTTTAAATATTTAATAAAAAAGTTTTATTTACTTTATCTTTGGAATTGTCTTTTAATCACTAAGTAAACAGCTAGATTTCTTTTTCAAGGGTACTTGTAATGTCTAATGGAAGATACCTTATTTACTTATTTTGGGTCACATGACGCATTGACCAATCTGGTTCAGTATAATAGATTGTTTATTTCGGCGGGATCATGTGAGAATCCTCAGAAGCAAAATTATACAAGAAAGTCTGTGAGGTAAATTTTTGACGATTACAATAGTTTTTCCTATCAGATAATTAAAATAATTATAGAATATATCTATACTATATTAAAATATTAAAATTATAAATATTCCGAATAATTACCTAGATGCTATTATATGCTAACCTAACTTAAAGTATTATTATTTACTGGGTAATAGTAGAAGGACATCTCACGCCCAAAAAAAAAAAATACTGCGATTTCGAATGATTTGGCGCCGTTTTTTAATTTTCACTTGAGTTTGGCCATTTTTTTATTTAAGTGTTGTGTGGTAAATGAATTTAAATAACGATTTTTCGGGTAATTAAAAGTAAAAATGTGTTCGTAAAGATGTTCTAAACTGGTTCGAATTTAAAATATAGGATATTGAAAATGAAAAAAAAAATCTTTTAATTTTTAAATTAGCTATTCTATTTTTGTCTTATAGGGCCCGCTACTTTTTACTTTTCTCGCAAGAGTATGTCCGCTACAAAGCTCAAAAATTATGTATCCTATTTACTTCAAGTTTTGGTTAAAAATTAAGGGCCATATGAGGATGACTTGGTAAAATTTTGGTAAAAATCCAACACGGCAGAACAAAATGGCGGCCATTTGAAATGTTAAAAATTTATTACTAAAAAAGTATCCATTTATCCACATTTTGCAGAAAAAATAGACGTGCTATGACCATCAACTGGTAAGTTTTACTAAAAATCCAAAATGAAACAAAGTGGTGGCCTAATTAAATGTTTTAAAATATCTGGAAAAAATACTTATCAGATTGATTGATTGATGAGATCCCCATTTTAAATATTTGGTACTAAAAATGTATGAATTGCACACTTAATATCGTTTTTTAATCGCATAAATGTTAAAATTCGCTCCCAATCTAGGCATCCCTACTCTGATTTTTTTAATATCTACTAAAAATTTATGATATGTGTTCTCAAATACCCCCAGATGCCGACTTTCTTTCAGCCAAATCTATACAAATATTAAAATTCCGCCGCCATGTTGACATTACTACCTTGAATACTAAATGTTGACAAAAATTCATGATGTGCAGTCTTAAATACCCCGAAATGCCGAATTTTAATCTAATCTGCAAAAATTTTGAAATTAGTTTGCTATATTGGGGCCGCCATTTTTAATTCTCAAATATTAACTAAACTTTCATAACTTTCATCGTTAAATACTTCTAGATATCTATATTGCAGCCGAATTTGTGCAAATGACAAAATTCTTTCGCTATGTTGATACGACACGACTTTGAATTTTGTTGTGCATTCTTAAATAATCCCTACAAATGTTAAAATCATCCGTCCGACATGTTGACATTGTCATTTTGACACCGCTATTTTGAATTTTTAAATGCTGACACTCCTAAATTTTCCTATGATCGATTTTCAGTTTAATCTACACAAGTAACTAAATTCGTCAGCCGTATTGGCGCCGCCATTTTGGATTTCTAAACGTTGACAAAAAAAATCGGATTTTTTATATCTAAAGGTGTATGCATGTCAAGTTTGAAAATAATGGGTAATGTGTGGTAAGTGGTGAAAACCCCATTACAAGATTATAACCAGGCTACAAACATACAATCAGACGAGTAAGAAGCCAATAAAAGCGCATTAAAAGCATTGTTTTTTAGTTTAAGATTCCAAAAGTTTAATAATATATAAATAACTAATTTCCTTTTAAACTTACCTAACTTAATGGTTTGATTTTAGATAGTGAAGTAATTAACGATTATTTCTTTGAAATTTTAGGTAATTAATTCAAGAAGTTAAAACCAATTTCGTTTTTCTTCGTGATTTCCGATGTGATTTCTAAATCTTAGTATAATTTCACAATCTAATTAATAAAATCCGCAAACATTTGTGAAAACATTGAAAATGATGCCATAGAACGGTAAAAATACCTATTTGCCTCATTAAAGAATAGGTTAGAATCCTTCCTTTTGTCAACTATAACGAAGCATGAACCATTTTTTCATTTTCGTACATCAAATATTTTAACAGGTCGTCATTTTGTTTCGCCATATTGAATTCATACCAGTATTTTACCAGTTTTTTTTAAATCAGACGTAATTTTTGTGGAAAATTAAATAAAATTAAAGAGTAAGTAGGTTATTTTAGCTATAGCGGGAACAGACCGACCTACCGACAGAAATGGCAAAACATGAAGATCTGGAACGATGATTTTTTCACGATTAATGATATTTCCTTATGCGGGAAGTAAAAACTCGCGCCGCCACTGGTATTTGTCAACAAATGGCCACGGCTTGGACAAGGGGCATCCCCACTTCTTGTTTTATCGTAAACATTGGTCGATAGAATGTGAAAAATAGGGGAACCATGTTGGCGCATACCCTTAACGTGATTTATGAATGAATTGTGATCTCTATTTTAATTCTTACTCTTAGGTGTCATCTACCATCCGATAGAAATATCGAGAGTTCCAGACTTGACAGGGCGATAATTTTTCGAGGTGCTTTTAACCGTTGAGATTAATAAAATCACGACTTTGTTCTTAGACAAAGTCACTTTTCCAACACAAACACTATACGACACCTATAATGATCTAGTGTGGTGCACTTAAAAAACCAGTTTCGTCTTAAATAGGAGATACATTTCAAGATATGACTCGCACTGTACCTCGCCAATATGATAGAACAGAGAAGATGATATATTAGAAAAATAATCAGAAATCATTACACCTGTAATTTTTAGCCAAATGATGTTAGCAATTAAGAATAATAATTAACAAGTGCAATTCACAGACATTCTTTAACTTTGGTAATAAAAGCATGCAATTTCCTACATTTAAACAGCGAAATGATTAACTCACTTGAGACTTAAGTACTCAAAACTGGATTCGTTCCAATGAAGCGGTTAAATTATTCAGGGGATTAATAATTTCATTTGTCGATGTTTAATTAAAAGCCGATGTGACATTACAACGTTTATATATAAAGTGTCTATTAAAATAATTTATTATATTAACGAAGAACAGTCTCTACTTATTTATAAGACAGTACAGTCCAGCGCATTTGCAGTGCGATAGGATTAAAATTTTTTTCGAAATCGTGTCAGTATTATGCTTCAATCGTCAAACTGATTTTTTTATGAATTACAGTATTATGTACCTGCAGAATATCTTATGGTTTGATATTTTAAAAGGATATCGAAGATAATTTCTTGATTCTGCTTCCGTACGTAAATCACATGATATCTACAGTGTGACAGGTTGACGTGGGTCACAGATAGAAACTTTATTAGTCTAGCGAACGAGCCGCAATAATAATATAAAATATGACAGTTGACTAAACAACAAACAATGACAATTTATTTAAAAAAACATTGCATTAAAAAAATAAAATAAAATATATTCAAATTTTATGACGGAGCTACAGTTTTCCCTACACAAAATATTCAACGTTTTTTGAAACAGAAAAATTTTAAATAGTTAGATATATTTCTGCTTGTAACATTTTTTCACTGTCAGTAAATAAGACTTTGAGACATAAACGCTTTTTAGATTTACTCTGATATCTGTTGTGATCTGTTGTGCCTTGTTTCGCGATACAGTATTCTTCAGATGTTAAATTTAATATAAAGCATTAATAGAGCGATCGATGAAAAACTACTATAGTTAATATATGCCCACTGAGGTTTTCATATGCGCTATATCATTAGAATCTTTTGAAGTTTAGTCTTAAAAACTTTTATTCCCTGGTTGCTGTACGTCTACAATATTGTTTATAATAGAGATAAATTATAATTAACCCTCAAAGTTGTTGAAAAAAATGTTGCTTGCTTTACAATTATTAACAGGGGGTTTTACATTTTATCTCAAGTTTCACACTATCTTTAAATTAATTACATATTTCGAAACTATAAAGAGCCTACAAAATAAAATTAAATGACAATTCTCAATTTTTTCTTTCCTATAATCATAGGCTCATCAGAGAAATCACATTAATTATAAGAACAATTTCTTCTGAAAATAACTCGATGATGAATAACTTCCTCTCAAATGATATTTTTTAATAAATGTTTATTATGTAATCATTAACATAGCGCTACAACATATACGCTGGATTCAAATAATTCCTTATTAAGAAACATTTCACAGCTTGTACCAAAAAGTTATAATGACATAGTGAGTTTGACTCTTTCTGGTAAGTCTTTAGCTTCCATTGTAAATTTAAAAAAACCAAAGCAGGATATATTGTATAGAGGAGGAGAATTCTGGAGATTCAGATGTTGAACAGTGCATTGATGAAAAATAAAAGCATGGTAGTAGGTATAGAACTGTTGTGCTCTTCAACTGTTTTAGAAGTTTCAACGGTGGTGGGTCTATGAACAATGACTTGTATATGACTTATAACACAAGATTCTCGTTCCCAGGTACTAACTGTTGCGAACGATTAATTTCTGTACTTAAAATACAACTCCCGGGCAATAAGTATTTTGTACTATTAAATATTGTGAGTAGAAACGAAGCCAAGGCAAAGCCTGGGTGACTAAATCAGCCTCCCTCTCCGCTGAAATCAAAATGTTTGAAGCATGATATTCTAAGGTAATCCTTAATTCATTAAATTACTGTAATATTGATACTTATTTTCGTTAAAGCAGTATCTCCTTTCGACCTTGATTATATGATTTTAGTAAAAAAGGAAAGTGTTGAGTTTCTGAAATTTCTGTAAATTGGGCAAGGCAGGTTTAAGGAGAACACGTCTATATAAAAAAACTTATATATTACAAAACGTAAAAAACATACTTAATAATGGAAATACGACACATATTTTTTAGATTAAGTCAAAACGTGAAAGGACGGTGTCTTCCTTTCATAAAACAAAACTAATGTGCCTTCATTATATTTTTTCTTTACCACGAACACATCCGCAGTAATACAATAGCTGTTAAGATTGCCTGACAGGTTCATAATGTATAAGAAAATTCAGCTACAAGAATCTTAATTCTTGTTTAAATCGATCGTCAATATTTTATCCTTATTTAACAATATAGTTATTTCTCGAATATATTCCAGGTTTTTTTCATCCAAATTTAAATATACGTATGGATCATGTAGATGCCCATGAAAAATATAGACGTATATAGATGTGGTTTTTCAACACTCTCCATAAAATCTAAATCTTTTAAAATTTTTTCAAGAAAATTGGTCATAGTGTTTCAGTTATCAGCATAATACACCGAATATTTCATACACTATTTGCAATAGAGAGACCTATAAAATTAAAATGGATTACTCAGCTGTAACAATGAAAGGTATTCTTCCAATAAAAGTTTTTTAGATTCCCATTTGTTGCATTAAGGCAAGTTTTTTTTAAATAATTTAATACAGGGTTGTACAAAAGAAACGCACAAAACTCATATTTTCTGTATGAATCATTTTTCACAAAAACGCTGGAACACGTGAAGTGATTTAAATGGTTGTTGATCTTTATGTAATATTTTAGCTCCCTCTCTGCAATCTCTTAATTTGTAACCACACCAACCTAGGTCATGTAGAGGCTCTATGAAAAGTCTTCTAAAACTGAAACCGAAACTAGCAACAAATTAGAGGTCTGCTCATTTCGTTACAGTAAAACAAGTCCACATAAGTTTTTAATTAAAATTAACTATTAAAATAGATTCTTATGGTGTAATGCGGAACGATCTTAGTTACCATCATTTATTAGATCACATCAACCTATCCAGTGACTTGGAAAATTTCGTTAAATTATCTTAAGACGATTGATTAAACGATAGCATGGGACAGTTAGGGATTTACCCAAAACGGGCCGACCACTAGCTTTAACTGAAGACAAAAAACTCCTATTACTACAAGAAAATCAACGATCTTCACAATACCTTAGCTCTAAATAACGATGTCAGTAGAGCTTCTGTACAGCAATTATTAAAGAGCCAGAAGCACCTTTATAAAGCGCATGTTGTACAAAAACTTCTTGAAAATGACTACGATAAGAGATTACAATTCAGTGAAGAAATGATGTGAACATATGATTAAAATAACATATTTTTTCAAACTATTATCTTCTCCGATGAGGCTAAATTTTATTTAAATGCAATGATCAATAGACAAAATTATCGATTATGGTCTGATCAAAATTCACAGTGAATATATAAGTGATATACAAAACATTCCCAAAAAGTCAATGTGTGGGCTGGCATAGTAAATAACCCAATTTTTGGACCATATTTCTTTGAAGAAAATTTCACTGCTGAGCTTTACTTAGATTTCCTTTCATTCGATTTAATACCTGCAACAACAATAATGATCCAGATATTCCCGATGAAAGAATATGGTTTCAACGAGATGGCGCATCACCGCATTTTGGTTTAAAGGTTTGAAGGTACTTGGACGAATTTTTTCCAAATCGGCGGACAGGTCGACGGTGTCCCATTGAATGGCCACCACCTCCGGACCTTACACCATTGGATTTTTTCTATGAGAGTATTTGAAGGAGAAAGTGTTTAAAAATAGACCAAGCAGCGTTGAGGATCTAAAAGAATAATTTACTAACCGAAAGTATTCGAAGTGCTCATGATAGTATTTACCACAGACTCGGCCCATGTCAAGTAGAAGGTGGAGAGATCACTTTCAACATTTGTTACATTAGCCGAAACAGGAGAGTGTTAAAGACCCCTCGATTATTAATTTTAATTAAAAAACTTATGTGGGCTCGTTCTCTAACGAAATGAGCAGACCCCTATTTTGTTGCGAGTATCGAATTCAGTTTTAGAAGACCTTCTCATAGAGCTCCCACATGACCTAAATTGCCATTTGAAAAAAAAGTTGGGGTGTCTACAAATTAAAGGGTTGCAAACGGGATCTAAAAATATTACAAAAAGACGAGCAACCAGTTAAGCCACTTCACGTGTTTTTGTGAAAAATATGACTCATACAGAAGAAATGAATGTACTTGAATTATTTTCGACAAAACAACCCACGTGTTTTTCTCAGTCATTGTAATATGAAGGGTAGAATGGATAACAATATCGTTACAAAATATTTCAAGTAAATTAAGTACTTTATTTTATACATTTTAGTGCGTTCCTAACAAAAGCGTGATTTGAAGTTTTTTTAAACTATAATTTATTTTTCACTTTTTAGACTTAAAATATATTTAAAATACCAGAACAAATGAAATGAGCCTAAACTCGAAGAATTTACTAGCTGGTACCGGCCGGGGCGTGGCGTTATTATTTAGTACTATCGAACTTAACAGATCAACACAATGCTACCAAATGATTGTATTTTTATCCGAAATACATACACTTGCAACATTTGCAAACAAATTATTGTATGGTCAGCCGACTTATATACGATGCATCATCTTCAATCGATACCATAATTTAGAAGTAGGTTAAAGTGTTATATATATTATAGTATTGTCATCCGAATTACATACACTGGCAAAATTTCAAATCGATTCAATTAGAAATAGGTGAACACTGAGTTTTCTATTTAGCTAGTTAATTAGTTAGTTATATCCAAATGAAGCAAATAAAAGCGTGTTAGAAGCTTAATTTGCTTAAAATGTATTCATCTGCTGTAATTAGACAATGTACAAGAAATCAATGGAATATTGTGGTTTAAAATCCTTTCATTATTACAAAATACAAACTCTTCTATCCAAAAATCTGTATCTCAGTCTTAAGCCAGTATCACCTTTCCTTTCTATTTAATAATTTTGCAGCAGCAAGATGGTTAGAATGTTCGAAAACTTGTTTCGAAAACGTGTTTTTAGGATAGCATCAAAACAAAATGTAATTCTAAAGTTAAAGAGTTCCCTTGGTGGGTATTCAAAAGCTTTCGAATCGCTTTAATAAAATTACAATTTGTTTTATTCAAGTATTGGTCCCTAAAGAAGTGTAAAGTTAACTAAGTTAATTATACTTTAACATTGAATGTTGTTTGCTGTTTTCTCTAAACTGAATGTGGCCTTCCATGCTTTAAAAATTTTAGAAGAAATTAACAGAAAATTATTTTGTGTTTTATTCTTCTACTCTGTTTCTGCCCTTCTGTAGTTCCTATTAGTAAGTCTTACTGTTGAGTTCCTAGATCTCATATAAACGAGAAAAATTACAGATTATTTGTGAATCTTATTGACCGCATCTAAAAAGACAAATCATAAATGAGCATATATAACCATGCTTTGTCTTTATAACGAACATGTTTGTGGTATTATATAATAGTAATAGTACAACATACAGAGTGGGCAAACGAAAACTGTATAACCCGATTTTCCGGCTTTAAAATGAAAATCTGAAAAAACGCTTGGACCCGGTGATTATTTTTCAGCCTTTTTCATCCCCGTGGCTAGGCAGAGAACAACCTCCGAAATTTGAATAGGGGAGACGGGTCGCGCAATACATCTTTTTAAAGGTCTCGTGGCGTTTTTTATGATTCTTCAATTTCGCCTTATTATTTTCAATCACAACGAAATGACAGCCTGTTAAAATTTGTCAGATATTTGAAGGTCTGGATACAAATTAGTTTTCTTTTTTTTCCGTTTTTGTGAAGAAAATCGAAGAATTCTCCGACTAGTCGATTTCTGATTTGAAGGGGAACAACTTGTCTGCTTTTTTCATCCCATAACTTCAAGCTCCTAACGGGGGAAGCGCAACCACCGATTTCGAATAGGGGTGAGAGGGTGTTGCGATATCTCATTTTGAATATCTCATCGAATGCTATCTGACCCTAACATTTCGCGTCAAAATTTTCATCGATAACGAAATGAAAGCTGAAATTGTGAAAGAAGCAATGTGGAATTTACCTCGACAGAGTATTCTTATCAGACTGATATGAGAAAAATTTATTTGTTTGTTCATTTTTTGTCAAAAAAAAAGGTTGTGAACGCACCAATTCATCGTGAATTTTTAAGAACGTTACAACCCTGTCAAATCGATTGTTAATTTTTTGTAGAATAAAAATGGCGAATTCCATGGAGAAAAGGATGGAAATCATATAAGTGTTTTTTAAAAATAACGACAACAGCGGCTTTATTTGCCAAATCTGACGCCACTGTTTCAGTCCAGAATAAAAAAGGGTGCATGAAAGAGACGAAGCGATAGAAGTGGTTATTTTAGGTTATGTGGCAATAGATCCCACCCTGAGTACTAGGAAATTGTCCGACGTATCTGGTGTAAACATTATACAACATAAGTTCCATCATTTTAAGATACGATTGGTTCAGGAAATGAACGAGGATGATTTCGATCGCCAACTCCAGTTCTGTGAAGTAACCAGTGAATTTATTAACAATAATAAAAACTTCATATTCTCGGATGAGTGTTCATTTCACCTTAACAGCATTGTAAATGGGCATAACTGTCGGTATTAGTCAGATAAAAATCCGAGACCATTTCGTGAAGTACATACTTAGCATCTCCAAAAATTAGATGTCTGGGTGGGTATTAATGGAAATCACATAATCATTTCCTCTTTTACACCCGGTAATCCTAATGGTGAAACGTATCTGGAATTATTAGGGAATGCTATTTATTCAGCCCTCTTGCAAGTATTGGGAAATGAACAGACCATCATACGATTATTTTTCAACAAGATGGCGCACCAACAACCTGTGCGACAATTTTTAGGTGAAGATTTTCTTTAAAGCTGTATTGTATTTGCCTTTGCCTCTTTCCGGGTCCGCAAATTTTCATTTTAAAGCCGGAAAATCGGATGTAAAAATTTTCATTGGCCCACCAGGCATGCCAGATTTAGCTCAATCGGATTTCAAGTGCTTCAAAAATGGATTATAAATTTTGAACCAGAAAGACAAACATACGAAGAAAACAAGTTAAATAAAAGCTTGTAACAACAAACAAAGAGTATAGGAAAAGAACTAGCTCAGTTCTATTTTTAATATTAGGGAAAATAACATATAAGGTCACAGAAAAGTTTAGCATGAGTTTAAATTAGGATATAGTATTTTTCTTTAAAAAATTACGCAATCTTGAAATCGTCAGTTTGCTGTTTGTCAAATTTACTTTTCACAGAAAATGTTATTTTCTTCATAAACTATATAAATAACAGGGAAAAAACGATCTACGTCGTAGACAAAGCTGAGTCTTTCTCTGACCATATTCAGAAATATTAAATGATTAATGAATTAAAATTAGTTTATGTCCAGAACTTCGGAAGATGATTTACCAAAAAAATATTGCGTATGAACAGGATTGTCAAACGCTTTGTTTTTAATACATAGGCTGTAAAAATGTTTCCATAAACGGTAAACTAGGGCCAATTTCAATAACAACATTTTGAAAAAATATGTAAATCTTTCTTTTTCTGTTTGAGACCACTTTCAGACTCATAAAAATTTTACTACGATGACATTGGCACTGGTAATCTTTACAATAAAGTTGAATTCCATATTTTGTTTTGTAACTATTTAGTCTTGATAGTCTATATATTTTGCATTATGACACTTGACCATTTTTTAATTAAGAAATGGTGGCTCTTGAGATTAGACCGTGTCAAATCACTTTTCAACATTTCGTCTTCGATTGCATGAGGTATATGAGGGATCTTTACTTTACGAGATCGGAACACTGAATACACATTCATAAAGGCCTATATTAAAAATTAGTAGGAAATACCTTGTAACTTTTTATGGAATAATGTGTATATAGTGTCCAGTATTCGAAGGTTTTACGGTGTATCTCCGTTCTTTGAAAAGATAAAGGATTGCGGTTTCGGCGGTGCTGTGCTATTTTGTTTTGAAATTGAAAAATATTAATTTATCGGAAAAGTAAAAACTGGGTCGGATACACTGTTTTACGTACAATTCAGTGGCATTACCAGCTTTTGCTGCGAGCTGCCATTATGTAGATATAACCCAAACTTGTGTGTTTTTTTAATGAGATACCCTGTGAATTTGTTAGTTTTTCAAAAAAATATAGCAGTGTACATTTATCTTACACCGATCTAAGACCGATAATTATTAAAATTACGTATTTCCTACTACTAATTTTGATCGTGCGATAACTAAACATATTTAAATTAATATGGAAAATGAATTAATTGCGGTATCTTAGAGAGGCAAAAGATAAAGGTGATGGTACCTACCTTAGATTAGTAGATTAGTATTTACTAAGTACGCATCTTCAGGCAGGAATCCCTGTATCATCGGGAGCTTGATTAATGTTGCTTAACTATGGTGATTTAACGACATTTGACCACAGCGTCTAGTTGAACACTACGTATCGTATTAGTGACAAGCTGCTATATCCACAATTTTAGTGCTAAGTTTTAATTTAAGTATGATTTACATTGATTGCGATGAAAGATTCCCACGAACAAATATAATCCAATTAATAATTACAACTCAATAAAATTAAACATATTAAATCTGGTTATAACTAGAAAGTTATAAATTAGAATGAAAATGAAAATATAGGCAACTTTCTCACAAATATTGTTCAAATTATTTTCCGTTATATCTTAGACATGTTTTACAGATAGTTCTTATTCACCTTAAGGCATGTAAAAATAAATAAAACCGCGCCTGTAACTCTGTAAAAGTTGTTTCGGTGGCATTTCTTAAATATATCATTGCTTGGTACTGTACGTTATAAATTTTATTTTCAACGGAACAGATAAATAGGGTGACCTAGGTGGACATCTTATAGGTCCGTTTGTTCTATTTCAGTAGCTGGGAAGTTAGTATTTAAATAAGCTCTTACAATTTGAGCGTATTAAAGCAACTCGTGAAATGCTTTTTATCAGGCTTTCAAAAGTATCTTTCATGTTTAGCATTTGTAAATACAAATTACAAAACTCTACATGGTGTTACGTGCCACCAGGGGGTAAGTTTTGGAAAAAGTGACATCTATATGATTTAAACTTATGTTTTTTTAAAATCGTTTAAAATTTTGATTTAGTACCGTGGACAGAATTTTTATGTTTCTGCAGGAACTAGTTGAAGTTGTTTTAATAGAGGCCAACATATTTATTTAATCACTCTCGCGGTTTGCCTTATTCTAGATTTTAGGTCGACGTTATTTCAGATTATTTTAGAGTTCACATTGTAATTTAAATGGGACGGAAAAATGTTTATGCATATTGATACATATTTCTGAAGCTTCATGTACGTTTTCATTGCAGTAACAAGCATGTCGTATTTGTCATTGCTTCTGACAGAAACAGAAGATTTCGGAGGACATGACTGCGTTCTTTTATAGTAATATCCCTCTTGGCCTACTAATAAAAAATACATTTTTTTAATTATGATGAAAATATTTGACTTAATATTGAAAGTAAATATAGAGTGCTATATATTTTGTAAAGCTAAGAACAAACAGAAAAAATACAATTTTGTTTTATATCTAAATAATGACTGCTCACAACAAAAAGCTAGCTGGATTTTCCGTAAAAAGTATGTAAGGCCCAGTTTTCGCTTTTCCGATAAGTTAAAAGATATGCTCAAAATGCAATATTTTCAGTATAACCCTGTGTATCAGAAACGAAGAGGGCTATGAAAATTTTATTTCAAAATTAAATACTAACGAAAAATTAAACTAATTACCTAACTTTTTAGTTAATGCTTAAATCTTTTACTAACTTATGCAGAATTTTTAGAACAAAGAAACAAAATTAAAATTAAGGGACAGTCTAAAGTCTAGGGAAGCAACTAGAGTATTGCATAGATTATGGTTATTACTTTATTAATGATTTTGCAAAAAAGTCTTGAGATTAAAAAGTTGAGTGAAAAACAAATACCTGTGGATAAATTGAGATATAATAGATATCTAATGGAAACAGTATAGAGTTTTTTTATAACATCTTTCAGTTTAATAAATAAATTTAGTAGAATTTTCATTTAATTCATTCTATCGGACTTGCATTGTCTTTGTTATTTCGGTTTTACAACTCTAAGGCTAGGTACGGACTTATACAGGGTGTCCCAAAAGGTCCTACCAATAATTTAGGAATACATAGGTTTCATTAAAATATCGCGATTTAGCCATACTTGCCTTAGTCCAAAAGTTAATATTAAGAAATATACAGGGTGATTAAATTAAAATTTTATATTCGATTTTATAAAATAACATCCCTGGTTTTTGAAATATTAAAGTGAAAATTGGTGGTAACAAATATTGTATAACCAGTAATAATAATACGCCTTCAATTTTGATGTAACTTGTAGAGGGCGCTAGGAGCATTACTTTTAATATTTAAAAATGTTCTAACTTTTTAGAACACAAAATTAAGTAGTTTTATATAGAAAAAATATTTTCTATTATCTTTTCTTCACAAAAAAGCTATACCTTATAAATCTACCTAAATTTTACCGTTTTCGAGATATTTGCAGTTTTATTACTTGAAACAGCCCCATGTACTCACCATTTAGGATATTCGAGTTTTATCATTTTTATAAAGTAGTAAAAGACTGTTTTATCAAACAAGAATCAATTAATGCATCTGTCGCAAAGAAACATATTAGCTTTATTTCTGAACGGTTTATTAAAATTTATAAAAATGATGAAACTTGTAATATGCTAAATGATGAATACGGCTGCATCATTAAGTAATAAAACATGAAATATCTTGTAAATGGTGAACTTTAGATAAATTTATAAAGTATAGCTTTTTTTAGAAGAAAAGACAGTGTAACCTATTTTTTCTATACAAAGTTCCATAATTTTGTATATAAAAGAGTTACAACATCTTTAAGAGCGAAAACTAGCGCTCGTAGCGCCCACTACAAGTTACATCAAAATTGAAGGCGTATTATTATTACTGGCTATAAAAAAACCGTTATCACCAATTTTCACTTTAATACCTCAAAAACCAGGTATATTATTTTAAAAAATCGAAAATAAAATTTTAACTTAATCACCCTGTATCTTTCTTAATATTAACTTTTGGACTAAGGCACGTATTACTAAATCGCGATATTTTAATCAAATCTATGTATTCCTAAATTATTTGTAGGACCTTTTGGGACACCCTCTATACTTGTAGTGTGCGGTGATGCGTGAAGTCTTTTGGTTACCTGAACCGTAAAATTTTAGGAGGTCAGTTTAAGCTAGAAGTAGTTTCCATATGTTTGAAATATCGACGCTAGGCTTACGGAATATGCTTCAAATGCTTTCTATTAAAGCTGCTTCTATAAATTTTCGTTTTGGCCAGTGCTGCTCGCTATGCAAAATTTTAGGCTCCGACCACCGCATCAGGTGTTGATTTGACCAGACGTGTTCCGCTATGCATGATTTTGACTTCACTCTCTTTTGAGTATGATTAAAATGCTCTTTGACCCTTATACTAAGAGGGCGTTTTGTTTCTAAAATTTACGAGTCACCACATTCAAAATGGTTTTGGTAAATGCATTCCTTTTTCTTATCGATGTCCTTTGGCTTAGTTTTGTCAGTACGCTTCTTAACGTAATTCTCGATTTAAAAGTGGTTTTGATGTTGAAATCTCTGGCTATTCTCCGAATCTTTTCAGATGTTCCCTTAATATATTGATATTGTGAGAAATGCTGTTGTTTCTTGTAGATGGGAATGTGTCGCAGTATGATGATCATTTTGTAATTTTGATAATTTATTACTTATTAATCTTTCAAAGTAACCATTCTGCAACAGATCTTTTTTTATGTTTTCAATTTCAGTTGTTACAGTTCTGTTGTAAAGTGTTCTAATGATATCCTCTTTTGTTGCTGTAGAATGGTTAGAACCCTAGTTGACATAGTGTCCAGTGTGTGTGGGTTTTCGATACACTATAGTTCTGATGCCCACTTTAGATTGCTTAACGAGAACGTCAAGAAAAGGCAAAGAAGAATAAACCTCTTTATCCATTGTAAACTTAATTCTTCTTTGCCTTTCCTTGATGTTCTCGTTAAACAATCTGAAGAGGGCATCCAAACTACAGCGTATTGAAAACATACACACACTGGACAATATCTCAACCAGGGTTCTAACTATTTCTAAACTATTCCGCAGCAACAAAAGAGGGCATCATAAGAACACAGTACAGAGCATGGAAAAAGATCAGGAAACATAAAAAAGATCGGTTGCAGAATGGTTATTCTGAAAGATTAATAAATATATCAATATCAAAATTACAAAATGATCATCATATACAACCCATTTCTATCTACAAGAAACAACATCTGAAAGCATTCAGATAATAGCCGGAGATTTCAACATAAAAACCGCTTTTGAATGAAACCTTTTGACAAAACTAAGCCAAATGACATCTATAAGAAAAAGAATGCATTTACGAAGTCCTGGGTAAAAGTGCTGACTCGTGGATTGGAAAGGCAAAACGCCCTCTTAGTATATGAGTCAAAGAGGATTTGAATCATACTCAAAAGGGAGAGACTTCAAAATCGGGCATAGCGGAACACGTCTGAAACCCACACCGGATGGAGTGGTCGAAGGCTAAAATTTTGCATAGGGAGCAACACTGGCGAAAATGAAAGTTTATAGAAGCAGCTTTCATAGAAAGGAATCAATGCTTGCATATTCAGTAAGCCTAGCATAGATATTTCAAATATATGGAAGTCAGCTCAAACTGACCTTCTAAAACTTCACGGTTTAGGTAACCAAGAGGCGGAGACTTCACGCATCACCGCACATGACTAGTATAAAAGCCCATAGTTTTAGGGTTCGCATTTAGTTTACACTTGAAAACGATTGGAGATAGTTACTATTCGAACCGATGGGAAACCGAAATAATAAAGACTATAGTAAATCCGACAGATCGAGTTTAATGAATATTTTTGTCATATTTCTCATATTTTAGATCCCCCTTTCCTATATCGCAATCCGGTTTTTCTTATGCATTTCAAGAACTTAAATTAGTTAAGTTCTGAAGTAAGCTTAATATCCGGTATCACGCATAACCGTCACAGAGAGAAGTGTACCACCTAAAGCGTGATACTTTGAATCGGAGCTTTAAATCTAAAAAATTATTGTCTATCATTTTTATTAATATCATATTTGTAAGTAAATGTGAGAAACAAAGTTAAAAAAGCGTAGAACGCGTTTTACAGTAACCGTGTTACTTACTGGTTATAAAATTAAGTCTAATAACACTGACAAACTTATTGGTGGAAAAATTACTCTTTTGACTTTCACACTCCTGTTCATATACCCACACAATTCCATTCGTAACGTAGCAATCCAATATAATCGGAATACATCATAAAGTCTACTTAACTAAAGCCAAAACCTAGAAAGGAGCACTTGACATGAAATACCGATTTCCTGGTCTTTGAAAATTTCCATAAAATCCCTTAGCTTCACTTGAGGCATATTTTGCGCTCTTTTGATTGAAACCAAATCTAAACATTTGAGCATTTATATTTTTATAAGTTTCCCTGAATTTTCATATTTTATATTCGATATTACTTTTAAGTGGCTAGATATTTTTGTTTAATCTTGAAGGCCGCCACAGAAGAGCGAAAAAGATTTTATTAAGTTGCCATTTTCTTCCGCCAAACATAAGTAGTTTAATCTATATATTACACTTTATTGCGCAAAATATGGGAAAGTAGTTTTTTAATATACAGATATTTTAACATATTATCTAAGTATGACCAATTTATCTCTAAAAGACCCTTGATTTTTTAACAAAATTCGAAATCAATGGGGTACGTAGTTTTCAAAGTATACAACTGGTTTTCCGGTATATAAGGACTCTATATCGCAAAAATGTTCAAAAATTTCGGAAAATGATTTTTTTTTTAATTATAATGCTTTTCTTTTGGAAAAAAAAGTAAAAAAAAAAACGAAATAAGTATTTAAAAAATTGTTTATGAAGAGTTGTTTTTAACCATAATTTGATTTCTTCTGTGGCATAGATGGAGTCTTTAATTTTCTAAGTAAGTTGCGAACTATTAGATGTCCTCGCTTGTAGAAATGACAGGAAAATCATAAATCATCCTCAGTAGGATGTATGTATATGGTTTTAAAATGTTATTTCCAGTGTTCAATTTTGAGAGAAATTCAATTACCTAGCTTGGCTAAGTAAAAAAAAATAATTGGCTTAGACTCAGTTTTTTGAAAGCAATCCAAATTATATTGATTTGAGTTGGATGCAACTTAAGGAAATTAAGGTTTTTTACTTTTCAGCTGAAAATGAATAACTGCATTATTTTTGCGCAGCTTTGTTTCCATTTACAAAATGTTTATAGAAAACACATGTATTTACCTGTTCAATTGCATGCACTTGAGTAAATCTCTCTCCGAGATTTTTCCCGATCTTCAACTACTTACTAACTATACAATTTATCTCAAATTTTTGTACAAAAATATTATGTAAAAATGAAAGGGTAAAAGTGTGGACGAATCCAAGATAGCGAAACAAAATGGCGGCCTAATAAAATATAAAAAAAAAACAGCCTGAAAGCACTATTTATGAGACTAATTTCAAATGTTGTGTAAGAATTAAGTGTGATCTAGAGATAAACTAGAAAAATTGTTGTACAAATTCAACATGGCGGCTAAATAAAATGTTTAAAAAATCCACTTAAAAAAACTTGTTATTCCACTGACTTTAAATTTTGCACAAAAATTAAATGCGATATAGAGACACGCTTGTAAAGTTTTGATACGATTTCAATATGACGGGACAAAATGGTGGTATAAAGAATTTTTTTTTTAAATCAGTGTAACAAACTGCTTATCCCATTTTTTAAAATTATCCTTAAAAATCAAGTGTGGTCAATACGGTGGAACAAAATAACGCTCAATAAAAATGTTTGAAGAAAAGATAGCACATATGTGTTACTTAATAACTATATGATATACCGAGCTGGGTCACACTTTACTATTTCTAATAAAAGGAAATATTTATTACGAGGGAAGTTCCGAGTAAAAGAAATTTACCTGTTTATTCACCATCCTTATTAAATTTAATTATATTTATTTTATTATTTAAATACATTATTAAAAATATATATAATTATTGATATATTACAAATTATTAAATGGAAATAAGAACAAAAAATAATTTTAATTAAATCTAGAGAAGAGGATAAATTCCTGGAGAAATTATTTTTACCTAATATGTTGGGTCAAATCAAAATCTATTTAATGTTGAAAAAGAACAGCATATGAAGTAATTATGTTCTCTTCTCTTATATTTTGGGGCGAATTGATTTACTATTTAAAACTTACGCTTTCATTTATTTTAAGTAGTAAATAGCTTTTTCGGTACTGAATATGTTCGATATGAGAGATATTCGTTCATTTTTCAAAACGATCAAAATTTAACATAAAGCAAGAACAAAAAACTCGTTTATCTTGTTCGAGTGCATATATCCGTAATTCTTCCGAACAATCGAAAAAAAGTTGTCGCAACGCTTAAGTAAATTTATTTCTGCAAAAAGTTTGTTTTATGCATATTTTATTTAATGACAGTTTTTTAAACATAGCGCTATAAAAAGTTGCGAATAAATAAGATATTTTAGACATGAAGGAAAACAAGTGTGTCACGGAAACTAAACCACAGTCAAGTTTATAACAGCCATAGCAGCGTGTAAATTGCTAGATGCTTTGTCGTGAGCAATAAAGTATGAACTAGTATTGTTTTTTACCAACATTACACTGTTGGCAAATATGAAATATTAATGTAGACATAAATAAAGTTTTGTCTCACTGTAATTGCATAATACTCTTTCAATTGTATTTCACGACGCCGATATGTAAGTGTCTCCTGGATTATATCTCCTCTTATCCATAAACATTAACAACAAATCTATATATTTGTCATATGTGGTTTCAGCGAAGAAGTAAATAATGTTTTTGGGTATCCGATCTTGCTTTGTGTGTGACTTATATCTGTACTTTTTCTATTTTTTTTTCCTACCACTCCTTATTAAAGCATTTCATTTTTCTCCTTTTCAATACTTTTTATATTAATGAAAAAATTATGTTTTACAGTCAAATGGAAATTATAGAGTTGGCTTAATATCCGACTTGCTCTCTAGGACAAAGTTCACCCTGCCGGTAATCACATAGATTTGCCACACTGCAGACATCACATGGTTTAAGTAAAGCAGCAGAATAAAAAAATTATTTACTCAGATATCAACCTAAGATATATAAATCAACTCTTTAAACTTGTTTGTATACTTTTAGCAATTTATCCTAGTAAGTGACTGAGTGTTTTATGATTTCTATCTAATTATTGAGAACTAGTGTAGCAAAAATCTTTCTGTGTTTCTTGTAGCAACACAGCGAGAACGCAAAGAGAACATTAAGAATAGTTTTTTACTTAAAAATATGGTACTTTGCGCGAATTAACTTCAAGTGTTTTACGAAAATGAAACAGAATATAGGAATGAACTGATAAAATTTCGGTGTGAATGTAGTGCAGCGGAAGAAAATGGCTGCCTAATAAACATTCTTAAATGCTGCTTTTCCAAATTTAGTTCAGTAAATAGTTAGTTGGGAACACATATATACTATCTTTTCAAACATTTTTATTGGGCTCCACTTTGTTCCATCACATTGAATTCCTACCAATATTTTACCAGTTTCTACCTATGCCACATATGATTTTTGGGCATAATTTAAAATAAATTCGATGGTTAGTTTTTACATTGAAACACACAGATTTTATTACGTCATGTTGAATTTGTACCAGTTTATCCCTATATCACATTTAATTTTTCGCAAAATTTGAAGTCAATTGAATAGGATTTTTATGAGTTGATTTTTTAAAATTAGTTGGCCGTCATTTTGTTGCGCCATCTTGAATTCGTAGCGCGACTTTAGTTTATCTCCATATCACACAATACTTGTACAACATTTGAACTTAACCTCATAAGTAGTTTTTTCAGGATATTTTTTTAAATATTTTATTAGGCCATCATTTTGTTTTGATATCTTATATTCATAACAAAATATTATCAGTTCATTCTTTTGTAACACTAACTTTCTTGCAAATTTTGAGGTAAATTGGATAATTAATTTTGTAGTAATAATTTTTTTAACCTTTCACTAAGCAGCCATCTTGTTTTGGCATATTGGATATACCAAAATATTACCAGGTCTTTTGCTTCAAATGTAAGTCAATCTGATATGAGTAGTTTTGAAGCTATGCCCCGAACTGACAGAGAGACAGACAGACGGAATTGATAAAACATATTTTTTGGCGTCTAGGGACACTCAAACCTGAAAATGTGGAAAACCTGAGAGGGTGATTTTTTCACCTTTACAAATATTTTATTTGGATGCCATTTTGTTCCGCTATCTTGAATTAGTACCACAGTTTTACTAGTTCATCTCTATACCACAATCAGTTATGGCACACAATTTGAAATCGATCCATTAAGTAGTTTTTTCAGGCTGAATTTTTAGATGTTTTATTAAACCACTAAACAGAGTTTTACCAAAATGTTAGCAGGGTATCCCCATACGACCCTTAATTTTCGACCACAATTTGAAATCACCCGCAAAAGTAGTTTTTCCGCTATGGCTCGAACAGGTGGACAGACCGGCGGACTTGAGAAAACATGTTTTTCGGCATCTAGAGACCGTATAGATCGGAAAAACCAGGATGATTTTTTCACGATTAAAATACTTTTCTTTTACGAGGGAAGTAATTAAATGTAATATAAGTACGGACTGGTAAAATTTTGGTGCGAATTCAGTAAGGCGAAAGAAAATGGCGGCCTAATAAATTATTCAAAATAATCAAACTCACTCTTTGGCAGCATTGAGATTCTCCTTTTTTAAAAAATAGGATTTGTTCTATTTACATACTTCATTATTTCCGATAGAGGAAAAATTCATAACAAGGGAAGGTGGAAGCATAACATTTTTTTTTATTTAGGAATGCACCCAAAATTGTGATAGGTGTTGATTATATCAGTTAAAGCCCCGGACGGTGAATCAGATTCATAGTGTTATATACCGTTAAATTTGATTTAAGAGAGAGGTCTCTGATTGTGAAATTCTAAAATAAAATGTTATTTAATTTACATAAATGCCTTATTTACATCAATTTAATTCTTTGAATAATATGCCATAAAAGAAGCTCTAGTTTTAAATAAAGGCCTCTGAAGGCATTTCCCTTTTATGCTTCTCCTCTTTAAACTTATTTGAAATAGATATCAAGGCTTCTTTAATTCAGGGAAGACAAAATAGCTTATAAAGGCTTTTAAAAACAAATGCGAAGGTATAAACAGGGCCTGATTTAGGGGTGGGTAAGATGCGCACTGCGGCAAATTTCAGAGTGGCAAATTACCAGGGAGAGTTGTAGAAAATTAATAGCAAAACGGTATTTTGTTATTTGGTTTTTTTGCTTATAAAAAATAAAAACTAAAAAATAAAATAAAAATATTACAGTATATAAAAATTATAACTATTCTGTAAACACATCCACTATATTCGTTTAACAACACGTAACATGTTTCCCTTCTTAGGACATTACATCTAAAAAGCACAAACTTAAAGAGAAAGGAATATTAATATAACTAGGTGTAATACAACGATTCGGAAATTTTACCAATATAAAAAAATCTGGGAATTTTTAAGTGCTAGCCATAAACTAAACTACTTAAAATATATTTAACAGATGTGAATTGTTGAGTCCTTTCTGATCATTTAACAAACCGTTTGAACATTTGAGCTTAATTATTTCTAGACTCCAGTATTTTCATTTTATGACCCTTATTTTCTTTATGTAAAATTTTAAAATTGTGCTGTATGGCCATCTCAAAGTAGGTAGTTTGCATAATTAGATTTGGGTTATCGCTTGATGAAACGTTTATCGTGTTCGTCTATTCTTTTACCAACATATCTGCCTGTTCGGTCTATACGTTTCGTCACAATTTCTATAGTTTAGTTGGTATACACGTTATTGCTTAAGTTTATCAGATTTTGTTTTATTATTTTAAATGTACTTACATAAAGAATTATTAGTTTTATATGCTATTCTAATATCTAATCTATTAAGAAATAAACCTATTTTAGAGCTAGATTTACCTATATAGGATATAACTTTTTATGGAGTGGTTTTTTATTTGATATTAGGATAAGTCATATTTATAGTTCATTACGGAGAGTATATCAAAAATAAGGAAACGGCGAAATATTTCAGGTTCCGCTTATGAAAATATGCACGCTTAGGTATGAAATTATGCCGGATCTAACGGAGAGCTCTACACTTCTGCCAAGTTTACTGTTTTTCTGTTATAAAAGGATTTTTATTTTTAAAGATGAATATAATTCTCAATACTCTTTTTATGAAAGTCAAGAGTTTTTGCGAAAACAAGGATTTAATATCAATAATTTAATTTATTACCTTTTATTAAGATACCTGCACACAAAAGGTTACCTGATATGTTTGACAAGGTCAGTTTTATTTTACAAAAATGGTTCGTTTAACTAAAACCCAAAGAATTGAAATTTTAATAATACTGGATTATGGGGATAGAATGCGAAACCTGCAAGATGTTAATGATATTTTTAACGACAAATTTTCTAACCGAAATTCAATAACGAAATCTACCGTAAACAAAACTAACAAAAAATTCGTAAAACTGGAAAGGTAAAAGTTGCTGTATATTCTGGCAGACCTACAAGCGCCACAAATGGTCATAAGGCTCTGAATGTTTTAATCAGTGTGGGAGAAAATCCTCTCCTTTCTACCAGAACATTAGGACGAGAAAATGACGTCTCACACATAGAACGACTTGTAAAAACCAAAAAGTATCATCCATACAACATAACTTTCGTCTAAGAACTCTCTGAGGATGATCACGATAGGCGCTTGGAATTTTATGAAATCATGATGGAATGTTGCAATACCAATCTAAATTTTGTCAATCAATTGGATACGTAAAAATCATATCCAATTTCCCCAAAAGACAAATGTTTGGTGTGGTACAAAGGGTGAAAAAATAATCCGTGCCTTCTTCATGGCAGACACATTAACTGGAGAAAGATATTTGAATTTTTTAAGGGTTTAAATTATCCCAGCTATTGCAGAACTCTTTACGAATGACCGTAAGTTCCTTACTTAACTTGCTGTATTAAGTATATAAACTTGATTTTTTTAGTTAATGGTGCACTAAATGATGAAATATGGTTTCAGCAAGATGGTGCTTCACCGCATTTTCCTCGGAATTGAGACAATTTTTTTTTGGAAAATAGATTGGACATAGGGATACAACAGAGTAGCCACCTCGGTCTCCGGACTTGAGGCCCCTCAACTACTTCTTGTGGGGACACCTTTAAAATGTGGTATATAAAACTAAGCCGAATGATCTCGAAGATCTAAAGGAGCGAATAGAAATCGAATGTAGACGAATCGAGGAGGCTGGCATTCTATTTAATGTATTAAATGTTTTCCCACAGTATTTGGCTTACTGTCAGGAAGTAAAGGGACAACATTTTAAACACTTTACTTAGTTTCATTAGTTTACTGTTTTGTTGTATTATGTTTTTCTTTGTACTGTACTCCGTTGGTTTTTACAATCTATTTTTAAAGTTGAGACGCTGTTTTCACTTGCTAGTGTTTTGGTAGCAAGATGAGGAATTATTGTGCTTGCCAGAACCTACAGCATTTCTTAGCTTTTCAGTTTCAATCTTTTGGTAATTTTACTTACGGTAGTTATTGGATTTCTATTAGAATATTTTTCATTAAAAATGTTACAGTATAGTTAAAATTTCAACTCTTTAGGTTTCAGTTAAACCATCCATTTTTGTAAATCAACAAGACTAAATTATGGATATTAGACCCCTATTTTCGCAAAAACTGTTGACTTTCATAAAAAGTGCTCCTGATAAGAAATGTTGACAATTTTACGCATATTTTAAAAAAGTAATATAATATAGAGTGCTCCTTTAAAAAAATCCTTTTATAACAGAAAAACGGTAAACTTGGCAGCAATGCGAAACTCGTCATTAGATCCGGCATAATTTCATACCTAAGTGGGCATATTTTCATTAAATTTAGGTAAGCTGTACCTCAGATAGTTCAGCCTTTCGTTACTTTTGTTACACGCTGTACGTATATCATTTTTTTTTAATTTTATTTATCCTATATACATTATTATTGAGATTTGTTTGATGAGGTTTAATTCGGTCCGAAAATTAGTTTTTCTTAGAGGCAAGGAGATTAATCTATAAATCATGCTCTGAAAGGAGTCAAGTTTATATTGAATTGAATGACTTGAAGAATAATGTATGATAGTATGTGAAGGTAGGATATACAGAAAAATCATATTTATCATTTATTCTTTTAGTGGTTAAATCTAGCAAAATATACTGTTTTTTTTTGCTGCACAGGGCAGCGGAAAAGCTGGATCGGACCCTGGGTATAAAAACAAATTTTGGGGCGATTTGAATTCCGCAAACAATCTTAAAAGCGGTCTATAAAGATATTCTTACTTGCCTTTGACATAAACCAACCGAAAGTAAAAAGCATGCAGAATAAAAACACTCGAAACAATCCATTAGCAACTTGTTTTTACAGGTGGCTGATGGTAGATAAAATGCGGAACACAATATGGAAATGGAAAGACTATTTTCATTTCAGTTTAAAATATTTCAAAACTGAAATGCATAAAGAAAGGGTTCTGAGGTTGTTTCAAGTAATGTTTAATTTCAATAATCCCACGTCAGTTGTCAGATGGTCTGCAATTGAATATATTAGAAAATGTAAAATTTAAAAATGTAGTAAACGAGGTGTTTGAAAAGTCTTAATATCGACTATTATTTCAATTATAATTGGTAAAAATCTACGCGACCCAGATTCCAATGTCAACTAGTTTTTGATTAGAAATATTTTGAATTAAGTGTTCCAATCTTGCCAATGCAGTTAATAATTCTGATTTTTTTATTTTATTGCAACAAAAATATGTACAACGTGTTTAATAGGAGTTGTCAATCAGCAAAGAATTATAAAACAAAGCACTTTTAACTAATTAATCATCTTCAGCGCTACCTACGAAAAATGAACCTTTTAATTAAAAGTTGATGAAAAACGTTTAGAAAAACGGCAAGAAGAATAATTAGATTAAATGATATACTTACTCATCATTTAACTACAGGTAAGTTATGTCACATGGTTAAGTTATTAACTTAAAATTATAACTTAACAAAATACTTTACTTACCGATTAACTTGACCATGTCACATAACGTACCTCTATTTATTTCATGAGTAAGTATACCATTTAATCTAATTATTATTCTTGCCGTCTTGTTTAGACGTTTTCTTTACTTTCCTGTATTTTATTGACGATTAAATGTAATGTTTTTTCTTGACGGTTTTTTCAGCCCTTTCTCACCAATTTTCCAAATTTTCAGAGATACGTAGGGATACTGATGATAACCAGTTATCGGAAGCTGTTTATTGCTATGACCTTTTGCTCATGGGAAATTATACACGTTGTGCAGACAGACTTCTTTGATTCATTATATCTGCACATGTACACGACCTTTAAATTTCCCATTTTTGTATTTTGCTTGATATATTCATATTCATATTCTTCTTACGTTTTAACTTATCTTAGGAGACAGACAAAATTGAAACAGTTTTAATATCGTTTTAAACATTATAAAATTATGTGAGTTACTCATATTTAAGATTTAATAAATTGTCGTTTAAATTGTTTTTCGAAACAATTTTTTTTCCTGCTTAAAAAGTATTTCACATATTTTGTTTTTATAAGTCCGAGTTATGTAAATGATGGTCCATCACATGTTGTCACAAATTGCCTTTTTCTTAATGGAAAAGAATAATATACTTTACAAGCCGTTGGTATAAATAAAATTAGTATTAGGACAGAGTCTGATTTCGAATTTTTTTAATCTGCAAAGTCCTGAATTATTCCCATGCCATTGTTTTAGCTGCAAAAGCACTGCCTATTACTGGCAGACGCATGAATGATTATACACCATGGAAGATAAAAGTCTGGAATTATCACCTAAGGTTATATACAAACTTGCCTTTCAAATAAAATATCGAAAAATAATGTTGTTAGCAACTCGTCTGAAATGATAATTCTATCAGTAATTACGTCACAAAATATTGCAGCTGCTTTCTCTGGATTTAAATTTCAGAGTTGTACATTCAGAATATCTTATAAATGAAAATGTCTGCATTTTTACGTATAATCCCTTAAAAAACTCACAATTGCCGTCTTTGCCTATTTTAGTCCATAGCTGTAAGACGGTGTTGTCTTTTAGGCATCAAATCAAGATGTTTTAATTAGTAGATATGCTAACAGTCGAGCTAATATTTTAAAACTTATTAGTATTATTAACAAAATGTTAGGTTATGTTAGTTCAGGTTCAGTTAGATTAGTTTAGTTTTTAAATGATGTTTGTTTATCTACATAAATAATATAGTAGGGTATGTTACGTTAGCTTAGGTTTTGAATACTGTGACATGTCTCTTTTCACGTAAATAGGGTAAGCAAATGAAATCCACAAATGCACACCACAAAATACAGCGATAAACTATAACAGGTAAAGAGAGTAACCAAAGTTCATTATTAATATTAATTACAGTGTTGCGTTTTGCCGAAATAATGCAGCCATTACGAGAAATGACTGAAATCATTAGTCCAACACTGTGACGATTTAAACTCAATACGTAAAATAAATAGGCATTTCGAGTAGACGGATTTCAGTATTTGACGCCTCCATATACGGTAAACATTTATCTAACATCTCAGCAGAGCGCTTTTTAATTAACGTCTTCAGTGATACTCGTCACACGTACTAGCCTTACAATAAAATGCTCAGATAAATGATATATTTGGGTCTTTTAAATGTTAACCTATATTCGTTTTTTTTTTTAGTATCTATAAGTATAGCATTTTTATTATTTGAGCATGCGTAAAATTTTCAATCGCGCTGAAGATGGCCAGTTAAATAGAAACCAACTACTACTATCTTATATAAATATATTCACTGTATGCAAATATCTGTTATCTGGCCGCTTTATATATTTATTTTCAAAATTACAATACATTTTGTTAAATTATGTATAGTTAGTAAAAAATATCACAATTTAAAAGTTCTATATAAATATATGATTTAGCAAAAAAAGCTTGAAAGATCGCTCGGAAGGCGTCTGAAATTTTGAACATACGCGAGTCTGAGTTCATCAGATTCAATAGGGTCAATGTATTGTTTACACTTGAATGAAGAAGAGCTCTAGAATCGCTCCTTTGAGTCCAATTGTGCTCTTGTAATTGCTCTCTTAGCTCTCAAAGCCAGGATTAGAAATTACAATGTCGGACAATTGCAAAATGCCAACAAGCAGAATTTAGAGAGTTAAGACGGGATGGTCCTAAAGGCTCTATGAGTCCCAATGCTGCTCCTCCTGTTAATGTCTAATATTTTAATCTCTAATTTTCTTACGTTAATTAGAGACAGAAAACTAGAATATGATAATGAACATATTTTTTAAAACTTCAGAAACCTTTAAAAAACCTATCCCAACATCGTCCCAGAGCCCTTTCTGAATCTCTGTTGTATATTTTAGCAGTCTAAAAAGTAAGAACCCTGGTTTCGAATCCCAGTGACGGGAAGTTAACTTTCTCTTGTTAAATATATTTCCCTAAAATTAACATTTTACGACATTAATAAAAGCTAACAAATCTGAGTGGTAAAGAAATCTTAAACGCAACTCTTGTAACTCATTAGTAAAGTCAAGGAACCATTTTACTTTTTTGGTTGTTATGCTTTTTAGTACTTTAAAAAGTGACCACCTGGGGAAGATAGTGCAACGTCGGGATAGTATGACATAATAATAGGTACTGCTAATAACAAATATTAATACGTTCTCGGAAACTCCTACTCCGCACACTGCACTATAGGGCGTGGAAGTCATTAAGGCAACCACGGTATTATGTAACAATATATTATAAGTGTCTGAAATCGTCCTAGTATGTTCAAATAAAAAAAGGTTCTTAATTGTTTTTATTCCTATTTATGTCAAAAATCTGGGACCAGAACCTAAATTTGTGGCAATTAAGAAAAATAAAGCTAAAATCTAACCTAAAATTTTTTATTTTTTACATAGTCGTAAAATGAAATGTTCTTATGGGTAGGTTATCTTTTTTAGAATTGGAGGTTGACATAATTTTGAAATAAAATTAAGTTTTTCTGATTTATGAAAAACCCTCTAACATCTTTATACGCCTGAAGAGAAAAACTTTCGACCAAACCAGCATCCTTCCCATATTGGTATACGGCGCCGAAATTCTAAACGTCCGTACTCACTTAGCGAACAAAACCGCACGAACAACACCGCACGCATACCGTGTAATCGTGCGTTTGTTTTAAATTCCTGCGAAACAAATGACTGTCGGAAAGCGGGCGAACAACACCATACGCATACGTTCAGTCAATGTAGACGTTAAAGCGAATACTGAACCAATGATTTTCATTGCAAGTGCATCGTTTGTAATTCTTAATGAGGAAATGCACAAGAAAATGCCGTTTGTAGATGGCATCTATATTTAAAAGCAGATATAGGGTATAGAATTAATGCAGGACTTGGGAACTGGCGCATTGCATAGAATCCATATAATTTAAGTAAATTTCAAGTGCATATTGTCACAAAATTATAGTAATTAGATACAGAAAAAACAGATTTTTTTAAGTTTATATAAACATTTTAAATGTATGTTTATTGTACAGGTTCTTCAAACTGTAAAATGTTTTTAGTGTAGATGGCAGAAACATAGAATAGTTAATTTTTTTGAACTTTGGTTTCTAAAATATAAAACCCTGTTTAAATTCTTATTAAGGAAATGCAAAAAAAAATGCGTTGGTAGATGGCATCTATATTTAAAAGCAGATATAGGGGTATAAAACTAATGCAGGACCTCGGAATTTCAAGTGCATATTGTTACAAAGTTTTAGCAATTAGGTACAGAAAAAAAACAGATTTTTTTAATTTCATAAAAACATTTTAAATGTATATTTATAGTTATAAAGGCAACCCCCAATTAACATTCTTATTTTTATAGATATATATTCAAAAAATTTAAATACAAAAGTTTCTCTCTTCTTAAAATTGTAAAATGTTTTTAGTGTAGTTGACAGAAATACAGAGTGTTTAATTTGTCTGAACTTTGGTTTCTAAAATGTAAAACCCTGTATATTATATAAAATAGGTCGCATGTCGCTAATTAAAAATATACCAGGTGTGATACCGTGATCTTTAAAGACATCAGAGAATGTTCTTTTAAATATTGAATCAATGGGAATACTTGTTATGGCAGGGTTTTCAAATTTCTCGGGTGTCTTTAAACATAAAGGTATAAAACCTGGTATAGTCATAATCAGCAAAAAGATATTTATTTGATGGACATAAAATAGATAGTGCGTTATAAAGTATAATAAAAATAGTAATCTTATTTTAGTAATCTTATTTTTACTAGAAAGCACACAAGTGTTATCGATTTACTAAAAAAATAAACAAAACTGTTTATTTTATCAAACATTAAACCACTAACTTATATAAAACCTTTAAGAAGAAATTGTCAAATAACTTCCATTGACCTGAGAAAATCAACTTGAAAAGAAAATACTGAAAAATAAAAAATAATATTTTATTTCATTATCTTGAAAACGGTAATTCATGTCAAGTCCCGCACCCAACCAAGGCCTATAGTGATAACTATGAAAAGTTATTTCTTACATTTCTGTTTTCTTTTGATGTCGCTTTTATTTTTTTTATAATAAAAATGTATTATCCCTCTTTTTACTTTTTTTATTTATAAGAAGTTTTACTAAAAAGATCAGGCCCAAAGTTTTCGAGGGCTAACCCTAGGTTAAAATCTTGACCGTACTATTTGGCTAGAATGACCATAAGTAATATTATGGTTGCTTGAATAATCAAACAACGATATTATAATTATAAAAAGCCATCTCTATAGAAAATCAATAATACAAATTGTTAAAAATTAAAATAATTAATAGAATTAGAATTGAACCTAGTGCCCCTAAGAAGTCCGGAAAATATATGAAATACGATATTTTGGTTCATCCCTCCATCATTTCAACTTACTGACACAATAAATATGTTTGATAAGATTTATTACTACCTACCAAATTATCTTGATCAGAAAAAAGTTTGTACCCCCATAGGTCAGAGAACTTTTCTGGGTTAATTACAGTTTATGAATCAAATTTCAATTTATATTAACGCATTCAACTTTCTCGCAGGAAAAGATTCAAAATGACGCCATTTTTAACATCTGCTCGCTATAAGATAACTTAGCATGCAATTTGGCCAAATCTTTCCAGAGAAATTGTGGTACTGGGTCTTTGCTCTCAATTCTAAAAACTAATATTAGTTTAATTTTAAAAGGTAGAAAAACTGGTAATTGTATAAGCTGCAGGATTTATTACATAGTTAATAGAAAATTATATTCCAATAATGTTCCATTAAGAACATATTTTTTAATAGAAACAGCGTGTTACATGCCCCTTCTTGCTTATTATGAATATACTGGGCTGAATATCTCAATCTTTAAAAATATATTTTTGTCTTTAAAAACACAAGCGAAATTTGAGAAAAAGACAACCGCTGCTATAAGAAGCAATGCGTTTCTATTGACTCCACTATGTAGAAAACCATTATCCGTTTGGTACCTTTTATCGCAAGATTTTGGTCAAATTTGTACCGATTTTTTAAAGATAAAGGTACCAAACACAGTCAATTTATAACCAGCGAGATGCGACCCATTTTATGTGCATAATAATACACATGGTGTTCTACTAAAAAATATATTTTTTGGATTTGCTACACATTTTTAAGATATCCTGTATATATAAATTATAATTAATTCAAAACGACGTACCAAACTCTATCAGTTTTATATTCTTATATTTTATATTATATTTGTCTTCAATTACACGAATATTGGGAGTGGCCAATTATGAGAAGAGAAATAGAAGGATATGCATAGAAAATAAACAATTTAGCCCCTAAAAACCACGAATTGCATAAAAAATGCCCCATCAATTTTTAAGAAAAATCGTCCCATTTGGTCAAACCAAAACCAAAGGAAATTTCCTTCAAATTTTAAATTTACCAACAAAATTCTATTTATATATATATATATATATATATATATATATATATATATATATATATATATATATATATATATATATATATATATATATATATATATATATATATATATATATATATATATATATATATATATATATATATATATATATATATATATATATATATATATATATATATATATATATATATATATATATATATATATATATATATATATATATATATATATATATATATATATATATATATATATATATATATATATACATATATATATATATATATATATATATATATATATATATATATATATATATATATATATATATATATACATATATATACATATGTATATATATATATATATATATATATATATATATATATATATATATATATATATATATACACTTGCTTCTATGCATACTAGTTAAGATTGATATATTCTGTAGAGTAGTAATTAGCTATAAACAAAAGTTAAGGGAAAATAAATATAGTATTTAATAAATACAGAATGTGTCTTATATATTATATGTTAGCTACTCTGATCATTTTTTTTGTTTTTTTTAAACTGGTTTCATTTTTGGATACATTTACAAAGGTACACGTATTGCTAGAAGTTGCTATTTTTCGTATCCAAATTAGTCTATCCGTCCTTTGCATCGTTCACTAAATTAATCGTTAATTAACTATTACGACCTAAAAATCTTCAATTTAGTCATAAACTTTCTTGTAATGATCATGTGCTATGTATTTAAATATTAAATAGGATATTACCACGCTGCCTCCTTGAGCGTCCGACCAAATATGTCAAAATCCGTACAAAATTGACAACGTGCAAGTTGACGTCTACACTAAGCAAACGCATACGTTCCTCGTCGTATGGCCGTATTCGTTCGCCAAGTGAATACGCGGCAGAAGACACAAGCGAACGAGCGTGTCCGCAAACAAACGTATACATTCGTTTTCCATGTCCACATTATGCGAATTCATACTGTTTTCACCGTGCGGCCGTATGCATTCGTTAAGTGACTACGCACCTTAACACTCACAAAGAAGACAGCAGTGATGCAAAGACCCATGGAAAGAACTATTCTTGGAATTACTTTGATAGAAAAATGAGAAACGGGATTTGCGGAAAAGAACAGTTGTCATAGATTTTCTACCCCGTATGGCCATGCTAAAATGGGTTTGGGTAGGTCACGTAGCCAGACTGTGAGATAAAAGATCGACACTAAAGTTGCTAGAATGAAGAACGTGCGCAGGCAAAAAAGTAAATGAATGCCACCAACGCGCTGGACAGATGACATCAGAACGATTACTATAGACTGCATACAAAATGCGCTGAATACAAAAGTGAAAAAGACTTAAGGATGTCTAAGTTTAAATCTGGATTTATAAACTTGACGCTGTCGTCTCTGTTTCGGTGCTGATGCTGTTTTAGCTTTAAACCCCTCATAATCTCGACGTTTAACACTCACACTGTCATATTTTTCATCTGCCATGTTTCAAATGTGATGTTAAAAAATATACACAACAATATTATTTATTTTATTACTTTTTAAGAAAAAAGCCTCAAGACAGGAAATAACACAAAAGATCAAAGCAATCATATTGACAAATGTTTTTACAAAACAGATTAAATGACCGACTTTTGTTAGCTAAATTAAATTTCAATACGCATGTTTAACATTGTATGGCGCATATTCATTGATCATCTACGAACATAACGCGAATAGTAACAGAGAAACTTTAAATCTTACCAAGTCCTAACCTCGTTACTCACTATTCGTTAGTTCATCGATTTCTTCATTCGCTCTCATAGTGTGGTGGGTCCGGTTCATTCGTTCGATAAGTTGCGTGGCAACTCCGTCTTTTGGCGGATAATCAAGTAGGCTTTGACCTGGGCGAACCATTCGTTCGAATCAAAACTTTTATTCTTTGTGTATTTTCAAACATTGAAACGTCCATGCGAAAGTATTAAATAAAAATTGATGAATAGTGGCGATGTTTCGTTCACTCGTTGACTAGCCCATTCGTTCATTCATATGAATGGACAAACAGAATCAATTAATCGAATCGAGTAGTAAGTAGCGGGCTTTAACGATGCCGTAACAACAGACGGCAACATCAACAACATTTATAAACACTACACTTAGGCATGCCGGATCCAATGGCGAGTTCCACATTGCTGCCAAGTTTACCGCTTTTCTGTTATAAAAGGATTTTTTATAAAATCTGCATAAAATTCTCAATACTTTTTATTAAAAGCACTTTTTATGAAAATCGACAGTTTTTGCAAAGCTAATATCAACAATTTAATGTATTATCTTTTATTAAAATACCTGCAGACAAAAGGTTACCTGATATGTTTGACAATATCACTTTTGTTGATTTACAAACATGGATCATTTAACTCAAACCCAAAGAGTTGAAATTTTAAATATACTAGGTTATGAGGATAGAATCCGAAACCTGCAAGATGTTTGTAACATTTTTAATGACAAATATCCTAACAGAAATCTAATAACTAAATCTACCGTAAGTAAAATTAACAAAAAATTTCGAGAAACTGGAAAAGTAAAAGATGCTGTACGTTCTGGCAGACCTAAAAGCACAACAGATTGTGATAAAGCTCTGAATGTTTTTAAGTTTAGAAAAAAATCCGCATCTTTCTATCAGCACATTAGGAAGAGAAAATGACTTCTCACACATGTCCGTAGAACGACTTCCAAAAACCAAAAAGTTTCATCCATACAAAATAACTTTGGTTCAAAAACTCCCTGAGGATTATCACGATAGGCATTTGGAATTTTGTGACATCATGATGGAACGTTGCACTACCAATCTAAATTTTGCTAATCAAGTTATTTTTTTCTGCCAAAGCAACTTTTTTTTTAAATGGAAAAGTTAACTGGCGTAATTGCTGATATTGGGTCAGGGAAAATTCACATTGAATACGTAAAAAATCATAGCCAGTTGCCCCAAAAGATAAATGTTTGGTGTGATATAAAGGGTGCAAAATATTCTTCATGGAAAACACATTAACTGGAGAAAGATAACCGTAAGTTCCTTACTTTATCTGCTGTATTAAATATTTAAACTTGATTTTTTTAGGTAATGGTGCACCAAATAATGAAATATGGTTTCAAAAGGATGATACTCCACCGCATTTTGCTCGGAATGTTCGGGAATATTTAGACAATGTTTTTTTGGAAGATGTATTGGACGTAACTGGCCACCTCAGTCTCCGGACTTAATGCCTCTCGACTACTTTTTGTGAAGACACTTTAAAAATGTGATGTATAAAAAAAACTTAGCCCAATGACCTCGAGGATTTAAAGGAGCGAATAGAATTCGAATGTAGACGAATCGAGGAGGCTGGCATTCTTTTTAACATATTGAATGTTTTCCCACAATATTGTCAGACAGTAAATGGACGCCATTTTAAACACCTAACTTAGTTTCATTAATTTATTATTTTTTGTATTAGGAATTTTATACTGCTTTTAAAGTTGAGGCGCTGTTTTCTCTTGCTAGTGTTTTGGTAGCAAGATGAGGAATTATTGTGCTTTCCGGTCTGCCAAAACGTACAGTATCATTTACATTTCCAGTTTTACGAATTTTTTCATTAATATTGCTTACGGTAGATTTAGTTATCGGATTTCTGTTAGGATATTTGTCATTAAAAATCTTACAAACAGCTTGCAGATTTCGCATTCTATCCCCATAAGACAGAATAATTAAAATTTCGTTGAGTTTCAGTTAAATGATTCATTTTTTTAAATCAACAAAACTAACATTGTCAAACAGGTAATCTTTTGTGTGCAGGTATTTTAGTAAAAGGTAATACATTAAATTATGGATATTAGACCCTTATCTTCTGTTGACTTTCATGAAAAGTGTTCTTAATGAAAGTATTGAGAATTATATGCAGATTTCAAAAAAGTAATATAATATAGGGTCTTCCATTAAAAAAAGAAATTTCCTTTTTCCTAACAGAAAAAGGGTAAACTTGGCAGCAATGCGGAACTCGCCGTTGGAGCTGGCATAATTTCGTACCTAGATGTAGATATATTCATTAAATTCAGGTAAGCGGTACCTGAGATATTTCGCCGATTCCTTACTTTTGTTACGCGCTGTATAAAATGTATTTATCCCAGTGTAAAACTTTCGCCGATTCCTTACTTTTGTTACGCGCTGTATAAGATGTATTTATCACAGTGTAAAACTAAGCTCTAATTTAAACAAATTTCAATTTTTTTATTTACTTCAAGTAGAAGTACAAAATTATCGGGTCTCATCCCTACATACGACTGCAAAAAGAAAACTTGCAAAAAGTTGATTGTGCCTATTGTATGCATATGTTAACATATTTTATATTTTTTCCTGGTATTAACCTAAAATGTCAAATGCGAACTGTGGGGTTAAAATCTCTACAACAAGAATTCATTATGTGATAACATGTTAATACTTACAAACGATCAAACTTTATTCGAAGCCCTAAGGATTTCACGTAATGCAATTTTATAAAAACCCGCAACTTTTAGGCCAATTGAGAATTTCTTAAGAAAGTCCTTTGAGGACAACCGCCGCATGTAAAGAAAATCCCAAACGTTGTCAACTGATAAAATCTAAACCGATTTAGAATGGTCCTGACAAAATAGGATTTACGAGAGTTTCTCCTAATAGCCAGTTGAATTGGATTAACAAAAAAAAGATTTAAGTTAGAAAATGTTGTTTAAAAATAGTCAAACCATAGAAATAATAATAATTATAATAATAATAAACAGTCTTTATTTTCAATCAAAAAGATTTACATAAGTTACAGGATAAATGGGGGGCGGTATCCAACACTGTTGCTCTATACAACCCTCAAAAAAAGTGTAAAAAAGTAAAAAAAAAAAAGGCAATACTTAAGCCACTTACACTTAGAAGTAATCTTATACAACTTGTTATATAATTATGCAGATAATATATATATATATATATATATATATATATATATATATATATATATATATATATATATATATATATATATATATATATATATATATATATATATCTAACTATTAGCAAAAAATAATTAATTATAAATTAGTAAGGTTTTTTAACAAAAAAAAAAAAAAAAAAACAGAAAAACAGAAAAACAATCATATGCGTGTTCAGACTCTTTTTTCGAAAAGGTATTTCTTAACCTTATGTTTAAAATCAGTCAGGGAACAGGTTTTGAGGCGGTGAGGAAGCTGATTATAAATTTTTACAGCGTTGTAAGTAAAACTGCGTTGTAACAAAGCAGAGTTGTATAAAGGAACCTTGAATAAGCCTTTGTGGCGAGTATTCATAGAGTGAGTATCAGAACTTCGAATAAGTTTATTAAGTAAATATTGCGGTTGCTTTATAGATACGACTTTATTAACCAAACCCAAAAGTTGAGACTGAAAACGTTCCTCCAAATTTAACCAACGTGATAGTTTAAATGATTCGGATATATGATCAAACCTTCGCATATTATACGTAAACCTAACACAAGCGTTTTGAACACGTTGTAAACTGACTTTATCTCTCTGAAGCAAGGCTGGCCAGTAAACAGTGCAGCAATAAGAAAGATTGGATAAAATTAACGAGTCAGTAAGTTTCAATTTAATAGATGTATCTAAAATATCCCTGCTATGATAAAGTATACGAAGCTTAAAAAATGATTTTTGTATGAGGGAAGAGACATGTTTTTCAAATCGCAGGTTATTGTCTACAAGTAGCCCAAGATTTTTACAAACATTTACAGGGTTTAAGATAGTGTTATTAAGAGTGACATTAAGTAATTTCCGATCAATAATCTGCGATCTATTCTTGCCAAAAATTTCGAGTTGAGTTTTGCTTTCATTAAGTAAAAGACCATGCTTTTGCGATATATCGCAAAGAATATTTAAGTCGTGATTTATGCAATAAGAAGCGGTGTCAATTTCAGAAAGACTAAAAGAGAGATATAACTGAGTATCATCTGCATATTGGTGCGAACGACAGTGATTTAGTAGCCTGCTGAAGTCAGACGTGTACACAGAAAACATCAGCGGCCCGATGATACTGCCTTGCGCAACCCCTTTATCTACACTTGCATATTCGGAAAATTTATTACCAAAAAACACCCTTTGTTTTCGATTGCTAAAATAGCTGTTGAAAAAGTCAATCGCAGCATCTCCTATCCCAAAATATTTTAACTTAAAAAACAAAAGACTATGGTCTAAGGTGTCAAAAGCTTTGCTGTAGTCTAAAAGTATTAAACAGGTGTTTTGACCTTTATCGGTCGCTCGAAAGATGTCATCAGTGCTCACGAAAACCAGATTGTGTAATTGGAATAATATTATTTACATTTATAAAATTACCAAATTGCTTTTCGACTATTTTTTCTAATATTTTTGACATAGTTGAGAGAATACTAATAGGCCGGAAATGTGAAGGTTGGGAGGGGTTGGAAGTCTTAGGGATGGGAATCACATTAGCACTCTTCCAACATGCAGGAAACCTGTTAGCAGATAAACAGTTATTGATGATGAAAGTAATATGCGGTAAAAGATGTGGGGTTACGTAAAGTAACATTTTAATATTAATTCCGTCGGGCCCCCGCTAATTAATGCCATTAATTATTTTTTCAACCTCCTCCAGATCAACGTTAGTAAACACAAAATTTTCTAAGTTATGCACGGTTTCAAATGTTTTATATTTATAATGGTTATTAACAAAATTGGTGTTGTTTAAATTCGTTTGAGGAGTGTTGGTGTGAAAATAATCAAGAAATTCATCAGCATTGGCGATGTTAAAATATGATTGATCTTGGGTTGAACTAGAGTGAACATTGAGGTATTTGAGTGTGCGCCAAAAGTTTTTAGGGTCTGTTCTGAATGAATGTTGGAGAAATGCTTTCTTTTCTGACTTAACAGCCATATTGACAACATTTCTTAATTCCTTAAACTCTTGCCAGGATTGCTCAGTTCACTGTTTTTTGTACTTACTTAATGCTTTATGTTTTAATTTTATCATAAGTTTAAGGTTGTCTGTGAGCCAAGGGGCAGGTGCCTTAGTGATTTTGGCCGTTTTTATCGGTGCGTGAAGATTAAATAAATTTAAAATATTTGTGTTTAAGAATTCGATCATTTCATCTAGGTCTGTCAATTCAAAAAGTTGTCCCCAGTTAAAGTTATTTAAATCAATTAGAAAAAGGTTGTAGTCGAAATGTGAAAAATCTCTGTACGTTTTAAAAAAAGGTTTGGGTTTTTGCTTAACAATTCTAATTTTACAGCACACCATACGGTGATCGGAGATTTCGTCCATTCGAAAAATTACAGGGTCAGTCACAATATCAGCACAGTTACTAATAATTAAGTCCAAAATAGTGTTTGAGTTGTTAGTTACTCGGGTAGGTTCCTGAATATGTTGAGTTAACCCGTACTTGTCAAGAAAATTTGAAAATAATCCCTGTCCGTTAGAGTTATTTGGGGTAGCAAAGTCAACGTTAAAATCTCCCCCGAATATAACATAATCGTGTTCAGGTATCAAACTTATCAAATTATTTTCAAGTGTTAGTAAACAATCATTTAAATTTGAGTGAGGAGGCCTATAAAGTGTTCCCACACATACTTTCTTGCCAGCGATATTCAGTGATATCCAAAGCTGTTCCAGGGCATCGGTGGGATTGCCTATATCTGATAAAAGTTTAAACTTTAAAGATTTTTTTACATAAAAGGCCACGCCACCGCCTCTCCCGTCTCTGTCACGTCTTTTCAATACATAGTTTTCTAAGACAAAAGGAAGATCTGGGACTCCTGGGTTTAGCCCGGTCTCAGACAATCCAATGACATCCAAAGACAGATCGCCAATCGTTGAGGAAAACAAATCGAATGAAGTGTTACGAGACCGAACATTAAAGTGAGAATATTCTAACCAGTTATGATGCATGTGAGTTGTATCGCCTATCAAGAAACAGTCAAATATCTATAAATAAACAGTGGCATTTGAAAATATAAATCGATTAAAATCCGCAAAAAAAAGTATTATGCATACAATAAGAATATATCCGGATGAATTAAGTATTACATTATAATTTAAGAACACCAGGATGGATATATACGTATGATCAAATTTTAATAAACGCAACTAGTATTTTCACACAAAACCACGTCAGTATCGGTGGTCAATATTATAATCTTAACAAGTCCAAATAATATCCACAAAATACCCGATAAGCTGTCCCTGCTACAATCTATCGGCAGTTAAAGAAAAACCGTATAAGTTATATTCTGTAAAGTTGATGCTTACAATAATTTACAAAGGAATTAGGAAAAAAAAAGAAAGATAAAATTCTATAAGGAAGCAGCTAGCCGTGCCGTATGATGATACCTCAGAGGTAAATATACATGTATACATGCATAAAAAACAAGGAAAAAGTATGCTTCACAAAAACAAACAAATTCTATGCCAGTACCAGGACATGAATGAATTTTAATTATAGATCAACCACATAAATAAAATGCTGGGCAACTTAATAGCAACTAAACAATAACCTACGGTCAAAATTTTGTTTAAAGGAAAATAAATTACATTTTACAAAAATTAATCAATAACTTATTATAAATTATCTGTTATATACATACGTATTAATCCCCGAATCAAACACTAAGCTATAGCACATTTTTATTTAGTATTAGATATTTAAGTTCAATTGCATCTTTGTACCATCTTGAGCGTTCCAGGCAAAGACTTTGCCTCCAGAAGACCATGCTTTGGATTTACCATATTTTTTCTTCGCCGACTGAAGAAGTTCATACCGAAGTTTAGTAAGATCTTCAAACATGGAGTGACCGGAATTTTTAAGAAGTCTCTTAGCATTGAAAACTTCAGTTTTTCTCCAACCTTGGACAAAACTACATAGAAGGATACGGGGCTTCTCAACAGTTCCCTGGCCGATTCTAAAAGCAAAATCGATGTCCTCCTTTGAGCATGATATTTTAAGTTTATGTTTTATGAATGACAGGACGGTATCAACTGTATCCTCGTCCTCCCTTTCAGGGAGGCCATGGAATCTCAAGGAATTTCTTTTGCTTGTTTGAGCCACTTGATCAAGTTCAATTTTTAGACTATTTATGTCCTGAGTATTTCTATCAACTTCAGTTTTTAATGATTTAAGCTATTAGACATATCAGTCAGTAAGGAATCAATTTTATCAAAGCGTTGATTGAGTTTTCCTTCAATTTGACTAAAGAAATTGGCACAGGCCTTGCAAATTAGTTTCTCTAAATCGTCACCGGTCTCGCTAGGCGTACCACCTCGGGTTCTGGAGCCGCCAGCCATGATTATGAATTTATCGCAGCGAACAGACTACAATCGCAAATTTTAAGGTTAGGCACTGCTTGACGATGTAAGGCTTAAATAATACCACCAAAGCTTAGATATGCACACAACAAAAAGTTAGAGCTCTTGCTGAAACGGGGTAGCACAGAAAACGCGATTAATTTCAACAAAATACCACTATTTTCTTAATTTAAAGCCGGACACAACGAACAACAACTACTCACACATATGCTGTTTTATATTATCTGTATAGGTAAATATTTCAATGTATATATATTTGACAATGCAAATGTAGTCTAATACTACTTTGATACTAAAATTCTGCTTATTTCAAATTGATGAGCAATTTGCAAAACGCCAACGGAACAAGACCTGACAGGGTTGCTTAATTTGTATTCAAGTATATTACCATAACAAGTGGGTAACAAAATATCTTTGTACCTATTGTTAATTAGCCTAAGATTTTTCCTGAGGGTTGCAGACGCTGGTCTATTTTTAATTATAATATAAATTATAGTTAAATGACAAAAATTGAAATAAATCTACAAATAATGCTCTTAACAATCAACAGAATTTAACAAACCATTAATTTCTAAATACACTTTGGAACACACATTCAGCAGTAAACTCAAAAAGTTTTTCGGAACTTACACTAATTTTTTTGTGTATTCTGGAACACTACAAGTTTTTGATTGGTGAACTATGATTGGATAACTACCTTAAGACCTAATATCATAAAATAGGGCCCTGATTTTATTTGTCATCTGCAAATATGTTATACATAAAATACAGTTAAATTGGACAAAACATTCACTTTAATTAGTTCAATATGTTTAAAATAAAAGACTAGTTGTAGAAAGCATTTTGCTTTTATAGTTTGCTGATGGACTGCTGATATTATAAACGTTATACAGACATACTACTTTATTTCGTCATATCTGCATATGTAGGTACACGGCATTTAAAATTCCAATTTTATATTTTGCTTCCTAAGAATTCGAAATGACCATTACTAACTTTTTGACAATAATAGTTTCTACATTTTAATATTCTACTTACTTTTTAACTTATCTTAAGAAACAGATAATATTGAATATTTTTTATAAATTTATTCTTTCCTAGTTAAAACATATTTTACATATTTTGTATATATAAGTCCAACGTAAGTAAACGTTAGAGTAGGCCATCACACATTGCTCCAAATCCTCTTTTTTTAATAAACAAAAAATATACACTTCACAAGCCGTTCATTGATATAAATATAATGTTATGAAGGCCGAATTTAATTTCGAATTTTCTTACTCTGCACAACTCTGAATTGTTCACATATTATTGGGAAACTACTGTCTAATACTCAAGCAGACGCACAGATGATTAAATTCCATGGATAAAGAAGTCTAGAATTATCATTCGAAAATTAATGTTGTTAGTAACTCTACTTGCTACTTCCTCTGGGTTTAAACTTGAAGTTAGAAATGTTATTAAAAAAACGTTTTTTTGAAAAAAAAATTAAGATCAATTTTTTTGAAATATTATCATAACCTATTTTTTTTAATTGAAAAGGACATCTCATTTTAAAGCTCATTTTTTTCTAATTAGAACGATATAAAATACACGCCGTTTTTTTGTTATTAATGAAAATCGGTCATATTATTGAAAAGTAACTCATATGGATAATATCTCAGTAGGCCGCGCATCACTAAAGTGACATAATAATTGTTTCAATAATAATAATAGATATTTTCGTGATGCCAATTCCGGAACGCATTCAGGATATAATCAAATGCTCACTTCAAAACTACAGAAGTCAAAATGTTTATTGTAGTCATTTTCTTATAATTTATTTGCCTTTTTGAATTCGTTAAGGTGCACTTTTCAGTCAACCCTATACTAACGGGTATGCCACTAGCTAAATCTCTTACTGACTTACTTGGGTAAACATTATACTTTCCTACGGCTGTTTGAAAGTCTTGCATCTATTGGTTCCATAGCGAAAAAAAAATTGATTGATATTAGCATTTTTCGTTGCTTTCCCAAGTTAGTCAATAAGGAATTTAGCTATAGAGATACCAGTTAGTATATATATTTATATTATATTATATTATATTATATATATATATATATATATATATATATATATACACTTCCCCAAAAAATTAACGCACCACCAAAAAATAACCAAAAGTTCAAAGCAAGATTTTATCAAAACTACTGGTCCGATTTAGACGGTTTTTTTTTAATGACAGGTTGTGCCTTCCACAATGTTAGTATACTAAAGGTATTCTAATAAAAATCTCTTTTTTACTAATACCGGGTGTAGCAATTATAGCGTGTTTTTTTAATAAAACTTGTAACACCCTGTAGAGTTGATCAGTTACAATATCAAGTTGGAATTGAAATCACGCCATAGCCTTATCCTTTTTTTACATTTTGTTTTTTTATTTACTCCATTATCTTTCTTATTAAACGAGAAACAGCATTTTATAGCATAACATGATTTTATTGCAAATTATTAATAACGAAAAACCGAAACAAAACGCAACTAAAAATTACACCAAAATGTCAGTAGCGAGTATTTCCGCCTCTGGCACGAATAACTTCTTGACAACGACGGTTCATACTTAAAATTAGAGACCTTATGTCATTTTGGTCCAGTTCTTCCCATATGCGAATAAGTCTCTGCCGTACGTCTTCCAAAGTGTTTACGTTACGTTCCTCTTGTAATCTCTTCCCAAGAGTGTCCCAGAGATTTTCTATCGGATTTAAATCCGGGCTCCGAGAAGGCCATGCCATGGTAGCGATTTCGACTTCCTCTAGGTAATTTCTCACAACTCGAGCAACATGAGGCCTGGCATTATCTTGCATTAACAAAAATCCTTGCCCAATAAATGGCGCATATGGCACAACATGTTGATCTAACACCTCCAATATGTACCTTTCAGCTGTAAGGCTTCCATTTATAATAACAAGTTCCGTGCGACCAGTCAATGAAATGCCTCCCCAGACCATCAAAGATCCTCCCCCAAATAATGTTGTATGTGAAAAATTGCACTGAGCATACCTTTCGTTAGGACGTCGATATACACGTATACGCCTGTCATTGTTAAACAAGCAAAATCGGGACTCATCCGTAAATAATACCTGTTGCCATTCAGCCTCCAACCAGTTACGATGCTCCATAGCAAAATTTAGCCTTGCTCTCCGATGAACTCTAGTTAAAGCTGGACCTCGAGCAGCAATCTTAGGTCTCAAATTATGCTCTCTGAGTCGCTGACGAACGGTTTCTGTACAAACTTGTACACCATTAACATCTCGAATCTGAGTTTGAAGGGCTCGAGCTGTTACAAAACGCTGTCTTAATGCTGCGAGTCTCAAAAAACGCTCCTGAATCGAAGTTGGTTTTCGATTCCTCCCTTGTCCCGGCCTGCGACAATTACTTCCAGTCTCTCTATATCGTTGTATAACTCGTGAAATGGTTGTATGAGTTACCATAAATCGTTCACCAATTCTTCGGTAGCTCCAACCATCCTCAAACAATATTAATGCTTGAGCACATTCTTCGCGAGTAAGATTTCTTGTTTCACGTTGCATATTGATCTACATTCATACAAAGCGGACTGACAGTGACAAAAAGCATCTGCATTTTTGACAATTACTGTTACTTTGGTTTTCCATAGCCTGCTACTTACTTTAGTGAGAAAAATGTAAATTAAAACCAATAAAATTATGTTATGCTGTAAAATGCTGTTTCTCGTTTAATAAGAAAGATAATGGAGTAAATAAAAAAACAAAATGTAAAAAAAAGATAAGGCTATGGCGTGATTTCAATTCCAACTTGATATTGTAACTGATCAACTCTACAGGGTGTTACAAGTTTTATTAAAAAAACACGCTATAATTGCTACACCCGGTATTAGTAAAAAAAAGATTTTTATTAGAATACCGTTAGTATACTAACATTGTGGATGGCACAACCTGTCATTAAAAAAAAAAAAACGTCTAAATCGGATTAGTAGTTTTGATAAAATCTTGCTTTGAACTTTTGGTTATTTTTTGGTGGTGCGTTAATTTTTTGGGGAAGTGTATATATATATATATATATATATATATATATATATATATATAATTCAAAAGGGTTCAAATATTAGGAGAAAATGATTTCAATAAACGTTTTGTGTTCTGTAAAACAATAAAGGCAAGGAATGAACTAGACGATGGATCGTCGTTTTCAACGAGCAGCGAATGTCACAGGGGTAACACGCATTTTTGGTCAAATTAAAACCCAAGACGGGTTGAAAAAAAGAAACAATATTGACGTTATGCTGGAGGATTTGCCCCTGCACGAGTATAGAAACGTTATTTGGCAACGATATGGGGCATCTCCTTATAACGTTAATGCTGTAAGACATTATCTGAGTGATCGCTATAATGAATGGTTCGGGAAATTTGATACAATTTATTGGCCATCGAATAGCCCCGATTTAACTATGATGCCCTTGTTTTTCTGGGGCCACATAAAAGCTTTAGTTTATAAAATTCCCTGCTTTGATACTAAGAAGTTAAGAATAAAAATAAAAAGGGCAGCGAATCAGCTTCGAAACAGCCCTATTATTTTAGATAAAATCCCTGAGCGTGTAAGAAGGGTATACAATAAGTGTATAGAGAATGAAAGAAAACAAGTAGAAAAATGTAATATAAGTAATTAAGCTAGTTGTAAGTCGTAAGTTAAATTTTCGATAAAATCTGTTATTGTGTTAAATGCGTTACTGTTTTATGTCCGTAAAATGTTATTTTTGTCTTTTCTTTCCACATTGAAAGAAGTTTCTTCACAGCGTTCGATCAGTTTTCGCATGTAATTCCATTTTCAATGCGTTCTGAATTGACTCCGCAAAAATAGCCATAGTTATTGAAACATTAGGGAATTTACACAAAATCTTACAACGTCCAACAACGAGCGTGACGTCACGATCATTCCTGCGAGCTTTATGCCGTTTAAAATGAATCGCTTGCTGTCACAACTTTAATTGTTTATTGCAAATTAAATATTGCGATTTAAGGGCTGATATTTTGTTATGTGCTGTTTCTATAGATGGACAAATATGTCATTTATATAATGTCTGTAGCTATGCGTGGCCTACCAATATATTTAATAACTTCAATATCAGATATTTTACAATAACATAATTTTCGTTAATACCTGAGAAACGGCTGAAGTAAAGGTAAGTAATATGTATTTTATTACGTTGTAATCAGAAAAACATGAGCTATAAATAAATGTGCCTCTAAAATTTTTTTTTTCAAAAAAAACACAAAATTTTTTTATGAAAATTGTAAAAAAATATTTTTTCAGTCACATTTCTAGTTTTAAAAATGAAGAAGAAATGGCCGTTTGAAAGTGTTGCAAAACAAAATGAACAGACTGTACATTCAAAATATATTATAAACAAGAATTACTCCATATTTAATTAAAATGTTTTAACAAACTGAATCACTTCAACTACCATTTTTTGCCTATTGTAGTCGATAACTGTACTTAACTTCTTTTAGCGCATCAAAATAAGGTATTTTTGATGTTTTAATTATTGGATATGCTAAAAGTTGTACTAGTATTTTAAAACGTATTATCAGATCAGTATTACCATAATAAAGTTAGATTGGACAGAATATTCATGATTGTATCAATGTTGGATTGCCTCAGTATTTCTATTCCAACGAGATTAGCGACTGTGTGTAAAGGCAAAATGAAAACAGATTTAATGTTAAAATAGATTCCTTAATCGAACACCAATTAGTGCACCAAACAGAATAATATACATTTAATTTATTGTCGTTGTAATTAACAATCCAAAATTAGATTTTGGATGGGTGACCACATTAATGAGAATATTCGTTTATAAGGATTAACATCCACTAGGAGGCACGTATACAATTATATACAGCTAAACTTGATTCTTTCCTTTATATCCGGTTCGCATAAATACGTTCCTTACTACAATACAGTTAAGCCTGTCTGTAATACATTAAACAATGTATGATATACAATGCCACAGAAAAATATAACACTACAAAAGTTCGGAGGAAATCAGACCATATTTTGGTTCGACAAAATCACACTAGATAGCGCCACTATAAAGTAAATAAAACCGCCATTTTGATTAATCAAGTTAAAGTCAATTGAACAAAAAGTTGCTTTAAGTTGATGTTTTAAAAATTTTATTTGGCCGCCATTTTAAATTCATACCATAATTTTACTAGTTTTTCTTTATATCACACTTAAAACTGGCACAAAATTTGAAATTAATCTAATAAGTATTTTTTTCAGGTTGATTTTTTAAATATTTTATTAAGCCGCTAATTTGTTTCACCATCTCGGATTCGTAATAAGCTGAATCCAAGTGATAATAAAATTTCAGGTAAATTGAAGGGTTTTAGAATTTTTGTTTTAATTTCACTAGGCCGCCATTTAGTTTCGACCCATTGGATTTTTACCAAAATGTTACCAGGTCATTCTCATATGACCTTTAATTTTTGCCAAACATTTGAAATCAATCGGTTATGTAGTTTTTTAGCTACGCCGCGAACAGACAGACCGACGGAATTGAGATATCTTTTTTTTGGTATCTAGTTACCCTAAAACGTGGAAATCCGTAAAGAATTAGAACATTTAATAATTACAATAATTCTTTTTTACAAGGGAACTATTAAGAATAGTATTCTCCAAATGTCACTCTAGGCGTAGCAGTAGGTTTCACGTTGATTTATAAATGCATTAAAGCGGTTTTTGTGGCAAACGGCTTGATTTGATGGCTACGCTTTTAATCATTTGACCCGAGTTCTGTTGCGTTATATTTTTCTGTGAAAATGCTCTAATTAACTAGGCATTGCTTACCACGGTACAGCAAAGCAGTCTGCTGTACCTCAGTAACCTTTTTATTTCATATTAGGCGTTAGTGTAATATATTCCTTACCACGATGCGGCGAAACTACTTTTTGTATCGCGGTAAGCAATGAAACTCTAATAATAGTCCAAGAATAATCACATTATTTACTATTGTTACCAGTTTTCTACAATTTGAAAGTAATGCCATTTAAAACACGTATTCAGATATATACCAAGGGTTCTGTTTCATGGATAATTTATGGTATAATAAAAGGCATACTAGGAAAGTACGCCTTACAATATTTGATTGTTAGATAGATAAATAGACAGATGAACGGATGTGGATTTAAATTAATGCTTGTAAAAATAACTTACCATGATAACAATTTACTCTTTCTCTAGATATGGATCGGTCGTAAGACAGAAACATTGCAATTAAGAACAAATCACCCTACCAGATTTTTACAGATCTTTGTGTTTTAAGGTCCCTAGATGCTGAAAAATATTCGGCTATAAGATTTAAATAAATTTTATTAAACCTTTCTTTAAACACCTTTTCGACGACGCATTTTCCAAGGTCAACTGCAATATCTCGAATTGGACTGAACATGTGGCTTGTTTGCTAGACTAATGTTTTTGTCGGCAACCCACATCCATCTGTCACACTGAAGATATGTAATTTATGTAGAGCAGCAGGATCAAAAATATCTCTACGATGCTTTCTTTATATGTGTACCATAATTGGATAAATTATGATTTATAATACGCATTTTGTAGCATATACTTTACCTCCAAATGAGCCATTTTGCCTTCTCCGAAACCGAGTATTCTGTATTATTTTTGCAATTAATATAACGTCTCCTGTGTGACATATTATCTTCTATCGAAATTCACCGTTTATATTGTATTTATTTATTTGTTGCTACCCGATAACCCAAAACAAGTTTGAATTTATTCGAAATAACCCAAGGGATAATCCAAAATACTCCAATTTAATTTAATTAAATAAAGCTAACTAGAAATTATCCGAAAAACAAGCAGAAGCGGTTTAAATGTAAAGTGGCGGAAGACTATTTTGCATCTAAATAGTGCCATTTCCTGTTTATACAAGAATTTATTTATTTAACTAATATTTAAACTAAAAATAAACAGCAATGAATTTCTTTTAATTTAATGTTACATTGTCGTAAGAAATTGTCGCCGCACAAGCAAAAATACAAATATTTGCTCGAATAGTTTTGATGGCTTTCGTTTTATGGAAATCATTCTAAATATGGCACTTTAAGGCATAATTGAGAGCTTATGTTGGTGAAGGTCTCGTAAGGAATAGATACCGCGTTATAATTAAGATGGGGTCCCACTTAATAGACGCACGGAGAAACCCCTTTTTAACTTCAAAAACGGAGGAAGTTTTCAATTCGACCTGAATGTATTTTTTATGTATGTCAAATTGTAGAAGATATTTCTTTAATAAGTATCCCATGTTCACAGATAATTTTTCTGCAAAATTTAAAATCAATTGTACAGAATTTTTTAACCGCATGAAACCTATATTAGTTTTAATCTACTCCATGGGTCCGCATATTTCCTAACCCCAAATTATACACCACTTTAACATAATGACAAGAAGAACGTTAACGAAAACCATTTAGAAAGTTAATATGGGTATCATACAGGATATAAAATTTATATGTGTCCTGAGTATAATACAACAAAGTTGCGTAACGTCGACAATTAAAAAAAAATTCTTTTGTTTTTTTTTTACTGGATTCTAACCCCAAATAATACACCACTCTAGCATAAAAAGAAGAAGATCGTTAATAAAAACCATTTAGAAACCTAATATCTGGGAAGTATCTACGGACCAACGTAGTAGGTAAAGACTGATAATATGGGTTTCATGCAATATATAGAATATATTTATATTATTTATATTTTTATATTGTATATATATATATATATATATATATATATATATATATATATATATACATACAATATCATACAATACATTGACCTGAATGCCGGTCACACGAGGTGACATTACGCAATAGCGACGAGACCTGATATTTCGCAGGATGCAACATCAGGAGGAAACACTCTACGTGACTTTACCGTGGGAACAATGCTGATGCTTGCAAATATGATAATATAAATACTCCAACTGTGACGGCGGATTCATCCCTTAACGGAAAAAGAACCAACCCTCTCAAGTGAAGAGTCCTCACTCGACGACAGGAACGGAAGGAACATCAAGTGAAGCCCCTTGTTGCCCATAGTCGAGAACAAGACAATTCATGTATCTTGGAGTGTTTTCGTAAGTAACGAATCATCTCTTTTATTTTTAAAATTGAATTTTGTGTTTTGACGTGATTTTTGTTGAATTTCCGTTCGAAAATCTGATATTTCCCTGTTAGTTATTGCTTATTTCTTTTATATTGAATAATATTTTAAGAAAAATGCCTGATACACGTTCTCAAACTAGTAGCGCAGCTACTGCCACTGTGGCACAAGATTCAAAAAATACTGTTACAGAAGCTATCGAGCCCTATAAATTATCCGAGATATTTTCCATTATCCCGGAGTTTGAGGGAGATCAAATCTCGTTAGGAACATTTTTAAATGCTTGTGACTGTGCAAATGATATGGCAGTCGCAGACCAAAAAAAATTATTAGTGATTTTCGTAAAAAATAAACTACGAGGTAGAGCGGCTCAACTTATAAACTCGAGAAACCCTTCTACTTATGCCGACATTAAACAATTACTCACCTTGCATTTTGGCGATACAAGGGACCTCTCCTCACTGATTCAAGACCTGCAACGTCTTAAACAATTATTTAACCAATCTCCCCTAACATTTTTCAATCGTTTGCAAGTACTCCACGCAAAAATGCTTGCAAATATTCAAAAAACTCCTGGTCTAAGTCCTGAACAAAAAAACGCACAGTGTTCCCTTATTGACACAATGGCCCTTAATACCCTCCTCACAGGATTAGAGCCACGCCTTGGCCAGATTATCAGGGCTGGAAATCCTTCAAATCTTATCGAAGCCCAAATAAGAATTAGACGAGAAATACAATTATCGTATCTCGAAACTCAGAAAAACCCTAAACCAGCACCCATCTCAATTAGACCTAACCTTTCGGTCAGAAAAACCCCTTCTCAACCCCAAAGGTGTTTCAGTTGCGGACGTTTGGGACATATGGCTAATGAATGCCGTGCCCAACAAAATCAAAGCTATTCTAATTTTGGTACAAATTTTTAAAATAGACCTAATTTCCAAAATAATACTAATTTCCAAAGACCAGGTCCTTCCCAAAATCAACCCTTTAACCAATCCGAACCATTTGCTACTTCCCAACAAAATCAGTTATCCCAATTTCGCGCCTCAGGAATGCAAAGAAACCCTAATTTTCAGTCCAATCAACATAGAACCCTTCATATGAACTATAACCCTCAATCCCATGAATATAACCCCGACCAATATGTAAATGATTCATATGATAACCATTACTGTGATTATGCCCAGAACAGTCCGATTACCGCACATATAGTGCAGACAATCAAGGATTTTATGAAAATTTCGAACCAATCCCTGATAACGAAAATTATCAAAATTTTCTCGGACTCCCGAACCAAAACCACCCCCCGAACAACACCAATCAATCTGTAGACCCATTACAAGAAGTCCAGGATCAGATTCAGACTTTCAATCTAGACGACATGAACCCCAATTTGAATTTTACAGAACAGAGCTTTCTCTAAATCCCCTACTCGCAGTAAATTCAAAAAATCTGTACTTCATTAACGACGCATCAAACAAATATAAACTCTAATTAACACTGGAGCGGGTATACGCATTTTCACCCGAAAATATAACCATTCAGGGAATCACAAATCAAAAACTTCAAATAACCGAATCCACTCTTGTACCATTTAATGCAGGTGACCCCCATAAGGTTTTTATTTATAATTTGGATATAGAATTTGACGGAATACTTGGATTAGACTTTTTAGAACATTATAAATATATAATTGATTTAAAATCTAATTTCAAAACAATACCTTTGCACAAAGCGGGCAACAAACTTGAGAGCTTCTCTGAAAAAAATAAAAACTCCCGAAACAAAATTTCGATAGAAGGACGTACAGAAAAAATTTTCAGGTTAAAATGCGACCTTGCTGATACAGATGCCATACTATACGCACAAGAAAAAGAAAAACTTAGACTGCCTTATGCCCTCGTTAAAATAGACAACACCATTTTTGTCAATTTTTAGCATCAATCATAAATTCCAATGTCATCCCAAAAGTCATCGACTTCTCTGACCTCCAAATAGAACCTTTACAAGTTCTTGAACCAATCTTTAATTTTAATACTAGCGAACATTGTAATACGGAACCTATTGATAGAATTCAATTTATAAAAACCCAATTAAGAACCGAACATCTAAACGAAGAGGAACGAGAAGAAATCACTCAGCTTTGCCTTGAATAAGCCGACATATTTTACGTCGAAGGTGATAAATTAACCTTCATTAACGAAATCAAGCATACCATCGAAACGAATAATGCTAGGCCCATTTACACGAAATCCTATAGATACCCACAGGTACAAAAAGAAGAAGTCAAAAAACAAATTGGAAACATGTTAGATCAAGATATAATACGCCCAACGGTCTCCCCTTGGTCACCTTCCGTTTGGGTCGTTGCCAAAAAACTTGACGCTTCCGGGAAACAGAAGTGGCGTGTCGTTATCGACTATAGAAAGCTTAATGAGCTCTCTGTAGATGATAAATACCCACTCCCTAACATTTCAGATCTTCTTGACCAACTTGGCAAATGCCAGTACTTTACCACCCTCGACCTGGCGTCTGGATTTCACCAGATTGAGATTCACCCCGACGACATTCCCAAAACCGCTTTCTCAGTCCAGAATGGCCATTACGAATTCGTTCGTATGCCATTTGGGCTTAAGAATGCACCGTCCACCTTCCAGCGCGTCATGGACAATATCCTGTTGGGCATTCGGTAATGAACGTTGCCTGGTTTATATGGATGATATAATCATCTACTCGCCTACCATTCACACCCATTGACTAAAGGAAATATTCAAACGACTTCGCAAGGCTAATCTAAAAATTCAGCACAGACAAGTTCGAATTCCTGCGCAAGGAAGTTGCATACCTCGGGCACCTCGTCACGAAAGATGGCGTAAAGCCGAATCCAGCAAAAGTCGAATGTATTCGAAATTTTTCTCCACCCAAAAGTCCCAACGACATTAAATATTTTCTAGGACTCGCAGGCTACTACCGACGTTTTATTCCTAACTTCGCTAAAATGTCAAAGCCTCTTACAAAACTTCTTCAGAAGGATATCGAATTTTTATTCGACACTGAATGCAAGACTTTCTTTGAAACTATAAAGCAAGCCCTTATGTCTGACCCTGTATTGATATACCCTGACTTGATGACTTGACTGATCTCTTTGGTAGGAAATTTTACTTGATAACAGACCACAGACCGCTAATATGGCTCTTTTCTATAAAAGATCCAGGGAGTAGGCCAAGATGACGCTTAACACTCGAAGGTTACAATTATAAGATCGAATACAAACCTGGTAAAATAAACAAGAATGCAGATACACTCTCAAGACTTAAGATAACTATTTTGAAGAATGCGCAAAACTATAAACTAAGATAAACGTTTATGCCACCAATGACGAAGAAACCGAACCTGACGAAACAGCAGAAAATAATACTGAAGACGAGGATCAGGAAATACACGAAGATTACAACATCTCTTTTACGTCCTATTCAAAGCCAAAAACGATTTTAAAGAATCAAGCGTATATTGCGTGGAAAATAATGTGGAACTGCCTATTTTAGAAATGCTATCTTACATCTTAGCAGATAAAGATGTAAAATTTAAAATATGTCAAGATCTCATCCGAACGCCAGATGAAGAAGAACGACCACAAATACTAGACCATTACCATCGAGGAAAGTTAAAACTTCCTTCACAGAGGTATAAACGAGACCGTTAGGCGTATAAAAGTACAATACAACTGGCTTAATTTGGTGAAAGACGTCGAGAAACTAATAAAGTGTTGCGAAACTTGCCAAAAGGTAAAATTTTGCCGAAAAAATCTGAATAGACCATTAGTTATAACAGAAAAACCAAAGACGCCATTCGAAAGAGTAAATATAGACATTTTCGAATATCCCACTAGAAACCACGCTCTTACCATAAGAGACGAGTTAACGAAATTTACTGAAGCCTATCCACTTTCAGACAAATCAGCGAAATCAGTCGTCAACACCCTTTTAGTGTTCTTTCAACACTACGGTACACCCCTTAGGATCCATTGGGACTATGGCCGTGAGTTCAATAACTCCCTTCTAAAAGACCTTTGTTACCTCTTCGATATAAAAATGTCCTTTTCAAGTGTTAGTCACACACATTCTAATGGCTCAGTTGAAAGATTTCACGCGACACTCTCCGAAATGATTAGAGCCAATCTCGCCGAGAACCCAGACAAACATCCGTTTAACGTCCTCCTATATGCCGTCATCTGCTACAATAACACGCAAAACTAGACACACGGATTTACACCCTACGAACTGCTATTCGGGCATACATCTAGTAGACCACCCGAAACCCTGTACAACCAAAAAAAACTAATATTAAAATACGTACGAGACCCGAACAATAAAATAAACTATCTTTACAAACTTGCAAGACGAAAGACAGAAAACCAAAAAGAAAAAGCTAAAATAAGATTCGATTAGTCTGTTTCGAAAAATCCATATGAATATAACATTGGAGATAAAGTATACGTAAAACAATCGTAAATAAGAACGAAAGCCGAAAACCTTTTCAACGGACCTTACCGGAAATTACCGAAATTTTCCAAAATTCAGCCACTCTCCTAAATCCCCAAACAAATCAAACTTCTAAATTTAATTTCGATAGCCTAAAGCCGTATTCTGAATAGATCTTCTTTTCAGATTCTCCTGGCTGATCGTAGCTACCCTTTCGCAATACTCCATCACACCCATTAATAATACTGTAGGAATATTCCTCCATGAAGAAGGAACCATTAAAATTTTTAACAATAAATGGACTCTTCTTGTCTACAAAGAACTTCAACCCATAAAAGACGCAATAGTCAAAAATGATAAAATCTTAGACAATCTTTTGAATACCTTTATATCTGCAGAAACACCCCGAATGATCGCATTCAAAGGAGAAATCCAAACTCATGTTAGTCTTCTAGGCCAAATCTCCGATTCAGTAAACCTCAAATACAGAGAAACAATAGCCGATACCCAAAATTATGCCGAACACCGATCAAAACGCGAACTTCTTAATGGCTTAGGAACAGTTTGGAAAACGTTAACAGGCAATCTGGACGCCTCAGATGGCGAATACTATAACCAATGTATTGAGAAAATTACTCACGACGAACTATACATTGAGACCCTAATGAAAAATCAAATATCCGTAACTACATCGGTTATTAAGAGCTTTAACACCACTTTACAAAAATTACAAATAGACGAGGAGACATTTAACGATAACGTAGAAAATATTCAAAAAGCAATTGTAGACATCAGTGACACTGTTGCCTTCTACCAAGCTAAGGTAAATGTTTTAGATTTATGCGAATCACTAATGGAAAGTTACGCTTTCATAGAAAACTATCTTAATGACATCCTTAATGCTATAACATTTGCACGCCTTAAAATATTACATAGTTCAACAGTAACACCACTAGATTTGATTAGCTTTATAAGACAAATCTCTCAAGGTCTTCATAAAAATAATTTACCCCTACCGGTCTATTCCGATAGCATTGCTAAATACATAGATATCATCGAATTAGAAGCTTATCAATCCGAATCTAAAATAATAATTGCTCCTAAAATTCCGTTAGTAGAACGTGAAACTTACACTTTATACCATATTTATCCAATTCCCATGTCAGATGATCGAACAGGGTTTCATCACATCATTTCTACTACGCAAAAATATGTCGCTAGAGATGATGATTCGATGCTATACGTTTCACTCCCAAGTTTGTACAATTGCAAATCTCTTGGGTTAAATCAGAAAATCTGTTCCAACGTACTTCCGCACCCAATAGACACTGATTCCATCTGCGAGGCTCAACTATTAAACCAATTAAGCCACCAGCTACCGAGAACCTGCCAATCAAATCTGTTGCTTGCACGAGAATACAATGTTCAGGAAATTGACCAAAACCTTTGGTTAATTTGCATCTCCAACCCACTGCCAATCACCGTCCAGTGTGAGAGAAAAGAAGCTACCACCAAGGTCATTAATACTAACAGTCTTCTACAATTACGACCTGAATGCAACGCATTTGTAGGAAGTACCAGAGTGCATGCCCAACGCACCATCGACAACTATTAGAATGTGACTTACCGCAGCCATCCTATAGAAATTCCATACAAGTGCTGCGAACATCTTCCAGAAAAACCTCAACTAGCTATCAAACCACTAAAGCTTAACAAGTTGGATATCGGAGAGTTGAACATAGCCCAACACAAACTCGATCACTATTCCGAGGAACTTGACAAGATCATCAACCAGCCATTTAATAGCAAACACCTGCCCTGGTTCACAGTAACTACGATAGTGTTTATCGCTCTCTTAGTCTCCACCTACGTCATGTGCAAATGTCGACGCAAGAAGCTGCCGATGATCACCATGAGCTCACCTAACGATGACTAGCCCCCAGCTCCGAAGCCTTTGAACCGGAGACACACGAGGTTGACCAGTATTCTTCCCAGGAGAAGACCCAGCCTGCACTTAAACTCATCTATGGAAGAGGAAATGGAACTCCAAAACGAAGCCTAAAAGTTGCCGCATCGCCCCAACTTTTTACTTAAAGGGGGAGTTGTTATATGCAATATCATACAATACATTGACCTGATTGCCGGTCACACGAGGTGACATTACGCAATAGCGACGAGACCTGATATTTCGCAGGATGCAACATCAGCAGGAAACACTCTACGTGACTTTACCGTGGGAACAATACTGACGCTTGCAAATATAATAATATAAATACTCTTGTGAATATAATTTTAAGTTAGTAATAGAAATAGCTAGTAATGCTGTCAGTTTGATATTTGAATTGTAATTAAATTGTTTTAATATTTTTATAATTAAGTAAAGTTTGTGTTTAATAAATAAAATCATTTTTTAACAAGTGAATTTTGAAGTTGTCGTGATAACATTTATATATATATATATATACATATATATATATATATATATATATATATATCCTGCACAACAAGGTGCAACAATAAAGTAGCGACACGATTTAAAAAAAGAAATTATTTTTTTTAACTGGAACCTAACCCCAAATAATACACCACTCTAACATAAAAACAAGACGATCGTTACCAAAAACCACTTCGAAACATAATATCTGGGAAATATCTGCGGACAAACGGAATATCTATGTGTCCTGAAAGATGCAACAATAAAATTGCGAAATGTCGACTATTTAAAAATGGTCTTTTGTTTTTTTTACTGGATCCTAACGTTAACGAAAACCATTTAGAAACTTAATATATGCAGAACAACGGAGTAAATCTACTGATAATATGGGATTCATGCAGGATATAAGATATCTATATGTGCCCTGAGGATGTCCTGAACAATTAAGTTGCGAAACTTCGGCAACTTAAAAAATACCTGTTTTTTTACTGGATCTTAACCTAAAATAATACACCACTCTAACAAACTTTTTATGTCGCGAACTGACACACAGACCGACAGACGGACCGACGGAATTAATAAAACCTTCGTCTTTTGGCATCTAGGGAGGATAAAACATGAAGATATGTAAATCCTGAGAGGGTGATTTTCTTCACGATTACAAAAATTTTATTTGGCAGCAATTTTGTTCCGCAACCTTGAATTAGTAACACAGTTTTACTAGTTGACCCCATACCACAATTAGATATGGCGCACAATTTGAAATCAATCCATTAAGTAGTTTTTTTTTTGGATTCATACCAAAATTTTACCAGTTGTTTCCAACATAATACTTGATGTTTATGCAAAATTTGATATAAATTCGATAAGCAGTTTTTTCATAATAATTTTTTTCACATTTCATTATGCCGCTATTTTGTTTCGCCACATTGGATTTTTACCAAAATGTTGCCAGGTCATCCCCATATTATGACTCTTAATTTTTGACCAAAATTTGAAGTAAATCGGGTAAGTAACCTTTAAGCTATGCTGCGAACTGACAGTCAGACAGACAGACCGACAGGCGGACCGAGGGAATTGACAAACCATATTTTTCGGCATCTAGCGACGCTAAAACGTAATCGTCGCGTCATTTTGTTCGGCCATCTTGAATTAGAATCACTATTTTACTAGTTGATCCTTATACCACAATTAGTTATGCTACAAAACTTAAAATCAAACCATTAAACAGTTTTTTCAGGCTGAATTTTTAAATATTTTATTATGCCACCATTTTCTTCCGCCATCTTGGATTCGCACCAAAATTTTACCACTTGATTTCAACATAATACTTAAAATTTCAAAATTTGAGATAAATTGAATAAAAAGTTTTTTAGTAATAATTTTATTAACATTTCACTAGGCTGCCATTTTGTTTCGCCAAAATGTTACCAGGTCATTCTCATTTACCCTTAATTTTTGAACAAAATTTGAAATCAGTCGGATAAGTAGTTTTTTAGCTACGCCGAGAACAGACAGACCGACGGAATCGAGTAAACATGTTTCTGGTTATCTATAGTCCCTGAAACGTGAAGATTCGCCCTTTTACGGGGGAGGTAAAAACACAGGTATAAGGGCGATAAAGGCAGCGAGTTTTATAATTACATTTATATTTTTTAATACCCTTTTCAAACTAAAGCATTGAGGTGTGTAATAGACATACTCCATTTGCTAAAAGGTATCTTTTTTTCTATTCCGTCATGTAATTTTATGTATACAGGGTGACCATGAAAATGTGCAACATCATGTTTCTGGTTATCTATTAGTCCCTGTATACAGGTGGTGGTAAAAGGAACATGTGACAGTAATATATATTAAATGACACTGTATAAAAATTAACTAAGCAAACAGCTCTGAGAGTGATTTATTCACCATCACAATACTTATATTATTTTTAAAAATGTAACCCTTTAATTATAGAGTAAAAAATAATGTTTTATTTATTCGGGGAAGTCGAGGTAAAAACACAGTAAATTTAGCCGCTGCTGGGGTAGAAGCTGTTTTATAGTTTACATTTAGTTTACCTAGGTGTATCTTCTATAACACGGCCATCAATAAAATCTTCATGCACTAACCTAGCCAACAGTTGCAAGGCTCCCAAAATATTTCTGCGCATGTCACGAAAAGCAAATATGTCATTGGTATGTTTGGACATTTATAAATGTCCTATTGGAAGGAAATATAGCTATTTGACTTTGGGCTCAGCGACTGGATGTAAATAGCAGTTTGCGCTTGCACAAACGAGCCCTGAGAGCAAGTGATTCGGGCGTCAGTTTTAAAACATTTAAAGCTAGCTATATATTTGGTTTATATTTAACGTAATATAAAATACATCACCTATATTTTGTAATGTCTGGGCGAGGCTTCTTTGGGCGTCGAGTTTAAAATTTCTATATTTAGGGAATAAATAAAACATTATTTTTTGCTTATTACTGATTTTTTTTTCAAGTTGGTTCTATTTTCATTTTTCATATTTTATTTCAACTGCTGGTTTTCATATTTGTATTCTCCTACCTCATTCAAAATATATGTAAAGGGACCACTCTCATTATGCTTAATATTTGCTCGAATCAGATGTGGGCAATGTGGGCATATAATAATGTTTTGTGTTGTGAAAAAATAATAAAGAGATGATTAGTTTTTTGTTTTATTGCTTTTAAAAATAAGGACAAGAAAGTAATGGCATAATTATTGCACATTTTTTTTTAATTATTTAAAATTTTTCCCAATTCATTATTCAGAATTGAAAATAAGTAAATTACATGTTAATAATTTTATTAAACAATTATTTTCCCTCTATAAAGCAGAATAGGCAAAAAAATTACCCAGCTTAAACTGCCTTTACATTATGATGAACTTGTAAATGGTTTTGTCTTTAATTTATAATTAATAATCCGGTTTGATTTATATTGCATCTTTGAATATCCACGGAGTGGCTAAAAGATTTGTGCAAGAATGAAAATGGTTTTGATGTTTTCCATTTCTTTATTATTATGTTTTTAATCCCAGGATGATTTTCTATTGTTTTTCGCGATCAAAAATGTGGATATCTTAAAAAAGATTGCTAATAAGTAGTGGCACACAACTTTAAAATTTAATTGTATTTATTTTCAATTCTTCGTCTTAAAATTTTTGAAGTTTACAGTATACATGAATTATACAGGCGTCCAGAAATAAGTTCTAAATTAGTGTTATAGGAATTTATTAGAGTACTTTCCAACGTCCTGTAGGATAGACACCAATTTCAATTTAAATGATTCTGCTTTTAGTAATTTGAAAAACTTGTTCTGTTGTTTTTTGTAGAAAGACCTAAGCTTTTCTAAAGTTACTGTTTAATAGCATGTCCTTTTTTCGGCAGTAGTTGCAGTCCAGATATCTTTGTTTTGAATTTGTATTATTTAATTGGCAATGAAATTGTGTCCTGCTTGTTGGGTTTTGCACTACCAGGTATATGTGATACTGGTCTTTAGATAAAGTCCTAACTTTGCTGAGCCCCTTATATTTGTAGCACGTACCTACAGCAAATTTAATGCTCATCATTTTTCAAGCCTCGAGCTATAAGGTTAATTTCGTCCGAAACACAGAGATTTAAGAGATTTAAATGCATGTTTCGAATTGAAGAAAGCTTTTTAAAACTTGTTCAGAGAGAGATTAATTTGGTTTTAGGCAAAAATTTAGCATATATAGCTTGTCTACCATAAGACTGTGTAGCTCATACGAAGATGAAAATGTAGCTTATAATAATGCCTTCCATTCTGGCCAATTTTTAGGAACTGTAGGTAAACTTTTATATTATATTTTAGCCGCCTCGCTATTAATTGCTAACTGGCTAATATTTAATTCATCCAGTTTATAGATAGCTGTGTATTCATTGATTTTTATCAGCCATTATTCAATATCGTCGCAGGACCTTCTTTTTCTTTGAGATTCTTCCTTTCCTGGATAGTTTGCCCTCACTAGTACTGCTTTTACTATTACTACTCCAGCTACTGTACCATTTCATCAGTTTTCTCATAATTTTACAGTTTAAGCCAGTGCTTCCCATTTCCCATACTCCGATATTCTTACGCAATTATACGACAGTTATCAACTAGTCGGTGCTGCCGGAACCCGGTCAGTAGTAGTTTTGTTAGAATGTGTTGATGTTGATTTTGATGTTAAAGTTAAATAGTCAAAAATATATGAAATATTTTTATGCCGTTGAAAGTTAAAACATTATCATGTGAGAAATTGAGAGGATAGTAAATTTAAGTGTACGCCTTAAACACAATAGTAGAAAAAAAATACAGTGTAGGACGTTTAAAAGTCACTTTTTATACTCGTGTGACTTATAACACTATTCAACGGTTCATGCCACCAAACTGTCACATCCCTGTGAAAAGTTCTATTGTGTTAATATCAGCTATATAACGGAAGTATTGTATTTTCGTTTTAAATTTGCACCAAAAATAATCTAAGTCTGTGTCTCGTGATGATTAGAATATAAGTGTTATAGGCGTAGAACTGCGAAGTTTTTAGGGGATTAAAAAAATGTTAAAAAAATCAACGCGCAAATAGATGTCGATCAAATTAAAAGCAGAAATAGTTTAGGTAATTTATTGACATCAAAAACTTGCAGAGGTCACTGCCAATGCTTGGTGTTTTTTTCGATTACATATATTAAAAAATTAACATAAATTTCAAAAAACTGAGACACACGTCAAATGTATGTTATTCTTTTATAGACAAAAATGTTTTCCACTCTACAGTGTAGCTCTAGGTTAGGATAATCTCTTAAAAAGATTAAAAAGGCAAATATTTTTTAATTCCATTATCTAAACTGTAAAAAAAAACGGTAAAACTTATTTTTTTTCTATATATTTTATATTGAGGTACTCTAGAAAGATGAAACAGCTCCTTATAACTAAATTTAAAGTTTTTTTAACGGTAGGAGATGCCAAATTTGTATTATTTTTTGTTTATATAATTTTTTTCGACCACACAGAACTTTTCATATTTTTAGAAAAAGGCAAAACTCATCAAATCTTTAACTTGAGACCATAAATTTTCATTTGAGAATCATTGGCGTTTATACATATACAGGAAAGTATTTTGTTTGCAAAAACACACTTTTAAAATTTAAAACATATTGTCCTGTAGCCGATTACGCTGGGACCCTTTGTAAAATGAGTTAGTTATAGTTACAAAATGTACTACACACAGCTGAACATGAATTGCTTTGACTCTCACGTCTTCACATTAATTTTAAACATGGTCTAATGAACTTCTATTTGAGTCATGCTAGTGAATTTTACATACGTACTAAAAAATATTCTCAACTGAGACACGTGTCTCGAAACTAAAGCATTCACATACGGTGTCCTTTCAATGCCCAATCCTTTGTACGGAAAAAGACATTACTATTCTATCAAAGTTAAAGGGTGAAATATAACTCCAAACTGCAGGGTCTGTTTTCTACAAACTGTACTGGTCAATATGTTTTTATGTGGAATCGCAAAATCAGGTGTGAGGGTTTGGTACACAAATAATGAACCAATCTCAAATAACAAAAGCCGTATATAATAGAAAAAAATCATGATATAGCGAGGATCAAACTTTTTGTTTTTCAAATATTGTAATTCAGCAAATTATCAAATAATATGCATATAGTAAAATATTTAAAAATTTAAATTAATTAAAACTAATTTAAAAGTTTAAATTAGAAGTCATATTCGGTATTTAAAATCAGTAAATAGTGCGACAAAATGAATTAACCTATATAAAGAGTCTTAAATTTAAATCAGGTTAAATCAAAAATATTTTACTTACATTCACCAAATAATTAAATCTATAGTCTTTTTTACAAATCATGTGACAAGCGGAATTTTTTTTTCTCACTTTCAATATTAAACATTATCTGAAATAGTTCACTAAGTTCGCTTTAGAAAGAATTATCAAATATTAGTTATAACAGTTAGAAATGAATCCACAATGGATTGATGACATTCAATTTGCCATAAACTGCAGCTTCTTTACTACTATTTGAGAGAGAAGGAGAGAGAGAGACCTTACTTTTTATTTTAAACACTTCTCTGAGATTAATAGAGAAAGATGTACTTTATTAGCTTGAACTCTTGTTTCACTCTGTAGAATTGTGAAACAAATACGAGAATAAGGATTGCATTTTTTGGGTTTTTATTTTCCAGGACGGTTACTTGAACCAAACTGATTAAAATACGAGGCTTTACACACTGATGAGAGCTATTATAACAAAATAACAAGTTATTACAAGAGACGTTCACTTTGGGGATCAACCAGCCGTGGCAATTACACAAATTGAACTGTTTACTCCACACGAGATTTTACACACAACTATAACTTACACAAGGAGAAAATGAAAAGATACATTCTTTTCCATACTAGTTTTACATACTTTTTTAAAAACGTTACGAGCAGCGATGTGATGGGCAAACGCCCAGGTCTAATATTCAAAGTCAACTGCTGAAGAAAGAAGGGCGCGCGGCGCCAGTCCACTAGATCAACTTGGCGTTTCGTCTTAGATAGAGAGAAACTTATGTGGTTTTCCAAAGTTATGAAAAAGATACAAGGACTTTTGCATATATATTATTTGGTAGTTTTGTTTTCTCACGCACACAAACGTTTGGCTTGTTTTTTATTAGGGCTGTCTTAAAATATAATATTGTGCGTTTGAGGAGAATATGCATGTTTCTTGAACAACCATTACGTTTTTAAATGGAAGCCCTGCATTAAGTGTGCCATTTTTTTATTAAAGTAACTATATATTAGTGATTATGTTAGTCTAGATGGAACTAGTTGTACTGAATTTGCCCTTTCTAACAACATTTGCATATGTATATACACGTGAGAGACCGTGTATGTCCAAATGGTATAAAAAGTAATTTTTTTTATAAGGTCTGCTTAAATCCCCGGTTTTATCAAGTTTCTTCATTTAAATCTAAATAATCGATAAAAGGTTCACCTAAGATAAATATCGGTTGCTGACATACTGTAAGGAATATATCGCTTCGGGTTTCCTATAATACCTTTTTCACGACAAAGTTGAATTTCCAGTCGGGAGAAAGGTAAGCCAGGACAAATCCTCCTATTCCTCCAGGAATCAACGAGTTCAAATAGTTCGTTAAATCTATCATAAATATTTTAAAGAGAAGTTTAACTGCATATATCGCTTATACAATAAAATGTTATTTTATTTTACATATGAACATAATAGCAGAAAGTAATGTCGTCTCAAAAGATAAATGAGAAAAAATATTAGCAAATAATTGAGTTGACCGTGTCTACGGTAGGCTATTATAAGAAGCGGGATGAAGACTTTTTATAAATGCAGGATTTTGTTGCAAGTATTTTTTTAGCAAATAAATGGAATTTAAACAATTGCGGCCTCTGGGTTCCGCCATATTAAATTGCTTTAAATCTGCAGCCCGTAATAATTGCTGATATTTTAGTTTTTGGCCCCTTACTCGTTAAAATTCGTTAAGCTGTTTGGTTTGTACGAGGTAATTATTATTTTTTAAATAATTGCTTATATCTGGGACACGCTGTGTACTATAATTCCATATGTATTTACCGGGTGTCCAAAAAGTTTTACTATGGACTAAGATTTCGAGTGCGTAAAAAACGAAGTAACCCTAAAAAGTTTAAGACTTGGCCGTTTTTAGCCATAAATTAAAATTTGAATTGATTTTTTTTGGTTAACTATTATTTCATCATAAAAATAATTAAATAGTTTTTAAATAACAGATTCTGTTAAAGCAAAACAGCCCAGAATCTTAGATTTACAAGCATTATGTACACAAACCACTAAAGAAACATCGCAAATGAAAACAGATGACCACCAAACGGTAGACAACAATAGCCTGAAGAAAGATTTAAAAATGAAATGGAAACAACACTAATGATCTGGACACATAGTATGCCCATCAGAAGGCCAGTACAGACTAAACACCAACACCATAATTCAAATAATGAATGATAAAATTACGAAAGTATATATAATCAATCTCGTAAATAGACATACCGTGATCTATACAGCAACGACATGGATATTAAAATGCATAAAAAGAATGAGGGATATTAAGGATTGAAAGGAAGGCTGTCCCCCTTATGTGCGAACAATACTCAAGGCAGGGTTTCATTTGCGAAGCGTAAAGGGCAGGAGAAAACTATTTTTAAGCTCGGAAAAGAGAATCCAATTTCTTCGAGGCTGCTTTGGCAATTGAGGCGATGTTATCGTGCCAGCGAAAATCTATCTCAAAGTGATACCGACTAGGCTAAAGGAACTTTTGGCTTTAAGCATTTCAGTATTCATTTGAATGCTGTGGGTACTGGGGATAATTTGTGAGTTCTTTGCTCCCCATTCTACAATTTTAATGAGGTCCTCGGTTAGAGATAGTAACTACTCTACGCTTATCATCAATTTTAGTGTTGGAGGCAGGTTTGGGGAATTGTATATGGGAGTGAAGTATACTATCATGAGCATAGCTGAATAATAGTATATATAGAATAGATTGCCAATAGAAGAAAGCAGATTATTGATGTGCAGGAGGAATAGGGTAGGTGTCAACACTGAATACTGTGGAACGCCTCCGTTGATTTGGCGAACGTTTGATGAATCGCCGTCAACCACTGCAGAAATATTTTTGTTGGAAAGAAAACTGACAAACCAAGTACAAAGTTTTGGAGGAAAACCATAGGCAGGAAGTTTGTTAAGAGGTACGTCATGCCAGTCTTGATCAAATGCTTTGGATATGTCGAATTCGATGGACTTATTCTAATTGTGAATTATCGAGGAAAGAAGATCTGATTTGGATTTTTAGTAGCGCAACCCGTATTGTCCACCAGGGAACCTTTCAAGGTAATTTAAAAGATCATTATTGATATACTTCTCCATTGCTTTACTCACAACTGGGAGGAGGGATATGGATCTATTAGTTAGAAAGTAGAGTTTTGAATCCCTTTTTGGGGACAGGCTGTTCACGTGCAGATTTCCAGTTTTCCGGAAATATATCCTTGTCATAGGACATTTGGAATAACCTAGTAAGGATAGAGGCCAGTTCAGAAGCACACTATTTTAGGAATATAGCTGGAATACACAACAAATAATAAAAGATAGCACACCTAACTGACAACGAAGAATAATAAGATAAATAAAATAAATCACACCTATACAGAATAACCTAATACATAAGCGAAAACATGGCAAAGAAAATATCCCAACACATTGAAAGTTTATTACAAAATAACAAACAATCCACTCTGTAGATATTAAATTAATAAGATACAGTCGAACAAAAACTAGCAATAAGGCCCAAAAATATACCATCAATTACCGAACCATCATACCATGAAACAGCAAACTGGTTTAACCCAGAAGAAAGATAAAGAAAAAAAAATATCTAGTTTGTAATAGCATAATAACAAAAGAACAAAAAGTGTGTAGAACGAATAGTCAAGGATACAAGGTACAGGTAATTATAGATAGTATTACCATAAAGCAACTAAGTAAATTTATGCACTACTTATATAGATTATAAAAAAGCATTTGACTTGGTACCATGCATATTCACGCTTAGTGGCCTATTAGACGCATCTGGAAAACTAAAGAATAGATTACTTTGAAAAATTAGCTCTGGCTATAGATGAACAAAACCACAGCTTAGATAGTACAAAACTCTCTTTTTAAAACATATTAAATTGCGCGGTGTTGCCGCTTCTACCTTAAACTGGTGGCAACGTCCGTTTTCTAAATGGAATGTCTTATATATTATTGCATTTTCGTGTTGTCCTGAATATTCTAAAACCTTTTTGTGTTATTTTTTCTATACCTAAATTCAGCTGTTTTCGAGAAAACGGCGCTTAAAGACTGACATGTTTGACCTGTAACTCCCAAATCACCTAACTTGCAACGGAATCCATTTCGCTTTCCTATCTTAGTTTTTAATTATTTATTTCCCCACGCTAGTTTCTGGTTTGACAGAAATGATGAAATGGAAAATTTGACATTTCCTGTTAGAAACGAAATTGCAGTCAGGAGATATATGACTAAAACTAAGAAAGTGCAAACCATTTCATTGCAACTGTCGTTTGGAAGTTACAGAGTTTTATATGGTCAAAAATCTCAATTTTCGAGCGAAAACAGTTGAATTTAGGTATAGGAAATATAACACAAAAAGTGTAGTAATAACTTACTATTCAAAGATCTTTGTGAACTATTTAACATAAAAATTGACCTTCTTTAGCGTAAATCACCCTCAGTTTAAAGGGTCCATCGAATGATTCCTTGCAACTTTGTCAGAAATGATTAGAGCGATATATCCGAAAACGCTACAAAATACCCCTTTAATGTATTAACTTACGGGGTGCTATAATAATGCCAAAAATAAAAAACACGGGTTTACGCCGTTTAAACTTAACTTAATCACACGTCAAACATACAACCAGGGAAATTTAATATCGAAATACACAAGAGAACTTAATCAAAGACAGAACGACAAAAAGAAATAGCGAAAGTTAGTTTCGTGTAACACGTATCTAATATCCCTGAACACAAAATAAGCGTTAAAGAGTCACAAGTAAAATCTAAAATTGAAAACAAATTCAGTGGTCCTTTCGAAATTACAGAGGTTTTTCAGAACTTCGCCATTATTCTTATCAGTCAATTTCGATAGACTAAAACACTATTTTGAATAGGAACTCTTCTTCATTGATGAGTTGACGAGCTGTTTTCGGTAGGCCTGTCTCAACACCTATAAACAACACACTCGAACCATTTTTCCATGAGGAAGGATCTGTCAAGGTGTTATAATTTTTCCTACATAAAAGAAGCTATCGCAAATAATGATAAAATCCTAGAATGCTATCTTAGAGGTCCGAAATACTAACTCAGCCTGCTTAATCTAATGTCCGATTCTGTCAGTTTAAAATACATAGAAATAATCGCGGATACGAAAAAATATAGTTACAGAGAAAGATGCGGAATTTTTAACGGTACAGGCACGGCGTGGAAATCCATAACTGAAATCGTTGTTGCCCGGCAGTGAATAGTTTAATCAATGCATTGAAAAATTTACTCGAGACGAAAGGCTTCTCAAAAATAAAATATCGGTCCAGTAATAAAAATGTTTAACGGGTCAATACTAAAACTTCAAATAGACGCAGAATCATTTAACCGAGACACAGATGAGATCCACAAATCGATAATGCACAACTTCGATGATCTTGCACGCACCAGATAAGAAATTAGATTTATGTGAAACATTATAGGATAGTTACTCCTTTATAGGCAACTTTCTTAATGATACTCTAAATGCGACATCATTCGCTAGACTAAATATCATAGATAGTTCAATAATAACCTCATGAGATCTAATTCATAGACCTAGAGAACTGAACCAGTTAACAAAGACGTACCAGATATCTGCTTCTTACATAAGGATTTCGACCAAACTTTCTGAACAGTGTCAGAGCCACTGCCAATTACACTAAAAAGTGAAGGAAGAGAGGTCAAGACAAGTACCATCAATTTCAATTTCTTTCTTATAATTCAACTAAAAGGTACTCATTGATAAATATCAAAATGATAATTATAAAAGTCACCCAGACATATTTCCATAAAAGCTCTGCCAACACGTCTCACATTCTAGATCTTAAACCCCGAGAACTGAACAAGATAGACGTAGTAGATCTCATTATTGTCCAGCATAAATTGAACCAATACTCTGTTGAACTGGACAAAGTAATCAATCAGCCTTTTGTCTATAAACACATATTTTGGTTCACGATCGGCACGATAGTCAGCCTACTCGTCCTGTGCATACTATGTAAGTGTCGCCATAAAAGACTACCCGGCATCACTATGCATAGCTCAATTAGATGAGACCACAACATCGAAAGACAATCAAACTAAGACTAAGCAGGGGCAAGCATTCTTGAGAAAACACGGCTAGCTATTCTCCCTCAATTCGAAGGATAAGAAGAAGATGAAGACCAACTGTAGGCTGAACTCACAAAATTTAACGCAGGGTTGTATCTTTTGACCAAAAGGAGGAGTTGTTTTATACAAATGTTTAACCTGTTTACCCAGGGTCACCATCACACGCTTGTCATGTTATACCAACAACCTAATTTCCACGAAATCAGGTTGCATCAAATCTCAAGAACAAAAAATTCGCCAATCATTTCATTAATCAATCAGCCCATTGATATAGCTAATTGTTCCAAACGATAAAAGCTATACACCCTTGAATTTATCAAGTGGAGAAGCAACAGAATATAAAATAAATAAGCAACCGGATACGACTTGGGAAAATAAAGTGTTACACGGGAAATACCCAACAACATTAAATAGCAAAACAATAGATAAGCAAGCCTCAGTATGGTGTTTGAAACATGGTACCTTATATCCGGAAACCGAAGGATTTATCATAGCCGTATAAGATCGAGTTATTGGCATAATTATAAATAAGAATGCGGGGGTCCAGGATATTTGTAGGATGTGTGTGGTTTACCAGGCGAAACAATTGAACACATAACAGCTGGATGTGCGGCCTTAGCCCGGAGTATGTATTTAACAAAACACGAGGTAGCGAAAATCATACACCGCCAACTGGCATTGAAATACTAACTAGTAGAGAACTCGCCACCATTTTACAGATACTCGCCTGACCCGGTATTGGATTCCCCTGACATTTTGATGTATTGAGATCAGAACAAAAAGGAAAAAGGAGCCTGGCTAGTGGATATTGCTTGCCCACTCAGTAGCAATCTACAGACGACAGAGATAGACAAAAATCACTAATACCAGAATTTATCGATCGACATAAAACTCACTTGGCAATTGTCGGAAAAAATAGGACCAATCGTTATATCCATCAGAGGCTATCTTTACTCGAAGGCCTTATAAAAGTAATGCAAAGGGCCACCATTTTGCAGACTTGCCATATTGTGCGCAAGTTCCTCAACACAACATAGATCAAGATAAATGTCCTCTGTGTATGTATGCCTAAGTCGCTACTGGATTGAACCGATAAGGGTGTTATTAAAAGTATTTAAGCTAAATAAAATTTCTTTAAGAAAATAAACAAAAAAACTTTTTGGTCTTTTTAATTACGAAATTAAATAGGATTTCTGATTTAAAAATATTTTTATATTGTGACTTTGAAGAGAACAAAAATCTACAGTAAAAAGTAATACATTTAATTTGCCTGGTTTTTGCAGAAAACTACAGATTATGTAATACTCAAATTTAGTTGGAGTTTTTAGCCGTTCTATTAGAAGTAGCTTTCCACAGGTTTATATCAATATTCATTAAGCACAGATAAACTTATAAAGAAAACTTAAAAATTCTTTATATCATGTCGTTTTAAGGTAAAAAAATAGCTCCCGGCCATCAGCAATACGTTTTTTGATAAAACACGAGGGAAAGAGCAGTTTTTTTTCGGGGATAATACCACGAGTGCTTAAAAATTTCCGATAATCTTTCACGAATGCGTGTTTTCTTATAATTTCCTGAGTCTGAAGGACGAGGGAAACTTGTAGAGAAAACACGCATGAGTGGAAAATTATCTGGTTAATTTTTAAGCACGAATAGTATTTAGGAGGAATATTCCACGAATCAAGTCTCTGAAAAGCAGGTTTCATATTGTCAAGATTTCATTTTTTGGTTGGGTATGTAACCACACCTAACCAGATAAGTGGAAACACCATGTTTCCTAGACGACGTGGTATTTCCGCTATAATTTTTCGAAAACGCCACCAGTCTTACGGGAAAATTTGTACATGAGTGGAATATTCACGAAAATTTCTGATAGCTTGACTTCACCGAATTAATATCAAAATGACAAAAATCTATTTTCAAGTTCTAGATATTTCTCTATTATATTGCCATTTTAGTCCAGCGCATTAATATGGTTTTTTTTTTGTAAGCCCCTCAATTGATCAGTATATTCAATTCTAAGACTTAGAACTTGTCGTCAAAATTTCATGCTACATTATCCTAGGTACATAAAGGTGCCTTCAGCCATTTTGCGCGTCATAAAATTTATAGTGGAATCAAAGTCGAGACTCTAAATTAAACGTTAAATATATAATGTTTACATTTAAGGATCTGCTTTCTTGGAAGGTTAGAATGACAGAAAACAATTCTTCCTTCTAATTGTTTGATTTTAGTAGATACAGCGTTTTTGGTGCAATGAGAAGGAAAACATTGCTTAGCTGGATTAGTCGTAATTATCAGCTCTATTTATATCAAGAGATCTCAAGTTACACCACGAAAGTAAAGTAAACACTTCTTTAAAAATTAAGGCCGTAAACGCAGTGTGGATATCCTAAGAAGATAATGTGATAATAAAAAATGTTATGTATGAGCAGAACAAAACAATAGTGATTGCATCTTTAGGCTTATTAAAGTTTATATTTTAATCCATGTCCATTCTTGTATTTTTAGTCTTTTTTGAAAATTAAACATTTTTTAATCTTTTTAATAATTTTTGAATCCCACATGTCTTATCTAGATTGGGGTCTTATGTAACCATATGAAATTTTCATGATTACTTTTTTCATTTAATGATATTTTGGAACGAAAGGGAACAAAAGAGAATGAAATAAACTTTGTCATGTTCTCGAGGTTCGGCTTTCGGGTAGGTTTAAGATGACTGAATATAAATTTCGCTCGTAATTATGTTATTTTGGGGACGGCATTTTTGATGCAATAAAAAGGAAAACTCCGCTTAGGAGAATTTTGGAAGCAAGTCATAATTATTCGCCATATTTAACTTGAAAGAACTTGTTTTTTTATTTGAATATCCTGTTAATGCTAGCTTTAATATAACGTATAGATATAAAGACAATTAATTTTCTGTTAATTCCAGTGCGAATGGCCTCTGGATAGAATTTTATAATTTAGGTATATAAATCGCTGCTCGTTCTATATTAAGACGACACGGGCCAAATGCTAATTTGTTATTTAATTTGAACAAATACATGGAGGCCCAGAAGTCCGAAATAAAAAAGTGTCTTCTTTTCGATAATTTAATTTTTTATTCTTCTTTAACCATACTATACCAAATTAATGTCAATGATCTGTGTTAACGTTAACTGAAACAACTGTTTTAAAAGGTAAATCTATTTATTTAATATTATTACTTACCCGGAGATTATTACTGCCTCAGTCATTGAAATTGTCCTTCACCCTCTACTTAGCATTCTTCAAGACGATGGTAAATACTGACGAATGTATTCCAGGTAGATACCTGGTAAATTATGTAGCTCCACTCTAATTGAAGTTCCTAAAGCATCAATATTATCCGCTTTATTCTGGTAAGCTCTTTCTTTTTATATCCCAAAAAAATAATCAAGTGGCCTTAAGTCTAAAAATGTCGATAGCGATTTAATTGTACCCCAACGACCAATCCAGCGACGTGAAAAATACCGTTTAAATATCATCGGACATTAACACAAAATTGGGTCGTTTTTATAAGAGAACAACGGCTAGCATGACGTAGCCAGGGGTGGTCCTGGTGGTCTCCCTCCTCCCCCGAAACCCTAAAAATATATTGATAAAGCTATGCTTCTGCTTAATTTTCCGAGATTTGACTGTTTGGACCCCTCCCCACCCCTGAAATGAATATCTGGTTTGGACCCCCCTCTCCCCGAACCGAATTTCTGGCTACGTGCCTGACGGCTAGAGCAGGTTCAATCAGAATTTTGCTGAGATCAGAGATGATAGGATTTTCTTTAATATCCAATATCTGATCATTCCTTAAAACACCTGGCCGACCACTTGCAGGCAAATTCCTAGTTGTACCGTGTTCCTTATATCTTATTGACAATAGCCTAAAAGTTTTGGTCATCCGGATATTTTGATTTTCTCGCCGTATCACATTAATATTCAGATTTCATAGATTTCTGTCAACGGCCAGAAATCTATGATGAATACGGCATAACATTCTGATTTAGAACAAAGAAAATTATTTCATAATTTGAAAAATTAGTTTTAAAATTTTGTAGTGTAAATAGTGCAAAAATTGTAGCTGTTTGCTAGTCTCAGAGCTTCAGTTGATCCAGAGACATGTACCTGAGTTACAAGCCCCACAAAACTTTTTCATACTTTCATGACCCCCTGACTTACCCCACTTTTTTTCTAATAAAATATATGTTGAAGAAATATGGCAGCGAAAATGATATATCCAACTTATTAAAATAATTAAACGGAACTCCAAATGTATAAGTCATTATTGACCAATACATTTGGACCAATAGGGCACACCCGCAACTATGAAATAAATTAAACCATTATATTTTAATGTTCAATTCTGTCTAAATGGTAGAGTCTCCAAGCAAAATGTTATTCATATTTGTTTTAAAGTAGATTAATTTCTACATATGTACTAAAATAAATAATGTCATTTACTCGTTACGTTTAGAATCGACACTTAACAATTTCATAACATTTCATAACATATTGGACAAATTCGATAAATTTTGTCTGAAATAATAATTCTAAATTTGAGTGAGAAATGAGAGGGTGAATGAATTAGGGAAATGTTAATTAGTTTTGGAACCCAATCAACCGAGTGCTGTGATAAATTATTAAATATAAATTATTAAACCGATGCTTTTAATTTTTCGGTAAACGATTTAGTGTTAGTTGACTAAGATAATATCAAATGTAATTTGTATATATGAAACATATTCCAAAATGTGTTTCATATTATATATTTTTAAGAATATGATAACCATTGACTTATTGAGGTAGGATAAAAAGACCAATGGATAGTAGTCGATGGTACGTGAGTAAGCTGTATTTAGTATTGTTTGTTCTAAATTTCTTTTTTTTTCCAAAAAAAGATTACAACCTTAAATAAAAAAGAAATTTTAAGTAGTTGTTTGGGAAATTCACTCTGCTTATATCAGTGGAATGACATCTGGCGTACGAATATAAACTCAAAAACTTTTATTATATCTTCCTCTAAATCGCAACGAGATTTATCGAGGTAGTTTGACAACTGTAGCGTCCAAGTTATGTCGCTGTCGGTTTGTATCTTATTTGTTTAGTTACGTGCCCGAATTTTGCCTGCTTCTGTTTTGAAAAATGAATCTTAAATCGATACCACACGTTCGGTATTTGCCTAATATGCATTTGGAGAGTGAGTTATCGAAGCGGCATGTATAATTATGTGATGATAAAAATTGATACTTTTTTATATAGGATGGGCCAATCAAAACGTCGAGTTTTATTTCCCGGGGGAAAGATTTTGCCCATATCACCAACCTTGTGGCTTCCACCCCTTCAGGGGTGAAGGGGTGAGCTCCAACCCGAAAATCTTAAATGGGAATAAGGGTCGAGTAATACCATATTTTAAAGGCAATCAAATTTTCTTTGCAGCGCATCTTATTTTTTCAGATTTGATGCTGCCGTTTTTGAAACATAAAGGTAGAACAATAAAAACAAAAAATCATTGGTCGGTGATCAAATGTTGAAATCCGTTGATTTTTGTATCGAGAAAAAAGTTTTTTTCGCTTATTTTCAACTCTGCCACTTTAACCTCCCCCACGGGTAAGCTGCAATCCTTAAAATATTAAATAGGATTAGAGGTCAAGTGATACCTCAAAGGTCATTAAATTCTCTTTTCAAGGCCTAATAATTTTTAAAAATTAAGTGGTTAGTTAAGTAGTTAATAAGTCAACACTGATAAAACTATAAATTTGTATCGATCTTTAAGTAAATTTTATGTAATGAGATTTTGTTTAAAATGTAATGGTGTAATGGCCCGACATTCATCAATGATCCGCTGACGTAAATCGTTTAATGACTGTGGCTGAGTTTTATAAATCTTACTTTTTAAGTGACCCCACAAAAAAATCTAAAGGGATTAAGTTAGGTAATCTTGCAGACCACTCTATTGCTCCTCTTCGGCGGATCCATCTACCAGGATACGCCCGATTTAAATATTCACGAACAGGAAGGGTATAATGAGGAAGTGCTCCATCTTGTTGAAATGTTAACTCATTGACATTGTAATTGTTATTATTTTCATAGCTTTCTGTCAATGCGAGATCTATAGCGTCTTTAACAATGGCAGTGCAAGGCCATTTAGATAACTTGGGAAAAAAAAGGAGAAATAAACAGTCGCCATAAATTCGAATCCAGACGTTTAATTTCTCAGGATGTCGAGTATGAACCTTATGGAATAGATGTGGATTTTCGTCAGACCAATATCGACAATTGTAACGATTAGCAGTCCAATTTAGAAAAAAAGAACACTCATCGGAAGAACAAATAATGTTTAAGCACATTTTTTATACAAATATTTCCAATTCCACAACACAAAAAATTATTAAGATTTGGGCAATTGCAAAAAGACTACTACTTACTACTTTTTTCTTCAAACGATAAAATTGGAATTTATATTAACCATTTTGAGTAATATATGTAATAAGAAATGTAAAAGACATTTCCTTATTTTTATGTTGGATATGTTGAAAAGAAAATTTGATGACCATTAACATGAGGTATCGCATGAAGTTTAATCCCATTTAATTTAAGCCCACCCCTGCGGGGGGGTTAAAGCGACAAAGTTGAATATCTGCATAGAAAACTTTATCTACAAGATTAAAATCAACGGGTTTCAACATTTTCTTCATCGAACAATAACAATGAGAAATCGATTTATTTTTCTTTTCATTGTTCTTGCCTTATTTTTTCAAAAACGGCTGCATCAAATTTCAAAAACTGAGTTGAAAAGAATAAATTAATTACTTTTAAAATAAGGTACCAGTCGACCTCTATTCCCATTTAAGATTTTGGGGTTGGAGCTAACCCCCGTGAGATGGTTAAAGTGACAAAGCCGTTAATATACGCAAAACCTTTCCCCTAAGAAATAAAAATCGACAGGTCCAAGAAAATTTTTTTAAAGCGAATGGTATATAAAATATCGACTTTTTTTATTGGCCCACCCTGTATGTGCACTATGCAGTGTTTTCTACCTTAATATTGAAGTTATATCATTTAACTGTAAATTAGTTTTATTTAAGTGAACATAGATAAATGATTGATTAGTAGTCAGGATTTTTTTTGTCTCGTTTATTTATACTTATATTTTGAATTTGTGTGTTATAATAAACCAAACATTGTTTTAAATTTGCGTTTCATTGGACCTACTACGGTAATTAAATAAATAAACTTAGAGGAGAAGTGAAAATTCAATTTTACTATAAAAGAATTCACAAAAATTGAAATTAAAACAAAAATATAAAGTCAAATATGTCAAATAAGTTACAACGTATAAAAATAAAATAAAGAACCAGAAGCCTATGGTCAATAAGACAGTTTGACCTGGTCCTTCGAAATGAAGTCAGCAGCAGGTAAGAAGATACTTTGTTGACCTCTTCCTCATAGAAGGTTATTACATAAAAATTTGAGTTTACCGTTCATCAGTTTATGTTTATTTTTGTGATTCTGCTTCGTTCCAGACTTTATAAGCTATATATTTAAGAGTTGACAGACGAAATCAAAAACTGAAGCTGATCAACTTATTAAAACTATAAGTAAAGAATTTTAAACTAATCGTATTTATTACCCGATTCAAAGATCTAAGGAAAAGTTCTTTTAATTTGATAGGGAGAAGATTTGTTTGTTTTAGTTCTGGTGTGCTACCGATACAGTGTAATAGTCGATTTCAAAATATTAATTTAAACCAACAATATTATTTGACAATTCCCTTTCATAACGTTTAATTAAATGGTTTTGTGAGTTCAATAAAAATTAGCAAACAAAATAAAAAATATTCATGGTATGTAATGATGTTTTAAAACCTGGAATTGTGTCAGGCTTTATGCAAATATAACAATAAATAAAAATTGGGCAAATTCAAGAACAAACTTTGAAATAGCATTTATTCGGTCGGCATGCTTTCCATGTGGGGGCTTATTGATTGTAAAATTAATATTCACTTAACTCCTTTACTTTTTAGGATTAAACGGTAATTTTGTTATGAAAACATAGGGAATGATGTAACTTTGTTTCTAGTCAATCCAAAAATGTTTAGAATAACCCAAAATTGTGGTGAACCAAAGTTACACATTTTTTTAATATAAGTCAAAACCATAGTTTTTTTTTGTTTATCAAACATCTCACATTTATGTTAAATATTTTAAAAAGTATGTAATGTATTCTGCAAAACTGATTTTATAATATATAAGTCTTAAATTAACCAAAAATTTAATAATTCATTTTGTTGTAATAATCTACCTCGCTTCTTTAAATCACAAATAGCAGTAAGATGACAGTTCTGTCGAAAGAACTCTGCTAGAACTTAAGATATATTTTTAGATCTAATACAAACATTTTTCTAAGGATAGGAAGAAATATAAATTAGTTCAAAGAACTAAATTCCAAAAAAAACAGGCGATTTAGTTAAGTCTGGACAGGCCGGCATCTAGAAAGTCGACACACCTTACCCCTTCATTGTCGAACGCCTGCCGGTTTACTGCCGTCAACACATTATTGTAAAATAATTTCCTGTGTGAAGCCATAAACCTGTATATTACCACTCCAAGTAATTTCCCAGATTATTTCCTATTTTGCTGCACCCATATTAACCATCTTGGTTTTCAGTGTGATATCAGCATTAACGATTTTTTGATGTAGGTTTAAATATATACCCAAGCAGTAAACAGTTTTTTTTTGTAGGAGATGGTGAGCTAAAATATCATAATAATAAAATAAGTAGATAATCTCTATTCTTCAAAAAACTAAAAATCTTTTTTATAAGTACATTACAATCTATAACATCAAATATAAAACAGAATATTAGTTAAATCAAAAACTGAACAACTACGTTGTTGTAACAAGCGGGAAATCGAAATAAGTTTAGTAATAGATTCAGAAATGGTACTGCATTCTAGATTTTAGATTCGATCCGATATTTGTAGTATAGTACACACATTCAACGTTTATTCTTGCTACTGCTAGTAAAAATATGAGTGAAGGTTCATTGGATTTAGAATGACGTCTAGAAAAATGTGCATAAGTTTCAAACCAGCACATAAACAATTTCAAAAATTATTAACAAATTAGATTTAAAAGAGGGAGATTAGTTTTTCAAAATAACTCGAAAACTATTAAGATTTAAGAAATTAAAAAAAAAACGATTCCAAAAGGGGAAGAAATTTCCTATAAAAAATTCGCGACTGTTCGAACTTTATCTAATAATTTTAAAGTTAAAAATAGAGCTCTGCACGGCAGGCGCGAAGCCGTTGCGATGCCTCACGACCGACCGTAACAAGTAAAATTATATCTTGATATTTGAAGGAACAATATCCCACTGAATTTTCTTTTTCACTGATTTTTCGTAAAATTAGCTTTCTGTTATTTAACAAAATTTTTTACAGTTTTCGTTTATATTGCAAGTCGGATAATTGTTAAACAAAATCCACGAAAATTATTTCGTTTCGTGGCTACTATACTATATGAGATTATGACATTGCGATGCTTCTAGTTATTATAATCTATTAGTTAAAATTAGTATAACTAACAGAGAACTAAGAATTAAAAAATTGTTAACTACTAATAGGCTCATTTTATAAAAAATCAGTGAAAAAAGTTCGTCTAGTTATTATAATCTATTAGTTAAAATTAGTATAACTAACAGAGAACTAAGAATTAAAAAATTGTTAACTACTAATAGGCTCATTTTATAAAAAATCAGTGAAAAAAGTTCGTTTCATCATTCCCTCAAGTATCTAGATAATATCATATCATCCTACTCCAATGAGCACTCACTCGTATTTTTACCAGCATTAGCAAGAACTAACACCATTTTGCGTTTGTGGACTAGACTATTGATACGATTTTCAATGACTGTTGTTTAAATCTATCTAGCTAGCCCATCTATCTGTGTTATTTATTCTTTCTGGTTATTCATGCTCCTTTTTTGTTCCTAACCAATCAACTGAATTTATTATTATTCTTGAAGGGTATTATTTCAACTAAAAAGTTTTTTATTTTCTCCTTTTAAAACGAGATTTTAATAATCCTTCGACAAAAGTATCGGCTTACGGGGCCAAATTTATTTATTTCTTCTTTAGTGATGTGTTTTTTATTCATAAACATTCAAGTATTTATCTTTAGATTCGTTGTTTTTATTGAAGTTTTTATATATTTGTTTCGACATAAATGTGGGTAGTAAGCCTATACTTTTTAATATTTCCGCCTTAGTATTCGTCTAATATGTGTACTATATAGTCGTGTTATGTTTTAATTTTTATTGGCCATTTAGTTTTAAGGTAATAATAACATTTTTTTCCTTTTTGTAAATATAATTAAGGTTTTTCGGGTATATAACAGAATAAATTTTAAAGTAAAAAAATGTATATATCTGACTGAGACCGAGACTAGTTTATTTTCTTGTTTAAATTCTTATACTCAGATCTCTTAGAGAAATATGGACGATTTCTTTGAATTATAGTGATGACTGAATTGTTTTTCCGATGGCTTATACAAGAGTTCATTGTAAATGCATAAAATCATTTTAATAAAGTAATGTCATACTCTGTCTCTTACTCATCTGGATTAGAATACTGCTGCAGATTTAAATTCGTACTATTATAAAATATCTGTTGTTCAACTAAAGTTTTTCGGTCTCTTTTTTGGGGTTAAATACTGTATTTAAACAGTGGAGTTCCAACTCTAGAAAATCAACCCAATTTTCTACAAAAAAATATACAAAGCATATAAATATATTATAAATATCTAGGATGGAACTGGTATTTAATTCAATAACAAATTATTCATAATTTAAAATTACTGTTTTACCTTTCAAATTTGACTCTGGATCTTTTGGTAATACTAATTGGACCATGACGTCATCCGTGTAAGAATTATAACAATTACAAACTTGTCTTTTAAATACACCTCATATATATTATTGAGATCAACGTAACATTATTTTTTATGACATGATCTATATCCTATTCCAATTGTTTCCAAGAAAATGGCGCCTAAAAATTAATTTTTTATGCGTAAACTAACTTTTTGAGATCTAATGCATGACATCACCTTTCACAATTTTTACAAGTTATTAATATTTTGCAAGTTATTGAATTTATTCTAGTTAAATGTCCCACACTTTCACCTTGTATAAAATATTATTCAGTCTTGGTGTATCTGTCGATGAGAGTGCTCATACGTTGAAGTGTTCTGAATCTACAATAGCCCAATAGCTTGTAACAAAAAAGTCATATTTCAATATAATGTAGTATTAATACATGAGTCAGCACCTACTCGCAAAGTCAGGTAGTTAGACACCTGGTGGTGGCGCGCTTTGATATATGTGAAGTTAGTATCTGCACCACTATAAGTGTTTCATAAGAGTTGAAAATTGGAGCTAAAGTTGTTTAAAGTGCAAAAAAAGTCAGAAAGTGGTTAGACCGCATAGTTATGGAACGTGGCGAGTCAGCACGTCGCATAAGTTGCCAGGATAATGATGTCAATATAAGAGTCTTATAATGGCTGAAAATTTGTTTATTACTTAATTATTATATACAATTAAAGAGAAATATAGTCAGATCTCAGTTTAATGGAACAGACACATCCAGCATTCGCTCGAAGTGTGGATATCGAGACCACACCACTGCGTCCCACTGTCTAACCTTACGAGTGGGTGCTGATTTATGTACATCCTTAATACTACATCATATTGAAATATGAGATATTACAAAACCCTAGCAGTTTTTTGTCACGAGCTCTCTGGCTGGAACATCAACCCCCGGATTCACTAAAAGGGTTAAAACTTAAACCAGCTTTAAAATTGTCACTGCAATTAGAATCTTTGAGTCACTAGTTACCTTTTTCTGATGCCACTGTCATTTTTGTAATTGTGCCATTTAGATAAATGATTTATTTCATTATTGCATAAGTCACATTAAACCAAATTAGACTCTATTTTCAAATAAAACTCTTTACTGAATACAGGTGCACGTATTTTTTAAATGTTTTATTTTGCAACAGATGCATGTTTATTAATTTGAAGATAAAACTTCATATTTTATAATGCAGTATGTCTAGGGTTTGAGTTAACTAGAGGAAAAACTTTTTTATTGTTAATTTTTTAGCAAAAATATATTCTTCATAAAGTTTTTGCTCGAATAATAAATATGATTGACATTAAGTAATTTGATATCGGTTAAGGATGATGGAAATAAAAAAAATACTTTGGACAGTAATTTCCTTTTGAAATTGGACATGTAACACACCTTTTGAAGGTCATATACATAAAAACAAAAAAATGTTAATATGATTTAAGTAGAACTTGAACATAGGTGCGGACAACACTAAGTCCATTTTTTTTTGTTAAAATATATTTTCCAAAATTACAAAATAAGTTTTGCTAGGCTAATATTAAATCCGATGTATAAAGCAGCTAGACAAAAACGATCACCAACAATGAATATAAATATTACATTTGATATTTCAATTTAAACGGTGTTTTTCATTCTTTCGTTCTATTGTAAAATGTATTATCATTTTCCTATATATTTTTTTAACTTCTCTAGTTACCGGAAGTGATATTAGCTTGCCAAAACGTAAATTGCAACTGCATATTATTGATAATATGCATTTTGCTAAAGAAGCATTTTTGAATTTAGTTTCTCCGCACCTGCACAAGTTCTAAATAAAATATGAATATTTTTTTGTATTGGGGTCACCTTCAAACATGACGTTTTATTAGGTCCAGTCAAAATGTTTTTAAAAGGCATTTTTTTAGATTTCTATCACTCTATACATCAGATAAAAATTAATTAATGTCGATCTTATTTATTTTTTAAGTATTTAGAAAGTGAGTAAATGCGTGGGAAATTGTCCAAATTACTTATGCATCATATTTTCGCAATAATTTGGTTATTTGTCAATTAAATCAAATTTAGTTTAAAATCGCTGAATTGGATGAATGGTGGCATGGTGGTTCGAAATGTATCTCTTTTGTTATAATTTGTTTATATGATAATTTGGTTATTATAATAAACCAAAATTGTTTTAAATTTGCGACTTACTGGTCGTACTAGGTTAGTTGAACTTAAAAGAAGATGAAAAGGAAAAATACGTACTACTAGTTTACTAAATAAAGTAAGTAGTTTATTAAAAAAGAACCAGCATTCTGTGACAAAGGGCAATAAAACAATATTGACTAGGTCCTTCGAAAACGTTAGCAGCAAGTATAAAGACACTTTGTTGAACTTTCCTATATTGTAGTTGCTTGAATAAAAATTTAACTATAAATTTAAAAAATAATAATAATAAATTATTATTTATTGATTCATGTCTTACTTTATTTATTAGTACATTTTAGTTAGATGTTGTTAGATTAGAAATTTAATTATTAATTTATTACATTTATTACCACGACTACTCAGACTAGTCGGAGGCGATTCGTAGGTTTGTATTGATTTTCAAACTTTTATGGGCGGCACCAACTTTAGTAGTTGGATATAAAGAAGGAAAGAAAATATAATAGAGGAATATAATGTTTAATAATTAAGTTCTATGAATCAAAGATAAATTAGCTTTAATTATAATCTCAATTTAACATAACCCGAAAAGTCAAAAGATAAACACAAAAGAAACAAGTTAATTTTATAAATACTCAGATTTATTATCAGAAAATTTCTGTGAATAGAGTACGTAATAACATATATAATATCAACAATGACAGAATGAATCGCAAAGCAAGGTTTTAGCTATACCAATTTTAAATCCAATTTTAAATTTATCCGATCAAACAAAGAAAGTATTCAACCTTAAATTTGAATATATATCATAGGTCAAACATTAAAAAAATATATCATTTTAATTCAATTATCCAAAATATTAAAATATTATGTTACATAAGATAGTAAATACTACTATTTTTAACGAAATGTGAAATAAACTTATCTTAAATCTTAAATTTCAATATATGGTCGTACTAGGTTAGTTAAACTTATCATAGGTCAAGAATTATGAAAAAATATCATTTTAATTCATTTATCCAAAATATTATGTTACATGAGATAGTAAATACTACAATTTTTAACCAAATGTAAAATAAACAAGTATTTGGTTATTTATTTTCCAAATATACATATAAGTTTTTAACTGTGGTTTATGCACTTAATCAAATTTTAACCAAAATTTAGCTAACATGTAAAGGAATAGGCCTTATCTAGCTACTCTATCATAAAACGAAAAATTAGGCCTAATGAGATCAGTGGAATAAACAAAATTTGTAAGGACACAGCTATAAAAAAATAATCAATTACTTAGAGTTTAATTATTGTAACTTTTTGAAACAAAATGGCAATAATGGAATTAATACAATTTATGAGTACTACAATTTTTACATACAATACAATTTTTAAGTACTCAACTATATACAAAAACAACCAGTTACATATTAAGGTTCATTATGTAACTTTTTAAGAAGAATGACAATATTGTAAAATTGCAATATGATACCAAAACGCTAATAATAAGTTAGTACCCAATATATGTTCGGTTGTTTTTTTTTTAACTAAAAGTTAGTAAAACTTTTAAGCTGTAAGAAATTTATATTTAATTTATTTGAATGCCAAAGTTATTATTATGTTATTATTTATGTTCGGTTGTTTTTGAACTAAAAAAATCGTTCGGTGGTTATTTATAAAATAATTAAAGTATTGGTGCTGCTAAAAAATGTGTCTAGCTTTGCTAAGGCTTGCTCTATTCCTTGAATTAGGAAACTAGAATGAATTAGAGTATTTATCCGTAAACAGGATCTCAATAGCCTAAGTAATATCTAAATAAGTTCAATTTTACATGAAAGACTAAGAAATATATAAAATTAAGCAAAAAGTGAAAAATAGTCAAATAATAAATTATTAAGAAAAAGACTCACCTTTCAATTTTCCGACGGAATCAGAAGCATCTGAAACTCCCAAATTTATCTCAAACCGTTTCTCCTAAACATCCAAATATCTTCTCCGGAGTATTCTGCAACTCTGGGAGATGGAGTAAAAAACACCTGCACTATAGACTCGTTAAAGTACTACATGAATAGAAAGTTGATTGTTCCAAAATTAAAAGTCTGAGACAAAGAAAAATCACGCGTCAGCTACACATGCACAAAATGGCGCCCTGTGAAGAATCCTCTACCTGTTCTTATATTTCAGCTAGTTGTATTTCCGACTGCATTTCCTTCCATTATTTTATTATTATTATTTGTGAAACTAATCCAACAATGTCGCGTGCTACTTATACAGCACAAAATCACAAAAAATGTCGAATTAAATATGGCAGTAACAGAAACAGTGACAAATAACCTGTTCTGTTCGACAAAACTAATTTGTACTTTTTAACGTACCCAACCAAAATTCTATCCAGAGAGTATTGAATATATCCAATACAGTGTCGCACTCAATAAATTGAATTTTTATAAATATGTAATAAACATGGTCGCAGTTAAGCTTTGAGAAAATTGAAGGGTATTAATAATAATATGATTTCCTTTTTAAGATAAAGTGATTAAATTTGGAAATAATTTTTTACAATTGATGGGGAATTTATACATGCAAATGGGGTTGAGAAGAGAATAATAGAGGGTTAAGATACTGCCAACAGATTCCATAATCGAGAAACTGTGGGAATAATGGAGCAAACAAAGTAGAAAGTCCTTGTTCTTCATAGATGGAATAAAAAGAGATACATGCGGGGCGATACTCGAGTATCTCGTGAAGGAGCGATTAAGGACATAATGGATGATAATTTGTCAGTAGAAAATATATGCAACATTTGTAAGCTTCCTTGTGATGTTCGGATCCACAGTAAGGTGAATAACTCTTCTTTGGACAGAATCAGCAGAGTTTTGGATTGAAGGAGAGGCTGCTTCTCCTATATACAACCAATACTCAAGACTAGGCCTGATTTCCTATGTGTAAAAGATATATAAGTTACCAGAAGACAAATAGTTTCAGGCTCGAAAAAGGATATCCATTTTCTTGGCGGCTGCCGAGACAATTGACGTGATGTGATCATGACAGCGAAGATCATTCCGAAAAGCGGTATGAACTGGGCTAAAAGAATCACTAGTTTTAAGAATTTTGATTTTGGTTATTCATTTGAATGGCGTCGGTATTAAAAAATAATTTGTGAGGCAGTAGACATGATTGTTTTTTAGTTAAAGTGGATAACGTTCCTTTCTCCCCATTCTATGATTTTATTAAGGCCCTTAGTTAAGGGTGAAGATAGAGTGATATGCCTGTCATCAATTTCAATCCAGGAAACAGGCTTGAGAAATTGTATGTTATCGTGGAGTGTACTGTCGCGAACACAGCGGTGAATAGGGTAGGCAGCAATACACAATCCTCCGGAACGCTCGTACTGATTTTGTAAAAGGCAGACGAATGACCGAAATGTTAATGAAAAGTGAAAAAAACCTGTCATTTTTCCTCAGAAGACCCGATGCATGTTCAACGATCCACTTAAACGGCATCTATTCTGCATTGCACAGGGTACTTAATCTCACGTAAGATGTACTGCATTATTTTAGAACTTGTATGACATTTTTTTGCCTTAACGAAGTATCAGTTTTCACATCTTAAATAGGACATCCTCTATATCGAAAATATTCTAGTAGAACTCTTAAAGACGAGTCCAACAATATGTCATCGTATGGGCCTCACATGCGTTTCTGTCATATTAGCCTTTACAAGTAACTACTGCCTGTAAGGAACAGGTGTTTCTAAAGAGTATCAATAATAATTTATATTTATCTTCAAGATTTTATGTATATTAAAAGTAATGTAATTAAGACAATCAGATTTTGAAAAAAATATTATTTTATCTACTCTCACCAAAACGGCAAATATCGGTGATAGCCAGGTATCACAACATAATTTTCAAACACACTCTTTAAAGGCGGAAAGGGAACTCAGAAATGTGGAACCAGGGTCAGGAGTTTTCAAAACCATAAGGAATATCAGTATTTAGTCACAGTATGAACTTAAAATCTTACTATTTCATCATCTAGAAATGAAGAACATCATAACACTTTGTTAACAAGGCCAACAATAGAGATGTATTTCCCAGGATTGATGGTAATCCCTTAAATCAATGCTTTTAAAGCAATATGAAAACATTTGCCGCCTATGTTGTTATTCTGGAGAGGAAATAATGTCGAAATATAAAAAAATATTTAAAACGAGAAGCCAAATCCTTAATAGAGGCAATGATGATAAAATCCGATCATGTCTGTTTCCTTATAGAAAAGAACTTCGATTTGGCAGATCAGATTTTATCATAAGTATGCTAATAAACAAAGTTAGAGAACTACCAACAATACGCAATACAAATTTAGAGAAAATAATAAAGTTGTCTGTTCAAGTGAATAAAATGGCAAGTACGACGATGAAAACAAAACACAACAAGTAAGCAAAGAAAATGGTGAGATATTATGTACCAAGTATTTTAAAAACTGTTTTAGCATTATATAACGACACCTCTTCAATGTCAATTTTCAGCTAGCTGAGGAACTAAATTTTAATGGAATATCATTAATGTTCTGTCTACAGAAGATCAATGGTAAGGTATTACTGCGTGAGAATCCAATACCTCGAAACCGCAAAATACACACTACGATGAACATGCGAACGATAGGAATATTATCATTGCCATTTCAACAAATTAATGTAATAATACTAAACAAATTTGATCACTTACTATGGTGCGTATGTATGATACAAATCCGTACACTTCATGTGTGCGAAAAACAATGGATAAAGATAGTCATGAGGTTATAAATATGCTATTTGCCATTCAAGTATTTGGTGTATCTTTAATTAAAAAAAAAGAGTTTTGAAGAACAAAGAGCTCTAGATTTTTTGGAAAAAATTAATTTTAGACGTATAAAATTATTATGGAAGACTGAAAATACAAAGTTACCGGATGATAAAGGTAATGATCTTGAAAAATTATGCCAAAAAATTATTGGCTCGGCATGGAATAATGTAAAAAAATAATAACTTACGTAGAGAAAAGATATGTCAGAAAATTATCTATTGAAGAGACTTCATCCAAAAACACCCAATTGTGATACCTGCCATTGTCTTATGTCGAAAATCCAAATAAGTGCGGAAAAATTAGATTTGTTTTTGACTCAACAGCCAAATGCAACGATGTAAGCTTTAAAGATGCTCTTTTACCAGGGTTCAACTATTTTAATCTTTAGTAACTATTTTGTCGAAGTTCAGACCAGACAGATATGCATTTTATGGAGATATATCCGAAATAGTTCATCAGGTCGCCATTAGAAAATAAGATGGATGTGCTCAAACAATCTTTATGGCGTGATTCTGATTACACAAGGGAGCCAGATGAATACAAAATACGTATTATGACCTTTCGAGCCCCTTGTTCTCCAATGTCAAGAGATTATAAACCGATACCAACAAACTTAAATATTGCTAATGAGACTTTAAAATAGAAAACGAGACAAAAAGATATTATTTGTTAAAACGTGATTTGAAAAATTTTGGCCAAAAGAAATTGAAAACAAAAGATTAGTGTAGAGCCAAATATAAATAGATTTTCGAAGTGTAAACGGCATGCTGTCTGAGATACATGGATAATTTTCAAGAGATGTTCTAGAAAAATTATCTTTAATTGAAACGGAATTGACCACTCAGAATTTTTTTGCAAATCAGAACCCTTACTTTCTATATATTATTTCATATTTAAATAGAACAATTAAACAAAAGTTCAATGATCCGATAGCGTTCAAGTATATTTTAGGTCGTTGAATAATGATACGCAGGTGCTGCGACTGGGGATAATCACATAGCTTTTAATTTGCCAGTTTGGTATCAGTTTCTTAATAAAATAAATTGACTTTAGTGTAACAGCGCTAATCACGGAGGTTGATGGTTCTAGTTCTAGGTAGTAATTTTTTGTACAGTTGATTCGATTTTAACTTAAAAAAAATTTAGTCATTAAGTTAATATTTAAAGGATATTATTATAATAATATTTTATGACGAAATTTTGCGCTGCTTAATGTAATCACTCTACTGTATTGAATGGTATTTTTAGCGGTATGAGATGTAATATATCACTACGAAGTACTTACTTTAATGTCGATGATGTTTAATCCAGATATTTCCTTTTAGATTGACACGACAAATCGGTCGAGTATTGCTCACATAGTCTATATTAAATTTTAAATTAAAGCATTTTAAGGTGAGCTAAACGCCGCTGCGAGCTACCAATCAATTTATGCTGCTACCTGCATCATAACTCTGGACACGTTTATGCTTTTAAGTCATAAAACCTATATTAAATTTAACTTGTCTTTTTACAATGTCAACTACCTGGTTTTTACTAGATTGAAGGTTGAAAAAGTGTTCTTATTTTATTGAAAATAAGATTATGCAACTAACTAATTTGGTTTAAATTTTAGAAAATATAAAACATTATCTTAATGTTATATTATACCTTATAATTAAGGTCACATGTTAAAATTAATAGTTCTGAGAAAAATGGATTATGACATGTAATATTTTTTTGGGTTTTGAAATGCACTTCTGCACATGTGTATTTAAAAACTACTAAATTTTTTTTGGCATATTATTTACAACATTCTGTCAGGCTGTATAAATAACCAAAAAATCATATGCGACCATATGACATTATGGTACAAACTAAATTTCCACTGTATAAAAGCGGTTTCTTGTTTCGTATTTTTGCTTTAAAATGTGGATGGGTCCATATTTTGACTCTGGCGCGAACTAAGCCGTGCATTGTAAAAAACAAACCCCGTTTTTCGCATCGAACTTCGAATCGAATTTGTATTGGTTAATAGCTGAATGTTTAAAATTACTGGCCAGCATATTTAAAAAATCTCGAAAACCAATTGCGTTTATTAAAATTTCGATGTTTTGCAGATTTCCACATCCTAGTCAAAAATATCCATGATCTTCAATTGTTACTATTACCTAGTTCTGAAGATTTATCCGGATATTTGAAAAAATATATAGGGTTAGTTTCCATTTGAAATATTAGATTTTTTTGGATTTGTTGATTCAATTTTTTAAGACATATATTATGTTAGTAAATTTAATACATTTTCAATCAAGTTTTTCATTAAAATTGCTGAGCATACACCATATTTTAACTTCCAACCAAAAAAAAACAACGTAGTTGTACTCTACTTTTTATAATTTGTGCATATTTTTTTAATGCATTCATGTTTGATAATCCACAAATTTTCCATAAGCATTTTGTATATTATATGTCGACCAAAAATGAGCATTAATATATATTTTACGAAAACAGTCAACAAGAGGTCAATATCAAAAGCTAGCCATAGCAACTTGCACCCATGTTTATTTGATCATGATATCAAAGTTTACAAATCCACAAAATTCTACATAAGTTCATAATGTATATTCTGTCTATAGATCATAGTACTTTAAAATACCTACAGTGGCTTTGACTTGCAATAATGCTAGACAAAATGCTGCATATATAAAATATATATAACAAAAAGAAGCTTTCTCTGAGGTATGCAGGGTGGTCATTTTAACCTCTACATATTTTAATCTGTTATAGCTTTCTTCTTTGTGAAGTTATCAAAATGATAAAGAAATAAATTGTATGGCTAATTACCAAGTTTTACATATTAAAAAAATTGTCAAAGATATATCTATAACTTCCTTCTTAGATTTATTAGAATTGGGAAAAAAGAGCTATTTATCGAAAGTAAAATTTAAAAAGTGTTTAAAAAATGCAAGTTAGTTTTTTATGTGTTTGACAATTAATTTTTTTTTTCATATTTTTCTATTACAAAAAACATGGTACCTAGCCATACAATTTGGTTTTGAATCATTTTGATATCTTCGAAAATATGAAAGTTATAGCCGATTGAAATATGGATAAGTTAAAATATGAAGATAAATATTAACACTAGCGGATCCAGGGGTTTATTTTAAGAGAGGCCAGTCCTTTTAATACCCAAATAAAAATGAGGATAGAGACGCATAATTACATATGATGTATACAACAAAAAATTTAAACAAGATTAGTTTATATGGTAGGTATGGTAGATATTTAGTAGTTGCAATATTTTGGGGATCCGCCTATCTTCGTTGAATAATGTCGGTAAGTACAGAATAACCGTTAACCTATTTGGTGTTTATGATATACGAAATATTTAGAATTAAAAAAACACATCAACTAATATAAGTATTTGTATTCTTCTTAGTAAATGAGAAACGTTTAATAAGTATGTGTGCTGTTAATATAATAATGTTACATTTGAGGTGAAACAATTAAAATTATAAAGCAATACACAAAAAGAATACATTTAACAGTTGAAGAATTGGACAATATAGAACAATACATAACTCTTTAAATACATTCAGGGTTAAACCAAAAAAGGTGTCTTTTCTTAAAATCAACAGAATAAAATTATTCTTTAAAATATAACACCTTAAGACATGTTTAAATTGTTTCAAAGTATTTCAGGTTTTAATGTGGCTGGGTAATTTATTAAAACATGTAGCTTCCAATGTATTCCGGTTTCTCTTAAACGTGGACATTCATCCACATTTTAAAATCTAATTTTTAAAACCAAAGATTCATTTTTGTTTTAGGTTTTTCTCCTCTTCACTATATTTAAATATAATTTTACGTTGATAAATTATATATATTTAAAAAAAGAGCCGTTGAAAACTTTCAAAAGGAGAGTGGCATATGACAAGGATGTGGCGAACGATGGGAAACAGAAATGTCGTACAGCACGCTCCCTAGCCTATCTGGCGGGAAGTAAAACACAGTCCCAAACTTGCCGTTAAGATTTCGCGTAGTGTGGCCCAAAAGGTATATTTAAAACGTTCTTTGCTATGCAGCGTTCAGGTAATAAGGTAACTAAATTAAAATGATATCAAAATTAACAATGACAACAGACAAACACAAAATGATTATTCAAACAGAGGTTACTTGGCAATGATTATTTGGTAAACGATATAAAATGCCATAAAAACCATGCTATTTTATTCGATCAATGATCCATAAAAAGCAACAAAACTTTCCTATTTAACATCTTGATAAAGAAAGCAGTTATGAGGACTGTTCAGTTTTATTTGGATATCCCAGTTTTTCAAGACAGGTAACAATCACCTTTATATAAGCTAAAATGATTTATAATAATAGCTTGTATAACTGAAGACGGGGGTAAACTTTCCACCGAAACATGTAAAAAAGTAGATATTTTTTAGTGTCGTTCCTCGGGTACCTCTTTGACATAATACATTCGCATTTTACTTGGTAATGATTACTTGGTAAACGATATTCTTACAGATTCAAAACTATATAAAATTCCCATCTATATGAAATAAATTCAAATATTTTTACTGTAAAGCAGCATATGGTATGTTATACATAATAAGTCTAGAACTTTTCGTAGAATCCAAAATACGATAAAAATCATGCTATTTTATTCGATCAATGATCCATAAAAATAAACAAAACTTTCATCTTTAACATCTTGATAAAGAAAGCAGTTATAAAGACTGTTCAGTTTTATTTGGATATCCCAGTACTTCAAGACAAGTAACCATCACCTTTACATAAGCTAAAATGATTTGTAATAATAGCTTGTATAACTAAAAACGGGACTAAACTTTCACCGAAACATCTAAAAAAAGTAGATTTTTTCAGTGTCGTTCCTCGGATACCTCCACAGTGGACATAGATCTAAAGACCACTGATTAAAACTTTAAGTTAATTTAGCATAATTTTTTTTAATTAATTTTACTCTTTGTAGGGTAAAACCTAAAAATAATTTTCTTCTTAACTTATATTATGACTTAAAAATGTTGATCAAATGTAATCGGTAAAAACCAGACAAACTGCAAATTGTTTTTGTTGCAGTTTATAATTTTAATATTCTAGTGAATAGTGTTTTCCTCACAGAATTAGAAGCAGAGGCTGCCTATTTTAGAGTATATATTAAATCCATAAATATAACTTTAACTTTTGTATAGAGCTCTAACAGTTCATCTAGTTTCGATAAACTACTGACATACTTAATTGATCCTAACGATCTTTAAGAAAAGTGGACATTTAAATTTGCAACAAGTCAAAACGTATTCCCCTTATGTACTAAAACTTTCGAGACTGAAGTGTTTAACTTCTGTCTGCAACTTGAAGATGAATATGCAAAAAGTTAAGCTATCTTAAAGTAGAACGAGTTTTAGTTCAGCCAGCCAGCTTTATTTATGAGAAAACTTTAATAGTTTTGGAAATTATAGAGTTTACATTTAGTATACATTAAGCAAGATCGCACATATATATGTTCTTTCTTTTCTAAGATATCCCTTTTATAAAGTCACCTTTTAAAAAATGGGCCAAATTGTTTCCATAAAAAAAACACTAACTTTAGAATTAAAAGTGTGAATACCCAAAAATCCGTAATAAGGAAATTCTAAATTTTTTTGTCATTTCATGACCCTTTATATCCGTCATCTAAAGTGATCATGCCCAAAATCAGATCGGTTAACTCGTGAGGTAATAGACATACTGAGATATTTTTAAATAATTGGTTTTTACACGTTGTGAGAAACTCGTGACATTTAAAATGATTTAGGTAAAAAAAAAAACTATTTTTGCCGTATTTGTTCTCATCTTGCAGATGTAGAAGCAGTATTGCTTACATAAAAGGTTTTTACAATATTTCGTTTCTTCATATCTTCCAAATACATCTCTTGCTAGTGCCCGACCTCCCTTTAGCGGCCGCGGTGTTCTGAAACTTCCCCAACAATTCGGCAATTACCGTAGCCACCAGTGATCGCGCGACAAGAAAAAAATGTAGCAGAAGTGGATCAAAGAATTTGTCGAGGAGAGAACCTACTAATTTATTTCTACTATGCTGTACAAGCCTGCCTGATGAGGGTTAAGGCTCAGAAATCATGATGGTACCCTGTGACATAATCAAAAGCATTTTTTCTTGTAGGCCGGTTTGCACCTTTTAAACCTATTTTAAAATATTTTTGCTGGTACAAACCTAAATATTTTTCTATTTGTAGTGAAACTTAGTATACCTACTTAGACTATATTGTGTGATTTTCAGATACAGCACTGATTTTCTGTCTATAAATTTGGCATCTTAACAATAATTTGTGTTTGCGCTACTGAATTACAACACAATCTCTCGCCCGTAATTGGGGCTGGATTGTTCACAGGTTTCAACCTTACCGAACTAAATGTATTTTCATGTTTTTCTACTAAACGCGGTAAACTAAGAGATGGAAATACGCTCGGTGTCTAAAGTGCACGTATGTTGAAAATGCTATTAGTTTCCTTCAAGACGCTTATTCAATTTAAATTGCAAGAAAAATTAAGTGTTTGTTTAGGAATTACAGAATACCAGTTATTACATGCAATTTGTATGGATAGAATTTTGAATAAGGAGAAATCTCATTTAATTAAAATAAAATCTTAAGCTGAAATAACTTTTTTCTATAAGAAATTATTTTGCTGATTCTAGGCGCAGAACTAGGTTATCCAAAGACATAGCAAGTTACTCATCGTTTAAATTATCTAAGCTGGTCGCATTGTAACTTAAGAATAGCAACAAATTACAATAGAGCACTTACTTTTCGGATATTATTTTTAGTCGTTATGAGGTGTAATCTAAAAACTAATCGATTATTTTAAACAAACTTTATTTTAAGCGAGTTTGCAATTAAATTTTAGCTTACAGACTTTGAGGTATTTCATCAAAACTATAAAACTGCGGGCGTAAGTATAAGATATGGAAAATACTGAATAGTCTCAATTAAGTAACAACGGAATCTAAATTAAGTAACCACGGAATCTGGTTTTTTATATAACTTAATAATGTTATATACTCCCTCTAAGAGACTTTTATTTATTTATTTATTTAACAATACACTACAGAGTGATAAACTCCAAATGGTAATCACAACAAATATTTAAAAACTTTTTTTTATCTCACAATAACTTTAGCTTAAATGGTAAAGGAAAATAAAAAGTTCAATCTGGGCAATATATAAAAACACAAGGAAACAATATACAACACATCATATATACTGCATAATTTATAAATATGATAACAATAAAAGAAGTAATTATTAAATATACATGTAGACAAAAATGGAAACACATAAGAATATATATTAACAAAGAGAATAAAAAATGTAAAAAAAGACGGAAAAAAAATCATATAAAGCACAAACAACATAAATTAGTGTCTTAGTCGCAAAGGGTTTTTTAGAGATAAATGACTCGAATGAAAAATGTCATAATCTGCATAATACAAAGGCGCTTCGGCCATAGTTTATGGGTATACTCAAAAAATAATTGAACCTGTCTTGTAGGCCTACTTAGAACTAAAAAGTGAACTAAACTAAGTAAAACACCACAGTCTATTGTGCCGTTAATAAGCTTGTGCAGAAAAAGTAAAAGAGCATCTTTACGCCGACTCTCCAGACTCTACGCCGACCCTCCAGACTTTTGTACCCACAAAGGAAAAATCTAGTCTCATAGGTAAGATTAGAGCCAGAAAAGTGAAGCGTGTATAGCAGGTATTTTGCAAATTTATTCTGCACTCTTTCGAGACTGTTTATGTGACAAGCATAATGTGGTGAACATATAACGGAGCAGTATGCTGCGGACGAAGCAATTATAAAAACAAGAAAGCGCCTTTGTGTCATTAATGTGTCTGGTATTTCTCTTAACAAAATCCACTAACCTAAAAGCCCTAAGAACAATACTATCGATATGTAAGTTAAAAGACAGGATATCTACATTATTTACAATATAAGATGACACAAGACTTAAAATTATGAAAAAATTTATCTTGTGGTGCATTAGGAGGCTTCCCTGTGACCAATCAGGCACGTAGTGAGTAGATAATCTAAAAAAAAATACAAAGTAAACTAATTAAAACTAAATCATTGCTACGAGATTTTTTCATATCTTCACGTTTAAGGGTCCCGAGATGACGAAAAACATTTTTTCTCAATTCCGTCGGTCTGTGTCTGTCTGTCTGTCTGTTCGCGGTGTAGCTAAAAAATTACCTTTCCGATTGACTTCAAATTTTGGTCAAAAATTAAGAGTCATATGGGAATGACCTGGTAACATTCCAGTAAAAATCCAATATGACGAAACAAAATGGCGGCCTAGTGAAGTGTTAAAAAAATTATTATTAAAAAATTACTCATCCAATGTATCTCAAATTTTGCAAAAACATCATGTATAATGTTGAAATCAAGTGGTAAAATTTTTGTACGCATCCAAGATGGCCGAACAAAATGGCGGAAAATAAAATTTCTGTAATCCTGAAAAAATTACCCTCTCAGGTTTTACACATTTTTACGTTTTAATGTCGCTTGATGCCAAAAATAGGTTTTATCAATTCCTTCGGTCCGTCTGTCGGTCTGTCTCTCTGTCAGTTCACGGTATACCTAGACTACTTACCCGATTTACTTCAAATTTTGTTCAAAAATTAAGGGTCATATGGAAATGACCTGGTAACATTTTGGTAAAAATCCTATAGGGCGAAACAAAATGGAGGCCTCGTGAAGTCTTAAAAAAAATATTAAAAACTACTTATCCAATTCAGAAACAGAAAACATCAAGTATTATATTGGAATCAACTGGTAATATGCTGGTACGATTCGAAGATGGCGGAACAAAATGGCGGTTTAATAAAATATTTAAAAATTCAGCCTGAAAAACTGCTTAATGATTTGATTTCAAATTGTGTGTCATAACTAATTGTGGTATTGGGCTCAACTAGTAAAACTGTTTTACTAATTTAAGATGTCGGAACAAAATGGCGGCCAAATAAAATGTTTGTGTTGAAGAAAATCACCGTTTCGGAATTTACATATTTTCAAGTTTTAGCGCCCCTAGATGCCAAAAAAACATATTTTATCAATTCCGTCGGTCCGTCTGTTGGACTGTGTGTCAGCTCGCAACATAGCTTAAATACTACTTACGCGGTTGACTTCAAATTTTGACTAAAAATTAAAGGTCATACGGGGATGGCCTGATAATATTTTGGTAAAAATCCAATATGGCGGAACAATTAACGGTTAAAAAATATTTGTTAGAGTGGTGTATTATTTGGGGTTAGGATCCAGTAAAAAAAACAAAAGACTATTTTTAAATTGTCGATGCTTCGCAACTTTATTGTTGCATCCTCAGGACGTGTGTATATATATATATATATATATATATATATATATATATATATATATATATATATATATATATATATATATATATATATATATATATATATATATATATATATATATATATATATATATATATATATATATATATATATATATATATATATATATATATATATATATATATATATATATATATATATATATATATATATATATATATATATATATATATATATATATATATATATATATATATATATATATATATATATATATATATATATATATATATATATATATATATATATATATATATATATATATATATATATATATATATATATATATATATATATATATATATATTTAGATTGTATATATTGCATGAAACCCATATTATCAGTCTTTACCTACTACGTTCGGCCGCAGATATTTCCCAGATATTAGGTTTCTAAACGGTTTTTGTTATCAATCCTCTTAGTTTTATGTTAGAGTGGTGTATTATTTGGGGTTAAGAAATATCTGCGGACCATTGGAGTAGTTAAGATTAATACGGGTTTCATGCAGGACATAAAATCTGTGTCCTGAGGATGCAACAGTAAATTGGAGAAACATCGACAATTTAAAATATTGCCTTTGTTTTTTTTTATTGGATTGTAACCCTAAATAATACATTACTCTAACAACACGATAATGAAAACCATTCAGAAACTTAATATCTGGGATATCTGCGGGCCAACGGAGCAAGCAAAAACTGATAATATGGGTTTCAATTTAAGATGACGAAACAAAAAGACGACCAAATTAAATTTTTAAAAAATCAGATTAAATTTTGCAGAAAAATTAAATGTGAATATGGGATACTTATTAAATTTATTTTAAATTATGTCCAAAAGTCAAGTGTGGCATAGGTAGAAAGGAAATGGTAAACATATTGGTAGGGATCTAATATGATGGAACAAAATGGCACCCAATAAAAATGAAGAGACGGTATATGTAACGCATATATGCTGTGGCTATGTACTGAACTAACTTGGATCACACTTTACTCTTACCAATAAAAGTAATAATTCATAACGAGGGAAGTTCCGAGTAATAAAATTTACCGACTTTTTTATTTGGTCACACCATATGGTTTCTCCCGAGAAAACGTCCTTATTTCCTATTTATCCTATTTCTTAAAACTGACAAAAAGAGTAGAACATTTTCAAAAAAAAAGTTTTGGACGCAAAACTATTTTTTGAAAATAATATTATACAGGGTGATCTAAATAGGCTATAATAAGAAACCAATTAACTTTATTGTAAGTCAGGATCACCTAATTTTAAAATTTTTGAATATGTGTTTCTACGGTTTAAGATGATCAGTTTATTGTACTATTCTTTTGTATACAGGGTTGCTAAAAAAATAGTATTAAAATTTTTATGTTGGGCATTACATGGCTTAAGTGATCCTGATCTGAACCAAAATCTTTCATAAGTTCAGTTTAATAATTTTAATTTATTTTTGACCAAACTCCGTATTATTGTAAAATGGCTTTATCTTTCTATCTTTACCTATAGAAAAATATATTCAACAATTAGAAAAATATATATGTGTAGAAGAATTCCATGTGTATTACATATGTATAAGAAAAATATAATTTAAATAACACTTACTCCTGCATAACATATTTATTAAAAATTCATATACTTTATAACCAGGGAGATTATTACAAAATGTTCGCAAGATAGATAATGAACATTTTGATGGAATCTAATGAGATACAAAAAAACTTTTTCGAAATTGAAAGCGAGTTAAAAGTTTTGAAAATAATGCACGACATTATATGATCATAATATGTATAATAGGCGGTGATAGCTTTAATATAACTCCACTTTGCCTAGGCTTACGTAATATAATAGTATTTTCAGCATAAAAAGCCGCATTAAATTTGTTTTGTAAAAGTCAGAAATTTTAGGTTTTTAAAGTAGTACATTTTCCGTATACGTAATTATCATTTAGACAACTCTAGCAACGTCTATATGCCATATTGATAGATGCAGTAAATAATATCTATAAAATTGTACTTTACAAAAAATTTAAAAAAAGTAAAAAGCAATCAGTATATTTAGATGCGGTTATAGACAGGCCTTAAGAACCTAAAAATGCATATACTTGACATTGTCATTTCTAGCATATTTAAAAATAATAGTTTTGTTTCTCGTGGCTAAATGAGGTAAAAAAGGGCCAAAAAAATAACAATAGTATTTTTAAATATATATTGAAAATATTAATATTTTCGTGGATTTGGTTATTTTATCTACACTTATTTAGATATTTAATGCTGTATATGTTAAACGTATAGAATTTATTATGTATTTATAAAATTCATAAGTATTTTAAATTGAAGTATATGAAAAGAATGGCTTTCTAGATGTATAATAAAATTTGTGAATGTATAACTTTATTTGTCTAACTCGGCAAAACTTTGTTTACTTAAACCAACTCAAACTTTTCATAAAACAGTAAAACATTAAAAATGTAAACTAAATTTTCGTTTGACATTTCATGTTTTGTTTATCTGCACATTCATTCATTCCATCACAGAATATTCTCTTGAAATTTTAATGTAAGTGAGTATTGCTGGAATACGAGTTGTTTGATTTTCTCCTGATTAATTAAAATTACTTGCGTTGCAACATATTGCTTCAAGTTATGCATACACATTTAATTAACTTAATTGACAAGTTAGAGGATAATAAACAAAATTTATTTACCAAGGACAGATTGCTACGCAGAATGCAAATTTCAATGTTTTTTTAACAAAAGAAAAATTAAAATGTTCAAGGAAACCTGTGTGACTAGCGCTCTTAAAATATTTTAAATCTAAAGTTCAGACATTTCTCATTTTACAAATTCTAATATTGCATGGAAATTCGTAACATGTCTAAATATTATGATGTTTCATTAACACCTTCTCGTGTTGACAGAGGTCCCATTACTCCCATTTGATTTATTTCTAATGCTGACATCCTTAATTACCTTTTAGCCACAAGTACTTCCCTCAGGATACACTTAAGCGAATTTTGGGGTCGAAATCAAAACAGTTTTCGAGGTAATTGATGTCTTGAGAACGAGCTTAACAGATAAACCAGTGAGAGAAGTGCGGCGTTTCGAGTGTCATGCTTAATGCCTACTCTATAGTTAAAACTTAAATTAATTGTTTTCTTGCAATGATTAAATTCTAAATAGGACCATGGGTAAGAGCTGTAGATAGTTAAAATTTTAATAATATTAAATGTTGGTAGCTTTATTTTCTGAGCATAATAAAAAACTTTCTTTAGAGTGAAGTTTAAATATTCGACGTTATGTTTTTGATTTGATTGTTGCTACACATTTCGTAGAAATATCTGAACTGAGGGCTAATTGCAAAAATTAAGAAAAAAAATCCTCTAGAAAGATAAACTAGCGCATCAGTGTTGAAAATAAACTTTTTTTGTAATCAGAGCAAATTTGTCATATTACACTTAGACAAGTTTTTCACACTCCTATTAATAACAACAACATTATTTAAGCTAAATATTTTTAAGAATTTGTTTCTAAATTTGTGCATAAAAATTATTGAAATGATAGCTTTTACTTTCTGTTAAACAGATAAGCATAACACCAATGAATAGTAATATCACGAGACGAGTCAAAATTTGTACTCTCGTCTAGTCTCGACACCATTCAGTCTCGACACTCGAGACGAGACGATACAAGACCGAAGGTATCGGGATGAGACGAGAATCTCGTCTCGTCTCGTCTCGACTTTTAGTAAAAGAGATCTTCACCTTATAAATATAATTGCATACGTTTTTCCACTTCTGTCAAAGGATATTACTACATCAATAAAATTCTTCGGATTTGTTTTACTAAAAAATTGAACAAATTTTGGATTGTTTATTTTTTAGAAATCGAAACGTATTTCTTATGTTTTTTAATAATTTTAAATTTAGATTTTGGTTTTGTGCCTTTAAATATATTTTAATAACAATAACAATAAATAATTACCACGTAATTTATTGTTTCTGTATGTAGGATGTCTCAAAAAAAAACATAAAGTACAAAAATAAATATATAACTGGAATTGCTGAACTATTTTTGATGTTTGAATTATTTATAAATTAAGAGCTGAAGAAATTTAGAAGTCAACCAGACTCCACCATATGTTAATAATTTATCACAGCCCCTTTTTGATGCCCCTTCTGTACATATGTAAATTTCTTCTCTTGAAGCAGATAGTGGTAGCCGCTTGCGTTTAAAAATTACCATAACTCTTTTGTGTTATATAAGACTCATTTTGTAATTAAAGTTTAAAAACATATTTTTGCAAGAAATTAAGGCACCTCCCTATTTAAAATATTAAAAATACTTCTGAAAAATTACAAAAAACCACCAAGCGAAAATATTTCAAATCTTTGCCAATGTTAATGTCCATCTTATTTGATTAGTAATTGTTGTAACAAGTGCATTAACAAGTTTGGAAATTTTGAACTACAATGATAGGAGTGAAAAAAATACTATAATGCTTGGGTTATCAATCCATACCCTACTCTACACCCTACACTCTCATCAGCCTATTGTGGTCAAAATTACCTATACCTCGAGAAAAAAACTGTGGTCATTATAAAAATGCGATTTTTTTTATTATTGAAAAATTTATTATTTAGCATACAAATGCATTTCTTAGTATCAGAAGCACCACCCTGTTCGAATAGGTAGTCCTGGAAGAGTTCAAACTTGTAGCAAAAATAAATGTCAAAAAATTATTTTATCAAAGCTAACATTTTGTAAATTAGCAATTTTTATTTCCCTTGTAAAAGGGAAGTATTGTAATCACTCTCCGAGATTTTTTCAGATCTTTACATTTCAGTGTCCCTAGATCCTGAAAACATATTTACTCAATTTCATCGATCTGTCTGTCGGTCCGTCTGTTCGAGGCATAGCTAAAAAACTTCTTACCCCATTGAATTCAAAATTTGGTCAAAAATTAACTATCTATATAAATCTATAATCTAGTAACATCTTCATAAAATCGAATATGGCAAAACAAAATGGTGGCCTAATAAAATGTTAAAAAAAATATTACTAAAAAACTACTTATTCAATTTATCTCATATTTTGCACAAATAGCAAAATGAACCATAACTAAGTGTGTTACAAAAGTTTGTAATCGTGATAAAATCATCCTTTCGGGTTTTACGTATATTTATATTTTAGCGTCCCTAGATGCCAAAAAAATATGTTTTATCAATTCCGTCGGTCCGTTTGTCTGTCATCAGTTCCCGACATAGCTTAAAAAGTACTTACCAGATTAACTTCAAATTTTAGTCGAAAAATAAAAGTCATATGGTAATGACCTGGTAATATTTTGGTAAAAATCCAACAATTTTGCGGAACAAGAAGGCGGCCTAGAGAAACATTAAAAAATTAAATAGCCAATTTATCTCAAATTTTGCGTAAAAATATTAGATTAGTATTAGATCGGAATGAACTGGTAACATTTTGGTATGAATATAAGATAGTAAAACAAAATTGCGCCCTAATAAAATATTTCAAAAATGGCGCCCAATAAAAACGTTTGAAGTAAAAACAATATACATGTGATACTAAATGACTATGTGCGGAACTAAATTGGGTCACGCTTCACCTACTAAAAGAAAAGATTGCGAGAAAAGTTCCGGATAAAGGAAGTTTACTGACATTTTTAATAATAACACAAAGAGTAAGTCTATATTCAGCACTGTTAGAATGTTGTAATAAAAAAAAATATTACATTTTATTTTATAAATTACGTATTGTGACCAATTAGTTTTATCAAAGAAAAGGTTAAAAGACATTTTCAAGCTATCAACATCGAGGCATGTGCGATAGAGTAATAATTTGTAAACGCACGCGGTTCAGTGATACACTATGAGTGTTAATAGCTAAAACTTCATCTTCATTGAACATATTCATTTAACATCTAGCTGAGACGAGACGAGACAAGGTCTTAATCTCGTCTCGTCTAGACCAAATTTTCGAGATGAGACGAGACGCAATTAGACAAAGTCGAGACAAGACGAGACGAACCAATGAAAATCAGCTATAACTAAAAAAAATAATCTTCTATCAGCAAATGAAATCGTGGTAACGACTTATGCAAATAGATTTACTTTCAGATATTTTGCTTGGATTACTAGCTCTGGGGTTCAGCGAAATTAACCGCTCCCCCCCCCACAAATACGCCACTGCAAAATGTACAAATCGCTTGAATTTTTCATTACCAAAATGATGGGACTTGAACTTTCCTCTACCGTGAAGTGTTCATGCAGCGGCGATGGTTTATTAATTCATGCTTCTCACATACTAGTTTTCTGTGGCACCCGTGTTTTTAACTCTGCATATTAGTTAGAGTTTTAGAATAATTTACTGGCTGCACAGTTAAACTTAAATTTATTAAAACAGATTACCTACGGACGACGACGTTGTGATTAAAACATTCATTTGAAAGACTAATCGTTACAAGAAAATTAAAACTTTTGCAAATCGGATATTTTTGAGGTAAACTTTCAATAAATGAAAATTTAAAAATGCAAATTGAACCTATATTACGCTTAAATGGGGTTTCGCATACGTCTAGTAGAATACTGTGATTGAAGCGGCATCCAGGGAACACGAGAAACGTAGGCCAACTTTAGTTCTTTGCACTTACGACGAAACTCTACGTCTTCTAGTGAAAATCATTCAGTACAGTGGTCATTTGTTTTTCATTAGCACTTCAAACAACACGGCAAACGTAGGCCATGATGCAAATCTAAATGAACCCAAGCGTCAAGGTACACTACCGCATATCGTTCATTCATCATATAATCTGGACGCAGCTAATGTAAACGTCTAAGCATATTTTCTATTTTTTTTTACTACGTAGAGGAAATTTGCCTATGTATGCCATTTCGTCTGAATTTGTCACAATTTTGTATAATTAAGTAATTTAGATCAAAATTTTGATGTAATATTCATTACAGACACATCATTACAGCTATCCAATGATGATGATGTTCTAGATTATGTGTTAATAATTGATAGGAAAAGACCAGGGGCCTGTAACACAAGCCGTACAAGTCCTACAATTGTGAGAAAATATTTTGCACTTGTAACTTTTTCATAACACAACTCATCTTGTAACTACCCGCATGGCGCCAGTAATTACGGAAGAATTTCCACATATGTAAACCTATTCTGTAACACAAATTTCACACTTGTATAATTGTGTTACAGAAATTTCTACAAGTGTAGATAATGTTTTACCTATCTTCATCCCTGGGTAAATGCACCGAATGCACAGTTTTACGGCAATTCCCGTACGTTCAACACGTAAAATATCGTCCTCAAAATGTGGTCAAGTGATTCCGAGAGTGACTTTGAAGATTTGCCTAGACAATATCGTTTTAATATAAGGAAAGACTTCGCTTTTCTTACTGATACCGAATTCAATGAAAGATTCAGTCTAAACCGACACCAATTTGAAAATCTCCTTCGAGATATTGGACCAAGGCTTGCAAATAGAACAGCTCGATGACACCACCGCAGAAAACATTAATTGCCCTGCACTAGCTGGGGAATGAAGGACAGTACCATGGTGTTTGCGATATGCATGGGGTATCAAAAATGACTGTGTGTAGATGCGTACATGACACTGTTAGTGCTGTAAATGAGATAAAATTTGACGAAATAGTGACATGGCCCCATAATATGTTGGATGTTGTACAAAGATTTTATGCAAAAGCCGGTTTTCCTGAAGTATGCGGTGCAGTGGATGGAATACTTGTAAATATAGACGCTCCTACAATTAACGAACCAGCCTATGTGGATCGCTATGGTAAACACTCAATCAATTGTATGGCTGTTTGTGGTTCAGATCTAACATTCTACTATGTTAGTGCCAACTGGCCTGGTAGTGTTCACGACGCACGGGTACTTCGAAATAGTTCCTTATTTCGCAGAATGGAAAATGGTTGGAGACCCCATCCCAATGGTGTAATTCTTGGAGACTCCGCTTATCCACTGAAGCAATGGTTGATTCCACCAACATATGAAGATCCATTAAATCCAGCTCAGAATAATTTTAACAGGGCACATAAACGAACAAGAAGATTAATTGAAAATGCATTTGGTATTTTAAAAGAAAAATTTCCTTGTTTAAATTATCTACGTGTGGATCCTGTATTTGCCGCAAATATTTTTAAATGTTGTACGACTCTATGTAATATGACAAAAGATGATCACGAAGATTTCGCAGTACAAGATGATGAAGACGCCCTAGACGAAGAAAATAATGAAAATCCCGAAGATAATGCACCTGCTGCCGATGCCGGGGCCCAAGCTAGATTACAAGAACTCATCAATTTTTTTGGGAGAAATTAACTTTATTTTAGTCCGAACATGAACATAAACATAAACATATTAGATTCTCTTATAAGTAGTTTATCAAATACATAATATTTATAGATCAACACGTTTTATTATTTCCAGAATAAACACTAAAGTAATATAAGTAAATAGTTACTAAAACATTACTGCAAATTTTGATATAACCTGCCATTTTCAATTTCATAGTTATGTTTTGGTAACGTTGCCGTAAACTCGGACATGGGCAGTTTAAGTTCTTTTTCTAATTTTAGAATTTCCAGTTTAGTCCTATAATTCTTCAGTTTTAGATATTCGACTTGCAATGTGAGCTTTTCTTGTTTTATAGCAGTTTCCGGTAACTCGTTTTCTTTTTCCTATAAACAAACATTATTATATTTAAATGGCTTTGCCACCCTGAAAAGATTCAACGCAGTATACAAGCTGTCTGGTAAAAAAACGCCCCAAGCTATAACTCCGTTATCTTTAGTTCGATTTTAAAAAATCAAAGAACTAAATTAATGCCTTTAAAAACACTACAATTTGACAAGGAGGTGAAACCACCCCTTAAATATTTTAATACTTATGTTTTATTTAAAATACGGTTAGTTGTTCGGAAAAACGCTTGAATATCTCTTTTTCATATTTTTGTTTTTTACATATTTTAACGTTTTTTTTTTTAATCCAGAGGCGGTCTGAGGGGGTGGAACCACCCATTAAATATTACACTATTTTTATTTAAAAACCGGTTAGTTAGGTATTTGAAAAAACACTTGTATACGTGTTTTTTTATTTTATTTTTTTATATATTTTAATATTTTTTAAAAATTCATACAGGATGTCTTAAGAGGTGAAACCAACCTTTAAATATTATAATATTTTTTTTATTTAAAATACAGTTAATTATTCGGAAAAACGCATCACTTATAAAATATGATTGAAATTTTGTATATAGAATCCGAACGAATATACAATAATATACAGGGTCCATTTAAAAATATCCAAGTTGGGTTTGCAACGGCTTTGTCTGCATTATATTAAAATTTTATGTCAAGTTGTAGTGTGGTGGAAGTCATTAATTTAGCTTTTTGATTTTTTTAAATCGAACAAAATATATCGGAGTTATAGCATGGAGCATTTTTTACGAGACAGTGTGTATGTTGTCAACTATAGTAAAATTGAATATGTATTTTTAATTTAGTAGGTTATTTACTTACAACAACCAGGAGTTTCTAAAATGTTTGTAATTTTTATTCATTCTATTTAGTTTTTGTATACAGCCTCTTGTGAAAGAAGTCGGCACTATTGCTAACTCCGGTATTTTTGGAACTACAAGGTTGGTTAAATTAGAAAGTAGTATTAGTATTTTTGCTGCTGATTTGGAAGGTAAAAACAAAACAACACTTGATCATCCAATTTTCGAACGAATGGGAAAAACGTATTTTGGTAAAAGGGAACATCCTGTATATGTTAAGCTAGAAGGATATAGATCTTTTTGTTCTCATTCCAAAAATACCATACATCTTGATATTTGATTCAGTCGCTTTTGCGATATTTGGGTCTAATGCTGCCAATTTCAATATTAATCAATGAAACTTAAATAGGGCAAAAACGAAACAAATATCGATATATATGATATTTTTGAAATTGAAATAAAAAGATCTACCATTCGAGTTAAAAATATACAGGGTGTTATATTAAAAAAATGCATTTTCCCATTTATTCTAAAATGCGATGATCGAATTGTTTTTTGTTTTTACCATCAGTCAGCTTAAAAAGTACTAATAGTTTGCTAACTTTGTCCTAACTTTGTAGCTACAAAAATAACGAAGTTAGCAATAGTTCTGACTTCGTTTGGAATAGGCTGTATACAAAAAATAGATAAAATGAAGCTTCAGCAAAAATTTCAAAAACTTTTTTTATTTACCTCTTTTTTATGTTTTTAATGCATACTGACCAAGTTAATGGTGTTGTCAGTTATAATTAGACGCCCTTTAAATCAGCATTTTTTATGGCATTATGTAAAAATAAAAAACTTATGTTATGTTAAAAAAACCGCTGCAAATTGAATCAACACTTCCACATCATCTTTAACTCATAAATCGACATATTACTTGATTTTTATGAAATTTTGGATTTTTATCACCTCCACTCCATAACCTCACTTTTTATTTTTGTAATTTTTGCCAAATGAACTAAAAAATTGACATCTGTATTCATGTCATTTTTATCGAAAGTGCATGGTGTTCGACCTGTAATGAGCTAAAAGAAGTTTGATGAAAATTCATTAACCCTAACCCCTTCTTTTCAGGTTGAAATGAGGTCTCGAGTTCGAATCTCACCAAAAACAAACACTTTTTCTTTTTTTTTTTAAATAAATTAAATTAAAAGGTTTAAATTGACTAAACAGACTAAACAGCTAAATATTTTCTGTTTGTTTAAATTGACGTTCTTAATTTGTTTTTTTTTTCAAATATTTCATAAATTAAGAACTTACTAAATAGGGATAATTTGATAAATATCTTTTTGGAAATTTTTAAATAAAAAAGACAATTTTTTTAAAACAACTTTATGCCAGCTATTAACTTTTGAGATTGATCAATACTCAGCTGGGAAAGTGTACGATCCTGTATGGATACATTTATTTCTATTATTTTGCTTTAGAGCTGCTTACCATTGCCTTCTTTTGAAGTAGATGCAGTCACGTGATCACTGATTGGTCGGCTTTCATCAATAATGCCTCCAAAGTCACCCTCTCGGGCTGTTTCACATGACCGTTCCTGAGGATTTTCAAACGACTCAGCTACTCCCAGCCCACAAATTAAAGGAGACTCTTTTCCAATTATTTCTAATACCAGATTATCAACTTCGGTTAACGTCCCCATTCCACCAGTTCCAGTCTTTTTCGCATTATCAATTTTAAGCTAGAAATATGTACCACAAGTTAATAACAATGTTTGCAAGTTACAGTAGTTCTCACCATTGCAGTTTTCTTTAAATTCTGCCAGATTGTATCCCTTACGTAGGTCCAATCTTTATCCGCGGGAAGTAAACAGATACTTTGGGCCAGTACTGCCATTTCTTTCCATTTTTCTACTTTATCTTGCTTTTTCAGTCTGTCGGAGAATGCACCGAAAAGAATGTGTTTATTTTCTCTAATCTTATTTAAAAATTGCATTTTACGGTCAAAAACAATTTGTTTTGAAGACATTTTACTTCACACGGTGGACGAAGCCGCAGTTCCGGTGTACATGTATTTAATGATTAGTAATGATGCCGCATAACCATTGCCCGAAAGCGTGTTGTGACAAGTCTGCTTAAAGCGACAGAAAGAATTATACTCGTAGTAAAATACCACATTACATGTGTAGCTACATATGTACAAAATTATTTAATTTCTACAATTGTAGCAATATGCATTGTGATACAGAATTAAGTAGGACTTGTAGCTACATGCACATTACTTGTAACTTGTAGACTTGTTACAATTGTATGGTTTATGTTATAGGCTCCTGGTGGAATAGTTTAACATCAGAAATAATATCTTCTGGGGTTAATGTTACATTTCTTCTGGGGTTTTTGATACTCAAAATTAAACTTACAAATAGATTATATGCTTTTTATCTTTTTTATAGTTCAAAAAATACTAATTTTGATACATTGTTAATGATTTTGACTACATATTTTCTTGTATTTATCCGTCTGTGAAAGAAATAATACGTTTGAGCGATTTTAATGTAAATTTGTTAACCGTTATCCCCTTTAAAAATTTTAATTTTATTCAGATGATAGATCGACCTACCAGAATATCTAGAACTACCTCTAAATTGGTATATCGAATATTTTTTTAACTGACAAATATTTAGTTAATGACTTTGGACTTCCTATGGAAAATATCTTTTGTTACAGCACATCGGTTACTAATTGTCTTTAGTAAGAAATTTTCAACTCTTTACAACTAGCGATTTCATTGAGATCTGACACTCATCAAATTACTAGCTCTTATTTTTTATTAAAAACATAAGCATAACACCAGTGAAAATCAGCGACGACTTTCTCGAATAAAATCATGTTAACGACTTATAAAAATAGATTTACTTTAAAACATTTAGCTCGGAATATTAGCTCTAGGAGTGTGGGGAATTAACCGCTTTTGCCCCCTCCCTAAATACGTCACTGCAAAATGTACATATCGCTTTAATTTTTCGTTACTAAAATCATGGGACCTAAAGCTGCCCTTACCGCAAAATGTTGGTGTAGCGGCGGTAGTTTATTAATTCATGCTTCTCTCATACTGGATTTCTGTGACACCCGTGTGATTAACTCTACATATTATTTAGATTTTTAGAATAATTTAGTGGCTGCACAGTTAAAGTTAAATGTATTAAAACAGATTCCCTGCGGACGACGGTGCTGTGGCATCAGTAGTTGTAGTTAAAGCATTTATTTCAAAGAATAATCGTTGCAAAAAATTTAAAAGCGCCTAAAGCGAATATTTTTGGGTATACTTTCAATAAATGAAATTTATTATTAATAAGTGCAAAATAAACCTATATTACGCTTTAATATGTTTTCGCATACGTCCTGCGTCTAGTAGAGTACTATCCTTGAAACCGCATCCAGAGGAAACGAGAAACCTAGGACAACTTTAGTTTATGCACTTATGAATGTCTGTTAGGAAATCGAAACCAAAAATTTCGTAAACTAAAAAAAAACTAAGACAATAAGAAGCTTTGTCATTTTGTTAGAGGTTCCTCGACAGCCAATTTGGTGAAGCGACATGCCGGTAAGTCGGAGATTTTATCGTCTTTGATTTTGAAATTTACTTTTTCTCCGACTTCGACTTCTTAACCGAGAAACTCAACTTCCCATATTGCATTTTGCAGTTTACGTTGACTAACATACATAGGAATTTTAATACTTATGAATGTCTGTTAGGAAACCGAAACCAAAAATTTCGTAAAATAAAAAATAGTAAGACAATAAAAAGCTTTGCCAATTTGTTAACGGTACCTCTAATTTGGTAAAGCGACGTGTCGGTAAGACGGAGATTTCATTGTCTTTGATTTTGAAATTTGCTTTTTCTCCGACTTCGATTTTCTAACCGACGAACTCAACTTCCGATATTACGATGTGCAGTTTACATTAACTATCATATATAGAAATTTTAACACGGACGAAACATGTATAATGTGACGAGAATGTTCGGTCGAAGAAGGACCAAAGCCAATTAGTGGGTCGTTAAAAAGTGAGCAGGTCTGTGGTGGATGTAGAGAATCATGTAGCCTCGCTTTGCTAGTTTGCTATCGATTCCTCTATAACTCATCCTGTGGAGCGACGACGTCTCGATAAGATCGAGGTTGTGAGTTCGACTATTATTCGATGGCAGATTTTTTCTATTTTTCATTCTCCTTAATTTTTAAATTTACTTGTATACAATGTTTTAGAACAATGTTTCCGAACGTATTTGTTGTAAAACAATGAATGCGAATTGAAAATGGAAAAATATCTCGAAAAAATATAAGTTTTGGACAGTCAATTAAAAAGAGGTTCATAGTGTATCAATTTGAAAACTAGTAGGAAACACAAATAATGTAAAAATATTCTTATCTTAGATAAACATGTCCAGACTACTCTCAAATATCAACATTTTCCATTTATGAGGAAAACATGGAATAGTCCGTTTTTTGTTACGCGGCAATCCCGCCACCCTTCTGAAAAATGCCAGATGCAAACTTAAATGTACATGAACTGTTGAAACTTGCTTTAAACACCTCAGAAACATTGTATAGAAAAGTGTATATGATGTAAGACTGATAATGATGTTGCAACTTATAACATTAATCTTGCTGCCATTTCAGACATATGGCTAAACAAGATGTGTCAAATCTGATTTGTTTACAAATATAGTATAAAAACTCTGATCGCAAGTTTAAACTCACAAACATAAAGAGAGTGGTAGTGTATTGTTGGGTATTAAAGGAGATATAGTTTCAGACGAACTTCTCTTTTCTGATTAAGAAAACATGAACCATGGGCATTGTCGAACGGAAACTAAAAATCAATTTGTGAAATGTAATGCATCTATGTGTATTGGTATCAATGAGCTCGAGCTGCTAATTAAACGGTTATCGAATTTTTAGATGGTGTATAAAGATAATTTATTTTTCTTGATAATTTAAGTGTAGGTTTTTTTGCTTGTTTTTAACTATTCTTTCGACTCAAAAAGATCCTCCTTATTAATTTTTGCAATTAATTAATTTTAAGCAGTTTATCAATTTATTTATTGTTACTACTCGATTTATTTGATGCTCTTACTGACAGCGATGATGTACTATTGTTTGAAACTATTATTATTTATACTTTTTCATATTTAGTGGATTTTTGTCATGATCATAATACAGAAGGATAAAATAATTTCCGTAAACCTAATTTCTATCTTATGTGCGGGCAAGATTTTTGTATGTGTAGTTAATTCTTCCAAAACACGAGGCATATTTTTTAATTATAGAGACTTAATAGTATTGGTACGAGCAATCCAAATTTAGAGAAAAAAAATTATATATATATATATATATATATATATATATATATATATATATATATATATATATATATATATATATATATATATATATATATATATATATATATATAGGTTATTTAAACAAAAACACAGTTGACATAATTTCTTCAAAACTAGGAAAGTGAACAATATTGCATTACCAATATTACCATCGGCAGAGAGACAGGATCAGTAATGTCATTTCATATTTGTCATTCTTACTTTAGTGGGTCCATAGATTCTGATAACTTTTAAGCTATGTTCTATGTTCTCGTATCTTAAGAAACAATTAAAATAGATATTTGATATTATGGAGCCATAACAACATTGTTAGAGTTAATTGCGAGCAATGAAAATAGGAAGTGGGTTGTATTTTAAAAAAAATATGTTTATCAGTTTTCTGTCACCCTGTTGCTCTTAGAAATATCGTTTAAAAGATCATCTAGTCAAACACATACAAAATGAGGTTGTGTTTCTAAGTTTAGTGGTAGTAGTGATATATTTACCCGTTCCGTTATTTTTTACGAAAAAGATATGTTTAGAAAGTATTTAAAATTGGCAAAAATAATTTCGGACATTTGCACACTTTCGGCAACATTCTTAAACTTAATAACATTGTGAATATCATCGTTAAATAAATGAAGACCCACAATAACATCCGTATACAATATCAGACTCCTCTACGTATAATAGGTACAAAAATTTCAATTTTATTTTTATCTGAATTTATTGTGGATTACGTACCATACAAGAGAGAAGATAATAATTTAAGTTTTAGTGTGTTTTATTTTTATTTTTCTAGATCAATAAAGCAAAAATTCCAAATTGACCTGTTACTTTTAGGTTTTCAGTATTTTACTTTATTTCACTGCTTTAATCAGTAATAGTTATTTTAAGACTTCGCTGTATATAATTTTAGCCCTTTCATAGCCAAATACGTATGTAAATCCACATTTAACTTGATGATCGTCGATTATCGATCAAACAAACTATAATTACATTGCGTGGTTTATTTTTCATTAGATCGTAATTATGTGTATAAGGATAAAATTGGCTTACATTCACAGAAAGCTTTATTTTATTTACCTCAATCACGAAATAAGTTTACGCAGTTTTTTTTAATATTCGATGTCTACAGCGTGAGTCAAGGAAAATAAATTTTATTTACATTGTCATTCATTTCAGATATTTAAACTTTGAAGTACTCCAAACTGTATTACTGTCTGTGACATATACAGTGAAAATTTTGTCATTTATGTACATGGTCTTATCTTTTGCGTAAAAAGTGTGTATCTAAAAAGAGTTAATTTGAGCAGCATGTTCTCAATATTGAGAATATTAAATAACTTTATTGGTGCCACAAAAAATGTGAAAGGAGGTGTTTGAAAGAGGAAAGAAAGTACAAAGTGGAGAGGGGGTAACATACAACAATGTTAGCTTAGAGAGCCTGTCATATACACTTAAATAACATTTCTGTTAATAGCTTTACATATGTTATATTTTCACATTGGAAGTTAAAAGAGCACAGAATGGCAACATTTTAATAGGTGACCGTCTGAGAAGGCAAAGCCTGGTCGTTGTGCCTTTTGAAGTGCTAGATCACTCTTACTTAGAACTTATTTATAGGTACCTACTTTAACACGGAAAACGACAAAACCGTTGATTTAAATATATTGCGCGCTTAAGCACTTTCAAGTGCTTGCTGATCATCAAAATTTCCTATAAAAATCGACTCTGCCTCGCTCCCAAGGACTTTTATTTCTTGGATCATCTTTAAAGATACACTCATGATTTAAGCACCAACATTTTTTGTATTTATATTTTCTTTCAAAATGTAAGGAAATAACGATCTCGAAAATTGCATTTATATATATATATATATATATATATATATATATATATATATATATATATATATATATATATATATATATATATATATATATATATATATATATATATATATATATATATATATATATATATATATATATATATATATATATATATATATATATATATATATATATACATATTTGGGACAAATCTGATATCACTCTGTAAATTTGATTACTGATGTTCGAATTGTACTAATTTGTTTTATTTCTAATTGTCGAGAATAAAACATTCTAAGTATTATTGCCCGCTTACTCCAAATGACGATTTATTCAAAAATATGATTAAGAATATATGTTCTCTTCTGAACTAAAATAACTCAAATATGGTTAATTCTTCACATCCTAGACTTTTATAAAAGGTTTAAAAGCATAAGTAATTAAACTGCATTTCGAGCACACACTCTCATGTCCAGTTAGTCTCTGAAAATACGCAAGACTTCAGAAATGTGACGACGTTAATTAGTTATTATCCAGCTTAATATATTTTCATTTTTGTGTAGATTTCCTATTTATATACATGTTTTTCAAACCGTGCGTCGCCCACCTGTTGCCTGGAGGTAATCAAAAATGTATTAATATAATACTGGTGTATCACTTAAATAAATAATTCCACTTTTATTTGAAGGCAATTAATTTTCATTTTGGCAACGGTCGGATGACTCAACAGAATACTTAAAAATATTAGTCAGCAGTCCACTATAATTATATATATATATATATATATATATATATATATATATATATATATATATATATATATATATAAGATGTTAGACTGAGATTTTTGCTGATCTTTAAGTTTTAGGGTCCGTAGGTGCCGAAAAGTATCTTTTCTTATTTCCGTCGGTCATTCGGTCGATCTGCCTGTACGCTGCATAGCTAAAGCAATACTAACGCAAGTAGAGATAGAGATATATGGCAGAACAAAATGACAGTCTAATAGAATAATTATCAAAAAACAGAGTAATCAATTGACTATAAATCTTGTATGATATACGAACGAACTAGTAAATTTTAGTTTAATTTAGTATTGCCTTTTATAAGTAAATTTTGTTTTAAAAATTCATTTTATTGAAGAGATATTGTAAAAAAAGTAAAAATATAGTTAACTCGCCAAGGAGTGCGTTTGAAGAGAATACCTTTTTATTTTGCACCTACAACACAAAAAGAAGGCCTTCGCCAAATTTCTAAATCGCAAAAATATGACAAAGTATTAGCATATTATTAAAATCAGTCAGTAAAATTTTATTTCCTAGATTAAGACCTTTTTATCGAGGAAAATTAATAAACAACATCATTTGTTTCATTACCAACAATTTAATTTTATTAATCATAAATTAAATAAAATTAAAAATGAAGAAATGGTATATTAGCGATTACAACCCTGTTTTTACGTAGGTATGTTATGTCTAGATAAATTTACATTTCTTCCAGTCTAAATAATTTTTAGATATATGAATGAAATAGATGCATTGATATAAATAGATCGTATTTACGCATACTGAGGAAAATAAAACAATGACTTTCGGCTTCACACAAAATTTCAATTAAAAAAAAAATATATATATATATAAAGTAGAAAATGTATAACGCGGCAAGAATTAGTAAATAGAAGAAAATGGATTGGGATGACCCCTAAAACAATGGAATTTGGCTAACTATAGACATGTGTTTCTGACTTAAGGTCTACATCAGTACAGTCAACTAGTTGAAAGACGAGTATAACTAGCGCCAAAATGAATACACAAAACAATACCAGTTGATTACTTTGGTATATATATATATATATATATATATATATATATATATATATATATATATATATATATATATATATATATATATATATATATATATATATATATATATATATATATATATATGTATATATATATATATATATATATATATATATATATATATATATATATATATATATATATATATATATATATATATATATATATATATATATATATATATATATATATATATATATATATATATATATATATATATATATATATATATATATATATATATATATATATATATATATATATATATATATATATATATATATATATATATATATATATATATATATATATATATATATATATATATATATATATATATATATATATATATATATATATATATATATATATATATATATATATATATATATATATATATATTATATATAATATATATATATATATATATATATATATATATATATATATATATATATATATATGTCTGTGGTGAAATTTGTTATGACATAAAAGTCAATTTACCGCTTATTTGTATAAGTAAATGATTTTCATATTAGTACACGATTAGTTAGTGCAAACAAAATAAGCGTCTGACCCCGATCGTGAAGTGGAAGCGGTAGCAGCCGTATTGCTAAAAACATACAAAAAATAGCAATAAAAAATTGGAACTAAAACCAACTTTCTTACTACAAATTCTGAACTTAAGGGGGAACTGCACGCAGTATTATGGATCATTTGCAAGCCTTCCGCCGCTGCAATATTATGTTAAAACTATAAGAGATGTGTATTAGCTTCAATATGATTTTAATAGGGAAATATGTATAGTTGGGCGCTAAATGCGAATTTTCATGAAAAAATCAAATCTAGAATTATAAAACAGAAGTAGATTTGTCCATCTTCGACCACTATTTGACCACTTTTTGACGCAAATGGCGTCGCATATATTTTTTTTCCACAAAATGGCTCTTTGCCGCCTTGCATTGATCCTTTGTCTACGCAACTGCGAAATTTGAAATAGTAAGTCGTACTCATTAGTATGAATTTCTGCAGCGCGTGAACCCTTTTGAACCCATTTTTAAACGAAATGTAATTTAAATTGCCTATACATAACACATTTTTTTGAGGTCGGACGTGCAGGAGGTTTTCTCTAATATGTAGGTACCTTTTCACCTTGCTTTGAACTTGACTAGACCTTGTCGCTGGGTTTTCACTTTTTGCGTGCAGTTCTCCTTTAACAAAAAACACGATATCTGTTCCTCGGTCTTGATATGCAGATTTGAAAAAAATTACGTCAGTATGGAATTTTAATAAAATGTAGTTAAATATGTAAGACTTTAGAATAAAATAGTTCGACGAGTGCACCTGGGTGGAAAAGTCACAAATCTCAAATATTTCTAGCTACACCTACAAGCCTTATTCTAGGATCGAAGGCTAAATATTATATAATATGAATACTGTAAATATTTTAGTTTAGGATAAAATTTTATAAATAGATATACAGTATCCATTTTGTGTGTAATTTTTAGTTATCTTGTTAGCTAATGCAGCTTAAATAAAATCGACGTCGTCATCAGTATAGGCGTAGAGACGCCACGCAAAAAAAAATTGCAAAAACTGTAAGCCCCGTATTCACTAAAAGAGTTTAAGAGGTAGACCAGTTTGCCATGGTACTTAAAACTTTTAGTTCAGCAGTTATGTTTCGCTTATGTCTCTGTTTTTTGTAATTGTGACATTTAGAAAAGTTTAATTGTTGAAAATGTTATCTTAAACCTATAACTGTCAAGTTAGACCTGGCCTAAATTTAAACCTCTTTAGTGAATGCGGGTGTAAATGTCTAAATTTCAAATCTACATCTATTTCTAAAACTTTATGTGCATATAATCAGTTGCTTTATTGATTTTTAAGATATAGCGGACCTTTCAGGAACAATAACAGAACGGCCATTATCAGAATTAAATCAACGGAATCCAAAGATTTTCATATTAAATTTACTGTGGGTCAATCGGACGATGTTGTGAGGTTTTGGATTAAATTTATATAGTAACTGTTAAACTGACCACAGGCACATGATATATTTTTAAAACCAGAAAAAAAATATCTTCCCTATGTATACGGAACATTCTATTTAAAACAATGGATGCTCACATTTGTCATTGTCTATTTTTTCTCGAGGCTTACACAAAACCATAAAACTTTCGAATTTAACGTTTTCTCTCTGTTAAAATAAAGCTCGTAGATCACGTTCAAATATAAACTCTAATCCTATACGTAGATATTTAGGTTATGTTTGGAATAAAATAAAATTAACTCGAGAGCTTTCTTATCTCAACATCTTTAATTTACTGTAAACTTGTTAGAATTGACAAGAAAATAATTACTAGATCTTTTACTGAGCATGATTTCTTTTACCAGGAACATGAAATACAGCCCTCAATATGAACAAACTAGGATAATCATTTACACTAAAACATTAACATTATTAATTACCAATTTAAATTCCGTTGCCCGAATGGACCCGAATGTGTTTAGGGTTGGTCAAATCAAATATGAAAACGCGACTCGCTACCCTGCATCTGCAACATACTGCTAATAGACAATATTTTCCAGTAGTCTGTTGATGTCGGTAAAACTATAAAAACGGATAACATATTCGCCGGGACCTATAAAAAAACGGGAAATTCCCTTTACCCAGAGCTTCCCTCCTATAGTATAGTATAGTATTTTTATAATATTAATTTTCATAGATTAGGAAAAACTAATTATGTTAGTTATTATTTTCCAACATGAAAATAAGGTTTAAATCCAGGAAATGTAATTCTGACGAATATTTAAACATTTTAATAGGCCGCAATTTTGTTTTGCCGTTGGAAGATTCACACTAAAATTTTACCAGTTTACCCCTGTTTCACACTTAGTAGAAGTTTTTTGGTTGGTGGTGTTATTGAGCATTTTATTATACGGTCATTCTGTTCCGTTATAATGTTTAATTTTACACCAAAAATTTTCCAGTTTATTGCTATATCACACTTGATTTTTGTGTCAAATTAGTGATCCTTTTAGTAAGTTGCTTCTATTTAATGCTTTTTTCACATTTTGCTTCAACCTATTGTATTTTTATCAACAATTATCATTTCATTCCCATATGATCATGGATCTCTAACCAAAATTGGTCAACCGATAGACTGATAGAAAAATGGATCTTTTTGTTTAGGCCTAGGAATCATAAACACAAAGATCTGCAAAAATAAAAAATTAAATTATAAATAAATTCTTCTGTCTTACGAGGAAAGTGAGAAGTAACTAAATAACAAATTAGAGCTTAGCGTGGCGAAAATATAAAATGCAAAAGAAATTTTGAATTTTTTTCAAATAATTTTACGTTAATTTTTTTTTCAGTGGCATTAGTAAAGGATTTAAATATGCAGCTGAGAAGATTTCTGAACTAAATTCAGTTTAAAAACATACCGGCAGTTTCTAATTTGTGCAAATACCTTCAATAAGTTTAAAACTTCTATCGGAGGACGACTGATTTCGGGTGAGTTAACAAAACTAATATGTGTTAAAGAAGTTCAATAGAAGGTTTGGATAAGCCTAGATCGCGCAACCCAAACACGTATACGTCCAGCTTCCAGAATAGACCCCATTTATTACACAGGACATGATGTATTACCACTCTGCCCCAGTTTACGTCCGTGTTTTGTAGCATAAGCCGCAAAAACTATTTTGTGCGATTTGAATAGTTTATATCAATGGCATGAGGGCAAACTATGACATATATTGTATAATTTATATCCGAACAATCGGACTAGTTTAGCGTATGTTATAGATTATTGATATAACCTTTTATAGACTGGAAGTTAGTATCAAATAAGTAATTTCTTTGTCAACTAAGTCTAGCTTCATTTATTATATACATACACACATAGATTAATCAGTTGAAGTTCATTTTGTCGAAACAATATTATTACGTTTCTAATGCAAATATCACACATATATAAATTGCAGAATCCGAAACAAAATCATAAGTAAATAAAAACATTTTTTTATTATAAGACATTTTGATGTTCTAGCTTTAAAATAATTACAAATAAAAACCCGGGGAAAGTGACATTTTTGGGCACATGGTCAGCAGTCCAGAAAAAAATATAATTTTTGCCAGTAATGGCGTAGCTCAAGCATCGTAACTCAATAATACCAAATCCGGACCAACACGCTAACGAAAAGGGATCCGCCTTCAGGGAACAACGGCAATGTAGTTCCCGTAGAGACCGTCGAAATAGCAAAGAAGATGGCAGCGGCCCATCTGGTATGTCAAATTCAAATATAAACAATTTTCGTAAGAAAATAAATCATGATCGAAAATTGGATCCAGGGACGATTTTAAAGAGTTTGAGTCGATAAAACTCCTTAATACAAGAATTATGGCTTTATATACAAAGCGAAAATTCATATAACATAAGACATTATTGGCAACTAAATTGCGAAACATTCAAACACTCCAATAGAAAACAGCAAAGTCAAACAGTGCAAGGTAAAAAAGCCATCTCCAACACAAAAATGTTTTATGATTGGCGTTGATCTGACTTTACACCTTATATAAGGAGGGTTTTCTCAAACACAAAAATGTGTTATGACTGGCGTTGATCTGACTTTAAAATACATCATCTATAAGAAGGGTTTCCTGCCAAGTGGAGTGGTCTTCCTTTTTTTTCTTGGTAGAAACTTTTTAGCATAAATAAACAAGGTTCATTCCAGAAAAAAAAACGCATGACCAAAGCTTAAACTGGAAGTTATGTAAGTATTGCTCATCTAAATGTAAGAAGCCGAAATAGTAAGATATTGGAGCTTAACGTACTTCTGGCCCAAGAAATGTCAGATATTTTTTGTGCGTCTGAGCATTGCAGTTGAATGACATTGGGAAGGTCCATCTGGAGCACTAACAGATGGACTAGCTTTTCATCCAGGGATGGTATCCGAGAAGGTGATAATGCCGTATTTGCCAAGCAGACTCATAAAAGCAGAACTATTTGTACTAGTCTTATACCAGTAAATACAATTTTTGAATTTTTTGAGTCTGAATTTTCATATATAAAGAGTTTTAATTGAATTATTGTAAGTATTTATACATCGTCGCAGGCTGACCTTGATGAATTTTTCAATCTACTCAATGTTCTCTTGGATAAGACGTGAAATTCAAATAGTTTTCTAATTTTATGTGGCGATTCAACATCAACTTTGCCCCGCTCTTTCGTCATTTGTGCAATTGATATCCAGTTACGGTTTAATTAGACATGCTACCGGGATCACGGGGATGTATAATAATTTCTCTAATACTCAAATTGACAATATTATTAGTAATTTTCTTATTTCCACATTGGCTTTTCAGACCATTTTTACAAATGTCAGATCATTTTGGTCAAAAAATAAGTATTAAAACAAACAACAAACAAAAAAACAATGTTTTATAGAAAAGAGGTTTTACACCCATACTAATATATTAGATTTTCAAAATTCTTTAAGTAATGAAGAATGGAAGGATGTTTATATCCATGCGGATCCAAATAACCAATATAACACATTCCACGATATTTTACAATATTATTTTAATATTTCTTTTCCAATTGGCAATAGTCGACAAAAGAGTAAACCTTGTTGGGTAGACCTAGAAATGAAAAACTATACGTCTCATGTCAAAGATCTTTACATATTATATAAACAAAAAAAAAATCAAAATATAGAACGAAAGCTTTCACAGCTGTAATCAATTAAGAAATTATGGTTCTTGAGATTAGACCGTGTCAAAATGGAATCACTTTCCGATGTTTCGCCTTCAAGTGAACGAAGCATCTTCAGGGATCTTTACTCCACGAGATCAGAACACTGAATTACTGAACGTGAAGTAAAGATCCCTGAAGATGCCTCGTGCAATCGACGGCGAAACGTCGGAAAGTGATTCCATTTTGACACGGTCTAATCCCAAATACCATGATTTCTTAATCAAAATATTTTTAATCAATATAAAGCTGAAAGAAAGAAATATCAAAAATGTGTATCTGATTTTAGGATTGGACTGAATGAAAATAAAAATATTTATTCTAAAAATAAAAGTTAAACAATGTAGAATATGTTTATTAAGGAATGTAATAAAACTGTGAATCATAGTACTATCACAATACATAACAACAATAACGATTTAGTTATGGATTCGGGTAGTATACTTATTTGATATTTTTAAGAATTAGTTTGACCTTCCTGACACCACAAATATTATAAATAACAACTACACCATAAATTATACAAATTCTCATTCTTTATTTGTAGAACCAGCAGATCAAAATTAAATGTTTCGTATTCTTATGGCTTTGCCAAATAAATGCCCTGCTGGAATCGATGAATTTCCAATATTTCTTTTGAAACACATTCCTCACACTATATCTATTCCAATAACTTTTATTATCCTCAACTCTGCTTTTCATGGGGTATTTTTCCAAACTCGCCAAGGTGGTTACCGTCCACAAGAAGGGTGATGTGCACTTTTCATCAAATTACAGGCCAATGTCTTTATTGTCATCAGTGTCGAAAGTTTTTAGAGGGTAGTAACCGTCTTTTTAAATTTGCAGTCGGATGCAACATCTTAAACAGTAATCAGTCTGTTTTTTTGCCGGGTACAGGTATGGGGTGAGAAAAATAGTGGGGTCCCGCAGGGCTCAATTCTTGGGCCTTTGCTCTTCCTGCTGTATGTGAATGACCCGCCTGATGTGGTTGTATGTTGTCTGCCCGTAAGCCGATGACACATTGGTCATATTGTCGGGGCCGGAACACTCTGATTTGTCGGTGGGTTGTTCGGGTACAGTGGGTGAGATGGCTGCATGGTGTGATAAAAACTACTTACGACTGAACGATGATAAAGCGGGTCTTATTTTATTCAGTAAAAGGTTCAATACTGAATCACTGTATGAAAGTTTTGAACTTAAGCAAATACCAAATAAAAATTACATTAAATGTCTGGGTGTTCATATCGATTCTAACATCAACTAGGAACAACTCATATTAAAAATTCAATCAAAATTAAATAGTGCATGTGCCCTGATTCGAAGACTCCGAGACATTGTATCCCTGCATGATATTCAATTTCTTTATTTTGCATGCATGTAATTTCAAATTAGTTATAGAATTATTTTGGGGGTCATCTAGATTTTCCCTTGATATTTTCAAGGCTCAAAAGAGAATCTTAACTTCAACCTCGAAAATCCTGCAAGCCATTTTTTATTGAACTAGATATTCTTACTGTACCGGGATTATATTTTATTGCACTTATCACTTTCGTCAAAAAAAGTCTTGATCCATTCTCTCGGGATATTTATGCAGGTGATATGATTATGGTCACCCGAAGACGAGATGAACTGCGTATTCTTCATCACCACTCCGCGTTCTTTCAGAGGGAACTCTTCTATCGGGGAATAAAAGCCTATCAACTGTTGCCACCTGAGATAAGGAATATTGAGGAATGGAAAGATGTTTTTAATCTTTAAATTTTGATTTTAATTAGGAGCACTGAATGAATTCGGAGAGATTTTGTATTCGACCTTTGCTCACCAAACCGGTGCCGGTGTAACGATCGATTTCAACGTATGATGTAGGCCATAGCATGTATCTCTATTAAAATTATTGAAAATTTTACAAATGTCAATGGATTTTTTATTTTTTCCTTTTAGAATCCCGAAATCGACGCAAGAACTTATGATCAGTAGTATACTGATATTCAGGCACAGAAGATTGTTCATTTGTTTCTTTCTAATACATCGTTCTTTACTCCACGAGATCTAAATACTTCATTCGGTGTTCAAATCTCATAGAGTAAAGATACCTGAAGATGCCTCGTGCAATCGAAGGGGAAACGTCGAATAGTAATTCCAATTTGGCTCGGTTTAATCCCAAGAACCATGATTTCTTAATTTACCAAAGCCGTTCTATGTAAAAATATATATCCTTTGTAAAACACTTTCCAGGAAAAAAGATTTAGTCTAGATTTATTAACAGTATTAGATTCTTGGTTTCTAGTCTCTATAAGTTAACCTCAAAACTTGGTCAAGCTTATGAATAACGCCGTATTTGGTAAAACTATGGAGAATGTTAGAGAGCACTCAACTATTAAATTAAATACTAGCTAGTCGGACGTTAGAGTGCTGAGGCTCGAATTCAAAAGGTGCTATAATCAATGAAAATTTTATAATTATTAAACTAACTAAAACTAATGTATATTTCAATGAACCTATGTATGTTAAAATGTGTATTCTAGATATTTTTAAAACTGCTATAGAAGGTATTCATAAGGTACGTAGCCAAACTTTCAGGGATGATTACTGGGATCGTTTTAAGAAAAAATATTTATGTAAATATAAGGCCTAAAACGCTTCGTCTTCGAGATACTGGATTTTTCAATTTTTTCAAAAAAATAAGGATTTTTATTAATACTTGTCACAAGGATTTTTATTAATATTTGCAAAACCCCTTAAGATATTTTATTCAAATTTAGTATGTAAAATAAGTATTTGAAATTCTACTTTTTTCGACCAGAAGAAAACTGACTGACCCACTGGCTTACGCATCGGCAACCATTCCATTTTTTCACTTTAGTGAATTTATAGTACGCCAATGTTTATTTTAAAATCTGCTAGCTTTCTTGTAATATCGGACTATTACTCAAAAATTGTCTTTTGTGTTTTTGGGTAGAATGAACAGTTTTTAAGAATATCAGACAGATTTGTAACTGTGCAAATAAATACATTTAATCCATGCCTTATCAAAATTCCTGAAAATAGCATAGTGAGTAGTGAAAATTTAAATTAAAAATCATCAATAGTCTTGTTAATACTTTAGTGCTTATTTCGTTTTCTATTTTTAAAATAGTTGAATAGGCAGACAATGAAATAGCACTTTGTAGTAACATAATAAAATAATAAATAAGATAACCTCCAGTACATCACTTACTAACCTTTATTCATCTCCACGCACAAATGTGTGAGAAGGGCAGTTTTGCTTTCTGATGCTTTCTGCAGTACACAATAAAATAATTATGAAGCAGAATTTTTATCCCAAGTCTTTCTCCCGTAATACAATAATAAACTTTCACAATAATCACGTATGGGCTGAAGACAGTCCACCACTTTCAAGAGCAATTTGCAAGAGTTTTAGAATCCGTTCTACTTGAACTTTTGAAACATGCTCCATTGTTGCAAAGAGATTAGCTATCGTGTATGTATGTTGGTGCGCTATCGCATTTTAGCTTAGTTGTGCGTGAGAATTTAAATCCAAGATATACTGATAGCTGGATTAAAATCATGGCCAACTAGATCGCCTGATATGAATCCTTTGGATTTATTTGCTTGCGATCACCTAAAACCGTTGGTGTATAAAACGCCGGTTCAAAGTGAGGAGGATTTAAGAAATAGAACACAACAGCCCTGTGTTGTCATAAGAACATTCCTGGTACTTTCGAGCGAGCCGCCAATCGATATTAAAGGGCATAAACGCATGTATTGAGCTCGAAGGTGGTAACTTTTAACAGTTCTCGATTATCTAATTACATCTTACCCGATCAACTTTAAATTTTGGTCAAAGATTAATGGTCATATGGTGATGACGTAACGTTAAAAAAATGGTTCCTAAAAAACTAATTATCCGGTTTACCTCAAATTTTGCACAAAAAACATAGGGATGAACTGGTCAAATTTTGGTATAAATCCAGGATAGCAAAAAAAATGGCGGCCTAATAAAATATTTAAAAATCAGCCTGAAAAACCACTTATTAGATTAATTTCAAATTTTAGGCAAGCATTGAGTGTGATATATAGATAAAGGGTAACTTTGTATGAATTCAAGGCGACGAAACAAAATGGCGTCCAATTAAAATGTTAAAAAAAAAATTCTTAATCAATCGAGTTTAAGTGTTGCAGAAATATTAAATACGATATAGGGATAAACTGGTACGAATTCAACATGATGGAAAAAAATGGCTTTAAAAACTACGTATTAAAATTATTTTAAATTATGCCCGAGGTACAAAGTGTGGTATATATATATATATATATATATATATATATATATATATATATATATAACGGACACCTCCGAACAATGGACACCTCTGCTGAACGAACAATGAAGTCACCGACCGTCAGTATATGTATTCCTGTGTATTAAACCCTCTTGACAACGGACACGGACAGAAAAATTTAAAACATTTTTAATAAAAACAGTAAAATTTACCTCCTCAGAATGAACAGATGTTCAGATAATTTTTAAAAAACCCAGATTTAATGCCGGTATTTTTATTGCACATTATGGGCAATATTTAGATCTATGCTAATAAGCGGCCTACCTATTGTTAATAGCACTAGTTAAACAATAGGCTGGCTTATGTTGTCTGGCTTGTAGGTAAATTGCGGTGAATTGCATAATAAATAGTTCACCTTATTTTTATAAAATGTAGTCTTAATCAATACAATATCTTGTTTGTAATGTTGCTCTGGTGCGATTAATATGTCTTCAAACAAAAGAAAGTTTTTGACTTTTGTGTCTTCAAGAAAAAGTTGAAATAATCCAGTACGCGGAAAAAAACAAACTAAGTGTTAGAGTATTAGTGATATTTTGAGAAACAAGAGCGATCTTAACAAACGATTCGCAGAGACCGGGAACATGAAAGAGAAAAAGAAATTTGCGTAGGGTGCTGCCATAGACCAAATTGTCTAGGACTAATTTTGTAAAGTCCGCTCCAAAAATATACCAATATCCGATACGATAATAAAGGAAAAAGCACCAGAAATTGCGAAGAATCTAAAAGTTGATGTCATAATATCTCTTTCAAATCCATCTGTAGCGAAGCAGCGGCTGTAGACTTGATTCAGGTAATTGACGGACAAAATTATGTGCTATTATCAAAAACTACGCACCGAGAGACATTTATAACGCCGATGAAACGGGACTCTTTTTCCACGCCTTGCCAAATAAAACGTTTTCTTTAAAAGGCGAAACATGTGCTGGCGGGAAAACGTCCAAGGAGAGACTCACTATTTTACTTTGCTCCGCTATGAATGGAGAAAAAAATGCACTGGTGATTGGAAAAAGTAAAAAACCTCGTTGTTTTAAAGGATCAAGCGTGATAAAATTGCTTGATGGTACTATAGCAAGAAAGCATGGATGACAAGGGATATAATGTCGGATTGGTTGATGAAATTTGACCGAAAAATGCAAAGGCAAAACCGAAATGTACTTTTATTTTTGGATAATGCTGTATCTCACTCCAAAGTAGAGTTAAAAAATGTTAAAATTATTTTTTTACCGCCAAATACGACATCACATTGCCAGCCATTGGACCAGGGCGTGATTCAACATTTTAAAAACCACTACAGAAAGTTTTTAATCAAGCAACTTTTGTCATCCGTGGAGTATTCTGAATCTACCGAACAATTGGAGAAATCTATAATTGTTGTAAGTGCCTTGATTTAAATTGTTGCTACATGGAAAAAAGTCGAATCCAAGACCATCAATACCGCTTCAGCAAAGCTAGATTCGACGAAATTCTCGTGGAAAACGTTGACTACGATAGTGAAGATGATGTGCCATTATCGGAATTATGTAGAAATATCAATGTATTCTCTTCCGAGTTAACTTCATATTCAGAAATTGCTAAAAGTTTATTCACAGAAAATCCTAACATAAGTGTACGTGAGCGCATCAGTGAATTTCAAAATAGTGAGAACGGTCAGATTTCATCTGACAGTGATGATGAAGAAATTATTTCTTCCAATATTAACAACATTAAGGAAGCATATAAAATGTTAAGAGATATTGAAAACTTTTATATGTTATTTGGAGACTCAAATTATTAAAAATAAATTAACTAGTTTACGACAAACAAAACTTGATAATTTATTTAAATAGAAACTTTTAATAAAGTAGAACTTTATTAAACTGTATATATAGGTAGTATAATATTTTATATTAGGTAGTACATTTTTATTGTATGCAAGTATGTATGTAAATGATGTTGGTGTATACGTAGTAACAATTGTATTAATAATTTGTACTAAACATATTATATTTTTACTTAAAAATAAAATATTTTTTAAATAAAATTACATTGGTGTTTAATTTGTTCACTAACCACAATGGACACCTCTATACAACGGACAGTTTCTGTAGCACGGCTACTCTCCGTTGTTGAGAGGTTTCACTGTATATATATATATATATATATATATATATATATATATATATATATATATATATATATATATATATATATATATAAATTGGCTCACATTTCTCTATTCCTAATAAAAGGAAAGATTCATAACGACGGAAATTCCCGATAAAAGAAATTTACCGATTTTTAAATTTTACTAACAACGGTAGCATGTTTGAGTTTTTGCAAATAGGATAATTTGTACAGACTTTATTTTTTTCGAGAGCGTTTCATTCTACCAAAATACTCAAAAGGTTAATTTGTCTCTTTAGTCTATTGCTAAAAATATATCACATTTTAAGGTAAACAGTGGCGTACCACCGCACACCAGTGACTCATTCTGTTTTCTTCTGGTCGGAAAAAGTAGCACTTTAATCAGTTATTTTACATAATAAATTTTAAAAAAATACCTTAATAGGTTTTGTAAATATTAAGAAAAATCATTATTTTTCTAAAAAAAATTTAATAGGATAACGTACCAAAATTTATTTTTCTCGAAAACAGTCCTTTATAAAAAAAATACAAAAGACTACTTTCGATTGCTTTTAGTTGTTAATTACGAAAACGCGATCAGTTTTTCAAAATAAACAGTGGCGTACCCATACATTTACTAAAATAAAAATTGGAAGAATAGTTGCCCATGATCACGCCTATGGCTCAGTCTTTTTTCATTCACTTGGGCAAAGAAACATTTTAAATACTTATTTTACATACTAAGTTTCAATAGAATACGTTAAGGAATTTTCCAAATATTAATTAAAATTCTTATTTTATAAAAAATTTACCACCCTGTATCTCAAAAACGGAGCTTTTTAGGCCTTATGTTTATATGAACAATTTTTCTTAAACTCAACCCAGCAATTGGCCCTAAGAGCTGGCTAAAAAATCTGTCGTAGTTGTGATCTCCTCTATACAAACACAAACTCTTTAATTTATAAAACGAGCATGATATTCTAAAAACCTGACTATCATCAATATTTTGATACATCTGATTCTCCTTCTGAAAATATCTGTTTCATATCCAGAGTAAATAAATAGTTCTTGGCATGAGTTAACTAATCGATCTACGCGAATAGCTTTTTAAAAACAATTTATTTTTCTAAAGTACAAAATATATCGTTATATGTTATAATTACAAATATGTTCAACTGACTGACTATTCAGAATACAAAGCATACAGTATATAGTTAGAAAAGTGCAATCTAAACAATTTAAATGTATATTCAGCAAGTGACTGCTAGATAACTCCTCCCACCATAAGTTTCAACTGCCAGAATTTAAAGGGGTAGTTGAATTTCGGTGTTTTCTCTGGGGACGTCTTTCTTCATTTTTGGCACAAACTTCTTGTACACCAGGAATAAAATGCAAATGATTACCATGGCATATAGGAGGACAGTTCCTATACTTGGGAGTCTTCTTATTTCTTTGAAACTTAAATATGGTTCGTTTTCTTTAATTTCTTTACTTAGGAGATGCAGTTCGTCTAACTTCAGGTCCTGTAGATGAAAACTTAAATTTAATGTAGGCAGGAAAGTTGTTACTTTTTCGAAGTCCGGAAAAAGGATTGGCTGTTGAGTGGACTTGATATTTCTTTTTTCGTTAATTATTATTAACGAATTTACGTTGATTTGACATCCGGTTGGAATATGGCATAAATAGGTGCCCATAAGTTTTTGGATTTCTTCTTGACCTGCACATTTAATTTTGATTGACTGTTTAGTAGGAAGAACCAATATCCATTGATCAGTTTGATCTAATTGATTGACAATTGGCTCGGTTAACTTGACTTCGGTCTGTTTACATATGGAGGTGTTTTTGTCGGAGTTTAGAAGTTTTACGTCACAAGGGCTGTCTTCTTGGATTTCTTTGAGATCTTCCTTTGTGCAGAGGTAGTCCTCGGACATAATTTTTTGACACTCTTGTCCATAGTATGCGTAGTGCAACTGATTTTTTATTACATATTTATTACGCGGTAAAACAACCTTAAACAGACTCTGACAGTATATAGGAACAGAATAAAGGTGAAAATAATCGAAAGTTTCAGGGGCCGTTATTGGAACATGAAGGAGATAGGTTATTTTATTATTAAAATTGAATGCTTCAACTTGAATTATTTTTTCAAAAAGTAAGATGTTTTCCAATGTTACTGGTATAGGCATTTGTTTTAAGCCTATACGTTTTTTCAAAATTTTTAATTCGGAAAAAAGGTCCTCCGTTCTTATTATGCTTGGATGTATAATTTTCAATTTCGAAAATGTTAAAGAGTTTTCTATGTCTTGGAGAATTGAATCAATTATTTCAAATACATTGATAATTTGATTAATTACATCTTTAATATAAAGAGAATTTTCTCTGTAAGTAGATTTTTGAACGATAAATGCAATTTGATTTATTTTTGAATCCAAAAGTTTTTCATTATTACCTATCTGTTCTATTCTATGGTTAAATTTTTCGATTATTGTTAAAAAAAGTGAGTTTTGTTTCAAAATGCTTGCTTGTAACTTATTTTGGTTATTTTGTAAATTTTGAATAAGGTTTTCATAGTGATCTCCGTCGGATGCGTCAAGGTTCCCTGTCACAGCTTTAAATATTGATCCTAAGCCATTTACTAATCCTCTTTTAATTCTATCTCCCTCTATAATTCTTTTAATTTGTTTTCTACTCGATTTTGTGTTAAATTCAGTATTTTTAAATAATTGCTAACATCAACATAATATTCGGTATGTGTGTCTAGCAATGAAGTCACGTTTTTTGACCTGAGATTCAGTCTATTTATTTCTGTAATTATCAAGTTTAAATCGTAATAATGCATCATGGTGTAGGTATAGTCTTTAATTTTTGCATTCCCTAGTTTAATGGGTAATATTCCGGGGTTATCGTCCAAGCGTCGTATTTTAACCTGTCCTTGGCTGCAGTATGCATGCACAATGCTGAAATATAATAGCTGGTGTTAAAATTGTGTGTTTCTTGTTATAGTTTTAATAAAAGTTATGTTATAGTTATTGAGTCATATCTTGTAATAATTAGTGAGCTTTTATATAGTACGTGGGCATGTGTAATTCATTTAATTTTGGTAATTTAATGTTATGTGTCGAAACTGTATTTATTTCTAAGGGGTCGTTTGAGGTTATCCATATGTATTTTGGCATGTGTGGGTGTTGTTACTGTTTTTCGAATAGAGTCGATATTTTCTATTTGTGTTGGTGGTAAAAATGTATTGCCTAGTTTTTGTCGTACATGTTTTTTGACATATATTTTTTGCTCTGGTGTAAATATATTTGGTTTATCACGGTCCTCATTAATTTTTTGTATTACTTGCTCTTTTTTATTTATTAGTTGTTCATTGATTTTTGCGTAGAGGAGTTTTGTTTTATCTTTATGTTCGGTAACATAATCTGTTATCAACAACTGATCTAACGTTAAGTTAAAGGGGTCATTGGGCTAATGTGTCCATTTATCACGTCTATTGGTTTGAAGTTAGTTGCACAATGAATAGTATGATTGTATGCTAAAATAGCATATTTTATTTTTTGAGAAATTGTTGTTTTAAGAAATCCCTGATTGTTTAGTAATCTTACCTGTTCAGATAAGGTGGAATGAAGCCTCTCGATGACACCGTTGGACTGTGAATGGTGCGGAGAACAAAAATGTACTTTTATTTTATGAAGTTGTAATAGTTCTCTTACAACAGTAATTTTGAATTCTGTCCCGTTGTCAACAACAATTTTGGTGGGTATTCCGTGATGTGAGAAGAAAGTAATTAGTTTATCCGATACTTCTGTACTAGATAATGTTTGCAAATGATATGCCTGTGCATATTTAGAAAAACTATCAATGATAGTTAGAAACTTCTCTTTGTCTAAGGTATACGTGTCTAGGTGGATAATATCGAAGGGTTTCGTGGCAGTTGGAGTAATCATTTTCATTTTTATTGGATGTCGTTCATATCTGCTTTGATGGCAAATTTCACACTCATTAATGTATGTCTGTATTGAGTTTTTAAGATTAGGCCAGTAATATTTTCCTTTTATACGTGTTTCGGTTTCTTCTATCCCACGATAGTTTGTCTTACTTTCGTGGTAATTTTTTATAATTTCTGGAATCTCATTTTTATCTATTACGTCAATAAGTTTTGTGAGACATCTTTTAAATCTAAGAGATGGCCATCTAAAATGTTTTCTGTCAAATTCTTCTAATTTGATTCGCCATCGTAATAATTTGGAGTTGGGATCTTTTAAACTAAAAAGCCATTGAAGGGGCTTATGGTCCGTAATAATATTAAATTTACGTCCGAACAAATATGGACGAAAGTATTTTGTTGCCCATACTAAGCAAAGGCATTCTTTTTCTATAGTCAAGTAGTTTTGTTCCGAATCATTAAGTGTCCGTGAGGCGTACGCTACTGGTAGGTCTTGACCTATATTACCTTGTGATAGGACGGCACCTAGAGCTACATTACTGGCATCACACGTTAAATTAAATGGTTTTGCGAAATCAGGGTACTGTAAGATAGGTTGGTTAATTAAGAGAGTTTTACATGTTTCGAAACAGTTAATGAATTCCTGGTCATGTTCTATTTTTGCGCCTTTTTTTAGACATTTAGTAAGAGGTTTTATGATTTTTGCAAAGTTGTTTATAAATCGTCTATAGTATCCTAATAATCCGAGAAATCCTTTAATTTGTTTTGTGGTTTTTGGTATTGGATAATTTTTTATTGCCTGAATCTTATCTGGGTTAGGTCGTACTCCGTCAGGTGTTACTATGTGACCTAAATATGCTACCTCTCGTCTTAGGAATTCACTTTTATCTAACTGTATTTAAAGTTAGACTCGCGTAACCTTTGGAAAACTGACCTAAGTCGTTCAACATGTTCTTGTAGTGATGTTGAAAATATGATAATATCGTCGAGATATACCAAACACTTTTCGTTTTGTATTCCTCGAAGTATACTATCCATGACCCTTTGAAAGGTCGCTGGTGCATTTTTGAGACCAAAAGGCATGCGCGTAAATTCAAAATGGCCATTTTCGGTATTAAATGCCGTCTTTGGGATATCATTTTCATCCATTTCGATCTGATGGAACCCGCTGGCGAGGTCAAGGGTTGTAAAATATTGGCATTTGCCAAGTTTATCTAGCAAATAGATTTCTCATTAATTTTGCGAAAATCTACAACTACACGCCATTTTTGCTTTCCTGACGCATCGGCCTTTTTAGGTACCACCCATATTGGTGAAGACCACGGAGAATTACTTGGACGGATTATTTTTTGCTCTAACTTTTTATTTATTTGTGATTCGACTTCTTTTTTATGTACAAAAGGGTACCTATAAGATTTAGTATATACAGATTGCTCGTCAGTAGTTTTAATTGAATGTTTTATTTTACTTGTAAAGGTTAAAGGCATGTTTTCATAATAAAAAATGTCCGAAAATTCTTTACAGAGTTGTAAGATTTTCGATTTTTCTTCTTCGTTAAGATGGCTAGTACGAATTTGGTTAGGGTCAAAATTAATTGGTGTCAATTGATCATTAAAGTTATTTAAATTAATATTTTCGATATTTGCCATATCAAATTTTTCAACACTAAAAGGCTCGGAGATATCTAATGTTATCGGTTGGCATGTATTATTTAAGATAGTGGTTAATGCATAACCATCTTTTGCGATTGTTAGACAATTTGAGATTTCACAGTTATGTAACCTTTGATACGGGAATATTATCTCGCCTTCTTGTATATCTGTTTTAATTTTCACGATTTGTTCCGTACGTGCCGAAATAGTAATATTATTTATCTGGCTTTGCGTTTTGTGGAATTGCAATTTAATCCTAGCAGTTGGAGTTATTAAGAAACCTTTGTCATAATTAATATTAGCTTGCAATTCTGGTAAATTGTCGAGTCCTATTAAGCCATCGAAAACATTATGAAATTTGAATAAGTAGAACTTTAAGTATTTATTTCTTGGTAATTTAAATATGCGAGACGCCGGAATTTTTACACTGTATTCGTGTGCTGATTGTTGAAAAACTGTCGAGACAATAAATGGATCATAAACTACATAATTAGAATAAAATTTATTTGCAAGATTAGGGTCAATAAATGATTTTGTTGATCCACTATCTATTAAAAATTTTAAATTATATTCAGGGAATATAATATATGACAGCTCGCTAGTATTATTGTTGTTAAGTGATATTATCTCGGGAGTTATGTTTCGTTGTCGTCTTGAGTCGCATATGGAAAATTTCCATCGCTACTCGAGGAAGCGTAACCTTCACGATCACATGTTTCTGGGTATTGACCTACATGTAGCTCGTTGCTTGTTTGTGTTTCATGACCTATATTTTGTGGCATATTAGTAACATATTCATCGTCGTCATTATAATTTTTACCTTCCATATTATCAGCATAATACGGGGTTTCGTTGATTTGTTCGATAGTATTCGTATTATAGAGTTCTTCAGCTATATAATTCTGGGGCTGATTTGGCTTAAAATAATTTTTAATGTATGATAGTTGATGATTGCCAGGTGTTGGTCTAAATGTGTTATTTGTCTGCCTTGTCGATATACTCATCGGCGTCGGCTTTGGAAACGACTGATTTGGGTTAGGCTTAAATACATTTACATTATTCGATCGAGGCTTAAATACTTGTGAATTTGTTGGAAAGTTTCTTGGTATTTGATATAATTAGGTCTTACTGGAATAGGTTGTGAAGGAAATGTTGGTTTATTATAAAATAAGTTGTGTGGTGTATGCATGTTGAATGTGTCATACTGTGTGTTTCTATTAAAATTAGAGGGTGGAGAATAAAACCGATTATGTGTGGGCCTAGAATGTTGTGTAGGTGGTTTTTGATTATTAGGTTTTGAAACATTTTGAAAATAGTGTGTGTTGTATTCCTCTGTTACAAATTGCATGGCTTGAGGGAGATCACTTGGAGACATACAACGTATTGTCGTACCTAATGGTTCTTTAAGACCCGAAAGAAAAGTTTTTAAAGCTAAATCGTTATACAAATTTCTTTTTAAAGTTTTTGCAGCATCACTTTCTTCGTGTATATTTATATATGAACAAAGTAGGTTTAGGATATGTAATATTCTATCATAAAATTGACAAGGTTTTTCGTTACTCTGTTGCCTAAGCATTACTAGATCTCTGTTTAAGCAAGCTTCATCACGCTGATCAGCGAAATGTCTGCTTAAAATATTTTTTAATTCGTTCCAAGTTGTAACATTCTGGGTACCTAACACTAGTTTTGCATTTCCTGATAATTTACTTATTATTGAATTGAGTAAATAAATATTTTGAAAATTATCATGTTCGTTGGGTTTATAAAAAGCATCTATTATACTTTGACATACAGCTAAGTATCTATTAAGATCATTAGGATTACCATCAAATTGTGGCACACAATTTAAATATTCAGGTTTAAACTGAGCCATATTATTACTATTATTTTCAGATAAAAAGTTATTTCTTGTACCTGCGGTACTATTTAATAAAATATTTACTTCTGAAAGGTTAGAAGCAGAGTCAGTTGAAGGTTGTTGGATTTTTAAATTGTTTAATTGATTAATAATATCATTTACGTCAGAAAAAGACATCTGTTGCACTTACATAACACAGAAGATTTTCTTCCACATTTCCTATATTATAAGGTCAGGGTCTTGGTCGGCTATTTGGTCCTCCAACAAACGTCCTGGCTCTTGCAAGAATTGGGCGAATTTGGGCCAATCTTCGATCACTAGAAGGTACAGCTCCAAAATGAATGTTCCGACACCTCACAATGAACAGTTCTGTTAGGTTCTATATTTTCGGTTAGTTCGATTTTTCCGATATTCAATCGATAACCGATCCCGAAAATATCCTACCGACTGCGCCAGTCGATCTACGCGAATAGCTTTTTAAAAACAATTTATTTTTCTAAAGTACAAAATATATCGTTATATGTTATAATTACAAATATGTTCAACTGACTGACTATTCAGAATACAAAGCATACAGTATATAGTTAGAAAAGTGCAATCTAAACAATTTAAATGTATTTTCAGCAAGTGACTGCTAGATAACTCATGATAAGGGATGGAAATACTATTATTAATTTTGTACTGTAACTGACACACAAGACCTTAGTATTTAATATAACCAGCTATAAAATTAATACACACACATACGTTAAAATAACAAAAATCACGTCCGCAAAAACTCCAAAAACAAAAAAAATTCTACTATTCTGCTACCAGATCAAAATAATAACAATCTGGAAAAGAACATAATACGACCCAGCGTGAAATGTCTGATAGCGATGACAAACAATGTTCGTTTGTTTTTTAAATGTTATGAAAAGCGTCAGGTCATCGTCTTTCTTAGGTTTTAATTGGATATGTTTACTGTCGAGTGCTGACATAAAGTCCCATTTTTTAAAATAGGTATGTAAAAACAAAACATTTTTGCTGGCGTGTTGAATTAATAAAATAAAATAACTATTAAAAATAGTAGTGGTAGTGGCCAAAAAAATAAAAAAGGTCTTCAGTAATTACTGGTAATTTAATTATATTTTTGTTAATAATAAAATCCAGTTCTAACGAATAATTAATTAATTAACTTGTTCAAACAATTTATCTTATAGGAAAAAGAAACGCAATTATATTTGTTTTTTTTTAAGACCTGTACAGAGGAGGCTGAATATATATTAGGAACATGGACTCTATTTTAAGATAAAAGAATTTTCATTTCTATACTAAACTCGTTATGCCATCTATTCTTGAAGTTATTAGGACGTTAAATTTCACATTATGCAAATCCGTATAATATTGTATGAGTAATATTATCGTATTTATTTATAAAATGTAGAAGATTTTATATACAGGGTGTTTGGTTTACCGACGCATATTATATTAAATGAGGTAATAGACATGTTGATTTTATACCTATCAAACCACATTTGCCTCTATATAAAGAGTTACACTTTTCGAGATGTTTTCGTTATTTCGAATTTTTTAAAGTACCCACTAAAAAATTATAACAAGTTGTGATGGAATGTGATACATTAATCGATAAAGCAAACATGCAAGGAGTTTTTAACCATATTTGAAAAAATCTTGCAATGGTAAATTTTATATCTTTATATTGCAAAGTCGAAATTCAAAAATATTTTAAATATCTTTAAACAATTCAGTGATTCTTAAAACAATTTTTATGACATGTAGATAGTATAAAGTACTCTAAATTAATAGAATAACTCTTTAAGTTTATGAGAAAAAATTTACAAACGAAGAAATCTCGAAAACCGTAATAATTTGTATAGAGGTAAATGTTGTTAAATATGTTTAAAATCAACAAGTCTATCACATCCTTTAATATATACGTCGGTGAACCAAACACCCTATATAACAAAATACAGCAGTAATAACTAAAACACAATTAATCATGCAGGAGTTATCTGGTGGGGCTTTCACCTTAGGGATGTAAAGAAGGTGCAAAGTAAAAAAAATAAATACATTATTAGCTTGTTGTTTTAGTTCTCAATATACCTAATTTGTGTAAACAGCAAACATATATCTAGGTAACATTGATTTTTACTTATGTTTAAAAAATGGTTGCACATTCTAAAATAGCGAAGGGCACCAATATTCCATAGAAAATCTTACGCGCCCAGAAATGCCAGCAAAAACGACCATTTTTATTGGTTATTATGGTTCCGTCATTACTTATAGAGTCCGACCGATTAAACGGCCTCGGCTACCTTCGGCTATTATTTCAATGTTCGGCAAATAATCAGCTTCGGCCAAAATTTATCCGAATCCGAAAGTGCACGCTCCTAAATAAAAATTAAGTAATTATTATATTTTTATTTAGATGAATACTTGACAATCTTGACATCTTATTCAAAACAATCTTTGCTTTGAGAAAGATATATTTCATTACTCCTTATGTATGCCTAAAACAGCCCGCGAAGACATTTTTATCAACACCTCCGACCTGTAGCTAGTGAACAATTATTTAGTTCAAATGACCAACTTTATGCTGACAGAAGAATCTCGACATAATGGGCATAAAACTTTAATTTTAGTTATTAGTGTTCACTTTTCTGATCTTCTTTAGGTATTTTATTATTATTACTTAAATACATATGGTTTATGATTTGTGTGTATTGTTTTATATTCACCAGAAAGTAGAATGCTATTTGATTTTACTGTCCGTGTAAGAGGAAATTGTATATCTGAAAAACTATTTATCCGATTGACTTTAAATTTTAATCAAAAATTGGGGGTCATATGGGGATGATATGATAACATTTTGGTAAAAATCCAATATTATGGCGAAACAAATTGGCAGCCTGACAATATGTTACAAAAATTGTTACTAAGAAACTACTAATCCAATTTACCTCAAATTTTGCAGAAAAAGTCAATTAGTACAAATTTGGTGACGAGACAAAATGACGGCCTTATTGAATTTTTAAAATATCAGTATCAAAATACTACAAGACTAATTAAGTTGAGACTTTGCACAAAAACTAAGTGTGAAATAGGGATGCACCGGTTAAATCATGTCAATTTTATAAGTCAAAATGGCGGTTTAACTAAATGTTTAAGAAGTCGATAAAATAAAAAATTTAATTTTCTATAATAAAGTCCTTTTTTTCATGAAGGTAAATAATTAATGGAATAATTGATTTTTTTACAGATTACGTAAATAAATTTATAAAAAAATAAAAAATAATATAAATATTAAAATTAAAATAAATCAACAACAAATAAAATGTAAAAAATGGTATTCTTGAGTATCGAAGCAGTAACATTGTTTAACTAGGTATGATAAGTAAACGAATATTTGTATATAGGTATGTATACATATACGTATGTTAGATCTTGGCAAAAAAGTTCCGGAAAATAAAAAAATATATTTGTTTCAATCTGAATGTTTGTTAAATTTGTAATTGAAACAAACTTTTATTAGCGCGTGCATTTTATAACTATTCATGAGAATAGTAACTTTCGGTTAGACAAGCACAATATAAAAATGTAGGAAAAACTGTAGAAAATATATACAAATTGAATATGAAAAAACAAATTTAAAAAAAATATTTTAAATATCTTTAGACAATTCAGTGATTCTTAAAACAATTTTTATGACATGTAGATAGTATAAAGTGCTTTAAATTGATAGTAAAATATTACTGCATCTTATTATAAAAATTCAGAGAATTCGAAAAAACGAAGAAATCTCAAAAACCGTAATCCTTTGTATAGAGCTAAATGTCGTTAGATATGTTTAAAATCAACAAGTCTATCACATCCTTCAATATACTATACGTCGGTGAACCAAACACCCTATATAACAAAATACAGCAGTAATAACAAAAAGATAGTTAATTAATCATGCAGGAGTTATCTGGTGGGGTTTTCACCTTAAGGATGTAAAGAATGTGCAAAGTAAAAAAAAAATAAATACATTACTAGTTTTGTTTTAGTTCTCAATAATCCTAATTTGTGTAAACAGCAAACATATATCTAGGTAACATTTATTTTTATTTATGTATAAAACTTGGTTCCTCAATCTAAAATAGCGAAGGGCACCAATATTCCATAGAAAATGTTACGCCCAGAAACGGCACCAAAAACGACCATTTTTATTGTTTAATGTGGTTCCGTCATTATTTATAGAGTTCGACAGACTAAACGGCCTCGGCTACCTTCGGCTATTATTGCAATGGTCGGAAAATAATCGGCTTCGGACAAAATTTAACCGAAGCCGAAAGTGCACGCTCCTAAATAAAAATTAATATTCCTATATATTTTTAATTAGATGATTACTTGACAATCTTGACATCTTATTCAAAACTATCTCTGCTGCGAAGACATTTTTATCAACACCTCCGTCCCGTAGCTAGTGAACAATTATTTAGCTCAAATGGCCAACTTTATGCTGACTTTAATTTTAGTTATTAGAGTTCAGTTTTTTGATCTTCTTTAGGTATTTTATTATTATTACTTATATACATATGGCTTATAATTTGTGTTTATTGTTTTATGTTCACCAGAAAGTAGAATGCTATTTGTTTATAGACGCCGAAAAACATGTTTTCTCAATTCCGTCGGTCTGTCTGTTCCCGGCATATCTGAAAACATACTTACTCCATTGACTTTAAATTTTGGTCAAAAATTTGGGGTCATATAATATGGTAACATTTTGGTACAAATCCAACATTATGGCGAAACAAATTAACAGCCTGACAATATGTTAAAAAAATTGTTACTAAAAAACTACTAATCCAATTTACCTCAAATTTTGCACAAAAAATCAAATGTGATATAAAGCCAAATTGGTAAAAATTTGGTGACGAGACAAAATGACGGCCTAATTGAATTTTTAAAATATCACAATCAAAACACTACTAGACCAGTTAATTTGAGACTTTGCACAAAAACTAAGTGTGAAATAGGGATGCACTGGATAAATCATGTTAATTTTATAAGTCAAAATGGCGGTTTAACTAAATGTTTAAAAAGTCGATAAAATAAAAAATTTAATAAAGTCCTTCTTTTTATGAAGGCAAATAATAAATGTAATTATTGATTTTTTTACAGATTATGTAAATGAATTTACAAAAAAATAATAAAAATATTAAAATTAAAATAAATCAACAACAAATAAAATTTAAATAATGGTATACTAGAGTATCGAAGCAGTAATATTGTTTAACTAGGTATGATATATAAACGAATGTTTGTATGTAGGTATGTATACATATATGTATGTTAGATCTTGGCAAAAAAGTTGCGGAAAATTAAAAAATATATTTGTTTCAATCGGAATGTTTGTTAAATTTGTAATTGAAACAAATTCTTTTTAGCGCATGCACGTTATAACTATTTAAGAGAATAGTAACTTTCGGCTAGACAAACACAATATAAAAATGTAGGAAAAACTTTAGAAAAGATATACAAATTGAATATGAAGAAACAAATTTTAAAAAATTGGTAAATTGTAGGGTATTCATCACACACATATAACACAATTTATATATACATATATTTATTTGGCGATAATTTTATAGATATTGTATAAATTGTAATAATACGATAATTCTATTGTAAGGTAAGCTCTGGGTACCTGGATACATAGGCATGCTTCATCCTAATTTTCCTGTGGTTTGATCGTTTGGACCCCCCCCTAACTGAATTTTTGGTTTGGAAAGAAAAAGTGGTTTTGTTTTACCTGTGTAAAAACAAAAGAAATTACGAGTTTTTTTTAATATCGTTTTTAGTCCCAAATATTTTTATTTTTAATTTGTTATTTTTATTTGGCAGTTTTCCCATTGTATTAAAAACACAACCTCAAATAAATGCTGCTTATCGTATCGCAACCACAAAATATGACGAATTGCTAGTTCCGATATTAATGTCAAAGTAGGATAGAAATCATTCCGCTTTGGCTTTACATTTTCACCATTTATTTCTTGAGAAGCAAAAAAAATTGTATATACAAAAGTTGTAATTTTTGACGTCAATTATTTTAGTAATATAACAATATTTCAGATTCATTTCAGAAAAATACATAATATGATGTTTACTTTTCTGGTTTTTAAGAGTTAAATCTTAAAAATTGGTAAAAAGTAGTATAAAGTCGAAATAACCATAAATAACGATTAAAAAATGGATCTATTTTACTACCGTTACTTATTATGTTTGTCAAAATATATCTATTTTGTTTCTTTAATCTTTCTCCCTATCTACTTCAATTTTTCCTAAATAACTTTTTGCCAATTTTTGGAGCTAAGGATTTAAAATCCGATAAAAGCAAATAACTTCGTATTATATATTTTTCAAATCGGGAAGAAAATCTTTTCAACCGTCATAAAACATATACATTTTCGAAACTCTTTTATTTAAAGTGATATCACTAAAAGACATCCCACATCAAAATCTTCAAATTTGGTGTTTACATTTTTTTGTATCTAAAAAAATTAAAAGCGAACGCGTGTGTCAATAAAAAACCACCCTGTACATATAGAATTGTGTTCACTTCCCTTGATAAAACGAAAAAATTTCTCGTTAAGATCCTTTACTGATCGGTCTGTCCCAATACCTAAACGTTCCCTCATAATAAATCCTGTCTTTTGTCAAAAATAGTTGAAGATAACACAATTTGTATTCGTAAATATTGCTGATTATCCTGTATTATTGGGAATTTCTGGATAAAACCAGTGTTTTACCTGAAGAGCACAAAAATAAACTACTTTTTTTTAAACTAGTTGGTTGAATATTATTTTAACGGCTTAAGAGCTGTGTTTAACAATAATTTTAATATTTCATTGTTTCGAGATTTATTTATCCTTGACTCAACGGATTGCTGCTAAGAGGCTAATTTATATAACCGGCCAAATAGCCAATACGTTACCAGTCCTGCGGATAAATGAAACTGGATTACATAAAACGAGTTACGATTATTCACGTTTCGTGAACATTACATCTCAATCTACTTATTTATTAGAGTTGTATGTAAAACCCTTGACATTCGGGTACGCGTACTTGTCCCGACTGTTTTTATTATAAAAGATTTTATACAAAATGGCTAAATAAGAAACAGGTAGAATAGCTGTTTTGGGTTAGAAAACTTGACATATATGTCAACTTAATAGAAGTCAATATACGAAAGAATGTGCAGAGACGTCAATTTAATTTTTGTCTTAAGGTCATCGGTCCCCCGTTATTGAAAAATCAAATTTTATTTGGCATACTGGTTCCGGGGTTTTCAAGGACATCGAAAGAAAAAGTAACAATAATCACTTTTGATAGTTTTTATTGTATTAAGTTAAAGCTTAACCAAAAACACTTCTTAACTAATTTAAAAATGTGCGTAATTGTAAGTACAAATAAAAATTCTAAGTTTACAAATTTTAAAAAAAATACCGCAAATATCTCAGGTTCCACGCTTGTGAGACAAAATTAAAAATTCGATGGCTTCTTGAAGATTACGGCCATGAGTGTCACCAAGTGTAAATAGATCAGTTTCTTGCTTAATGATGTTGACCACCCTTCCTTTTTTTCGTCGGCTTTGTATTTGTCGATGTTTCGAATTTTTTTGTTAAAGCCATTTGCAATTCAACGCTTAAAGGTTTATTTGCCGCTTCTAGAATTTCGACAAGAGGAATATCATCTTCGTCACAGATCTCTGCTTCATATTGATTAATTGATTCTTTTTCGTTGTCTAGTCTGATTAAAACATTTTCGGATTCAGATTTGATTATCGATGTTTTGTGCAGATCAGTGCTAAATGTGATTTAATTTTAAATAATTCCTTCAAGATGAAATTTAAATTTGTTCAAAGTGACAAAAACAATAGCACAATATTACGACCATCAACGCCTCAAATACGAGAAAAATTTGTACTGTTATAAGAATTGAACAACGGGGAATTCAGGCGTGTAAAAAAAATCGGGTTTAATCCTGGAAATGATCCATTTTCGAGACAGGTTTTTTGATCCAAGTTCCCGGGACGTCAGGATCCCGGTGCTGAAATCCCTACAGTCCAAATGCAGGAACTGTAATTTGTGATCTAAATGAATATATATATATATATATATATATATATATATATATATATATATATATCACTGATATATATATATATTATATATATATATATATATATATATATATATATATATATATATATATATATATATATATATATATATATATATATATATATATATATATATATATATATATATATATATATATATATATATATATATATATATATATATATATATTGGATATATATATATATATATATATATATTCCTATATTATATATATATATATATATATATATATATATATATATATATATATATATATATATATATATATATATATATATTTATATATATATATATCTCATGTTACAAAGTTTTGACGTTTCGATCAACTTGGTGATCTTCATCAGAATACAATTTTTGGTCTATAAAGAAATTTATAAAAATCAGGAGATAGACTAGAAAAACAATTCGATGTCTTACCTCATTAAAACCAAAATCCGAAGATTATGTCAATATAAGACAATACAACATTTTTAAAAATTCTACACTAAGTTTGTACATATATAAACTAACAAACACGAAAACAACGAAAACGACTACTGACTTATTTTACCATGTTCTGAAAGAGAGAAATTTATATCTATTAAGGGGTTCAACTCAGTTTCTTAATTTATGATTTTAATTTATGTATTACTTAATAAGATTATGATATATTTTACTGAGTTGTTTTGTATCGGTTTTTGCATTTATAGAGTGTTTATTTTTTTTTGTATCTCTATCATTTCGTGGAATTCTCTTCTTTTTTGATGGTGCTCGGATTTTAAAATTTTAACATTGTCAAAATCGAAAGAATGTTTGCTTTCACTAGTATGTCTTGTTAATGCCGTCGTGTTCTTTTTGTCATATTTGTGTCCTTGTATTCTATTTTTTAAGTACTGACTGGTCTGTCCAATGTATACACCATTGCAATCCTTACAACGGATCTCATATACTATATGTGTTCTTTTTTCTTTTGCAGTTTTTGATTTTAGTTTACTGAAGTTGTTTTTTGGGAGGTTATGACCCTTATGGCTGACTGTAATGTCGTGTTTTTTAAATACATGTTGTAAACTTTCCGATATTTTTGGTATATATGGTAACGATATGTAGTTGGTGTTATTTTTATTAGGTCTCATGTTTTTGTTAGAGGGGTGGTTATTGTTGTAAAATTTATGGATCCTTTTTTTAAAAATGCTGTTAATAATTTCTTGAGGATAGTTGTTTATCTCTAAGGCTATTTCACAATTTGGATACTTCCGGTTTACCCGGAAACGTAGTGAAAAATCACTTTCAAACGATATTTTCTCGTTTTATTTTAATGGGACGACCTATAAACCTACTCAACATCTAAATCTCCAAACAATTTTAAATACTTTTGTGTATAACACCCTATACCTATATCAAGTACTTTTCGAGATATTTCCAATTGCACTGTGCAATTACCTTTTTAACGCTTAGGCTGATAAATGACAAATGTTAAATTTCATATAGATAAGTATATGGCCATCGTTCTTATAATATGCAGATGGTTCGCTTTGAGAGTTAAACGGTAATTATAAGTACTACGTTTTTCGAAATTTTCTTCTAAATCTTAATTATTGAAAATGTATTTTACTCGTGAATAACAAATTGTTATGATAATGGTATAAGGAGAAACCAGACAAAAACGCAAGGAAGCCAGAGCATTATACGTACAGCGATTTCCGAATCGCCGATACCCATCAGAGACATACTTTCCCTGGTTGGAAAAGTATTTAAAATCGGAAGGGAATCCGCCAAGCGAGAATTTCATAGTTAGTGAACAGGCTGAAAATAATACACTGGCTTGTAGCGGATTATCAGAGAAGACTGGAATTTTGCAACTGGTATTTTAATATGCAACAAAGACAGCACAATTTCCGGACAGTAATTCTTTTTTCAAATGAATCCCGATTTATCAATATAGGAATGTTTAACCGCAATAACACTAGGTACTGGGCTACCGAAAATCCGCACTTGGTAAGGGAAGCGCATTCCAAGAAAGATTTGGTGTTAACGTCTGGTTTGGAGTACTAGGAACTCGAAAAATAGGTCCCATTTTTTTATGAGCCCTGGATGCAGAACATTATTTGCAATTCTTCAAAAATACAATAGAGGATTTTATGGACAATTAACCCATTGTTTATTACAATCAAGTATATTTTCAGCAAGATGGGGCACCTGCACACAATTCCGGAGTAGTGACTAACTACCTGAGAGAAAAATTCGGCGACAATTGGATGGATACAAATGGGCCAGTCAGATGGCCGGCGAGATCGCCTGACCTCACCCCGTTAGATTTATCATATGGGGGCTACATTAAACAAAAGGTCTACAAAACACCATTAGAAAATCGTGCGGACCTTATTAATCGAATAACAAGGGCGATAGAAGAAATAACTCCAAGGCAGATTGAAAACATTTTACAAGAGTTTCATAACGGAATTCGTATGTGCCATGAAGTTAATGGACAACGTTTTGAAGACCTTATCTATGGATGAACTTTTTTCTTGGTTTTTCATTACTCATGTGGCTTGAGTTCTTTTTTGTGCTTTCCTTGAGTTAAGAGGATTTTTTATGTTTGAATATTATTTAAATTTGTATTTTGTGGCATAATGACAGTTGAAGCTACTCAGTAGTGTCCTTAATAAATACTTATTTAAGGGAGAACTGCACGCAAAAAGTGAAAATTCAGCGACAAGGTCTAGTCGAGTTGAGAGTAAGATGAAAAGGTACATATGCATTAAAAAAAACATCTTGCACGTCCGACCTCAAAAAAAATGTGTATTACAGGTAATTTAAATTACATTTCGGTTAAAAATGGGTTCAAAAGAGTTCACGCGCTGCAGAAATACAAAGACATGAGTACGATTTACCATTTCAAATTTTGCAGTTACGTAGACAAAGGGTTAATGCAAGGCGGTAAAGAGCCATTTTGTGGAAAAAAAATTATATCCGACAGCATTTGCCTCAAAAGGTGGTCGAAAATGGACAAATTTACTTCTATTTTATAATTCTAGATTAGATTTTTTCATAAAAAATCGCATTTAGCGCCCAACTATACATATTTTCCTATTGAAATCACATTGAAGCTAATGCATATCTCTTATAGTTTTAACATAATATTGCAGCGGCGGAAGGCTTGCAAATACTGCGTGCAGTTCCTCCTTAAGTAGACTGGCAATATTTCTTATAGTAAATAATAAACAATGATTAGTGCGTGTGAAAACATGAAAAAACATTTTGACATAACTTTTTGTAGGTAAGTTTATTTATATTTATAAGGTTAACTAATTTTTCGTTTTTACTCACTTTACATTGCTACCAAGTACAAAATATGCTTAGCCTTACAAATAACATATCACAGGCATTTTGTTCCTTTTTTAAATGTTAAGAACTCAATTCAGTATCATGTGAAATTCACTATTTGCAAAAACAGTTTTGACCAGTACGTTTGCAAATTCTAATAGCTTGTTTTTTTATTCGTACATTGAACAAAACAATAATTCTGAACTAAAGTCTCTACTTTAAAAATTAGAAGGTGAATAAAAGAGTGGCAGCTGTGTTGTTTCTTTATTTCACAGCCACCTTGGATCATTAATTTAATATTTGTCATATATCAGCCTAAGCGTTGAAAAGGTAATTGCACAGTGTAATTGGAAATATCTCGAAAAGTACTTGATATAGGTATAGGGTATTATACACAAAAGTATTTAAAATTGTTTGAAGATTTAGATGTTGAGTAGGTTTATAAGTCGGCCCCTTAAATTAAAACGAGAAAATATCGTTTGAAAGTGATTTTTCACTACGTTTCCGGGTAAACCGGAAGTATACTAATTGTCACATTAGATGCAATGAGTTGCATAACAAACACTATTTACAGTATTAAATTGGAACTATCTTCATTTGTTTTTCCAAAAAACGGAATTCTTCATTGAAATTTTTAAAGTTTCATTCGCCATTTTCTCGAAAACTATCAGGAATTGCCATAGGGTATGGTACATGTTTTAGGTTTAGAATTTAGTCTAAAATTCAAAAATAAATTAATACACAGGATGTTCCATTTAAAATATTAAAGTTGATAGCATTTCCAGTTAAACCGTGTATATTTCGCTACTTACATGCAACCTCCTGTAAGAAATAAAAAAACCGTTAAGTTTCGTATTTGGCGTTGTTGCAAATCGAATAATTAAAATATATATTGCAAGTGGTCTGTATTAATTAAGATATAAGAATAGGGGAATATAGCAAATGACACCAAAAATTAATAACAAGTTTTTAAAAAGCAGCTGTAAAAAAATATGCCTCACGGCTATTAGTATATACTCACTTATTGTACTTATTGATACTGCTTCATCCTTAAGGGTCAAGTCTTACTAAGAAAAGTCCAGTTGTATAGTTTGTTGAATTTTTTGATTGCGGTAAATTTGAATATTTATTTATTAAACAAATAATTTAGGTTAAAATAATAATTATAATTTTGGAATAAAAAAGCAAATTCTGAACAATTCCAGATACCTTTAAAAAATAAACTGTAATTAGAGAAGGAAAAACACAAATAAACAAAAATCTTAAGGAACATCTCAGATTAATTTTCAAATGGGACATGACTCAATTTTAGTATCCCCTTTGCAGCTTGTGCTGTAGCCACTCTTGTAATGCAGCATGACTTAAATTTAAAACCATTTTACGACTTATGCTACTTTTACTTCTGATGAAAAGACATGACTCAATTTTAGAAGCAGGCGCTTGTATATCCCCTTTGCAGCTTGTGCTGTAGCCACTCTTGTAATGCCGTCATGACTAGAGTGAATTTCAATAATACGAGCAAAGGCTAAAACATTTTCCGACTTATGCTACTTTTACTTCTGATGAAAAGTATGAATATATTTTTTTTAACGCAACCGAATATTGCCATTCAGGGGCTGCAATACCATCCAAAAATACATTTTTATCTTTAAATTTTAAAATGTAGGTACAGGTAAGGCTGAAAGTGGTTCGAGTGTAAGAAGATGACCCGGAAGCTAGGACGCTTACATAATTGAGTACCAAACTTACCATATAAAAAATCCGTAAATTTCATTTACCCCAAACTTCCCTCGTCATGATTTTTTCCATATGTTAGGAATAGTAAAGTGTGACCCAATTTAGTTCAGTACATAATTACAGTATATATATATATATATATATATATATATATATATATATATATATATATATATATATATATATATATATATATATATATATATATATATATATATATATATATATATATATGTGTGTGTTACATATACTGTCAAATATTTTTATTGGGCGCCATATTGTTATGTTTTACCGGTCTCTTTCTATGTATGCCACACTTGACTTTTCGGCATAATTTAAAATAAATTCAATAAGTAGTTACATTAACACATACCGCCTTTTTATTACGTCATGTTAAATTCGTACCACAAATTTACCAGTTTATCTCTATATCACGCTTAATTCTTGCACAAAAATTGCAATTAACTTAATGAGTAGTATTTTCAGACTAATTTTTTAAATAATTTATTAGGCCGCTATTTTTTTTGTTATCTTGAATTCATATCAAAATTTTGCCAGTTCATTCCTATATAACACTTAATTTTTGTGCAAACTTTGAGGTAAATTGGATGATTAGCTTTTTTAGTAATAAATGTTTTAACACTATTCCGCCATATTGGATTTTTACCAAAATATTACGAGATCATCCCCATATAACCCTTAATTTTTTACTAAAGTTTGAAGAGAATCTGGTAAGTAGTGTAAAACGTGAAGATATGTAAAACCTGAGAGGGTGATTTTTTCACGATTAGAAACTTTTATTTAGCCGCCATTTTATTCCGCCATCTTGAATTAGTAACACTGTTTTACTAGTTGATCCCTATACCACAATTAGTTACGACACACAATTTTAAATCAATCCATTAAATACTTTTTCTGACTGAATTTTTATAAATATTTTATTATGCCGTCATTTTGTTCCGTCATCTTGGATTCGTACCGACATTTTACCAGTTTATTTCAACATAATATTTGATGATTGTGAAAAATTTTAGATAAATTGGAGAAGTTGTTTTTTAATATTATTTTTTTAAATCTTTTACTAGGCCATCATTTTGTGCGCAATATTACCAGGTCATCTTCGTATGACCCTTAATATTTGGTGAAAATTAGAAGTCAATCAGGTAAGTAGCTTTTAGGCTTTGCCGTGAAATGACAGACAGACAGGCCGATTGACCGACAGAGTTGATAATATATATTTTTTGGCATCTAGGGACTTTAAACCTGAAGATATGTAAAATCTGAGAGGGTGATTTTTTAACGATTACAAACATTTTATTTCGCTGCCATTTTCTTCTGCCATTTTGAACTACTCTTACTAGTTGATCTCTATAGAACTACAATTAGTTATGGCAGACAATTTGAAATCAATCCCTTAGGTAGTCTTTTCAGGCTGAATTTTTAAATAATTTATCAAGCCGGCATTTTGTTCCGCCATCTTGGATTTGTACCAAAATTTTACCATTTGATTCCAACATAATACTTTGATGTTTGTGCAAAATTGGAGATTAATTTGATAAGTAATTTTTTAATAATATCTTTTTTAACAATTCACTAGACCCCTATTTTGTTTCGCTACATTGGATTTTTACCAAAATATTACCATGTCAACACCACCAAGACCTTTAATATTTTGATCAAAATTTGAAGTCAATCGGGTAAGTATTCTTTAAGCCTTGCCGCGAACTGACAGACACACAGCTAGACTAGACCTCAAGATATGTAAAACCTTAGTTAGCGGCCGTTTTGTTCGGCCATCATGAATTAGTACCACAATTTTACTAGTTGATCTTTATATCTCAATTAGTTATGGCACACAATTTCAAATCAATCCATCAAGCAGTTTTTTCAGGCTGAACTTTGTCACGAGTGCAATAAATCAGTCTAGAAAGCAAACAAAAACACAAAATGCATTTTACACTTAAAATGATCACAAAAATGTACAAGGCTTTATTTGAATCACATTTGAGAAATAGAATATCTAATTTTTTTTCGAAGAATAATCTGCAGTTTCTGGTTCTCAGGATGTGTGTATGAAAAATGAGTAACGTAAAATGGTTATTACGAGGTAATAAAATTCGGTGCTTAATGTCGTTTGACAGATCAGATTTTTGTGTCTTTCCACCAACCCTTAACACGTCAGAATCTACAAACAGATTAAGTTTTCTGCGTATTATTTTCGATAATTGGATTTCGATTTGGGAGAGATATACCGATTTAACTACGTTTAATCAATAAAATTAAAAGGGATTCAATTTGCATTGAAGTAAGAGGTCCAATTATTTTTTCCTTAAGATTTTTAGAATTTCGAAGCAATCTGATAAAAAAGCAGCAAATGTAGCCAATGTAAGTGATTTTTTTTCTTCACTAGTTACTCTTACAAAATTGGCCATTTACAATGTAGCAGTGCGAGTCACTCTGAACACTTTCACCATTTGAGAGGATTAACAAGCTCAAAAACCTACAAACTAGAAGAGCCACAATCTGCTGTATTATCTGAAGAATAGACATCATGCCAATTTTGAGGAAGAACTTTTTCTTAAACAACAACACGACTTAACAAAAGTATGCAATTTGAAAGCGTTTCATTTTTTCCATGTTAGAGCAACACAAGTGTCACACCAAGTATATATTCTTAATATATTGATTTTTACATTATAAGTCTTTTGAACAAAAGAGATTAATATTAAAAGTAAAAGAGCGGAGCAGTTGCATTAAAGGTTCTACTTCAGTTTTTGCGGTCACCGAGTAAACAATGTAAGTATCAAAATTTTGCAATCAAAAATAAATAAGGACACAGTACTTCGTTGATTAGCATCACAACATTCATGTTACTCGACAAAAAATGTAAATACAGAGAAAGCAATTAAGATATATTTTGTATTATTAATTTCATGTGGACAGAATTGAGGATATGACATAAGTCATAATAAATTTTAGTTTATCGATCTAACTTCTGTTTAAATATTATAAAATAAATACTATTTCTTACGAATCATTAAAAGGTGCGAAGTATTTTCTTCCAGTTTCCAGAATAATTTTGAATTAAAATTCATAGACATGTCATTTCGAACTGAAGTAAACAGGTTAATTAAAGTGGTGCTAACCGCCGTGCGTTTGTCACAATTTATTTTAATAATACTAAGTTTTAAAATATGCGAAAACATATGCTCTCGTAAAATACCATTGATTGGTGCGAATTTATAAATTTTTTTATCGGCTAAATCTTTTTATAGTATTTAAATTTAATTATTTATTTTAATTGTAGCGGGCAACCCTGTCACATTACTGAAATTAACTAAGATATAATAAATAAAATCAAAGGTACTCTGTAAGTTTCTTCGTAGATTATAATTTGAAATGTTATTAAACATAATTGTTAGCACAAATTATTTAATTATTTTATCTCACCAATTCAGCGGCAACTTATATCTTGAACAATAGCAAACTCCAACAACGTTGCTATTTTCTTCTTGAATATATGTAGATCTTCTAACAAACAGGTAGTTTATTTAAATAAAATATTTATTTTACTTTTATATCTATTAACAAAAAAATAAAAGGTGTGAATTACTGTACAAAAAAGTAATATTTAAAATTAATAACAAAAAACGATTAACCTAAATTACAATATAGAAAATGACTGAATTTACTTAAAGTCCCCAATCTTAGGAAAAAAAAAATAATAAAAATATTTAAATAAGCCATAATTTTAAGTCCTGAAAATATTTAAAAATTACTCCCAAAATAAATACAAAAAATCAAAATAAAATATCTTTGATAAACCCTCAACTTTGTCAATCCACAGTATACGTAAAGCCCCATAAACCACCAAGGCCCATTAACTCTATAGGTTACCTCGATGAGCAGCAAATTGGTGCGAGGGTCGCGCGGGTGAGGTGGAGGTCGTGACGTCGACTGGCTACCCGATCTGACAAGGCGGCCAGTTTATTGCTTATTCAGCTTGACGTTTTCGGTGCGATAGTTGCCATTTGTGTTTTTCAGAGTATTTTTACTTCCTCAAGTGAAAGTTTTAAGACGTTTTAGTGTTAATTAATTAATAATTAATATTAATAAGGAAGGTAACCAAAATAACCAAAAAAACTATTTAAAATAATTACAAATAGACACAACAACATAAACCTAGATACCGCAAGTGGGTTCTTAAGGCAAATGTTATTTTCAAGATTGAAATATTTAAATGATCTGGCGAAGAAAAAAAAAGTAAAAAAACAAGCCGTTTTGAAGTGGATCCCCACGAAAAGCTGTATCAAAAATGAAAAGAATTATTAACTGAATTTTTAATTTGTTACCGTTTAAGCATAAATTGTGTGCTGATTTATTTCCTATTATTAAAAAAGATGTTTGAACAGTTAAATAATTGTGTTTACTGCAAATAGTATACCTATAGTTAATACTAAATACTTATAATATATATATATATATATATATATATATATATATATATATATATATATTATATTTAAGGTGTCCCCATAGTGTGTTCTCGGTTGATATCTTGGTACCGGTTAGAAATAGAGAAAAAATTTATTAAAAACTAAATCAGGAAAGTGCAAACCATTTTATTCTAATTTGAACCGTTTAGGCTCTACAGCTGTTCAAAATTGAAAATCTCAGTTTTTAAATGTCAATATCTCGAAAACAATTAAACTTAGGCCTATGGACATTATATGAAGTAGACCTAGAATTTTAGATAAAATTCAAAAATGTTATAAAATATAGGGTGTTTCATATATGAAAAACTATTTAAGTAGGTATATGTCATCCTGTATACTAATATTTATATTTAAACTTTTTCTTTATCTCTAACCATTATCACCAATAGAGAACATCCTACTGGGACACCTTGTATAAAAAATGTACATTTTTTAAAGTTATACAACTATTTGTCAAGCTAATACTTTTACAAGAATATTTTTTTGGAACTTTAAAAATACTATATATTTTTTCAAATACGATGCGAATGCACTCAGCAAAAAAACTTGGTTCAAATTTAAACCAACATCCCTAAACGTAAGTTTAAAATTATAATAACTTATATCTTGAAGGCTGCATTTTATTGCAACAAAAAAGTTTCAATTTTGAACAAAAAAAGATTGATAAAATGCACACAGAAGAGATATGGACAATCCCGTCCTAAAGCAAGCCGGTCGCCGAGTGACGTAGATCGCTCACACCGAGTTGGGATAGGTCAAGATCGCTCGAGGCAACCTATAGAGTTAATAGGCCTTGATTAATCACCCTAAAGAAGAATTTAAAATTAACAACTGCAACTTTGACAGAGCGACTCTTGTTTTAGGAATCAGAAAAAAAGTTCGACACACTAATTTGACAAGAACTGTTACCCTTAGAAGTCTCTTAATGGCTGTAACGCGAAGCGTCAGCGTCAAGACGTACCCTGATCCTTAATTAATAAATATTTCATACGTTAAATTGAAATTTAATTCAATTTCGATCTAAATAAGATAAAAGTGTACAAATGTCTAAAACTCAAACTAACCTATCAACATTCTGGGTCAAAAAGACCACGGCGGAAAAAAAAAGACAAAGAAAAACTCTTTCAGCCGATCATTTCTTAAGGGAAACAATGCTTTTCAAAAAAAACATCGCCTTTTTGAAAACACTTTTATTATAAAATCTTCCATTGTATTTTTAACATAGTAAATTGTTGGTTTATTATAATTGAATCGAACAAAAATAAATGTTTCAATTATAATAAGTTTCAAATTAAATGAAACTGGACAAAGGAAACTTCCCACGAAAAAGGTCCATATGATAACCATAAACTTTTAAGGGGGATGTATAATCGAGTTCAGGTTGACAGTTTTATCTTAAATAAGTTTATATATGTCCGCACAATCTAAAAGTTAGCGTTAGAGATAACCTGTTATTTATTATTTTGTTGGGCTTTTTAAACTCTCATAACTAATACTTAAGAAATAATGGTTTTTGGGATTAGACCGTGTCAAATTGGAATTACTATCCGATACACTTTGTTACAGTCTTATCCCAAGAACCATGATTTCTTAATTGACCAGAGCCGTGAAAGCTTCCATTTTACCTTCTCGTGACTAATATTACATAGCTTTGATTTAACGACTTCCTTGAAGTACTCCTGTTTAAGGTTTGTCACGAGAAACCGATAATTGCTTTAGAAAAATGTCGTTTTGAAATAAATTAAGATAATATACTATTCCATTTTTAAATGTGTTCAGATTATTTGTTGCGTATAGATTGACAAACAAAAATCTTTTTTGGCTTTTTCGCAACTGAATAAAAATATTTAACTTTAAATTAATTGAAGCAAATATTTAATATAATTACATACCTCAACATGTAGATATCTGTCTACGGAATGTTTCGATAGATAATATAAACAATTTTATTTAAGCAAGCATAAGAAATTATATCATTTACCTTAAGTTTTTATAGACACATAGTAATTGTACAAATACTTTCATCCTATCGGGACTCATCAGTGCGCCGATCGTAAGAGAAAAACACTAAACAATAGAAAAGAATTGATTTCAAAATTTTAAAATGTGTCAGTTTGTTTGACATGTAACCTAGATATGAAAAAAATGATAGTTTGCAGCCATCTATAATGTTATTTTTAAATGTGTTCAGATTATTTGTTGCGTATAGATTGACAAACAAAAATCTTTTTTGGCTTTTTCGCAACTGAATAAAAATATTTAACTTTAAATTAATTGAAGCAAATATTTAATATAATTACATACCTCAACATGTTAGCGTTAGAGATAACCTGTTATTTATTATTTTGTTGGGCTTTTTAAACTTAGGTTTGTTTTGTTTACAATACAAATCTACGTACTTAGTCATAAATTGTGCATTTGAAAAGAAATCCCCCGTTACAACATGAGAGATTTCTAGAGACATAGCCTAAAAACACTAGCTAAACTGATAAAATATTATTTAAGATTTGAGGCACTGAACTGCATATTCTTGCAGTGTTAAACGTACAACGAACAATAAGGATATTGGTCTAGAAATCCTTTTTGGCAACCGTTATTTGTTTATTTTTATGATTAATCACAGTTTCGCCCATTTGCCCAAATCGTTTAAATAGCGATTGATGCTTATACGAGTACTACGAGCCCTATTGCTGATGCATTTTAATTTAACTGCTTGTCAAAAAAAACGACGCAGTGAAATTTTAGGATCATTTTTACAATTTACGATTTAACTGATTTTGATGAGCTTTCAAATGTTTAAACCCTCGTTACTTTGGCATTCAGAATCGCTCAAAGCTGTTTTGATTTATTTATAATACTACATGTCGTTGTAAAAAAAGTTATAGAGAAACTGAAAATGGTGTGACATTTCTCCTTGTTTTAATGTTAATATATATATATATATATATATATATATATATATATATATATATATATATATATATATATATATATATATATATATATATATATATATATATATATATATATATATATATATATATATATATATATATATATATATATATATATATATATATATATATATATATATATATATATATATATATATATATATATATATATATATATATATATATATATATATATATATATATATATATATATATATATATATATATATATATATATATATATATATATATATATATATATATATATATATATATATATATATATATATATATATATATATATATAGCCTGATTCTATTTATTTTTTGTTTTATATGCCTGACTTGTATTCTAGTTCTACTGAACTAAATTGTAACTTATAATTGGCTATTAGATTATTTTATGCACATAAAATAGCTGAAGTTGTTTTGGGTTCATTGTCCTGTGCTAAATCGTTTATGTTCATTAATGATTCACTTGTGTTTGAGAATAGGTTTCTCAAATATACTTCTCCGCCAATGAAGATCCCATCTTCATTAGAAAGAAGAAAATGAAAAAGAATGACACCATTTTAGTATAAAAAGGGTATAATATACTTTCGAAAAAGAGATTAAGCACTTTGGATTGAATAGTCGTTCACTCAGAATCTGTTGACAAAACATGAAAGCCTGAACAACTGGGAGTTTAATTGGAGAGCGTAAATTTTCAAAAATATCACTTTGTTTATTTTGTGTAGTTGCGTGCGAAATGCAGCATGACGCAGCGCTACTGATTTTAGCAACTACAAAATTTAGTGAATATTATTTGTGCAAAATTCAGAATTTTTATGTTGTAAAACATAAAGAATCAATTTACGTTCTTTCGGAACATTGCAATTAGTTTGTTGTTCGAAATCTGAAAAAATGTGTGATACAATAAATAGTATCTTGAAGTCTTATACCTCCAAAAACTATTTATCACCTGTTAGTCGGTTTAAGGAAAACTTATTTGTTCATTTTTCTGTATCAATATTGAGGACATACTTAAAGACTGGAGACCTGCAAAAATATAATACAGGTCAGGTTGTAACTAACGTACAGTATACATAATGTAAAAAGACATTTTAGGCTTTGTTAGAGTATGAAACCATTTGATCTTGAATGCGTGTTAAATACGCAGAAAAAAAATAAGAAAAGCGGAGCGTATGTTAAAAACACGAAAAATATTTTTAAAGTTTAGGATTAAATTGAGGTTCTAAATCTCAAAAGAAACCTAGGCTTTAGATTGGTGCAAAAGAAGTGTAAAAAGTAAAAATCAAGTGAGATATCCCTGGATACCTGGAAGAAAAAAAAATATTTTGAATCACTTTATGGTGGTTCTTGAGAAATTTTTATTAATTTCTGTTTTTAAATTTAATGCACATACCACTCTATGGTTGTTCTTGAGAAATTTTAATTAATTTCTGTTTTTAAATTTCAAATGTCTCGATTGGTGATCTGGGATGACTTTGAGGCCTTGCCTCGATGTATTGAAATGGCAACTGTCATGAGATATTACTCTATGACCTTGAAAATTGGAAAAGTTAGAATTTGAATTTGATTTGGCTTATCGCCATTTTCGATTATTTGTAAGTTTTTGATTTTGCAAATTAGAAAATTTTTTGATAGATTTAGCTTATCGCCAATTTTTCTTATTCGCAAATTTTTAATTTTAAAAATTCGGAAAATTTGAGTTAGAAGTGGCTTGTCACCAATTTTTCTTGTCAGCAAATGTTGGGTTTGGAAATTAAAATAATTAGAACTGGACTCAGCTTGCTGCCAGTTTTTTTTGGACACGTAATTTTGTTCACTTGATTTTTTTTATCACAATTTATACCGATCGTCTATCAGAACATCATAGTAACAATCTGCACCGATTAGGTTGTCAATATCAGAAGGAATGTCTAATTTAGGGTCACTTAAAGGTAAACGCTTTGGAATTTCAAAATTTATAGTATCGGTGGTAAAATAGAACAAGAAACTTTAAACTGTGTTCCTAAAAAATTATATTTGTCATTTTTTAGGAACTCAATGTATTTTGAGAAATATCACAAATATTTACAGATTTCTTTACAAAAATTAAATTAAATTTATTTAACCCTTTCCGTTATGAAGAAATTTTGACTCGCTGAATTAAGCAAAACCTTTGCTCTGAAGGGCTGTCACTTTTTGGAATATACAGTCACTTATGCTGTAGCTAGAAGAACAATCATTGAATTATTTATTGAGGTATTTAACAAAATAAGAGTATTTGTACGAGAAGAATGAATTTCTGTATTTAAAGAATGATGCCCTTGCTCATAAAGGTTTTCTTGCGATTGTGCATTATTTTGCAATAACTATCTATTTATTACTCTGTTAAGATTTTTTTAAATTAGGATTCTGAAATCCTTGCGAATTTGGCGAATTATTAAAAGAATGTTGATTAATTGTTTTTTTATTTCTACAATTTGAATTTTGATTGTCATTAAACTGAAAGCGAGTTGAATTTCTTTAAGATTTATTATTTTTATTAAATTGCGAATTATGTATTACAGTGTCAAGTCTTTTTAAGCATATGAAACATTTTCTGTTTGATATGCAGTCATTTGTCGGGTGACATAGTTTTTTTGTTAATTAACATACATTGTCAGTCTCTTGAATTATTCACATTGATAAATTACATGCGAATTTGAATTACAAAAATTACATTTTAACTGAATGATTTTTATTATAATTTCGAGCATTATTAGGATGCAAAGTTATTTTTCAATTAACTCTCTTTTATTCAGGTCCGCTTGGATCTAAACTTATTAGAACGGTATAGTTTTTATTTAAGACTTCAAAAAATGAGTCAAAATCAGGAACAACATTTTGATCTAAGTCGATTTTGTAAGTCTTGCACATACCAAAGTCAAATTTTCTTTTAGAGAAATAAATATAGATTAGTTCTATTAGCTCTAGCTAGTGTAATGTAAAAGTTGTTTAGAAGAGCCGTTGATGGAACACTTCACGTCATCCACTAGCAGATACGTGAACGCCTAAGTGCTACCCTAAACGTTTGGCACAAAAAGAAGAAGGTTCTTGCATATATTGGGATAACTTTTGCTCCTCGGAAAGCTTCAAGGGATTTTTATAATCAAGTTTGCCTCGAACGATTTGAAAAGGGACATCTTTTAGAGCACTATGAGTAATTGCATGCAAATTGCGTAATTCATTAGTGTAATGTTTTCTTTAGGTTTTTGTCTTTTATTGCGAAGATGGTTTCGTTCAATGTTGAGCTTAGTCGTTCTATAGGGCTGTTTGAATTTCAGTTATGTGGCGTACAATAATGAATTTCTCTTTTATGAAGAGAACATAGGTTTTGAATGATTTCGTTCTTAAAAGCTATGTCATTGTCGGTTATTATGTTTCGGGTAGTTCGTAATAATTATTAGTTTATTAGCAATTTCTGCACTTGTTGGAGTTAGTAAAGGATATGCTTCGCCATATTTTGAAAATTTGTTAATAAAGGATAGAAGTGAGGGGTTATGTGTTTTATATACGTCTATATATATATATATATATATGGTCAAAAGGTTCGTACCCTATAGGCGTGGGTTTTTAACAGATCTCACAGAGTTTTCGTTTACGTTTTTCTAAATTACGCCAATAGACATTTTTCTTTAACGCTATAATATTTTCTTGCACACCGCGATGGGATGTCTTATTTGGTGTTCGTTGGTATCTGTTACTTCTTCCAAAAGAGTGTTCGAGATGTAAAGTACGATAGCATTATTTTTAAAATATGTTTGGAAGATTTTCAAAATGATTAGTGGTTCTTTTGTTTTGTCTTTGAAATGCAAACAATAGGTGTTTTTTGGGAATCAAATGTTCTTTTATTATTTTAGAAATTATTTCTTCTGATGTGTCATAAAACACATATGTCTAGTATTTGTCAAAAATTTGTTGGTTTTGTACTTTTATTATTGTTAGCGTACCTGAAAACTGATTTGTATATACATTGACACAATTTTGTACATGAGAGGCTCTTATTATCGGATGTTTTATGCTACAATATTATTTCCAAGCCACTAGTAGGTTTTTGTTTTGGTTTGATTGTTATATCTGATACTGTATTTATTTTTCGATTTTAGATCGTTCAGGGATCTCTTTATCGTTAGCAATTGTGCTTAAAATTCTATCGAGATCTTCACATAGTAGTGGTAGTATTTCGTCAGGGTCGAAATTTGGTAGCAGGGATATTATTTCGTGAGACTGAGTCTATGTTTGTGTTCTGGTTGACTTTTTGTAAATAATCTCGCTAACTTTATGCGCAATCCCATTAGTTTGGGGTTAGATTCTTTGATTGCGAACAGCAAGAGGTTTATGGTCGGTCAGATGATTTTAAATCGGTTACCAAGCAGATACGGCCTAAAATATGTCGTGACCCAAACTATGGCTAGCAATTCTTTCTCATTAGTACTGTAGTTAAGTTCTGTAAGATTGAGAGAATATGAAGTATAAACTATTTAGTTTAGTTAGTCATTATCTATTGAACCTTGGGATAAGACAGCTCTGCTATCATAGTTCGAGGCGTCGGTTGTGAGATTGAAAAATCGGAGTGTTGAAAAATAGTATCGTTCATAAGAATATTTTTATAGGTTTCAAAGCTCTTTACAAATTCAGATGTGTGTTCGACCTTACAATTTTTCTTCAGACAGTTTGTTAGAGACTTATTCAGGTGAGAAATGTTTTAAATAAATTTCCTGTATTATGCAACTATGCCTGCAAAAAAAAATTTTCTTTGGAAGTTTTTGGTGTTGAACATTTTTTGATTGCTGCAATCTTTTTGAGATTTAGTTTTATGCCATCGGGTGTTATAACATAACTTAAGAATTCGACTGTTTTACAGAGGAATTCAGATTTGTCCAGCTGAATTTCAAGATCTTACTCTAAAAGTTTTTTAAATACAGCTTTTATATTGCCGATGTGTTCTTGTAAGGACGAAAAAAAATATATGATATAATTCATGTATACTAAACATATTTTTCCTTGGAGTTCTTTTACGGCGTTATCCTTGTCTCTTTCGATGGCGATTCTTACAATGGTCGATCACAATGCGCCATTTTTGTTTACCTGACACATCAACCTTTTTTGGAACTATCGAAACTGGGGAGGAACAAGGGCTGGAAAATGGGCGTATAATTCCATCGTCTAACATTTGTGAAATTTATTTTTGGACCTCTTGTTTATGTATGTATGGTTATCTATATGATTTAATATGAACGGGGATGTCGTTAATTGTCTTGATTTCGTGTTTGACCTGATGTTTGAAAGTTAATTTTTTAAGAGGCTTGTGAAGTACATCTGAGAATTGTGTAATTAATTTTTTCAATTCTGTTTTTTTCTTCTTCATTTAGATATTGTGAACGACTAAGAGAGAAATCACAATTTTCTTCGGAATCATGAATTTGTAACATTCAGACTGAATTTGCTCGTTATTGGATTTATCGAAACTTTGAGAGTGGAAAAAATTGGGTTTTTTTATCTTATAGAGTTTGGGTAGAAATATGTCAAGAATTTTTCTTTTGTAAGATTTCGAATTTCAACGGGGACAATGTTATTTTTTACTATCAAGAGAATGAGTGGAACTTCCATGATATTATTATAGAGGTATGCCTTGATCTGAAAATTTAATGTGGAAACTGTTATTCGGCTATGTAGATTTCTGTGTCAGTTAACAACCGTATTCACTAAAGAGGTTTAAACTTAGACCAGGTCTAACTTGACAGTTATAGGTTTATGATGACATTTTTAACAATTGAACACATAATTATCCTAAATATCACAATTACAAAATGATAGTGACATAAGCGAAACATAACTGGCGAACTAAGAGTTTTAAGTACCATGGCAATTAGATCTGGTCTAACTCTTAAACCTTTTTAGTGAATACGGGAGTAAGTATTTGCCGGTAGATTTTGCAACTCTATGTCAGAAAGCCAATTTCCTTGAAAGCTATTAAAGTCTAAGGCGGATTGTTTGGTACATAGAACTGTCTTGGTTTTCCTCGAAGTTTTTCAGAATAAGTGTTCGAAGTTTTCAAATACAGGTTCCTCTGTATAATAATTTCCTGATAAATCGTTTTCTGAATATACAAAAATAGCATCGGCTAGGTATGTTATTTCAGTAAAAACTAAAAGACGTCTTTGGAAATATTAAAATTTTGAATTTTGGCGTAAAGTGGGTCTTTGAGTATGGGGGTTGGATAGCCTAGAGGTTAGATATAATTTTATTTAGAGAATACATCTTTTGGTTTTCCAAAAACTTGTCTGTTTGTTGGATAAAGATATTGCACTGGCCTACTTTGTATATTTGTAGGCTGGGAAGGAAAAGTTGGTTTTGGAGGAAAATTATTGTTTCTAGAACTTGGAAACTGGTTCTGGAGTGATCTCGAAATAATTTTACTTGTATTCAGGATAGTATTCAGACTGTGAGTTTTTACTTCCCTCGTAAAAGGTCAGTATTGTATTCGTAAAAAATCACTCTCCGAGATTTTTTCAGATCTTCACGTTTCAGGGCCCCTAGATGACGAAAAACCTTTTTTTTCAATTCCGTCGGTCTGTCTGTCTGTCTGTCTGTTCGGGGCGTACCTAAAAAGCTACTTACCAGATTGACTTGAATTTTTCGTCAAAAATTAAGGGTGATATGAGGACGACCTGGTAACATTTTGGAAAAAACCAATATGGAGAAAGAAAATGTCGGCTTAGTGAAATGGTAAAAAAATTATTATTAAAAACTACTCATCCAGTTTATTTAAAATTTTGCAAAATCATCAAGTATTATATTGGAATCAACTGATAACATTCTGGTACGAATCAAAGATGGCGGAACAAAATGGCGGCTTAATAAAATATATAAAAATTCAGCCTGAAAAAACTGCTTAATGATTTGGTTTCAAATTGTGTGCCATAACTAATTGTGGTATAGGGATCAACTAGTAAAATAGTGGTTCTAATTCAAGATGACCGAACAAAATGGCGGCCAAATAAATTGTTTGTAATCGCGAAAAAGTAACCCTCTCACTTTCACACATCTCTACGTTTTAGCGTCGCTAGATGCCAAAAAATATGTTTTATGAACTCCGTCAGTCCGTCTGTCGATCTTTCTGTATGTCAGTTCGCGGCACTACTTACCCGATTGACTTCAAACTTTCAGAACTTAATTTGTGCATCCTCAAGACATATATATATATAGATCCTCTTGCCTGACCCATATTATCAAGTTCGTTGATTCGCAGATATTTCCTGGATATTAAGTTTCTAAATAGTTTTCGTTACCAAACCTCTTGTTGTTATGTTATAGTGGTGTATTATTTGGGGTCATGGTCCAGTAAAAAAAAGTCTATTTTTAAATAGTTGACGTTTCACAACTTTGTTGTTGCATCCTCAGGACATATATATAGTTTCTATATCCTGCATGAACCCCATATTATTAGTCTTTACCTTCTCCGTTAGCCCGCAGATATTTCCCAGATATTATGTTTCTATGGTTTTCGTAAATGATCCTCTTGTTGTTAGGTTACAGCGGTGTATTATTTGGGGCTAGGGTCCAGTCAAGAAACAAAAGACTTTTTTAAATTTTTGACGTTTCGCAACTTTATTGTTGCATCCTCAGGACACACACATAAATTCTAAATACTGCATGAAACCCATATTAACTGTGTTTACCTATTACCTGATTCGCAGATATTTTCCATTTTTAAGTTTCTAAATGGTTTTCGTTAACGACCTTGTTTTTATGTTGGAGTGGTGAATTATTTGGGGTTAGGATCCAACTTTATTGTTGCATTATCAGGATACATATATAGATTTTATATCCTGCATGAAACCCATATCATCAGTTTTTATCTACTCTGTTGGTTCGCGATATTTACCAAATATTAAGTTTCTAAATGGTTTTCGTTAACGATCTTCTTGTTGTTAGAGTGGCGTATTATTTGGGGTTAGGAAATATCTCTAGAGGAACGGAGTAGATAAAGACTGATAATATGTGTTTCATGTAGAATATAAAAATATGTGTCCCGAGGATGCAACAATAAAGTTAACCCCAAATAATACACCACTTTAACATAACAACAAGAGGATTGTTAACGAAAACCAGTTAAAAACTTAATATCTGGGCAGTATCTGCGGACCAATGGAGTAGGTAAAGACTGATAACATAGGTTTCAATTTAAGATTGCCAAACAAAATAGCGGCTCAATAAAATTTTTAAAAAATCGACGTAAAAAAATCTTGTTTAATTGATTTTGCAGAAAAAATAGATGTGAAAATGGGATAAACTAGTCAGAATTCGACATGACATTCCAAAATGGCGCTAGGTGTCAATATAATAACTACTTATTAAATTTATTTTATTATAAATTAACAAATAAAAATGAAAAGACAGTATATATAACACATATATACTGTGACTATGTACTGAACTAAATATTACAAATGGAAAAAAATTACCAATTTTTTTGTATTGGAATAGACTAATGTTGAATTGAAATATTTTGCTTGGGGATATATACGGGCTTATTTGTGGTTCTAGTAAAGAACAGTAGAGGTTTGCGTCTTCGATATTTCCTGAGTTTTGAAAAATTGTGCGTCATTCAGTAGAAATTAGACATAAATTGGTGACTGCTGTTAATTTTGTTTATTCGATTATAGTATGTTTTGTGACACGACTTAATGTATTATCTGCTGCTATTTTCAAACTTATAGGGGTTTTAGTGTTTTTATACGTTCGATAAAATCTAAAACAATTTCGTTACTATTCCCACTTAAAAAGTTTAGTTGCTGTGTTAAAACTTGCCTATTTACACGTTCTCCAAATTCATGCCTTTTCGGCCAAGTTGTTAGATCAGGCCTTTACAGTAAAAAATCCCCTGTTTCTTTAATTCTTTTTGAACATCTAGATGCAAAAACAAACTCCTTTAGAAAATCGTCTAAGTACTCTCATGATATCTCTCATAAAACTGACCTTCAATATAGATAAAAGATTGTAAATGTTCGCTTCTACCAGTATGTGCAATTTCTTTTGCGGCAGTAAGCAATGTGATATTTATTTGAGAGTCGATTATAGTTATATTCAAATTATGTTTTTGATTTCAGAAAACGACGTTCAAATTAAAATAAATTCTCAATTTGAAGAAAAAAATTTGAAAAATCAACACAACAATTTTCAAAAAATAGGAAGAGGAAAACAAAACTTACTTACGATACGCTGTTTTATTGGAGGATTCTCAACAATCAATAGAAACTGACGTTCTTTTGGAAAAGGGCTTTAGGAACACGCTTTCCAAACACTGCTAAAAGATCTTCTGAGATCCTGACGATTGCGCCAGTTAAATAACTTACTTTTTAAAACCACTTTTTAGTAAATAATTTGGTCAAAAATAAACAATTACAACAGATTTGACCAAGTGGAAAGTAATTAGTTTACAATTTGCTTAAGTATATGTAAAAATGCAGAGTAGACAATGTTGTATCGTTGCAGGGGCGAATGATGTCACCTTTAGATCACGATGGGTCTATGAGCAGGTGCTTGACCGATGCGTCACATCTCGTTTGTGCCCGCCTTTTCCTTTTATGTGCAACTTTTAACATTGTATTGAAAATGTCAAAATCTTGTATTAATATTTTGTAAAAATCTTTTTCTACACTTTTTGGCTTTTATCCATTTTGATCTAGTATAGTTAGAGAACGTCATATACAGCACTAAAAAATGTATGCTAAACTTTTGGGTGCTATTAATAGTTCTGCAGAAAGTATAACTAAAAGTTGAAATGAACATATAGCATCAGAAAATGAAAGAATCCTGGAAATACAGATGAGCAGAATGAGAAGCTAAAAAGATTAGAAACTAGGTGTAATGAAATAGAGGCTAAACAGCTACAGCTAGAAAGGTCAAAATGAAATAATCTGCGGCGTAGAAGAAACACTCCAGATCTTCTTTAGGGATTAGGTATTTTTTTCCATAATATCCTAAATATAGAGTTTAAAGAAAATTATATCAACAACGTGCATTTTTTGTAAAATAAAAAGGCAAATTCAATTTTGCCACTTAAAGTCAAATATGAGACGTATTGGAAAAAAAGCATTTTCTTAAAGATCACGTATAATTGAAAATGTTTTAAAATCTCTGTTCAACAGAACGCAAGTACAGGAAAATTTTGTGGAGCATCTAAAATTAGCTCGCTCCCGAAATTATATAGCAAAACTTATAGGTGAAAATATAGTAAGTTACTGGAAATGTTTACTTCCTCCATAAACGTCAACAAATGAAAAAAATCGTTGTTGACCAGAAAAGAAAATGTTTGTAACAAGGAACTGTAAAAGAATAATTTTATTATATACATGTAACAAGGCACTGTACAAAAATAAACTCCAAAGCTTTAGCCGCTTGGGCAAATTAAGTTGATTTTTATATTCATTTTAAATTTAAATTTTAATATCGAGTTTATTAAATAGTAACAAAATAGTTACAGACATAATAAAATTATTACTGCATTTTTATAGCCATAGTGAATTTAAAAATGTCGTTAGGTTCTTAAAATTATATCCTTCATAACTAAACCACATAGCTTCACTCTAAGTTATATTTCGCAGTAATTCTTAGAAATTATATAGTGTTTTTAACGCATAAGCCATACGTTACTGTACTTTGGCAAAACTGTGTAGGATGTCTCAAAAAAAAACATAAAAAGTAAAAATAAATATATAAATGGAATTACTTGAATATTTTTTAATTATTCATAAAATAAAAAAGCCAAATAATACTCCATCATATGTTAATAGTTTTTCACAGACTTTTTTGATATCACGTCTGTAAACTTGATCTAAAATTCACTTAATAAAATCCCAGAATTGTTTGTTTATAATTTTCTTCTCTTCAATCAGAAATTCATATATATATATATATAAAAATTATCATAACTTTTTATATATATATTTATAATATAATAAATATATATATATAATATATATATAATATATATATATATATATATATATATATATATAAAACTAATTATAAAAAAAATTAAAATTTATTAAGAAATTTAGGTACTTACCTATTTAGAATATTAAAAATACTTCTGAATAATTACAAAAAAAATTTAACACCAATCGAAAAGATTTCAGATGTTTGACAATATTAATATCCATTTTATTTTTATTAACTAGCCCGATAATATAAATTTATGTAACCAAGGGAACTAAAAAGTTTGGAAATTTTGAACGACAATCACAGAGTGAAAAAATACCTTAATACATAAGTTACGTGTAATATTTTGTCTACAATCACGTTATTTAAAAAAAAAAATAATAACTTCCGCTAATTTTTATCCTGGTTGATACCATCAACACCGACAACACCGCACGGTGGTTGATTTTATACGGCAACATAGCAATAAATCAAATGTATAAAAAATAAGCTAGACAATTCTTAGTTTTCGAATAGTGTTGTCTACGAACGCATTTTTGTTGTAACAAGTTCGCAATTTAAGCAAAACTTCATATACAATTTGATATTTATATTTTAAGCGTATAGATATTTAATTTAAAATATTTCCGCAAAACCTATTACATATTAACATTGTATGGGTTAAAATCTATTATTTAGTATAATAATAATTTGATACAATTAACTTACGTGCCCAGGTCATAATATTTACACGATGCAATCTACTGAATAGGGGTTTTTAAATTTATATTATTTTAGCTATCTAATAATCTATATATTTAAAACAATAAGCAAGATTTTTTAGCAAGATCGTGAGATAGTTGTACTGTATCAATTTGAATGTTTTTTTTAAATGATAGTCTGGTTACCGAGACCTTTCAACACTGTTTTTTGTATTGTTTTGTTGCGTATTTTTTTATAAAATCAATACGTTTTTCTTCAATAACATTTCTGGACGATGTGGTGAATACGCTCCCATATTTTTATAATTCCACTGGAAATTCATGGCCCCATCGAACGGAAAAGGCAGAACAACGTCTGCCCGGCCAGCTAGCCAAATCTAAAGCCTACTTTTCAAAAGCGGCAAGTCGTAATTACCAATCCGCCAATGAACTAAATAGCATTTTTAGTTCATTGTGACCCCTTTAGACATTTACTTAATGATTCTATTTTTTCACACTTTTCTTAAAAATATATTTTATGCATGGAAATGAATGAACTCTTCTATACTTTATATAACGATTTAAAAAGAAGTATATAATTTTTGGTTTACTAGTCAAACAACCTCAAAACAAAACTCTATATTTAATAGTAGCGTATATAAGGGGGGAGCCACTTTTATTTAAGCTAAAATGATAGACATACTATAAAGTAGGTCTTTTTCGTAATTGGAGAGTAAAACCCCCAAGCCAGTTTTATCTACAACTAAAATAAAGTAATGGCATTTACACATAAATTATATATAATGATAAATTACATTTTGAACTATTCAAACTTATCAAACGAAGAGTTAGTTTTTAAACAAAAGGTTAGAAGGCATTTTCAAGGGACTATCATCCAGGCAGGTCCGATAGAGTAGCAATTTGTAAACGCGCGCGGTTCACTGATACGAGATGAGACGAGATGAAGCTCAAATCTCGTCTTGTCCCGTCTCGCGGCATCACTAATCAGTTCTTAATATATACTCCAGTAAGTATAAGCTTTTATTTCGAATCGATAACTAAAAACAAAAACATATTTTCCAGAAGAAATATGTTTACCCAGCAAAAAATTAAAGTCTCTTTAAGTATGCAGAATCTTTTATGATATAAACTTTTTTAATAAACTGATTGATGAATCTATTTCCTTATTACAAAAAGCTGTTCTTAATTACAAAAACCTGGCAAAATCAACTTGTAAAAAGTTTTTGTATTAAAGAGTTCTCATAACTGGGCTTCTAAAAATTCTTTGAATGCAAAAATTATTTTTTCGTCTGGATTCAAATTATTTTATATAATTGCGGGAAGAAAAGTTTACGAGACCAAATGGTCGGGATTTTTAAAAGGTGTATATTAAAGTCGTATTTTCAAATATGTTGATAATAAGGGTGATATGGTAATTACCTATTCTCCCCAAAACCTTAATATTAATTATACTAAATAGTAATAGAGAAACGCATTATCCCATCCCCATTAGAAAATAATGTCGTCGTCCTTACGTGTTATGTCGCACTTAGCATAATTCAGTAATGTCGGTAAGATAATTTAACTTCATATTCAATTGTTAAAAATCTGTAGACATTTGTTTGTTCCGGCATAGTCACAAATATACCATTTAAATTCTTTCAATTATTTCTCCGTATAACTTAAACGAGTATTATAGGGTAATACGTCGAATAAAACGTTCCGCATTTGCTTCAAAACATCTTTTGCTGATAGCGTCCCCTTTATAAAAAGCTCTCAGTTTAATGAAATTACATCTTTTTTTCATGTTTCGTTTTGGCCTTTTACTCCATTATCGTTTTGAATCATTAGGAAGGCGTTTGTTTTGAGGATTAAGTTTTTTGTCAATTTTTATTTATTCCGAAGTGTGCATTTGACGCAACGAAAAAATCTTCCCATATTGCATGACAATTAAAATAATATCGAAATGTTGCTTCGCTGATTAATTATGGTGTACCAAAGTCATTGTTCAATTGAAATATTACCTCTATGTTTTGGTAATTTTCTAGTTACCATACCAACAAAATAATTGGATAGGCCATTTCTTTCACAATAGAAAGGTGTTATTGCATTTATCGAGTTGTTTTAAAAACTAGTATGCACTGGATGTGTAAAAAAGCTATTGATTTTTTGCTAAAATAATCTGAAAGGCTTGAATGCGAATCCATTTGGATTTGAGATACACGTAGGGCTTCGCAAGACCAAGACGAAGTCTTGAAAAATAAATGTAGTCTTGGTCTTGGTCTTGTGGGTCAAGACTTAGCTCAGTCTTGGTCTTGATCTTGGCCTTGGTCATAAGAAAATATCTCATATTCGTTCTTATTCCCGATTTCAGTAGTTTCATTCAGAGCCTAATAACTTAAGCAAAATGTTTGAAATTAAAAATGATTTTATAAAGCATTACCACGATTGTATAAGTGTGATCCTTTTTTGTCATTGTCGCAAATTTTCATTTCATGAGGGTATGAAGCTTATGTTTTGTTAACAAACAAGTCGCCAAATGCAAACGCTTGCTCTCTCCCCAGGAGGGCATTCTAAATACGCTACTGGTTTCATTATTAATGCTTAAAAAATATCCTCAGTTTCTTGGTCAGCTGGACTTTTCAAGCAACAGTGGTTTTCGCAAGTACATTTCCGAGATTCGTATAAATATAAGAAATTATATTTATGAGTATTTCTTATATGATTTTTAGTACAGGTACCTACCATCGTCACCAAAAGTAAATGGGACAGCATCATAATAGCCCTTGGACTAATATATATAATTATGAGTGTCAAGTATTTGTTAAATTATGCATTTTAGGTTAAATGGGAAAACTTTGGTAAAGATACACAATGAGTGTAAAGCTGATTTATTTCTTTAATATTCTACAAAGTCAATGAACGACATTAATTTCATTAATATGATCATTCCTTCTTTTTATACAAATTTTCTTCCGTCGCATTATTTTAATTATTTTTGTAAAATTTGGCGTTTTACTATTGCCTAAATTATGCTTCTTATTGTCGCTAAAATGTACAAAAATTGTTATCTAACTAAGAAATGCTACTTTTAGATAATCGTCTCGATAATAAACAAACACAAACAGTGATTACTTTCTTATTTTGCATTTTTACTTGTATATAGAACACTATATGAATCCGAAGTCCATGCTCTGTTGATTTTGTTCTATATTTATAAATTCCGTTTGATTTCCTTGAATACTTTTAAGAGTTATCTCTAGATTGTTGAATATTTTGAGCTTCATTATATGTTGAATTCGATCGTATCATTCTGTAATTTTAAGTTTTCTAATCATTTCATCTAAATACGTCTATTTGGTGGCAAAGCAATATGCTTATTTACATTATTTATTGGTAAATTGTTGGAGTTTGTAACTCACCTAATACAAACATCTACTATTTTTCGAAACTCACCATATTTGGCTTATATATAGATAAAATCGTTCTACACGTCATATGAGGTTTCTTGTTAATTAGTACAAGAATTGATTTATTTAATTACGTTTTCTCTTAAGAAAGAAACTGTGATTGAAGTATTTTTGGGCAAGTAAATCAAACAAATAGCTTATATAGTATCGAACTTTAAAATGTGATTAATGATTTGCATTAAATTGTAAAAAATCATCGATTTAAAATAGAAAGAACAATAGTGGAAGTAGTGATTCTAGTGACACACTCAATTTTTAAACTGAAATACCTTTATTTTATCAAAGAAAAAAATGTATAACTATACATTCAAAGCACTCATTTCTTATATGTTCATTTGACACTTACATAAACTATTTCTCTAATACCAAAGTGAGTCTCATTGAAGAACCAATATTTCTAATGTATTTGACATTTTAAAGTTCTTCTCTAGGATTATTTTAAAGTTATGGTAAATATAGGTTAAAAGTTCTAAAGCCGAGTTCATTAATTAAGTCCTTTTTATAAAGCAAGATGGTCACTGGAAATTTTCAGACAATTTGAAAGACTCACTATTCAATTTAGTTAAGGGTAAAAAATATCTAGCAATGCATTAACGACTCTCGTAAAACTTCAAAAGCTTTGCCGGGAAGTCTAACAATTTATTCCCCATGATTTTTAACTTCAAAACGGAACAAACGTTTTATAATGTCGCGTATTAAAGGGTAAGTGACCACTATAGAACAGTTTCCATTTTTATTGGCGCATAGAAGTCTGAAAGCTTCCGAGTAACGTCATATTTTAAACGAAATTAACTGAAAGTTCGCTCCATTACCACGTGAACTTCTTTAGTTTGTAAAAGAAAACTTTTATAGTTGTTAAAAGAGTTATTTTTATATTCTAGATGTAATTTTGCTCTATAGAATTATATACATTGCTGACACTTCTGAATAGAATTAATAATGTCTGTCAATATTCAAACATCTGTAAATTTCCGATTTCGTCATATTTTAATTTTAATTTGGAAATGTTTAATTATTGCCTCAAGATGCACTCTCTAAGTACTTTTTGTTGATCTTACAAAACAATTCTTTTGTCAGTTATACAGGTCGTTGTAAAAATGTGTCCAAAAAGATCAAATTTTACTAGTGACAAAGCATCTGGATTGTTAAGGCTTACTATAATAAAATCTAAGTTGGTTTATCTTTTCATTTTGAGCTAATTTTTCTGTGCTTCTGATTGATTTGTACTTTTCCTTCAAAGATATAATTTGCTTCTGTCAAATAGCCAGTGGCGTACGAGACATAAAAAAAGTACCATGCGTTCAATTTATCTTGATAACATTTTACAAGTTACAAGCTGTAACTCTTTGGTTTTTAAAAGAAATCAAGGTAAATAAAAAAACAAAACGTTGAGTTAGTAGCCAAGTTTAAGACATAATATGAGTCTATCTTTTATGTTTTAAATAGAACAACATCTATATTAAATATGCATTTAATAGAATACGTTATCCTGATTACAATGATATAACACACTTTATATTTTAATCCACTTGTTTTTGACATATTGGCAAAAATATGAAATTTTTGTATAATCTCGAAGAGTGCCGTGACTGACAATTAACGACATTCTTATATTTCACATATTGCTAAACAACGTTGGTTGTTTAGCAATAGTTTAGTGACAGTTGTTATTGAAATGGTATTTCGCGAAGTTACCATCCGTGAAAAAAGTGATATGCTGCAAATATTCATTCTGAATAATAAAATTGCAACCGCTGCGCGTCGTCAGTATATTAGACTTCTTCAAAACAGATATTTTCAAGACTGGCAAAGAAATTTGAAGAAAATGACAACGTGTTAAATGTTAAAAACATATGTCGGAATTATAGTGTTTTAAATGAAGACAATAACACATTAGGATTCTTTAAAGCATATTTAGTTTCTTTTATTACCACAGTATATCAAGAGACAGGTATTTCTATCGGTTCAATCCACTCAGTTTCGAAGGAATACAAATATAATGCATTTAAATTTCGTAAAACCCAAAATGCCAAAAGTAGTTGCAGTTTTGTTTGTAATTTTTTAATAGATGTAATGAGAATATTATTTTCTAAAAAATATTTTATGGACCGATGAAAGCTCGTTCACTACAGGATTGTAATACGCGATATTGATCTACAAATAATTCTAGACAGATACACGAAATAAAAACCCATTGGCACCAGTTAGTTAATGTTTGGTGTGGTGTTATAGATACATATATTTTGGGTCCGATATATATAGACCAAAAGTTAAAAATTATTATTTTCATCTCTGAGAGCAAAATATACAGAAGATCTACCCGTAAACATATCAGCGCAAATAATATGACAGCAAGACGGTGCGCTTCCTCACAATCTTGTGCGAATCAAATATTTTCTTAACATGGAATAGCGCAGAGGTTGAATAGGGAATGGTGAAATTATTGGTTGGCCAGCCAATAGCCCGGACTTGATATTAATGAATTTTTTCTTTTGGGGCACATAAAAATCACGCGCACAGAACTCCTTATGATAACGTGTTATTAAATGCTAAAAATCATACAATTACACTATATGAAGAAAGAGTTCAACAAAATGGTGTTCACATGCAGCAGTATTTAGAACAGTTAAAGAATTCTATAATTTTTTATTCTTGCAAATATGCGAGTATTCTTGTTATGCGTTATGTTAAAAACGAGTGGGTTAAAATATGAAGAGGAGAATATAGAAGAAGAATATTTTTCCCTTGAAATCAAGGGAGATATATGAAGCGCAATATTAAACATTTGTAAAATGGTCCTGTGAACGAAACGTACGAAATTTCAACGAAGATAATACTTGTGTTTTTCAAGAAGAAATCTAAGACTTTATGATCTTCGACGCTTTGGGCACATTATTCTATGCTGAACGTTAAAAATTATATCGACATTAGCAAATTTCACAAGCTAATTGCTCTGCTGAGAAGAAGAAGAACGAATGATATAAGTCAGAAAAGCCAAGATCCTGACTGATGACCAGGTTGATGCATTTTTAATGGATTCCCCAGACAACCAGTTTTTAATTATGAAGGTAGTCCTTATTTTTGGTGTAACAGGTCCCTGTAGAAATAAGGAGTTAATTGAGTTGACGATGGAAGATGTACTGATTTGGATCACTCAATTATGATTAATATTAAGAATACCAAAAACAAAATTGTTACACTGAAATCTGCCGCAAGTATATGGCTTTTCGTTCGTTACCAAAACAATCAATGTACTACGCAGCCAGTTGCTAAAAATACGTTTATAAAACTACCCCAGAAAGTAGCAGCATTCTTAAATCTACCAAATCCGTCATTATATACTAGACATTGTTTTCGACAAAAATCTGCCTTTTTATTAGCTGACTCTAGTGCATCTGTGGATGTTTTAAAAAGGCATGGAAGATGGAAATCGGCTGCCGTCGCCGAGGGGTACGTCCAAAAATAATAAAAAAACTAACTCCAAAAATAATAAAAAAAACTATAGCCTAAAAAATGTTTGGCCATGGTGATGTGAATACATTCCAAATTGGAGCTTCAAGAAATCCTTCCAGACAAGGTTCTAACGAAGTATCTAGAACTGTCGCATGTACTTGTAGCGTACAAGTAGCGTTATTGTACATATTGTTGACGAAACAAATGGACTATTTAATATTGTAAATTGTACTAATGTATATATTCATCTAAATATAAATAAATAAATTTGTTCATTTAACCCTTTTTTAATTACGTGTTGCTAAGATACATTTCATTAGTCGCTATTAGGCAGGACTAAATGATAAACTTTAGTCCCGAAAGGACAGAAAAATATTATTGACGTTATTACAAACACTACAAAATACCAAAATGCTTATTTTTTTAAGTCCTAACACTGGAACCTGTGGTGGAAGATAGATCAAAATACAAGAATTCTAACCACACTACACCACAACTTGTTACGTTCTGGACGCGCTTAACATAAACTGAGTTTATATCATCTGCTGATGATGCTAACTTGGTTAGCGAAACGCGCGTCCAGAACGTAACAAGTTGTGGTGTAGTTTGGTTAGAACTCTTGTATTTTGCTTATTTTTTTGTTAATTCTTTATAGTATTACTAATAATAAAAGGCATGCAACATAAAGTTATTTAGCTCTTAAGATATCCTGATAAACATACTTAAAAAAGTAGGCTTCGAAACAATGAATCTTAAGTAGGCTATGAAACAGCCTTCCTGTGTGGATGTTGATGTAATCACTTAAGGCGGTCTCAAACGACTAGCGAACTTGACAAATAATCGTCATTTCTGAATACTTGTCATATGGTGTGCATGCTCCATTTGTATAAATATTTGGCATTTGTTTATTTAATATCGGTTGTCGGTAAATATGGCACAAGTCAAAGCGTCCTTGTGTCATTGGCAAGTCCACACCAAAGGACGTTGTGTAAATGCGTTCAAAGGTTTGTCGAATATACAAGTAGTGTGATCGCCAATCATTGGTCGTAATTGAATATTTGCCAAATTCACAATTATTTGTATATTTGTCAAATACATCAGTCGTAAAATTATGTGGTTTAACTTTACATTGAAATATCTATTTAAGGAAAATAAGACAGTTAATGGGTTTTAAATTTATAATCGAATTAATTAAGTAATTATTTGCTAGTTTTGAATAAATATTTTTTTGTGTTATTGGTGTCTTATTGAAATGTTGGGTTATTTGTCAAACGTATATACTATGCTAAAGTGGAATGGAGTCGCCCGAATGGAGAGAAAAATGTGTTTTTATTTTATGTAAATTTTAATATTGTATTACTAGAGAGGTTTTGAATTCAGTACCTTAACAACTACGATTTGTTTGAGTCTGCTTACATGAGAAAAAATAATAAAAGTTGGTTGAGAATTTCAGTGGAGGTCAAATACATTGTACATGCTTGTGTATATTTGGAGAAATTATCTATTATAACAAAACATTAAATTTTTTTTGGAATGTATGAATATTTAAAGGTATGGTTTCAAAATGGTTGGTATCTGTAAAGCATTCGTTTGCGTCTTAATTGGATGATATTCATATTTATTTTATGGCAAATTTTCCAACTATTACTGTATGTTTGGACATATTTTTTTTTGGTCAATATTTATCTTTAATTTAATTTATTGGTTCGTTATTTTGGAGGTTATTATTATTAAAAGCAAATGTTGACAAGTTTATTCTAAGAGTATTTGATTTTTCTTCCACAAAGAATATTTTTAATTTTTTTATTATACAGTTTGTTGTGTTGCGACACGAAAATACGTATGTATTTATCGATATAAGTTTTAATTTCTACATAAAGCAACCTGTATTTTTTGTTAGTTTTACTTTATTTTCATTATTTTGAGTTAAGTAATATGTAAATCGAAGATTCGTATTTTTTAATAACTTCTAAATGTACTTTTTTATTTATTATAACTACACAAATTCCTCCCACAAATGTCTAAATGGATACGGAAATAATAAATCAGCACCGCTCCGGCGATGTCTCTGACCGTGTATTGTTGTAAAAATTGGACCCCAGTTATCTGTAATGTGATATCCGAAAATAATTGTCATTATTTCAGCTTGTGAGCGTCATTCAAAGGCGACAAATTGATGTGTTTTGAAACAAAAAGCACCAAATTAAATCAACAATAATAAAAGCTACTGTCATACAATTTAAGTCTCATATAGCTAACAATATATGTCAACAGGAAATAGTCATGTTATGTAATAAAATTTACAATGCTTATAGATTTTTCCTATTGTGTCAAATAATGTTTTTATTCCCAAAAAAATATCATTACTTATTATTATGACGCACTTATTTAATTGTATAACAATTATTAATGTAATTTGCAAACGAATGGGAATTTTTGTTGAAATATTTTAGGAAATCCCGCAGCAGATCCACCTGCGATTTGGAATATGGATACTAATACTGTTAATAAGTTTATAATACACTGTGGGCCATTTTGATGTTCCACACTTTTTAATCACTATTAATATTCTACGTTTTGCGCCTATTTAATTCAGGATTTATGGCCTGACATATTCTCGCTAGGATAGCTAAGTTTGGTTAAAATATTTAAGATAGGACCGGATCTAAAGTGCCGTTTTATTGTAAAGTGCGGATTTCACATTTTTATCGCAGAGTGCAGTTTCTCGTCGACTACCCTCTATTTGTCAGTCTGTGTGGCTGTCTATCAGTACGCGGCATAGCTTAAAAACTACATACCAGTTTGACTTCAAATATTTGTCAAAAATAAAGGGTCATATGGGGATAATAATGGTAATATTTTAGTAAAATCCAATACGCCTGAACACGATGGCGGCCTAGTGAAATGTTAAAAAAATTATTACTAAAAAACTGATTATCAAATTTACCTAAAATTTTGCACAAAAAAAGTGTTACATAGGAATGAATGATTTAGTATGAATCCAAGATAGCAAAACAAAATGGCGGCCTAATAAAATATTTGAAGAAAATCAGCCTGAAAAAACTACTTAATAGATTGTTTTCAAATTAAGTGTGATATAGAAAAAAACTGATAAAGTTATGGTATGAATTCAAGAGATGGAGAAACAAATTGGCGGTCAAATCAAATTTTTAAAAAAATCACGTAAACGAATCTTATTCTACTGACTTTAAATTTTGCAGAAATATTAAATGTGATATAGAGATAAATTGGTTTGATGATATAACAAAATGGCGGTTAAATTATGCCCAAAAATAGAGTGTGGTATAGTTAGAAACTGTTAAAATATTGGTAGGAATCCACTATAATGAAACAAAACATAATGTTTAGAAAACTTTATACATGTGTTACTAAACGGCTATGTACTGAACTAAACACACTCCACTATTCCTAATAAAAGGAAAGATTCATAATGAGGGAAGTTCAGAGTAAAGGAAATTTACCGATTTTTTTTCTGGAAGTTGCAAGAACCACCATTGTGAACTAGACTATAAAGAGCGCCTCGAAAAAGATGTTGCTCACAGTGGCTAAAAGTCACAATGACATTGGTCCAAAGGCAGCAGCGATAATATAGTTTAGGTCTTATTTCGGCAAACATCTAATTCACCGAAAATAAAATCCTCTTGAATGATAGAATGCAAGGATTGCAATATATCCTCATTTAAATGAACTAGCAAAACAGTATTTGGCCATTATAGCTACTCAGTCCCATCTGAAAGAGTATTTTCAAGGCTGTGTAATTAATTTCGGACAGATGTTTAAAACGAGAAAATGATATAATTTACTTTAAAAAATTAAGTTTTAGTAGTTTCACAGTTGTTTTTATAATTTATTTTATTGAAATAAATTGTACCCCATATTAGAGTACATTATACCTGCAACTGCACTACCGAAATAAAATATCGACATAACCGCCTCGACAAACGGGAAAGCTAAGTAGGGACCTATATTTAATAGAGGTATTGAATTTACGTATAACAGTCATAGTTATCAAAGTAATGAGTACTTGAGATTATTACTAGGCCGAGGACCCAATAGTAACAAATACTTCATACATATCTTTATTTCAAATGCTAGAATATGCAAAGGCAGAAAATGAATATGGACTTTTTTTAATGGATATTTAAACCGAATGTGAAGGTAACGGTACCAGTAAGTCCCTGTCTATCATTTAATAATCATTTCAAAATAACAAAAAATCCCCGAGTTATATATTGAATATTATAGATTGAGAAATTGTTTTTGTATAAATCACAATCGAGTGGCTACAACACTCAAGATAAAACTAATTAAGGAACCTGATCAGAAACAAATAGAAGTAAAAAGGTTACAGCCACAAGCTTAAACAACGACATCTATAACATAAAGCAAGTCAAACATAACCGATATAAACAAAAAGTGGGAAAATATCAAAAAGAGAATAATTAAAACCGACCAATTAATCACCACTAAAAACGAGACATAAAAAATGGATGACGAAAGAAATGTTGCGTCCGATGAGAGAAAGAAAATTATATATAAGGAAAAAAACAGGGAATTTACAGAACAATAGGCAGGCAAGACTAACTGAAAAATAAAACAAGCAAAACAAGAATGGCTAAGCGAACAATGTAATAAAGACGAAGAACTAGAAAAAAGTGTGATATATTTAACATGCATAGAAAGATTAAAAAAATAACAGGAAGTAACAAACCAAATACCACCAGACAACTTAGAGCGAAGAACGGAACCCTTGTGACTGAGTACACCAAAAAAATAGACAGATGGACAGAATACATCACAGACTTATTTAACGCTAATGACCGCGGTATCACACCAAACAATTACATGGATGACATGGGACCAAACATAATCAGAAAACAAGTAGAATACACACTTAAACAAGCAAAGACGGAAAAATAAGTGATCCTGAATACATCTCTATTGAACTACTCAAACTTATAAACGATGAATCGATCCCAGTACTTTTAGACTTATTGAACATTATCTATAAAACAGGATTAATACCGAAAGAATGGCTGCAGTCTACATTTATTATAACAATCTCAAAAAACCAAAAGCAAAAGAATTCAGTGACAATATCTTTGATGAGACATTCAGTGAATATATTCTTAAAAATAATACATACCCGAATCTACAATAAAATAGAAATAAATATCAGCGACATAGAGAAGATTTAGAAAAGAATTTGGAACCCTCGATGCCCTATTTGCAGCCAACGGTTTCTCAAAAAGGTATTTTGTATTTTTTAAATATTACAAACCTAGCTAGTCTTTGGCTACATAAACTATTAGTTATTGACTCAATGGTTTGATTTAGTAATTGACCGTTTTAAGATTGTTTATGAATTATTAAACATTTCAATTATTTATAAGTCAAAGACTAGTCTGAAACTTAATTAATATTAGTTGGATATCATAAAAAAAATTTATTCCAAAATCATATTTATTTCGCACAAAAATAAATATAACAATTTTTTGTTGTAAGTACTATTAATTAACTCACCGGTCAATGGCTAGTTAAAGCACAAAAAAAATTTCCAGTTATTGACCTCCATTCGCTGTATATTTATAGTAAAAAAAATTGCCTTTTTTGTATATATCGAGAGTGTTTAAGTATTTTTTACTTACTTTTAACAACTTAAACTTTATTACTACAAATAATTAAATTCTATCACCGAAATGGAGGAGTGTTGGAGTTAGGCCTGCCGCTCCTAACTATGTACTGAAACGGTTAATAAAATGTGGTTATAAAATAGGTTAAGGTCTAAAATTTCCCGCCGTAATTTTACATTGCAGAAAATATACTAGATGGAGTTAGAGATCTTCAGTATCTTATATTTTTCTTATTTCAGTTTAAAAACTGTAAAAGTGGCCTATAATTAGGGTATGGTCATATGGCACAAAAAATTTTCACTTACCGGATATTTATTTAATGATCAATAAAGTATACTGAATTTCGAATTCATCAAGGCGTTGGAGACCCTAAGAGTTGGAACAAGCTGGGGAGAATAATAGTAGAGGCCGACAGCAACAGTGGAGAAGGGCTGGGTTAAGATCTAAATATTTTGCGCCACGTAATTAATTATTACTCTACTTTATCAAATAAGTTAATGAAGTACTAGGCCGATAATAATTACGAATTATCGCCCAGTGTTGCACAACTCTAGCGATTCCAAGCAACGAAAAACCAAAATATTATCTTATACCAATGAGCTTACCTTCACAGAATACCAAATAATTAATTAAGATATGAGGGTCTCACTTGTAGGTAGGTAGCAGCAGTAAAACGCAAAATTTTGTTTGACATCATATACTAATAACAAATAAGTTGTTCTTTTTGTTTTTTTTTTTCAAAAGTTATTTCAAGTACAATAATAGTATATGTAGGTATGGTCCAAACGCGGGCCAACAGCGATACAGCTATAATATGTACTAAGCTTCTAATCTTAATTATTAAAATTACCTGCAGCTTAAGAGAAATCGATATTGTACACAAGAAAATGAATAATAAAAAAAATATAAATATGACAATGGTCAACAGTATGCAGGAATATATAAAAATATAGTACCACGGTCGATATTATGACGCCATAAATCGTGAGTGTAAAATCAAATACAAGTCAGTGAAATACATCAAAAATTATAAATAGAATCAAAACAAGTTATTAAAGGCCACTCGATAAGCCAGTCAGCTCAATAATAAGGTAAAAAGTTTAGTTTAAAATTAGTAAATAGATTTTGATTTTTAGTGAGAAAAATTAATTTAAATTTGAATTTGTAAATATGAAGAACAAATTAATAAATTGGCTAATTGACTGTATCGAGGAATTTAGCTTGCAAAAGATATAATAGTTGAAATTTTAATTATTTGCTACGGTTACTTATCTGGACGTCCTCCAATAGCTGTGGCCGTTAGCTGTTCAGACCTTCAGGCGAAGAAATGTCACCTGGACTCAGGCGTATACAGGTGGGAGCAGCACCAGCTCCGATGCTGAACGTGAGTCTCTTGCCTGGTCAGGCAAGTTGGCAATCCCAATAACTGATCCAAAGAAAAATCCAAATTACAGGACTTGATCGTCGTCGTGACGGAAATCCCTTGGAATAATATCCAAACCAAAAAAAAAAAACCCTCCTTCTGAGGGTTTTCTAACCAAAATGGAGTCTGGGTCTAGCAGTTGCCTAATGCTAAAAACGGAATCAACGAGTGGTTGTCGATGGTCTGGACAAGTGCAGTGGGCTTCTTACGAAGTCTTGACTCGGAATCTGCTATTCCAGGTGCCAATATGGCAAGTCAGCAGGAGGATATCCTCTAAAGATGGTGGAACGAGGATTTTAGAGTGTGGCGGCCATTTTCACAATTCTCCCTCGTGGGTGCGAACTTCCTCTGTCCAAAAAAAACCCCAAAGTGCCCGAATAACAACTTTAGAACTTACAAATCCAAACAGGAACTATTTCGCAAAAGATGCTCATCAATAAATCTCGTAAATACGATCAAGCCAGGCTCTACTTGAAAATTATGATGAAGGCATCAGAAAATGGACCGCGCACCACACTGCTGACTTGAGACTCACCAAGCAGGAACAAATTTTTGGAGCAACAGGTCCAAAATGTCTCGCCATGTTGCCACGATTCCACTCATAAAATCCTAGTTAAGACTTCAATTCTTTATCAATAAGCAACCAGTCATACTTAACACCAAAGGCACAGCAAATATCCGTCAATTAAATATCCAAAGGTCAAATCCGAGAAATAGAAACAATATATAAAATTCATTGTTTCAGAGCCACAGTCAGGTAAAATGTCACATCCGATATAAAAATTCTGCAGTCACGGGATCGGAAACTTATTCATGATCCGGCAACTACGGTCACAGATTGCTGTTGTAACCACAGGAACCGGTCGATAAAACTAGAAGTGACTAGAAATACGTCGGCATCACGGAGGGCAATATTACCGGAAAACTTATCATAAAAAATCACTCACAAAACTATACTTGGGCATTCCAAAAGAACCCCAAATTACACCATTGTAAGCCCTCGAAAATAATAACAAAATCTAGACCTGCCATAATGCATCCGACTCATCTGAATAATTCTTTCCCAAAATTGACAATGTAGCGCCCTCTTTTGTAGGAACCTACGATACGACCAAATGCGCCTGATAGAATACTGCGATGTGTGCAGGAGACCGAGGAAACTGCCCCGACCGTCCACTTCCACCGCGGTACCTTTCCAAAATTAACGACAGAAAAATCGATAATCGAACCGTAAGCCAGGCTATTGATAAACGAGACCTGGAGATGTCGTGACACATCGATCAGTTGCGCGGACCTATACAGTGTAATTCTAATATACTTGTTTTATTTCAGTTCGCACTAACTGAATCCAAAATTCTGTTCTCTAAAAATCGAAACGGCAGAATCGCACAAGAATAATCATTAACATATTAAATCCATAGTGCATTAAAAGAAGTTTTCGTAGTTTTAAAAGACAAACGTGATAGGAAAGCAAAATTGTAAATTCAAAAATGATTAATATTTAGTAGTATTATTATCTAAAAATTTGTTTATTATATAATTATTTAAATAGTTTAATATTATTATTAGCATGCTATAAGTCCGAAATTATCACGTTACAGTCAATTACCAGTGCTTTTACCTTAACATGTATATTTTAGGTAATTGAAAGAAGCGTTTATAAATCTAAACGATAACTATTAAAATAAATATAGACAAAATATTTATTTTTAAAATCAGGAAAAGTTGTTCTTCCAATAAACTAAAAACATAACATATTCCCATTGCAAATATTAATATCCGCTTTCAGGATATATCCAAGACTCTGCTTCCTAAATGCGGGTTGCTTTGGCAAAACATATTGAGTTTAGATTGGCTATTATCATCAGTGCATCTCCATTTTAGCATACAATTTACATATGAATGCCTCCTTTGTTTGATTTTTAACGGTTGTTATCTATGCTGGTTGAACATGATTATAATGTGATATACGATGTGCGATATGATGCTGAGGTATTAGGTTAGCAAAAGATGCACTAAAAATACATACTAAATGGCAGTGGCGTACCCAGGGGGGTACATATTATATTTTATAAGTACTGTAATGGTAAAAAAATTACCCTCCATGATTTATGCAGGTCTTTATCTCATTTCTGTCGGTGTGTCTGTACGCGACATAACTCAAAAACTACCTCTCCGATTGTTTTTGAATTTTGGTCAAAATCATATTTTGTCAATAACTGGTACAAAAAATCCAATATGGTATATACGTACCTAAAAATCCAATATGGCGGATTACAAAACACGAAATGTTAAAAAATAATTATCAAACTACATATCGAATAGACCTGGGCAAATTTTTCAATAAAAAACAAGTGTAATATAGGAACAAATAGATAAAATTTTTGGTGTAAAGGCATTAGGGCTGAAAAATGGCAGCCTAATGAATTTTTTAAAAATGCATCACAAAAATCAAGTGTGAAACAAGAATAAACTGGTAAAATTATAGTATGAATCCTATATCGCAAATCAAAATGTTTAAATATTAAGAAAAATTGCATTTTCTGGAATAAAACCATTTTATGGAGAAAAATAATAAATTATATAATATGTTTTTGCAGACAGTTATAAAAAATAAATAAGAATTATAATAAATATATAGCTTCTCTTTTGGACTAGTTAAATGTAGGCCGATAAATCTCGAAGAACTCGATCTGTTTACCCGATGAGTGTTAACAAAGTTTAGAATGCTACATCGTAATGCCATAAGTGATGTTTGCCACGTAACTGTAATGGAATAAGTGCTTTGCTTCAAACCCGGATCATTTTAATATTCCGAACATACGGAATCGGACGAAAGTAATAATCCGGATTATTTATCCAATTACGGATTAATATTCCGAACATGCTAAATTAAAACGCCATGCTATATAATCTGTAGGTTGCACCATATAGGAGCTATTTATTCTGAACTTTTTGAAGCATGCGCGCGGTTCGGGACTTTAGACAGACATAGTTTAAGAGAATTGAATCGTGAACCCACCGGTGTGCAGTGAAGTAACACAATATAAAAATTAAACTCCAAATAATGCTTGCCTGTATACTGTAGATACCAGCCAAAATAATCTGAACGCCAATAGGTTACACCCCTCTCCTCCGTAATTTTAATATATCTTCTTTATCCTGTTGTTTATTTACTATTCGTTTCAGTCAGGGTTTCCGTTCTGTTAGATGTAATCAATTATTGCAACCCAGCCAAATAGTGACCCAACACGTAAACCTAAAAAGTTTAAATTTAAGAGTTTTTCGTTTATAAAATAAGGATCTCGGAAAAAAGTAATTCAGTTGGTCATTTTTTAGTAAATAGTCAGATAAAAAATCTGCGATGTCGTTTATGTAAACAACAACTAAAATAATTTGACAGTACAGGAAACGTGAAGCAACATATTGTAAGAAAACATCCCATTCAGTTTAATGGCGAAATTGAGAAAAATAAATTTCCAGAAATAAATTCTAGCGATCAAGTGGAAAGAAGATGGAAATTTTCCAAATTTGTCAGAAAAAAAAGTTCAGATAGAAAATATAAATATGACGCAAACACATGTTCAGTATGTCATGTATCTCAGTCATAGCACTAATACTGTTAGTTTCGAAATAAAAAAAGTGTTTTAACACTGTCTCAGATTCAAGGCCAAATATCCTTTCCTTCAAGAAGACTTTCCATATATGAATTTCCCTCATCCAAACGAAGGCGGTATCTTACATTATATGGAGGCAAAAATACTGACGAACTCCCAGAAGCTCACAAAAAGCATTGTGATTTGGCACTTATAAACCTCGTCTTAAATACTTTCAGCCTCTTCCAATTGTAGAAAACTACAGATTTTTATGATACACAATAGTTTTAAATCCCCTTTACACTATTCCCAGTACGCATATTTTATCAAATCGATTATCGTCAGCACTTTACATGGACGAAGTCGAAAAACTAAAGGATCTGTCAAGCTACGTAAAATATGTGTCAATAACAACAGATATTTAGCAGTCAGACATTTCCTACTCATCAGCAACTTGTCATTTTGTTCACGAAAATATGCATCATTTCCGAGACTTAGGTGTAAAAAAAAAATAACGACATTATAAAAATATAGTCGCAAAGTGCAAACATTTGGTGGCCCATTTTATGCATAGTGCGCTTGCTACTAGCAATTTGACGCAGCGTTAAGAGAAGATGAACCCTGTCATTAAACATGCTATTGACACAATGTGGAACTTTGTATTAATAACACTGGCCGACAAGATTTTTCTAACACAGGCTAGCTCATTATTTTCACAATGGAAATACCCTCCCAATAATAAAAAAAATATAAAAATATTCGGAAAGCCCTAATACGTACCATTTTTTAATAGCCTAACTAGAACCTTTTATATTGGCTGGTAAACAATTGTATTGTAGGGCGGCTAAAATGGGTCCATTTTACCACAGAAAAATTACCTAGACTGGGTTGTTTACAACATTAGACATAAAATAAACGTTAAACATCACTCTTTAGTTAAGTTTCGAATTGAGTGGTTCTCTGTGTATGGATAAGCAAGTGTATGTGAAGACGAGAATGTCGAGTCAAACGCGCCGAAGTTGCAAAATTTCTCCTGACAAATTTTGTTATATTTGTGGAGAATTTCTGGTGAAATCACAAGCCAGGTTATTTTCCGAAAATGTAAAAAAAAACCTACTTTAAATATTTTGGTGTGTTAATTGGGGATCAAGATAAGCGGTGGGCTCCCCATGTGTGCTGTGTTAGTTGTAGTGTATCATTGGTGCAGTGGATGAAGGGAAAGAGAAAAAGTATGCCTTTTGCAGTTCCAATGGTATGGCGAGAACCCACCAATCATTCTGACGATTGTTATTATTGCCTGACAAAGACTGAAGGTTATTCCAAAAAGAGAAAGCACAATATAGAATATTCAAATTTGCAATCTGCCATACGACCTGTTCCTCATAATGCAAATTTGTCAGTGCCGATTGCGCCTTTAAATTGGCAAGCTATTTATTTGGGAGATAATGGAGATAACGCATCATGAGGCAGCTCAGATGAACGGTGCACCGATCCCACTTTTACCACAGGTCCCAGTTCCAGCGAGCGACATTTGATTGTTCAAAGTGAATTAAATGATTTAGTACGTGATTTGGAGTTATCCAAGCAACAGTCATAACTTCTGGGTTCCCGTCTTAAGGAATGGAACCTATTGACAAAAAAAAACAAAAATTACGAATTTCAGAAAAAGAAATGCTATGTTTTCTGAATTCTACAGTATGGAAAATTCGTTGTGGGCGTGTACTGATATACACAGTTTAATGCAGGAACTTGATATTGAACATTCTCCCTTTGAGTGGCGCTTCATAGACTTATCTATATATAGCTTAAAAGCTGTGTTATTGCATAATGGAAATTTAAAACCCTCTATACCAGTTGCCCATTCAGTTGCAATGAAAGAAAATTATGAAAATATGCGCACGATTTTGGATAAAATAAACTACAATAGGTATAAATGGCAGATATGTGGGGACTTAAAAGTTATAGCGATTTTAGTGGAACTTTAGGGGAGATTTAAAAAATATTTCTGTTTTCTTTGTTTATGGGACAGTCGTGCAATAAATCAGCATTATGTAACAAAAATTTGGCCAGAAAGAGGCGAATTTCAACCGGGATCTCAAAATGTTAAATTTATACCTCTTGTTTATCCCAAAAATGTTCTTTTGCCTCCTCTTCACATTAAAATTGGGCTGATGAAAAACTTTGTGAAGGCTTTGAATAAAGATGGTGATAGATTTAAATACTAAGACAAGTCTTTCCCCAGTTAAGTGATGCCAAATTAAAAGAAGGCATTTTTATTGGGCCACAAATCAGAAAATTGATGGACTATGTCAATTTTACGGAAAAGCTTACCAGGCAGGAACTCAGAGCATGGAATTCATTTGTTAATGTAGTAAGAGAATTTTTAGGCAACAATATGGATAAAAATTATGAACAATTAGTTAATAAACTCTTAGATGCCTATAAAGCGCTTGGTGCCAGAATGTCATTAAAAATTCACTTCGTCCATTCCCATCTGTAATTTTTTCCTAAAAATTTGGGAGCTGTTAGTGACGAGCAGAGTGAAAGGTTTCAGCAAGATATCAGAACAATGGGAATTCGGTACCAAGGATGATAGGATGGCTGTTGGTTTTTAAAGAAAGAAGATAGGACACCTCATAAACGGAAAAAATAAGGTTTAATTAGTGTTTTAAGTTAATATTTTTCTTGTTTGCTTTTCTCTTAGATGTATGGTATGTTTAATAGGCGAAAACTGTAAACATAGTCGATAAACAGGGTTAAGAATTTTCTGAAATCATTTTTTCTATAGATATTACATTAATATATTCTACAACTCTAACAAGAAAACCCTACGTGCTACAATTTTCTATTTGTGATTTTCGTATTTGGATAGGTCCATTCTATTAGATTATGCTATTCTGATTTGTATTACAAAACCTTTTTTTGTCGGCCAGTGTAATATTAGAGAGGATGATAGAAATCAAAGATTTTTTCTAACTTTCCATCACTTCCCCTAATATTATTCATGCATCCGAGTAGAGCAACGTATTAGATTGGTGGAGAAGTATGTAAAATTTTCATTCGTTATTCCTCTAGTGATTTTCACATATAATTTTATAACTTATACTTATACCTACCGGTAAAAGTTGTTTTTTCCCAAAGAAGAGATAAAATTCCGATTTTAGTATAATAATTTAGTCAGAAATGTACAGAAGGAGCTCTTTTCTTTTATTTTTGACTCATTCGAAATTACTAAGATTGGTGGAATTGATATATTCTTAATTTTAATTATATATTTCGGTAAATAAGTATATAACTTGAAACAAGAGGATAATTAAATCTAGAAGGGTATGGAATTTTGTACGTATTTTGTGCCTGTCAAACTACTATAAACTAATCTTTCGGATCAAACCAATCATTAAAGCTCCGAGTTAGAAATAGAAGAAATATGTTTATAAGTTATTTAAAATGGAAAAATTTTAAAAATATGTTTTATGTGCATACTGCAAAGAAGAGGACTATATTAAAATGTACCATCGTTATCTGAAATATCTTACTGATCTAAATGAAAATTGTCACATTTAAATTATGGAAGACAATTTGTTTAGAACAATGCAGAACGTGTTGCTGATGATTTCGCCAAAGTTCTCCAGGATGTCTAAGCTGAAGTTAAATCACTTGGTGGAAAAATATTATATCCATTTCATAAAACACCGACACCTATTAAGGGCCAGTTGCAAGCCTTAATTATTCATCATTAAAGAGAATATGCTGAGGATTTCAATTCGCTTGTACAAAGTATTATTTCTTAAGTACTTACTTAAATAAAATTCAAATATACATACATAAGTAAATCTTTTTGTTATTTTGAAAATCTGCTTAAAATAAAGGCATTATATTAATTTATTATAAGACATTTCATTATTATTATTACTAAAAAAGTCCTATCGCAAGGCATTGACATTTCATTATATGTCAAGAAATTTTATTGGTTGCTATAATAACGAATTAGAATAACAATATTCGATTGTTTACAAAATGGCGGTATGAAATTTTCATTCATAATACCACAAGAGAGAAAATTTTGTCGGCAAAATTTTCCGATTGTTTATGAAAGTTTGTTGCTTGGTAATTTCGCGAATGGCATTTTTGGAACGACGGCCCGTTGTTTTGTTCCAAAAATGTCATGAGCGAAATTCAAAATTTTTTCTCGCGTGGTATTCGACATGACTATTTCACGAAAACAATGTCTTACCATATATAACAAATAAAACAGCGAAATCAAAAGAAATAACTGTCAAAAGCGGGTCTTTTTATTTGTGTGTATTGTAATAAATAGGGTAATTAAATTGGTAACCGAGGATATTTGACCTAGATGATACTTGTCAAAATGGCAAGATCAACTTTTTACTTTAACCTAACCAAATTTTGTCGCTGAAAAATCATCTGGTTGATTTTGTAGGTAGGGAGAATTTTGTCCAGGTATGAGTTTTGGCAATATTTTGCCATTGTAAAATAATAAAGTGGAATGGTCAATATAATTAAAAACATAAGCAGCCGAAAACTGAGGCAGGATTGTAATTATTGTAATTCAAGCTTGTAGACAACGAAAAGTTCCGCGAAACGTTTTTGCAACCTTCGCTGAAAAAAAAACAGTGTTTGGAATAGAAGAAAGTGCCAAAAATACCCACTGGTTCTAGGAGAAATTTCAGGAATGGTTCCTGTTATCATATACTGTTGTAAATGTTAATGAAGAAACGGAGCAACTACCAGCAGTCAATTCCACAAAAAAGCGTCGCTGGGGATATATTTTGAAAGGCTTAAAGATGTCAAAACTACCGCTTCTACTCTTTATATGAAGCAGTATTTAGAAATAGTTTTTGCAGTTTTTAGTGAAAAGCTTTTTCCCAAAGCTGATCAATTTTTTAATATAAGAAGAAATAGATGTTTGCCAAAAAATATACATATTATTTTATTCTTGAATGTTACTTTATGCATCCGCGGCCAAAATTATATAAAAAAGAAAATGAAAAAACGGATGATGTTAATGTTTTGGCTTCATTGTAGGAGGCAGAGCCTTTAAATTCATGTATCGTTGTAAAAAAAAGAAGTTGGTGTTTGCAAAACTCGGGTATACAGAGAATATTGAGAATATAAGATAAAAATCCTACACCATCTGCATCTTGGCCAAGCGGACCGACGTTTGAATTTTTGCAATTGGTATATTGAACAAATTTGAAATAATATTAACTTTGCTAGGTCAATAATATGGCCCAATGAGACTCACCTCTAACAGCTATAACACTCAGCATGGGTCCCTGGGAACAACAAGGACATTTTAGTTTTAGCGTGGTATGTTTTATTTTAGGAAGGCAAATAGTATATCAAATCTATAAAGATGAGAGCGAATTACTATTAAGAATTGTGTGAATATGTCATTTGAGAAAATGGGCAACCATTTTGAACAGTTTCTATTGTTTAAGTAAGCTGATTTTTTTAAATATTTACTATTATATTCACATCACTTATTATTTTGTTGTTATTTTTTAATAATTCCAAATTATGGGCTTATGATTTAAAATAAATATTAAGTGTTATATAATTTTGAAAAGCTAGGAAGCATTTATTTTTACTTGCCTTAAAATATATAGGGTGTTTCATTTAAGCAATACAACTTTGGTCTACAACTCAATATTTGAGGCCCCGACAAAATAACTAACTAAGCTACCGCATTCTACGTAAAAAACTTTATACCTAATAATCCGTTTTTAATTTTTGGTTAGCTTGTATTATAACTAAGATACGTGCCTAGAATGTGCAAATTTTCAATTTCGCCCTGTTTTTCAAAAATGAAGAAGGCCATGCAAATTTTGTTTACGGCATCTTTCGTTTCGCGGTAAAGTAGTATAGTGCCGCTGAAACAATATCCCTCTATCCTCAATAATAACTGAGATACGCTGCAAAAGTATCGAAAATGGGACACTCTGTACAGTACATATACAAATTATGTAATATTTCACCCGCTTAATAATTTATAAGGATGGATTCATTACAACGGAATTTCTGAGTAAAGCCAATTTACCGTTTTTTAGAATTGGGTGCACCCAATATCGTCATTGTCTAGGCCTCATTTAATCTCGATACTCGAGATGAGACGAGACGAGACGAGAATAAAGATAGAGATTCTCGTCTCGTCTCGATTTTTAGTAAAATAAACATCAGCCTATAGATATAGTTACATATCTCTTTCCATTTCTATCAAAGGATATTATATATTATTATGATTTGCTTTATTAAAACGTTGCCTTGCAAAATCTGAGTTTAGAATTTTTTCTAAATCAGTGTTTTTTTACAAAATGACAAGTCTTGTTTATATATTTTGATGATTTTAGATTTAAATATTTGCGCCTCTAAATGATTTTTAATATTAATAAACATATTATTACCAATTTTTTAACTACAAGCTGTTCAGAATATTTGTTTATATTCTGATTAGGTTTTGCAAGATTTATTTTAAAACATGCAAAAAATGTTAAATTGAAAAACTAAATATATAAAATAGTTTTATCTAAACCGCTAGGAGTTGCTAAAAAACTAACAAATGACTACTGGAAAGCAGAAAAATGAGCATGGACCTTGTTATTTTGAATGTTGTTTCATTATTTCGGTCTTTTCCTGTTAATTATAAATTTACTAGGTTTGACAACTTTATCTTTGAAGATAATCGAGAAAATTGACAAAGACGCTGCCATAAGAGGCAGTGTATTTCTATTGACTTCAAGTTTATATGTTAGAACCTAAATATTTGTTCTCAACACATTGTCCGTTATGGCTTAACGTCTCAGTAAAAGTTCAAAATAATGAGGGTCGAGACGCCCCTGCTCCCGATTAAACCCAAAGTTGAGGTCATAGATCTTTTATAAATAAGGTAAGAAAATGTATATAATTTTGGACTATTTAAACATATATTAAAACTGTAATAATATATAGGGTGTTTGTTTTAAGATAACAAACTTGCTGCCCATCTCTAAAAAACGATTCCCCCAGTAGATATAAAAATATCTTCTCTATAAAAAACTTTTGTAGAGATAGTTGCTAAAATAAAGTTTAGTAATATCCCAAGTTAAGCGTTTTAATGTTGTCATAAAAAATTACGGTTATTTGATAAAAGCTGAAAGTTTATGTAGTAATAAATTATATATTATAAATTATTAAACAAATTGCTAGACCGAGTTTTCAAAGAACTAGTATCTACTCAGGTGCGATAAATTTATCAATTTGTAAACGGGCGGGATTTGTTGATACACAGTCCTGAATGTAAATACTTGTGGCTCAAATTTCGTTTTTATTTGACATATTTATTAAACTTTTAACCGGAGAGATTAATGTACTTTAAGTCGAGACGAGATTAGCCAAAATCGAGACGAGACGAGATGAAGCCCTAATCTCGTCTCGTCTCGTTTCACGGCGTCACTAATAGCAGTAAGAGATTAATCATACCAGCTGTTACAGTCGCACCTTGTATACCCAGTCATAATTTCTTCTGGAAGGTTTTATCGTAATCTTAGTTTTCCGGGTACAATCAGAGACAGTACTCCCGAAATGAATAGTCCTCAACCAATAGTAGATGCTTTTGCTAATTTTTTAATTTGTTTATACTTGATCCACTCAAGATGTAGCAGGCGAAACGAACTCTGGGATTTAGTTATCGGATATGTTTAACCCAAATTTGATTGAAGAGTAAGGGATTATCGAAGTGATAAGTAACGATTCAATAACAAGCTTTGTGACGTGCATTCCCCAAATTGTCATGTCATAATTTTAAAATTTTCATTAAGCCTGGTCGTTTTCCAATGTTTGAGAAAACTGTACGTGCCACATTTTCTTCACAAGTTCTTAAAAAGAGTAAAAATTGTGACATGCGGAATTATGGGGCCGATTTCAATTCTTTGTAATTTCTCCCAACTTTTTGAGATCTGGATATATAGATAAATGTATGTATGGTCGAGTAAATTCAAATTAACAGATCAACATAAGTTTATGTAAAGGAAAGTCTTTTGACACAAATCTCATCTGTCCCAATTCATATGTTCAAATTAAGACAGTCAAGGCCAAGTTGATAACGACTATATGGATTTTCAAAAGACCTTTCGATCAGATCTACATACGTATTCTATTAAGTTAAAATTAGCTGTTTTGTTTTTCTAATCTTCTAAGCTTTTAAGCAAATATCTATTCGGAAGTCGACAGTACATTGAAATTGAAAAGCGGTTTAAATTTCGACAACAAAATTTTAAAATTAATTAATTTGAAACATGAGTTTCGAACAACAAAACTTGCGAAAACGTTCGAATACTAATGATTTCGAAAGACATACAGTTCGAAACCGTAAATTTCAAAAACAAAATGATCAAATTACATAAATTTCTACTAACTATTAATCTGAAAAAAATTACGTTTGAATGACAATAAGTTCAAATAACTTAGAAGTTCGAAGGCAAATGTTAAAAAACCAGTCAATTTTAAATCTCAAATTTAAAATTAATTGGTTTCATCAAAAATAATTCGCAATAAATAAACATTCACGGTCTTGGAAACTAGCCATTAAGCTTATGGAGATTTTGGTTAGTTATTGTTGTTTTGTGTTAATTTTAATTCTTCACTACTTTTGGTTTATTTCTAGGAAAAACTGATATTCTTATCTTTGGTTTAATTATTTTAAATATGTTTAGGTGAATCTTCCGATGTAAGATTATACATTCCATTTTTGCTTACTCGTGAATTTACCATAAAATAGTCAAAGATTATCGAAATCTCTATGCATTTATATACTAAATAACCTTATTTTTAAATGACTTTTTTTATTAATTTATTACAGATAAAATTATTTTGTTTTAACTTTCATCTGGATACTCGCATAAAATTTAAATTTCAAATTGATCTGCCTAAATCTAGATAGAGTTTTTCTTTAAGGTGCACAGTAAAGTCCAAAGCTATACGAGGCTACAAACTAACTCTACTCGTCTAAACTCTAGTGAGTTCTAATATTTCCCTATGCCGTCTGGATATGAACGGTAATTATAGCTCTATTGTGGAAATATATTGCCCATATCAGTTCTCACTGAACATCCACTGCAAACAGATAGCTTTATTGTATAGAGAATAATGAGTTCCTTATGCGCTTAAAACATAAGTATTAAAAGTTCGTATTTACAGGTTTTTAATAAAATGTGTGGTCGAATATGTGATAAATTTAATTCACAAAGCTTAAAATTTTATGAAAAATGGCAATTTTTAATTCATAACGTTAAATTAGTGGTTCGTATTACTGTACGTAGTAAGACTAACCTGTCGTGTAACAACTTAATATAGCATTTTTTTGTGAAATATATTAGGGACATTCAATAGTACTTTGTTATTTAAAAAATGATAAATTGACAATAACTAATTTTATTCTTTTAATAAATTGCATATTTTTGTTCTTATCGCAGCCCACTCTTCTTTTTGTTCTTGATCGGTGTGCAAAAAAAACTTTTTTTTCAGTAACTCACGTTTATTAGTCCTTTCGTAGAGCATTTTGACACGCCATAGTCTCTTTAGAGGATCAAGAACTAAAATATATAAAAATTTCACTGAAGTCGGTCTTCCGAAAGGTTTCTCCGTGGTCCTTTAATAGAAGTAAAATTAATTAAAAGAGAGAATAATTTAGTGAAAGGAACTATCTAGATATTAAAATCACTGGAGTAGATATTATTACGGGTTCACTTTATAACACTTTTTTAACAAATAACATTATGTAGATATCGTTCATGAGAATGGAGTGACTATGATCTTCGAACAATGACTTGAGGATTACATCGATAAGTTTGTTCCTCTCTCAGTTCGAATTATGAATAGAATTCTCAAAGGAACAATAAACACAAACATAATTCAAATCTACGCACCAACCACCAACTGCCCAGAGAATGAGATAAATGAATTCTATGACCACCTAAAGGAAATAATGAGAAATACAAAGAAACACGAGCTCAATATCTTGATGGGAGACTTTATTGCCAAAATAGGAGAGGAAATATCACCAGGAGTAACTGGAGGTTTTGGGCTCGGATAGAGGAATGAAAGGGGTGACAGACTGCTGGAATTCTGTCAAGAGGAAAACTTGGTTATCACCAATACTGTATATAAACAGCCAAAAAGATGCCTCTATACATGGACATCACTGCGTGATGGTCATGTTTATACGATAAGAAATCAGCTAGACTACATCATCGTAAATAACAGGTTTCTAAATTTATGTAAATGCACAAAAATCTACCCGAGTGCTGATGCAGCCACCGACCATAATCTGCTTACTTACTAAAACACAATTGAAACTAAAATGTATAAAATAGTCATTCCACAGAAAATCATTTAATGCCCAGCAGTTAAAATGTGTTGAAATTAGAAACAAATTCGCACAAACGATGAACCACAACATAAGACAAAACATCACACAAACATCAAATATGTTAACCATTGAAGAATGGTGGGACAATATAAACAATGGCATCTCTAACACAGCAGCACAAACTCTTACCCACAACAACAAGAAATAAGAATTGATGCCGAATGAAATAACGGAACTAATGGAACAAAGAAGAAAACACAAAAACAAGAATGAGGAGTTCAACCTACACAGAAAATTGTCACTGGATCATACAGGCGAAATAAAGTCAGCAGTCTTGTGAATATCGAAGGACAAGCACTATCGGAATCAGAAGTATTGGAAGAATGAGAAAGATATATCAAAAACCTGTTTGAGGATGACAGAGCAGCCATGTTAAACTTGAAGGTAGAGTCTTAAAATCTAAAGCGAAAAAAGCTATAAAACAAGCCAGAAACAATAAAGCAAGTGGACCAGATCAAATACATAGTGAATGGCTGAAATTATTCAGCGATGAAAACATAAGTGCTCACTGTGCTATTTAACAAAGTATACGATACTGGTCCTATTCCACTAGACTGGCTAAAATTTATGATCATAGGCTTATCAGTTGAATGAGTCATATGCTCAAGCTACTTCTACATATTTTACAAAAAAGAATTAGCAACAAATGCGAGGAATCTATGAGTTCGGAGCAATTTGGTTTCAGAAGATGCATGGGAAATAGGAAAGCCCGGTTTACCATGGAAACGCTTCTGCGAAGGTGTTGAAAGGTGAGAAGGCTTGTTTACTTGTGCTTTATTGATTTTGAAAAGACCTTCGACCGCGTCCAGCATAATAAACTGATATCAACTCTACAGAACATCCAACGAGATGACAAAGACATTAGGCTGATTTCGCATTTGTACTGGAACCAAACAGCTCCCATTGCCGTGAACAGCAGTGAATCGAAATCAGTCACTATTAAGCGGGACGTGAGGCAGGGTTGCATACTCTCCCCCACCCTCTTCAATATTTTTTCTGAAAACATATTCAAAGAATCCCTAAGTGGTCAAAAAGGAATTGTAATAGGAGGAGAAATAGTTAATAATAGAAAATATGCCAACGATACCGTAATTATAGCGGAAAATCTCGTAGATCAGCAAGACTTAGTAAACAGAGTCAATGAAGCTTGTAAGAACTGGGAGCTATCTATTAACATAAATAAAACTAAATATATTGTTGTGAATAAAGTAGATGTTGGCCAGACCCTATTACTTTTAAACGGAGAACCATTGGAGAGAGTGGCAAAGTTTAAATATCTAGGCTGTTGCTAAAATCGAAAGAAAAAAGTGGATTGGGCGTAAGAGACTGAGAAACCTGCGACAATGGACTGGCTTGACCGCAGATGAGTTCTCCATATAGCACAAGATCGGGAAAGATACAGAGATGTCGTGAACATGGCAGTCGTCAACGTTCAATGAACATGACACTTGAAAAAGAGAGAGATTCATTTTATTAAATAGCCAGTACAACGCAACTAATAGACTTTACGCTAACAGGTCAATTATAAGACTAACTTTATAGGACATCATAGGCTCTATATTATATATAGTGGGAATTTGTATACTTCTAGCTGAACGCACGAAAGCGTATATGGTATGACGGATGATTCTTGAGCGGCCACCGGCGACACCGTCACAGTATATAATCATAATATATTTAAAAGGAATATATTTTCTGAACACGTTTAAGGGTTCGAAGTTCCTTGGCTGGTTTCTTAAGGGATAAAAAATCAAATAAAAACACTTGCTAACGTTTTTTAAAACCATTAAATTGAGATGGCTATTGGCATAAATATTTGATAACTTACATTTAAAAGAAATTCATAGCTAGAAAACGTACAAGCGGATTTCAATAAAATTAAAAAGGTAAATAATATTTTAATATTAGTAAATATTTTTATGCCATTAAAAACCGTTTACTTTTTAAAAATTAAATTTTAAACACTCATACTCCCATTTAAACCACATTTCTTCATGCCCTAAAATTGTGACAATGATTAGAGTAGATAGTTCGTAGGGCACATCAAACTCACAAAAACAATGCAGGTAACTTTCTCGGGGGGTGAATAAATTTGCCATCAATATATGCTTTTTAGACGTTTATTACCATTAAGGAAACGTGGAGTACCCTTTGCCAAAACACATTGTGATTTGCAAAACCGTAAAAAATGCCCCATAGTTTTAAAATAAAATTGATTGGGTAATGTAACTAGGGAACATTTTTGTGAAATACAAGAAAACATATGCAGTATGAGAAATTAGATTTTTATTTACGCCCGGTTAAGAATCTGGAAAATACCAAATAGCCAAAATTGAATATTGATGTAGTAGTCTAAAATTTTGCAATCAATCAAAAACCAGAAAGATAACTACATAACGGATAACCGTTGAATAAAAGTTAAGTACCATGTATGTAGGTCAAATATGAAATTCCACAACACTAAAATTATTAAAACATAATACAGCAGTTGATTCCAAAAACCTATATAGTACCGATGATGTTATGAAAAATATTTAAGTTTTTGTATATTTGTTAAATTTTTATTACTATATAAAATTCATTCGGGGCTAAATACTTCACAGCGTCCAACGTCAATGGTTAAAAAAATACTTATGCTAACGATTATTCAGCACAAGTCTGCTAAATATTTGCATTAAAGTTAAAATTATCAGATAAACGATAAAATTCATGTTTAATTAGGAAAGATATTTACAGAATTTAAACGAGTAGTTAGTCAGTATATTCTTAAGATTGGCAGGCAAGACGGTATGTATCTCGTTGCAATTTCAAAGCGGGTATTTATAAAAGCGTGCTGTAAAAGGATATCGTTAATCCATCTCTATCTCGCCTATTTAAATTATTCGAAATACCTGAATTTCTAAAAGCCAAACCCGAATTGAACTTTGCAAGCAAACCGTTATAGAAAGAAGGGACGGTCATGGAAATGGGAGGATATTAAAATGCATAAACGTTAAGTGAAAAATTTGAATGAAACAAATAAATCTGTTTGTATAACGTATATCATATCATATATAAATATCATAACAAACACTTTTTAGAAAAAATATTGTTTTAAAAAGATTTGATTTCAAAACACGTCTATTCTAACAGCCGGACCTTGTATATACGTCTATAATATATATTTATTTAATTGTTTAAGAGTTAATATCATAAAACTGGTACAAACTAATAGTAATAGATGTAGTTAAAAAAAACAAAAACTACTTGTTTGGATCCCGCCAGGTTAGCACTTATTGCGGTGTGAGGGCTTTGGAAAACACACTGAAACAAACAAGCAGAGGGAATTTCGAGACGAATATATAAAACTGGTAATCTTAATTCTAAAGCAAATGTTTGGAAAATGTTTTGTTTGTAAATTGTTCAATTTACTTCATTGCGACAAAAGTAACGATGTGATTCTATATGGAACTATAAGTTTTAATAGTTTTGGTTTGTCATCTTTAGGTGTCTCAGAAAAGCAAGCTAATTACGAGGAGAAGTTAGAAATGTATTTACAAGCAAACCCCTAATAAAAAACTTGGGAATTAATTTAATTGGTAGAAAAAACATGATACTTTTCATATCTACCAGTACTAACAAAATGAATTTGTCTATGCCTGGGTCTAGTATTTTATCAACTTTTTAGGCTGGGATGTGAAAGAAAAAGTTAATAAGTCATCTACATGCTATGGAGAAAAGTTCATTTTTCTTCACGATAATCTACATTTTATTACGTAACTATGTCATTTTGTAGCTTCTATTTATATTCTAAAAAAACTGTATTTGTATTTTGATTTTGTAAATTATGATCATTTACATGTATTTAGTATAAGGTACTTGTGTAAGTTTCGTCTTTTCATTATTAAAAAAATGTGTTTTGGTAACCATAGTACTTCCCCATATATGTATGTGCGTCAAGGGTTTCCCCAAGTTGAGGTTTGTATGCAATAAATATACCAAATTGATCGAGTCTTGCCGTCTTTAAAAATACTAATAGTTTATTTATTAAAATTTAGTGTTTTGCGTTCTTACCAAACAAATATTTGCATTTTTAAAGGACCCTTTTATTCCCTAGGGCTAATGTTTTTACACAAAATATGATAAAAGAAATTTGACGTATTTCATTGTTTGCTAAACCTCGTCCTCCTAGAGTTACCCTGCATAGTTAAAAAAATGTTTTTATATACAAAAAAAAATAAAAATGTAACATGTTTCACCGATTTTGAATATTTCTTGCATTTCGCGGAGGCTGCCTCATCTTTTCTTGATTACCCTGTATAGTGGACAAAAATTATTATATATACAAAAAAAATAACATAGATTTGTACAAATATTATGTAAATTATTTTTTAAGTATATATACAAATTCAAGTATCTGGGACAATGACTTTTCAATAACAGAACATTTTCAGCAACTATTTTTTTGTTTTGAATTTAACTATTATCAGTTTAAGCGCTCTCAAAATATGAATATTTTTATGTCTTATACCCATTAAAAATATCGAAGATCGACGCCCATAACAATATAATTACCAAAAACGCAATATTATTTGTTACTTTAGGCTTTCCTCCTTTCACACTATATCTAGACTTAGAATTGGTCCAAACTATGTCAGGACCGAAGTTTGGAGCGTATTTAGTTCTAAAAAAAGTTCAGAACATGTATTTTTGTGTTCATGATCATAGTTTGTTTTAAATGTAATGTTTTTTTGAGTGATGTTTTTTCAATAATGTTTTAACCAATTTAAATACTAACTTACATGTTTTTATTGTAGAAAATAAATATCTTGAAAAAGCTCAATATAATGAGCGAAACGTCGATTAAATTATAGTTTTACTTCTCAATGAGTTAACCTATGCCGAAGAAAATATATATATATATATATATATATATATATATATATATATATATATATATATATATATATATATATAATATATATATATATATATATATATATATATATATATATATATATATATATATATATATATATATATATATATATATATATATATATATATATATATATATATATTCATATATATACATACATATATATTAGAAGACATTGGGGAAGGAGATTGTATTACTATAGCAAAAGTTTGGCTGTCTGAAAATATTCTAATACTAAAAATTATAAAATGTGCTATCAGATATTTTATAGCTACATATTTTTCAGGTTATATGCTTCAACTACAATACCATGGTGGATTACTTTATGAATCACGAGAACACTTCATATTATTACTCCTTGGATTACAACTCGAGCCAGTATCCTTTTGATGCTAATTACAGTCTAGAAGGTAAGATTTTTACGTTTCAATTACATTCAGATTTATTTGAACTTTTTTTACAACAATAATCATCTATACGCATCTTTACTGTTCGAGATTGGAACCCTCATCTCGTGAAGTAATGGTTCCTGAAGTGATTGAATTTTCCATATTGATCATAAGGGTCATGATTTATTAATCAGCCGCAGCCGTCTAACTTTCCGTTCTAGGCGTCCTTAACAATTTTTAAACATAAAATACTTAATATGCTTTAACCAGAAGACAAAAATAGTATTCTCTTTCTAAAGTTAAACGACAGGTAAAACGTGTTTCAGTAGATACCATTATTGATAATAATATAAGAAAGTTATTAGTAACTCTAAGAAGTTCATGCAACTGATGAATTGTCATGAGTACATTGATTCTACAGGAGTTCATGTTGTCAGATCTGTAGTTTATCGGCTGTTGCTATGGAAAACAATAATGAAAACAATGGAAATTAAATAGCTAGTTAAAAAATATTGTGTCAAAATACAATATCTCATATAAATTGCTCGAACTTCGAAGTGAAGCAAGGACATTTTTACTCGAAATTCAAAATGAAATATTTTCAATACGGATGAAGATTTTAAGTTGCGATTGACGGCTTTTATTTAATCAATATCCATAGTAAACAGTTCGATAACCATAGCAAACAGCCTCGGGAAACCATAGCAACCGTCTTATACAGGGGGTTATATAAGACCCTATCATTTTTTGAAGTGTTTCTTCGATCAGAATTCTTACTATAGAAGATTTCTCTTTCTCATTGTGCAACCAAAATAATCTAGAGGTAGGTACGAAAAAATAAATTCTTGTGATTTTGAATTTTTTTTTCCTTTACAACATACGGGGTTTTTTCGAAGAATTGATTTTTTAAAATAATCTGCTGAACAAAGCCCACTTGTTGTAATCAAAGATATATATCTATCAAATTATGAACAAGGTTAACACCCTAAAATTTCCGAACATGAATATTGTTTACAGGGTGATGAGTTTGGTTTTGTCTATCAATATTGAATTTGATGTTGCTTCTAATGCCAGTTTTAGCAATAATGGACATTTTCACCGAAACAGTTGTTTTCCATTTGAGATTTGCTCTAATTTTTTCAGGTATTGCCTTAAGAAAAATAAAGAATTGCCTTTTTTCATTGATATAATTCTCTTTTCCCAATGAAATTCAATACTTAAATCGTTTACCTATCATTTCGAACTAACTGGGAACATGTCCCATTAATACTGTGGGTAACAAGGGTCTGAAACACTACTTACCTTACGGAACAGAAATTCAACATTGTTAAAGTTTAGAATCGGTAGAATTTTTGGTGCACCCTGTATATAATATTCATGGTGGAAGACTAAAGGATGCCAACTCTGTTCATAATCTATTAGACCGAATAGAATGGGTTTTGTTGAGCAGACCATTTTTAAAAAATCAATGTTTCTATAAAACCCTGTATGCCGGACAGGAAGAAAAAGTTGCAAAACCACTATAAATTGTTTTTTAGACCTGGTTCTAGATTATTTTGGTTGCACAAGACAAAAAGAAATCTTCTACAAGTAGCAGTTCTGGAAGAATAAACTTTTCTAAAAATGACAGGGTGTTATATAATACCCTGTATAAGACGAATGCGATGGAGTCCTGAGGCTGTTCCTATCGAGCTGCATACTCTAAGAATTGGTCAAACAAAGGCCGAAAATTATAACTCAAAATCGTCTTCCTATTGAAAATATTTCGTTTTGAATTTCCAGTAAAAATTTCCCAGATGCACTTCGAAGTTCCAGCAGTGTATTTCGTCTACAGTAATTTTACGTATCAAAAAACTAAAATAGAAAAATAATATTTCAAAAAATAAGTACTCACATAGTTAATACTCGTAACAGATAGTTTATACGGCCGAAATGTGTCAACGCCGTAAACAAAATAGTAAAGAGGTTGTAAAACAATGGTATTTATATATTTATTTGGCATTAGTAGCTGTGAGTGTTAGTGTGCTGTTCTAGTGCGTTCCAAGTCTTTTTGGTTTTGTAATATAATTAATAATAATTCTATTTTTGAATACTATTATGATTCTTAAGTGTGTGATGTACCAAAAGCATGGGTATAATTAAGTAAACAAAACCACGTTGGAACCAGCTATACGAACCGCTTCGAATATCATTGATAAATTCTCGAGGCAATATACTTATTCTCTCGTGTTATTTTGATACTTATAAATGATGATGGAGTCTATTTTTGTTTTTTCTGAGGAAAAAATCTACTACAAAAGAATTTCCAGGTTCCAATTTACGCATTTTTTTAAATCTCAATCTGCTTAGTGATAAATATAACTGAGTATTTTTTTGAAATTCCGCATGACAATATAAGTTCAACTGAATATGAAGGCAAAATATTCTCCATTTTTCATTTTCCCGAGTTCCAGTTGGAGTTGAATCAAAAAGTGGAGTGGTGAAGTTTATTATCTTAATAATGTATTTATTAATTAATTTGAATTCCTTATGCAATTATAATCGTTTTCTTATAAAGCAAACCTGCCATTTTTTATAATAATAATAATAAATTATTTTTATTTTCAAAAGGTAAATAAAATATCTTAATAAAAAAAACATTGGAATGTCAAAGCAATCTAGCCTAGAGCTTCTCAACTGAACCCTACATTGACATGTTAAACAACTTTAAATAACATTAAATTAATAAACAACGTGCGAATTAAAACTAAAATATACACACAAGAAATTCTGGTGGAAGTGAATTGTAACATTTAACAGAGTTATAGGTGGGAAATTTGATCAAATTTTCTTGGATCACAGACAAGAAAGAATTATGGACTTTTTGTACTCGAGACCGGCTCTCCTGATTCGAACAAAATCACAATAATTAAAATTCGATAAAAAAATAACGAACATATTGTACTAGTTAAGAGGAGATCGGAGTATTTTGAATTCTCGATTTTGCTGTTATACATAAATCACATGATATCTTCAGTATGACAGATTTATATGGATCACTAATGAAACTTCATTAGTCTAGAACACGAGCCGGACTTTCAGCTAATTGTAAAATATGGCAGTTGACCCAGAAAAAGGCATCATTTAGAAAAAAACCTTTGTATTAAAAAGAAATTAAAAGATAATGTATCTATATTTTATAAACGAAATCAGAAAGACTACAGTTTTTCAATATACAAAAAGATGAACATTATTGAAACAGAAAGAATATCACGATATTTTTTCTTTATCTGTTAATAAGATGTTGAAAAGTTGACGAATTTTAGAGTTACTCCGATATTCTCTTAAGACGCGAGATTTTAAGAATCACCAATCCAATTAAAATGTTGATCCCTGAAAATACTTATGTTGATTCTATAATACAAATGCCACATTACCATTTTACGTTATGTAGAGTGATTCAAAAGTAGTAGCGGTTTAGCAAATTATGTTTCTATAATGACCTGGATTTGCATCCTTTATAGCATTTTTTTTCTTAAACACGCTCATTTAAAAAAGGTATAATGCTCCTTTACTCTTACAGATACGTAGTTCCTTCGATATTCATGTTTTAACTTAGGAACTTAGAAAAAATATAGTTTTATTATCTAAGATGACTTAAACATTGTACAAATATCGTAGCTAGTTTTCTTTTTGTATCTTTTAATTTAACATGAAGCGCCAGAGCTCTACTACCTTCTTGGCCGCCGAGCTTTTGAAATGATTCCTTGGAATGTTCTAACGTTTGGTATAGCTTTTTTTTCATATTAAAATTTTCCATTTAGAGAAGACTTTCACGCTCAAATTAATTTTTTTAGAAAACTGGTTTTGTTTGAATTTTCAAGGTTCCCCGAATGTAGTCCTTTCAATCTTTAAATAATATATTATAAACTGAGATAATATTTATTTTGAAATGAAAAAATTAAAATTAAATTTAATTATTTCTAAAAATACGTTTTGGGCAATATTACAGTTATTTTGAATTAAATTCATCTTTATATAATGGTATTTTTTACTAAATTTAGCAGATTTTACTAAATAGTGAACTAACACCTAGGCTTATAAGTATACAATTTTCAGAGACTATTTTATTATTAACAAAAATACTTATGAATGCTTACTTAAATAATCAAAAATTAACCTCCACTATGAATAGGAAGATTTTTCTATTGGAATACTGATCCCCTAAAATTTTGCAACCTCCAGTAATATGTTCTATATTTTCTTGGTGTAAATGACAATTTCTCTGTGTATAGTTTATAATGGTATTCTTCATAATATGTTTTTGATAGTTTCGACTGGCGGTTACTTGATCATGTATGGCGATGAAAAATCCTTCAGTTTTCAGAAATAATTTATCTCTTTGTAACAATTTGTATTATTGTATCTGGTATAGATTTCATTTTATCTGTCTGTCTGATTGCGTTGTGTAGTGATGTGTTTTTATTATGGAAGTAGTTTCTAAGTGCAGGTATATGTCTTGCATGAAGTGCGTGGATGTCTACTACCCCTCTTCCTCTTTTCTGTCTATCTATCTTTAGTCTTTCTTTACTTTAGTTGGGATGATTTTTTTTAATTATTCAATATTTTATTCTTAGCATGATTGCTAGTCGGGTTAGCTTCTCGAGAAGGAATTCACCTTATTCCATGGCAAAACATTTTCGAACTATGCGGCACTAAAATAATTACCGTTTTTAGCATTGGCATATAAAGGCCACTCGGTAATGAAGCCTTTTCCAAATATTTCTTAAAACGGTTTGCCACAACTGCTTCTACTGATATGACAACAGTTATAATTTGCACTTGAAGAAGCTTCCACATCCTTTTAATTTCATTTGAGAGATCTAGATATTTGTTAATTTTATCGTTCTCCGTTTGTGAGTAAGTAGAATAGCATTATCTATGATAAGACTTGTTTTATCAATTTTGTCTATTAGAGCTGTCAGATCGATGGTTTTGATTGTTCCTGTCATTTATGATATTATGTCTATCTCAAAGTACAAACCGATGATTTTGTAGCACAGCATATAGCTTGTAATGCGGAGTTATTGTATTTAAATTTAATTATAAATCCTTCCGTCTCTGAATGTAATTGACCTCTGTGTAACCATCTAAGTCAGAATTCTTTGTCTACGGTTCTATTTTTCAACTTACTTTCTATTCTTTCTTTTCCATTGGTAACAGTTAATTTGAAAATTCTTCTTAAATGCTTGATTCAACTTATGAATTTAAAATATTCTATTTCGTTAATTTCATTTTTAATGAAAATAAATATTACAATTTTCAAAATCTAAAACAAAGCGGTAATATACTCTCATAATTCGAGCGATAACATCACTGTTGCAGCAATATTTGCTAAGAAAATCCTAACAAATCAGAGTAATTAAATGAAAACATAAATTTCCATAGTCTTCTCTTAAAACCATTTTACATAACAAAGAATCTCATAGCTTAGATCTACCCACGTTTGTCTAATGATGTCAGCGGGTAATGAAAACGTAATTTATTTAAAAGATTCTCTTATGTATACTCTTTAATTTAACTTGTGCATGCCACCCGGGGCGACCGTGCTGGATTATTTTTTTTAAACAAATTAAATTTAATTTAATCTACGAATATTGACTTGTTCTTTTGTCGGCCCTATATAAATATATTTATATATATATATATATATATATATATATATATATATATATATATATATATATATATATATATATATATATATATATATATATATATATATATATATATATATATATATATATATATATATATATATATATATATATATATATATATATATATATATATATATATATATATATATATATATATATATATATATATATATATATATATATATATATATATATATAATATAGACTTCATCAGTGCAAATCGAAACGTATGTAAATAAATATTATTACAAAGATGTTATGTTGAAAACCATTCAAGAACCATTGACTCAAGAAAATTTCCAAAGATGCATTTTATATGTTCCTGGTTGCTGAATCAGGATCACGAGAAACTTCTAGATTCCGCTGACAATGTGGCAGGTGATGGTTAATTGAAACTTGATACTGCATCAGCCTTGCATCATCTTTGTTGATTCTGATGACTGTCTGGCTCCATGGCTGGCTCGAATGTAACGTGATATCTTGGTAAACAAGAACATCTGGACAAGTAGTTGTCTTGAAGATGACAATGGGTAAAAACTCATATACCAGTTCCTCTTTTTAAATTAAAATTGCTGAGTGGCAATTTTAATTTAGCTTTTTAGGCTTCTCTTATGCTTGCAATATTTGCGAAGATGTACAAAAGGACTAGAATAACAATCGGAACGATAGTGAGTATTGTGAGCCAATTGATATACTTATTGGCGAATGGCTGGTTTATTAATTTGTCCAATTCTTCAGATTATTATTGGTTCAATTTATATTAAGCTAAGTTCAAATCTTCTACGTTGATTGTATTTAGCTTTATTGGTTTTAGTTCTGGTAGGTAAGTTTCCTCATGAAAATGATTACAGTTAAGGAATAATTACTGGACAACTGTTGTAGACGGTTGTCGTAGATATCAATTTCATATTGAGTATAGACTCTTGTGGTACCATTGAAAGCATTTCAAACAGCTTGAAGCTTTAATAAGGTTGTTGTTTATTTCTGTAATGACATCTCTGGATTCACATTTGATCGTGACAGGTAGGGGGTCGGAGAGGTCAACTAACCATAGATTTTGGCTAAGTTCTTGAACGTTGTAGTCTTTGGCAAGAGTTTAGCATGTTCTTGAAAGACGGTTCAGTTGCTTCAGAAGATGTTGAAGCAAATATTGGTTTTCCTTCCCAAAACTTTGCATGATTCTATGTTTCAGACGATGATATATAATATTGAATCATCATTTCGCATATTCTATTTAGTTGTAGTTATTAGAACATGATTAGGATCTCTTCGTCTACGCAATGTTGGTATTGGATATTAATGGTAGAAAGTATATTTTTTCTGGTTCTACCAGTGGTATATTAAGAATAAATATTATTCTTGAATCCAGTTGATAAGCATCTATGTAATTCAATAATATCTAAGTACTGAGCTATACTCACTTAACACAGCGTGTCTATGGGCGTGCAGACGGTCCTTCGGATCAACTTGGGGTTTAAAACCTCGTATTGTGCATTGGCTTTACACGTCAGTGATAAGGCCAATGATCACTTATGGCGCTCTTGTGTGGTGGCCCGCCACTCGCAAGACCACATACAGAAGGATGCTTGACAAGCTCCAGAGGCTGGCGTATCTGGGCATAACTGGAGCCATAAGAACCACACCGATCCGATCTATGGAGGCTATTCTGGGACTAAGTCCTCTGCACTTGCTTGTAGAGGAAGAGGCTCGGAAAGCTTCTGTTCGTTTAAACGACTGGGGTCGTTGGATACACAGAGACTGGAATTTTGGGCTTACGCGAATTTGGACTGAACTGATCAGATCAGACCCTCTCCTAGCAAGGAGAGATGCCATTATTCCGGTCTCAATTGCCTCTAAAAGATTTTGTGTAATTGTTCTCGAGAGAGAACAATGGAGGGATTCCTCTCCATCCTTCCTCAAACCGGAAGGCCTTGTCTGGTTTACAGATGGCTCTCTAATGAAGGAGGAATCTGGGGCGGGAATTTATGGGGAGAATCCCAGGGCAAGAATTAGTCTTGCTCTTGGACGGTATGCGACTGTATATTAGGCTGAGATTACAGCAATCTTGGACTGCGTACAGGAAAAGCTTTCCAGAGGATACCACGACAAGCATATCTATATATGCTGTGATAGTCAAGCCGCGATTAAAGCTCTGTCCTCGAACAGAGTCAATTCGCTGCTAACGCTTGAATGCAGGAGAGCCCTAGAGAGGCTGTGTGAGTCCGATAGGGTTAGCCTTATTTGGCTGCGTGGCCATCAGGGCATTGGGGTAATGAAGGGGCGGATCAGCTGGTTCGGGAAGGTAGCAACACTGCTTTCACTGGGCCGGAACCTGCTCTTGGAATTGCTCCTTCAGCTGTCAAGGCTAGGATTAAGAATCGCACTGTCGAGGAATTCCGTGCTGAATGGCACGAGCTAGCAGGACTCAGACAGTCTAAGGTCTTCATATCAGGCCCTTATAGCCGTTCTGAGTCTAATAGACTTCTAAACCTAAACAGAAGTCAACTTAGAACTATTACCGGGGTCCTAACTGGACACTGGCTAGTGAAATATTACCTGCATAAGATTGGACTCGACAACGATCCATACTGCAGGTTTTGTGCTGAGGTAGATGAAACTACCGAGCATCTAGTTTGTCGATGTGACGCTTTAGTCAACGCCAGGCTGCTTTACTTGGGTGACACCTATGTGGAACCCGAGCTTGTGGGACGTGCGCGACCTGAAAGGGTCCTTTCCTTTCTAAAAAGGAGTGGGCTCTTGGCCTGACACGCCTACTTGAAGGGATATCACAATAGGTCCCAGTGAGCCTAAGTGCTGCCCTTGCGGGCTCCCCATCTATGTATATGTCTATGTCTATACTCACTTAAAGTTTATATTGTGTACCCATTTATTATTTGCTTTTGTGTGGCTAATAGATGTTGGTTGATGTAAATAAGAATTATATTAATAGAGTTTTCTTGATTAAAATGTAACAGTAAAGCTTAACAGTTTTTTTGTAAAAATATTAGTTGGGTCTACCCTACCTACAAATGAATTATTGTTGTTATAATTTTATTTAGAGAGCCTCTAAATAATCTAGAGTTGAAAACCCTTGATTTCAAAATATAAATGTATAATTAATCAATTTGCGGTTAAACATATAATGTGTGTATTTTAAATGAAGACTTAAAATAAACGATCTATTAAAAAATTTTATTTTCACCAAAAAATCATATAAATAGCACAGAGTTAATAATTTTTGTCAGAGTGTTCTAGGCTGCAAACAAACACTTAAAATTCGTAGGTATCCAAATTGCGTCCTTTTTCTCTAAAAAAAAGGTAAAGGGAATCATAGACGATCACTTATAAAATAATGAAGGGAGCTTATTCCTTCAAAACTAATCAATACACCTCATTGAACTATTTACAAGAAGTACATATTATTCCTTTATATGTATTTTTTATCTGCTCGTAATATTGTTTTAAACTATTAAAAAGCAGAAACTGTAATTTGATATATGTACATAGCATAAATATATTAGTGTGTATATTTTTTTTAGATCGCAATCAATTTATACTTCCTGTATGGCGACAAGTTTTGTGGAGCATTCTTTATGCCGGAATGGTGATTGTAGCCACAGGGGGAAACCTAATAGTTATATGGATTGTTTTGGCTCATAAAAGAATGAGAACAGTTACGAATTATTTTTTATGTAAGTATTTTTATGTAGAATTAAAGCTATTCTATGTTCTGTATAAAATGCACCTTATATATTTTTGATAATTCGCTCTTATCTTTAATTATCTATGGAAACATTAAAATACCCTAAAAATGATGTTTTCTATTTCAGTACCAGTTAAAGTGGGACTCACTAGTTACAACTAAGTATTATTAATTAAAATTTTTAATCTTATAGGTAATCTTTAACTAAAAAGTAGCAAAGATTCAAAATTTTAATTTTGTCATTTGTTGCCATCAAGATTGTCCCGTTTATCTATATGATGTCCTGTATTGCAATAATTACATTTGTGACTGGTGGGACCCACTTTAAATGGTATTAAAAAAGAAAATATAATTTTCGTTACGGAACCAACTTAAAATGGGGTTTTATTAAAATTTTGAACCACCTAACGAGATAATAATTAAAGCTGGGATTCCTACTTTAGGCGTATTATTAAACGGGCTGAATATAGAAGAGTGGTGACAGAAAAGGCTGTAACACGCAGTAAAAATGTTAAATATTCGGTACACGTGTATCGTATTACTCTGAATTGTGAAACATTTCATTTAGGCCTAAATAAATTGTAATATCTTTGTCTATTATACTTTTCTCAAATATTTTACAGCAGGATTTTAGTCACAAGATATCTTATGTTAAAACCAAATAATTGTCAGACTCCTCAAGTTACGATGTTCACTTTTTAGTAAGATTTTATTTTTTGGCCACTACGCCTCCCTGCTAATTTTTTGTAAAAGACAAAGGTTCAAACCTCACCTGAAACTCTTTTATTACCGCTATATTTTTTCCGAAGGAAGTTGGTGCATTTTCTCAGTATATATATATATATATATATATATATATATATATATATATATATATATATATGGTTTATTTTTAATGAAATATTTTATTTTTTATAGATTAGTGCTATGCTTATCTCTGAAAACGTAATAATGTTGCATAGTTTAATTGCTATCAAAGCGACGAACCAATTGAAATTTGACAAGAAATTTTTTGTAAATTGGCATTGACCTTCGTTAAAAATAAAATATATAGCTTATTACAACTTATTTGTCTTGCGGAAACAGTCAAGTGGAGGCAAAGAAAATGCAGTATAATATGTTAAAAATGACCATTTCAGTAGATGTAAATCATAGTATTGTAAATTGTGAGAAATAGTGTAAAATTTAAAGACAAAATTTCTGCTGTTTCATAATTAATAATGCGGATTAATTTTGGTGAGAACGATACATTAATAATGCTGATTAATTTTGGTGACAACAATACAAATATACACAGTTTAAGAACTTGAAAAGCTATGAAACTATCAATCAAAAAATATTTCTTTGGATTTATTTAACGATAGATTGTATGTATATACTACTGAAAAATGACCAAGAAAGCTGTAAAAATGTATTTTAAATTGTAATTCTAGAACACTCAAAGATATTCAGATATTTTCTTAACATTTAATTTTAAAATTTATAATTTGAACATTTTTGCATTGATAAGTATAGTAGTATTTTAAAAATCCGGTTTATATATTTATCGTAATCGTACTAAGATATAGCAAAAAAAGCTTGTGGTTACCTATAGTTTTTGCACATATAAGACGAAATTTTAAAATCAAAATTATTATTATTATATTATATTATTTCTTATTTGCTAGGTGAACGTTTTTACAAAATATTTCAAATTTATAGCTGTTATATTAGTAAGTGAAATATCATCTGAATTATAATAAAAAAAAGATTTGACAAATAAGGACGACACTGCCATTATAAAACCGATTCATCGACATAAAATGCTAGTGTAGCGTTGCCCTAGATTTGTATATTCTATAAAAAGTTTAGGAATGGCCAAAATCCACTTGAATGAAAAATTTGTGGGAGGATAAAAGGATGATCGTAAATAAACTTACACTCTAAGAGAGTATGCTTGTTAAACAAAAATTAAAATATTGTTACTAAAAATACCTAAGTTTTGGTTAATATCATTAGCTAAATACAATGAATTCCATTCTAGTCCGAGGACTTCTTGTTCCAGTTCATCACAAATAATACTATTATGATCCTTGTACTCTATGTACTTTTTATTATAAGGTTTCCTAATTAATTTGAATATAGTATAGATTAAGCAGTGATCAGATACCGTTTCAAAAATGGGAATAACGTTACAGTTTTAAATGGCTAGATATTCATTTGATAATATAACATAGATAAGGCTATTTGTATTTGTATTCATAAATACCGCGTTGCATTAGTGATATGTTGCTTAAGATTAAACGAGTCAAAGAATTTCAAAATGATTTGTTCTTCTAAGAGAATTCTGTGAAAAATCGTTATTAAAGTCATCCGAAAAAATTACGTAGTTGTAGGACGAAACTGTGCAACTCATTATATCTTCCATGTATTAAATAGAGCTATTTAAATTTGCAGAGGGCAGGCGGTATATAGTTGTAAACAATATACTTTTTTGTTCAATGTTAATTTTGAACTTAAAATTCGCAGCTATCCGATATCACATTCAGATGGACTATTTGAAATTGAATGTTTTTTATTATTTAAACCCCTGCACCTCCCCATCTGCCTACCCTGCCTTACCGGATGAAGTACTATCCATTAATACTAAAAACGCTGCTTTCGTGACTAGATGTTTCTGATATATCTAATACATCAAACTTATACTGACTCACATAACTGACAAATGTGTCGAACCCTGTGTTAAGAGACCTAATATTAAGATGAGCTATAAGATGGATTATTTAGAATATGATTAAGCCTGGTGTTCGCGTTTAAGAAACAATCACTTATTGTCTATTTTTCCTCACACGCACACACATGCACCCGCGAGCATTCCCAAAGCCACGACCCTCCGGTACAATGCAAAAATACAGCATTATAAAAAAAATTTTAAATGCGATGTGCTTCTCATTACTAACTACATCTTAGAGAATATCGCGTCGGTCCGTATTAACATTTATCTTAGATTTTTAAACTTTACTTTTCTAAATTGATATTAACACAATAGGAGTGAAAAAGGAAAGTACCGTTAAGGAACAACGGTCCCACATTAAAACATTAATGTGTTACGAAAAGTTATCAAATAGGCAATTAAGATAATATGTATTATAGTGTCAGATCAGTAAAACTGAATGTTAAATGACATAAGCTGACGGATTTGGCAAATGCCCTGAATAAATATGTCTTTCAGAGTTTTTATGCGGGAGAGAAAATACGACTTTATTTGTTAAATTTTAATTTTAAATACAAATACTACATTTGTGTGTATTACTGAAATATAAACTTACTAATGACACTTCTTGGAAAACATAATATGTTAAAATGGAATATTAAACTTGCATTTAAGATATTTATCCTTAATAATAATAAATAGAACGTCAAAAGATAAAAATAAATTAAATAACTTACGATTTTGCGAAATAAGGCAACAATATAGGATCAGTAAAAACTTGTTTTTTTTTTTAATAGAATACAGCGTTAAACTAAAAGCACCAATACGATTGCTATATTAAACTATTATACGAAAAACAAATATGAAAGATTACATTACAATACATTTAGAATGTAGATATCTATATTTTATCTCTTCATAAAACAAAGCGAATATAGCCAATTTAAGACAGATAACCAAAACAAACCGTTTAGAAATAAAGTTTTAGTGTAAAAAAATGTTATTCTAATAAACAGTAACATTTGCCCTTAATATAAAATTCAGAGACAACTGGCCGAAACGCATTTTCTCTGCTTGTAAGATTATGCTTTTCAAATGCAAATGTTCAATTTTTATATACAGTCAAACGAAGTAAGAGAACGTAACTAATACTGCGTAATAGCATGACTAATCCGAGTCACTCATATTTTAATTTGTATATTTTTTTCAAATCATCCACCACTTTTAAAAACACTTTTGAATCTTTACTCAAAATAACAACTTTACCTCATACTATCTTCCTAAATCGTTTGTCGTCAGCAGTTCCGTCAACAACAATGATATTTATTGCAAGTAATTATTACTTAATTAGATTTAATGTTTCAAGAAAACCATTTGTAAAGTCATATGAAAACCATTTGTAAAGTCATATTCTTGTTTTTTTGAATGTATTAGATTGTTGCATGTAGAATTATAAGTAGAGTTTTTGGCTTTCTTGCAACTCAACAAAAATATCTAACTATACATTCACTGAAAAATAATTAGGAAAACTATGCATCTCAATCAATAGATTAATCAACCTAGTTTTCAATACATAATATTTTAAGCTAAAAAAATTAAATTCTGTTAGGGGGCATTTATATCTTGACACCTTAAACTATAATAATGTAAAAAAACTTAAACTTTAAAAGTTGTAGCACTTTTCTTTTATTATCTTTTAAAAATTTCAAATTTAGAAGAAAAATTATAAAAAAGTAAAAATATGGAAACAAAGTATATTTTCTAAATGGAACACCCTATATATATTATGTATTTATTGAATAGAACGCTTTTTCCTGATTATAAATATAGGTATAATATCGTTATTTTTGAAGGTAAAAAAATGTACAAAAACCTTGCCATAAGACGCAAAATATTGACTTGTTTAGCACAAATGTGGAATCGATAGGACTACGTTGCATCTTATGGAAGGATTTTATCCATTTTCTCGCTTGTCTTTATAGATAAATTGATTAAACGCCTCATATTTATATGTAAGAAGCCACCTATTTAATGAAATAATTATTTACAGAATGTCTCATTTAAAAATAAAGGTTATGTATATACTTCTACTTTTTAATCATTTTTTAAAATTCTTAAAAAATAATAAAAATAACAAATCTTGCATTTATATTTTTATCTCCTAGACTTAAAGCCGTAGCTAGGTATCAAAATATATATAAAAACCCTGTATATTAACTTTTTAAAGTGTTAATGTTTTGCCTGGGATGTATAGTTAGGAAATTTTGTTGAGTTGAAAAAAATCCAGAAGCTTTATTCATAATATGGTATGCTATTTTCTCGGAATTAAAATACTTATATGACAAGTTTAAACTCAAAAATCGCATTTGTTTAGTTGACTCCAGCCGTGAAAGCTTTCGTACTATATCAAAACCTGATATTTTCGCCATTTTAGGAAATTTATATCCAAATTATATATGTTATGTTTAAAATAAAAAAACTTTACGGATGCATGCATAACCATGCCTAACGAAATTTAATTTGTAAAAATGTTTGATATATTTTGGCCGTTTATTAGTTCTATAGTGCAAAACATTCCGATAAATTGTTTTATATGATCTCCCTGTAAATGAGCACTTTAAATGAGTAAATAGGAAACTCTACCTATCTTTAAAATTCATACCTTTTAAAAGTTCATTGTAGTTTCAACATTAAGAATATTATAACGCAATAAGCAAAAAATGCATTTCCAAGGAAAATCTGTTAACAAAAGAATAACAAAATTACAAGTTGACAAGATGATGATAACTTAATGGAATTCGTAAAGTAAAGGCTATTTAAAACTGCTGCATCGCTGAATGCAGGATAGAGTTTCTAGCCGCATATAGAGCATCTAAACGCGTCACGTGCAATGATGTGTCGATAAATTAGGCATCTGCCTAAAAACCTTCTTAAAAATCACTGGCAAGAAACAATTTTAAATTTGCTAGCACTACTCAAATTACAATTTTAAATTTGCTAAATCACTGGCAAGAAACAATTTTAAATTTGCTAGGAAATATAATTAAATACTACTCAAACGAGTAGTAGTAGTAATATATATATATATATATATATATATATATATATATTATAATATAATATATCTAACATAGTATATATATATATATATATATATATATATATATATATATATATATATATATATATATATATATATATATATATATATATATATATATATATATATATATATATATATATATATATATATATATATATATATATATATATATATATATATATATATATATATATATATATATATATATATATATATATATATATATATATATATATATATATATATATATATATATATATATATATATATATATATATATATATATATATATATATATATATATATATATATATATATATATATATATATATATATATATATATATATATATATATATATATATATATATATATATATATATATATATATATATATATATATATATATATATATATATATATATATATATAAATTAACAGCATAGGTCTGATGGGCGCCCCTGGTTTGTGTATTTTTGGTAAACCATAGAGTTTAGGACATCTGCTCGACTTTTCCCGTGGTATGATTTTTTGTTGAATTTCGTGGTTTATTGGTGAACTTTTTATTTTATTTTTAGTTGTTTTTTCTGGGTACGTTGTCGGGTCCCTTGGAACAGGCCTATAACAATTGTCTTGTAGGATATCCTGCATTTTTTGTACGTAATCTTGAGTATTCATAACCACAGTTGCGTGGGGTTTAGGTTAGGTTTTATTTTGGTGTTTTGCTTGATCTTAAAATTCTTGCCACCTCTTGTCGAATTTCCTCTGCTTTTGTTTCTTCAGAGGAGTCAAGAACAGCTTCCATTCCAGCTATTATTTCTTCTTTAGGGATTTCCTTAGGAGATATGGCAAAATTAAAACCCTTACTCATTACAGATTTTTCACTTTCTGGGAGACGGTAGGATGATATATTACCTGATTCTTGTGGCTGACTCGACTTTCTTAAAAGATTGTCATACTTTTTCGAAAGTTTATCTGTTTTAATAGTAAAAGTATGACAAACTTCTAAGAAATTCGAGTCAGCCACAAGGATCATCAGTAGACGTTGAGAAATTAGTACGTAATTTTAAGATCAAGCAAAACACCAAAACAAAACCTAAATGCCACTGAACAAAGGGCCCTAATAAATCTTCGAAAAAATAAAAACATCACAATCCTTCCAGCAGATAAAGGAAACGCAACTGTGTTTATGAATACTCAAGATTACGTACAAAAAATGCAGGATATCCTACAAGACAATTGTTATAGGCCTGTTCCAAGGGACCCGACAACGTACCTAGAAAAAACAACTAAAAATAAAATAAAAAGTTCACCAATAAACCCCGAAATTCAACAAAAAATCATACCACGGGAAAAGTCGAGCAGATGTCCTAAACTCTATGGTTTACCAAAAATACACAAACCAGGGGCGCCCATCAGACTTATTGTTAGTGCTGTTAAGTGGCCGCTACAAAAACTAGAGAAATACCTTTCTGAAATTATGCAACCAGCTATAGAAAAAGCTGATTCATTTGTAAAAAACTCGAAGCATTTCACTCAAATTATACGATATATCGTCCTTGAAAAAAACGATATCATAGCAAGCCTAGATGTCAAATAATTATATCCCAGTATTCCCATCGACAAAGCATTGAACAAAATTGCTATGAACGAGGATTTCCAGGCACATATAATACAACTCTCGAAGCATTGCCTTAAATATACTTATTTTTCATTCAACGGGCAAATGTATAAACAAATGGATGGTGCTGCAATGGGGTCCTCGCTATCACCAGTAGTCGCGAATTTATTTATGATACACTTCGAGAAAGAAGCTCTTGAGAAAGCAAGTTTACAGCCCAAATTGTGGATTCGTTATGTGGATGACATATTTATTATATGGCAACATGGTCATGCAGAGCTCGAAAAATTTCTGACTCACGTAAATTCAATCCACCCCAGAATACAATTTACTCTAGAGTTAGAGGAAAACAACAAACTACCGTTTTTAGATGTTTTGGTCACAAAACTGCATAACGGACATTTCGAATATACCGTTTATAGAAAATCAACACATACAGACAGATATTTAAATGCAAAATCACACCATCACCCAGCACAAATTCAAGCTGTGGCAAATACATAATATCCAGATCCGTGCGATTAACTGAAACACAGACGAGACAAAACGAACTTAAGAATGAATAAGCGCAACAGAAAATATCAATAATCTAGAGAATTTCATTTAGCTTTGTATTACGTCAGATTACGTCTGCAACGATTTACTACTGTGATCTCCTGTTCCCTATTCACGTCAGTAAACTAAGGCTGTCCTTGTCTGGCTAAAAGCACCGAACGACCCAGACATACGGCTGCTGCTAAACGGCTAAACGCAATGTAATTTCTTATATTTCGAAGCAGCTAGGCAAGGCCGGCATTGTTGAGTACAAATCTTCTATTATGACAATTTTTTTTGTTTTTTATATTTGAATTGTCAAAACTTAGATTTTAATTTTTAATCAACATCCAAAATTAAATATTTTCAAAATAAATAGATAGATATTTAATGGCCAATTTTGAAATATGTTTGCCACACATGTATTATATTACCTGGTAAACAGGGCTACAAAGTTTTATAATAATTACATTTTACAGGGTGCCCAGTTTTCGTTGACATTATTAGCAAATATACGAGGTTGGGGTTAAGGATATTTTTATAGAATTCATTGATATAGTTACCTTTCTACTTCCCTTGTAAAAGGGAAGTTTTGTCATCGTAAAAAAATCACTCATGAGCCCTAGATGACGAAAAACATGTTTTCTCAATTCCGTCTGTCTGTCTGTCTGTCTAGTCGCGGCGCAGCTAAAAACTACGTACCCGATTGAGTTCAAATTTTAGTCAACAATTAAGGGTCATATGGAGATGACCTAGTAACATTTTGGTAAAAATCCAATATGGCGAAACAAAATGGCGGCCTATTAAAATGTTAAAATATTTATTATTAAAAAACTACTCATCCAATTTATCTCAAATTTTGCAAAAACATCTAGTGGTATGTTGGAATCAACTGGAAACATTTTGGTACGAATCCAAGATGGCGGAATAAAACGACAGCCTAATAAATTATTTAAAAATTCAGCCTGAAAAACTGCCTAATGGTTTGATTTGAAAATGTGTGCCATAACTAACAATGGTAAAGGGATCAACTAGTAAAATAGTGGTACAAATTCAAGATGGCCGAACAAAATGTGCGGCCAAATAAAATGTTTGTAATTGTGATAAATCATCCTCTCAGGGTTCATAAATGTTGACGTTTTAGTGTGGCTACATGCAAAAAAATATGTTCTATCAATCTCGCCGATCCGTCTGTCAGTCTATCTGTCTGTTTGGCTGTCTAACATTTCGCGGAATAGCATAAAGACTATTTACCCAACTGACTTCAAATTTTGGTCAAAAATTAAGGGTTATATAGGGATGACCTAGTAAAATTTTCGTAAAAATCCAATATGACGAAACCAAATAGCGGCCTAGTGAAATGTTCAAAGAATTATTATTAAAAAACTTCTCATCCAATTAATCTCAAATTTTGTAAAAACGTCAAAACGTATGTTGGAATCAACTGCTAGCATTTTGGTACAATTCCAAGATGCCGGAACAAAATGGCAGCTTAAATTATTTAAAAATTAAGCCTGAAAAAACTACTTAATGGTTTGATTTTATATTGTGTGCCATAACTAATTGTGGCATGGGTATCAAATAGTGGTATTAATTCAAGATGGCCGAACAAAATGGCGGCCGAATGAAATGTTTGTAATCGTCAAAAAAAATCACCCTCTCAAGTTTTACACGTCCTTATGTTTTAGGGTCTCTAGATGCCAAAAAAATATGTTTTATCAACTCCATCGTTTCGTCTGTCGGTCTGTCTGTCTGGCTGTCTGTCTGCTATTTCGCGGCATAGCTTAAAGACTACTTACCCTAATGACTTCAAATTTTGGTCAAAATCACCCTCTTAGGTTTTACACATCTTTACGTTTTAGCGTCCCTAGATGCCAAAAAATAAGTTTTATCAATTCCGTCCGACCCTCTATCGGTCTGTCTGTCTCTCAGCTCGCAGCATAGCTTAAAGACTACTTACCCGATTGTCTTCAAATTTTGATCAAAAATTAAGGGTCATATGGGGATGACCTGGTAACATTTTGGTAAAATCCAATATGGCGAAACAAAATGGCGGCCTAGTAAAAAATTAAAAAACTGCTCATTCAATTTATCTCAAATTTTGCAAAGAAACATCAAGTATTATGTTGGAACCAACTGGTAACATTTTGGTAAGAATCCAAGATGGCGAAACAAAATAGCGACTTTTTAAAATATTTAACAATCCAGCCTGAAAAACTGCTTAATGGTTCGATTTCAAATTGTGTGTCATAACTAATTGTGGTATAGGGATCAACTAGTAACATTGTGGTCCTAATTCTAGATGGCCGAACAAAATGGCGGCCAAATAAAATGTTTGTAATAAAGAAAAAATTAACCTCTCAGGTTTCACAAATCTTTACGTTTTAGCGTCCCTAGATGCCAAAAAATATGTTTTATCAATTTCGTCGGTCCATCTGTCGGTCTGACTGTCTGTCTGATAATTCGCGGCATAGACTAAAGACTACTTACCCGATTGTCTTGAAATTTTGACCAAAAATTAAGTCATATAGGGATGATCGAGTAAAATTTTGGTAAACATCCAATGAGGCAAAACAAAATAGCGGCCTAATCAAATGTTAAAAAAATGTTTGTGAAAAAACTTTATTTCTTTTGTTTTTTTACTAGATCCTAACCCCAAATAATACACCACTCTAACAAAATAACAAAAGGATTATTAATGAAAATCATTTAGAAACTTAATATCTGGGAAATATATGAAGGCCAACGGAGTAGGTAAAGACTGATAATATGGGTTTCATGCAGGATATAAGATCTATATGTGTCCTGAGGATGCAACAATTAAGTTGCAAAACGTCGACAATTTGAAAAAAGACACTCTAACAAAAGTTTTAATCATTGTTCCGCTATATTGGATTTTACCCAAAGGTTACCAGGTCATCCCAATATGACCCTTAATTTTTGGTCAAAATTTAAAGTCAATCAGGTAGGTAGTGTTTAAGGTACGTCGCGAACTGACAGACGGACCGACGGAGTTGAAAAAACAAGTTTTTTGGCAACTAGGGACGTTAAAATGTGAAGATATGTAAAACCAGAGAGGGTGATTTTTCAAGATTACAAATATTTTATTTCGCCGAAATTTTGTTCCGCCATCTTGAATTAGTAACACAGTTTTACTAGTTGAGCCCTATACCACAATTAGTTATGGCAGACAATTTGAAATCAAATCAATCAGTAGTTTTTTTCAAGCTGAATTTTTAAATATTTTATTATACCGCCATTTTAGATTCGTACCAAAACTTTACTAGTAAATTCCAACATAATATTTGATTATTATTTCATAATAATTTAACATTTCATTAGGCCGCCATTTTGTTTTACCATTTTGGATTTTTACCAAAGTATCCCGATATGACCGTTATTTTTTGATAAAAATTCGGGTAAGTAGTCTATGCCTTGAGCTGACAGACAGACAGACGGACCGAGGGAATTGATGAAACATATTTTTTGGCATCTAGAAACGCTAAAACGTCAAGATGTGTAAAACCTGAGAGGGTGATTTTCTCATGATTACAAACATTTTATTTGGCCGTCATCTTGAATTAGTCCCATAATTTTACTAGTTGATCCCTATACAAAACCCTTAAACAGTTTTTCAGGCTGAATTTTTAAATATTTTATTAAACCGCTATTTTGTTCCGCCATCTTGGATTCCTACCAAAATATTACCAATTGATTCCAACATAATACTTGATGTTTTTTGCAAAATTTGAGATAAATTGGATGAGTAGTTTTTTAATAACTTTTTAACAATTCACTAGGCCGCCATTTTGTTTGGCCATATGGGATTTTTACCAAAATATTTCATTCCATATGACCCTTAATTTTTGACCAAGGTTTGAAGTCAATCGGGAAAGTAGTCTTTAAGCTATGCCACGAAGTGACAGACAGACACACAGACCGACAGACAGACCGACGGAATTGATAAGATATTATTTCTGGCATCTAGGGAAGCTAAAACGTAAAGATGTGTTAAACCTGAAAGGGTGATTTTTTCACGATTACAAACCTTTTATTTGGCCGCCATTTTGTTAGGCCATCTTGAATAAGTACCACTATTTTACTAGTTGTACCCTATACCACAATTAGTTATGGCACACAATTTGAAGTCAAACCATTAAGCAGTTTATTCAGGCTAAATTATTAAATATTTTATGAGGCCGCCATTTTGTTCAGCCATCTTGGATTCGTACCAAAATGTTACTTGTTGATTCCAACATAATACTTGACTTTTTGCCAAATTTGAGATAAACTAGGTAAGAAGTTTTTTAATATTTTTTTTAACATATCACAAGGCCGCCGCGCTGTTTTGTTTTCCCATATTGGATTTTTACCAAAATATTACCAGGTCATCCCCACGGACCGACAGAACTTATAAAACATATTTTTTGTCATCTAGGGACGCTAAAACGTAAAGATATTATTTGATTAAAATTTTATTTGGCCGCCATTTTGTTCGGCCATCTAGAATTAGGACCACAATTTTACTAGTTGATACCTATACCACAACTAGTTATGACGGACAATTTAAAATCGAACCATTAAGCAGTTTTTCAGGCTGAATTGTTAAATATTTTATAAAGCCTCCATTTGTTTAGCCATCTTGGATTCATACCCAAATGTTACCAGTTGGTTCCAACATAATACTTGATGTTTTTTGCAAAATTTGAGATAAATTGGATGAGTAGATTTTTAATATTTTTTTAACATTTCACTAGGCCCCCATTTTGTTTCGCCATATTGGATTTTACGAAAATGTTATCAGGTAATCCCCATATGACCCTTAATTTTTGACTAAAACTTGAAGTCAATCGGGTAAGTAGTCTTTAAGCTATGCTGCGAACTGACAGACACACAGGCCGATAGAGGGTCGGACGAAGTTGATAAAACTTATTTTTTGGCATCTAAGGACGCTAAAACGTAACGATGTGTAAAACCTAAGAGGGTTATTTTGACCAAAATTTGAAGTCATTCGGGTAAGCAGTGTTTAAGCTATGCCGCGAAATGGCAGACAGACAGCCAGACAGACAGACCGACAGACGGAACGATGGAGTTGATAAAACATCTTTTTTGGCATCTAGAGACTCTAAAACTTAAGGATGTGTAAAACTTAAGAGGGTGATTTTTTTCACTATTACAAACATTTTATTTGGCCCCCATTTTGATCGGCCATCTCGAATTAGCACCACTATTTTACTATTTGATCCCTATACCATATTAGTTATGGAATATCCTTTGAACTCAAACGATTAAACAGTTTGTTCAGGCTGAATTTTTAAATATTCTTGGATTCGTACCAAAATGTTACCAGTTGACTCCAAATGATTTTGCAAAATTTGAGATAAATTGGATTAGTAGTTCTCTAATAACAATGTTTTTAATCTGTCACTAGGCCGCCATTTTGTTCTGCTATATTGGATTTTTACCAAAATATTACCTGGTATCCCGATATGACCGTTAATTTTTGATAAAAATTCGGGTAAGTAGTCTATGCCTTGAGCTGACAGACAGACAGACGGACCGACGGAATTGATGAAACATATTTTTTGGCATCTAGAAACGCTAAAACGTCAAGATGTGTAAAACCTGAGAGGGTGATTTTCTCATGATTACATTTTATTTGGCCGTCATCTTGAATTAGTCCCATAATTTTACTAGTTGATCTCTATACAAAACCCTTAAACAGTTTTTCAGGCTGAATTTTTAAATATTTTATTAAACCGCCATTTTGTTCCGCCATCTTGGATTCCTGTGTGATATATTTATAATTAAATATTAGTCATCTAGGTATTAAAAAAAAGTGGATTAAAACTTCACATTTTTATGAAATGTTTACGTTCCTTTATTATTTCTAAATACGTTTTGTATGTTTTTTAAAAAGAAAAAAATATAATATTTGGCTACTTTAGGAACATGACTATAGACTGGTTTGGGATTTGCGGACACGTGCGGTCATATTTTGTTCTAGAAAATCGACCAAAATCGTGTTAAATTTCAGGCGTATGTTAAGGTAATATCGAGTGCTTTAAAGAAAAATGGCTACATAAATCGCACCATAGAGAAAGCTATTAATGCACAGGTTTCCCGAACAACGAACAACAAAACTTATGAACCGGGAAAATATATATATATATATATATATATATATATATATATATATATATATATATATACTTCGAGCACTTTAAGAGCTAGAAAAATATATAAATTACTAGTTTTTTCCGAATTTATCAAATATACCAATTTTTTTCTAATATATTGAGCCTGTATAGTCTATATCGATCAAATTATCCCATTCTTGCCGATTATCAATATAACAGGTTTAGTAGACTTATATTTAAAGGCACATGAGGAATTTTAGAAGTCCTGTCAAAAGAAGTAGTACATTTTTATAGACTTTATTAAGTAGAACTTTCTTCGTTTGTATTTGACACGTTGCTTCTTAGGACAGAGGGTTTCTCAAATTTCTCGGATATTGAAACACAAAGATATCAAACATAATATATATATATCTGCAGGAAGAGCCAATTTGAGACATTGGATATAAAGGATGTTTCATTTGAGAGCATAAGTTGGTATTTTCTACAGCTTTTACATTTTTTAGACAAATGACAAAATGTCGACAAAAAATGCAAAATAAGCGTTGCTGAGTTTTCAATTCTAGTATATTCCCACTGCGTATCTAAATATATTTTAATGCTAATTATAGCCCCCTTTCAATTGATTTCAGTTTCGTTTTTTAAAAAATGTAATACTACTATAAAAACAAAAAAAAACTGTTTACAATTTTATACGTTTCGTTCAAATGTTTTCTAGTTCTTATTTTCAAAAACAAGAAAAGTTTATGTTTGTTTTGAATCTTTTGTACAAATGTCCCCAATTTCATAGATTTTTAATGTAGCCCTGATAAATAGAAAAATTAGCAATAAATACCGCCTAATTATTATTTATATTATTAATAATATTATTATTATTTTAGCAGAATTTTTCTGTTTCTGTTAATTATAGAAAAAATTTTTATGAACATTTAATATTTTATTCCCCTAATATCAATGTTTTTTTATGTTTTTTTTTCTGATAACGTAACTAAGGGCTTCTAAAATTTGTATAATTATTTACTGTTACTTTTAAAAAAAATATAACAGTATTCAATATTTCTGCAAATACAATTCTAAACTTGTCGGAACTATTATTTCCCCCATTTTGGACCTTTATTGTCGTTAATACAAATATATTAGGCAACAGGGCTGTTTGCGTAAAAAATAAATAAATAATCCAGAAATCAAGAGAAAAACTATTTAAGCTTTGAACTTAAAACCAAAACTCTTTGATAAATCAATATTGCATACCATTTTACCTTTGCCTATAATGTAAATAAGATTATGAATCGTAGTTGATGGCAAAATTCGAGAGGTATGAGAATAGGAAATAAAAGTTTCAGTGAACCGACGCAAGGAAATTTTTATTTTAGAAAATACATTATTAAACTTTCTAACAAAAAACAAAACAAAATAAAGGAAAAGGTAAATTTATTTCACAGTCATTTCAACCTCGCAATCCAAAAAGCTATAACAAAACATAAAGTAATCCTATGTGGGTATTTCTAACACAGAAATATATCTGCTGCAGTAAGCTGTACATAAAGCTATAAATATAAATATCAAGTCCACAGTAGAGTTTTCCAGGAATAAGAAAAGTGCTGCAAATGCCTAGAATTGGAATATATTACCGTAATTTTTGCTAAAACCTTACAGCAAAAAGTTCACGTTAGATACTTTATTTTAAGTTGGATTTATTTTTTTATAGAGTAACTTATTGGTTAAAATGCTGTTTTTTGACCTTAAGTTTCTCATTGACTCTACTAAATATGCAAAATTTTACTTAAAACTGCAGTCAAAAAATTTTATATCTTAAAATTTTTAAGTTTTGAAATCAATTTTTTTTATATTTTTTGAACAACCTCTTTATCTGACCTAAAGTTTAATACTGTAAAAATTTTTTTTCTGAGAAATTAATAAAAAAAAGGTTCCATAAGTTGCATACTTTTTTGGTCACATTGTATGTTGAAAAAAAATGTAATGTAAATGTAAAAAAACCTCCTGGTCCTGCCATGGGTCAAACTTATATAATAATATATAATATTTTTTTGGGTTTTTGGTAGTCTTGAAAATTGTCCTCGCAAAAATTTTATTTTTTGGAATCCACTTTTTTGTAATTTTCGATCACCCTCCCTATTACTAACTATTTTTTTGTCACTCACCAACTTTTATCAGTAGTAAAATATTCTGTGAAATTGATAACAAAAACGGTTCCCATACGTTGCATACTTTTTTGGATATACTGTAGGACATAAGGCAGGAGTACACGCACCATCTGGAAGGTGGCAGAAGACCTTTTTTGAACATTTTATATTTTAAATAATTATTTTGAGTTTAACCATTTATAACATTGAGATTTTTTTCTTATATAATCGAAAAGTTATTATTTAACTTGGTGCACAGCAGGAACATTGTTTGTGGTTAAAAAACACAAAAAAACATAAAATAAGATAAATTAACTATAAGCAGGTTTGTCTAAAATTAGTTTTAGGTTGTTTCAGAATTGTTAATGCTTAGTTCTTAACGGATGGAAAAATACAATGAATTTCCATTCCGGGTGTATATCCGTTCACTATTGTCGTTCTAAAAAGAACAGTTTCGCTGACATTTCGCCAAAATCACCTTTGGCATTTTCAAAGCTTTCATTCTCGGGTCCGAATACATGGAAAAGCTGTAAAAAAATATCAATTTGTGTTTTTAAATGGAACGCTTTTTATGTCAAATTATAAATATACTAGGTTTGATAACTTTATGTTTAAGCAAAAAAGTTTCAGATAGAAACATAAAATATTCTGCTACTTAACACAGTCAATAGGAATATTTTACATTTTATGGCAGGACTGTTTTAAAATATATCAAATGCCTTTACAGATAAAGGTTTTAAACCTAGTATATTCATAATTGGCAAGAATTGTGATTATTTGATGGATATAGAATACACAAGGTGTTCCTTTTAAGAAAGAAAATAAGGCTTTTCGATTATCATTTATTTCATATGATAAAAAATTTGACAATTTGGAAAAAACTTCATGTTTCTTAATTTTTAACTTCAAAATAAAGGCCTCAGTGATGCTCCAGAATACATTAAAAAACCAGGTAAACAGGGTGTCCTATTTTGAATATTTTTGCAGGTTATCTCAGTTATTATTGAAGAAAGAGGGACGCTTTTTTCGCGACATTGTGTTATTTTTTCGTGAAACGAAAAATGCTGTAAGCAAAATTTACAGGGCCTTCTTCATTTTCGAAATACAAGGCGAAATTAAAAATTTACCGTTTCCAGGTACTCTTCATATTTTACTTATAACACAAGCTAATGAAAAAGTATAACGGATTATTATAGATTTTTTTTTCATAGAATACAATGGTTTTTTTCTAGGGGAGTCAAATATTGAGTTACTGTCTTGACTTGATTTTTTTTAATGAAATACCCTGTATATTTTATAGCAGCTTAAAGCACACCCCTTTACGATTTTCTAAAATATATAACACTTAATACTTATTTTAGATAATAAGCCCGAAGTTTGGAATTATTAACAAAGTAATGACAATTCTACAGGTTAGTTGTGGTTATAATACTGAGTATGTACAAAAATCACCCTTTTTAAACTATCGAAACTGTTTAAAATGTTTGCCGTTTTCTCAAATTGCATAATCACCCAATTTTGTAATTCTTTTTAATGCATCGAGAATAAATATTGAACGACTGTGCAAAAAGAGAGAAAGAGAAGAGCCAAATGTGTAGGATCACGAAGTTTATTTATAGAACGATGGCAAGTCTTATTTTGCAAAAATAAAAATACATATAAGATAGAAAAATCTGGGGATCGTGCTAGCCATCTTATCGGTGCGTGAGTGCCAATCCATCTTTCGGTAAAATTATTATTCAAAAAGGTGGATCATATAGGAGTTGTGACTAGTTGCTTCATCTTGTTGAAATAGATGTTGCTAAATTGATTTAAAGGTACATGGTCAAGTAATTCAGGTATAGCATCTTCAAGAATTCCTAAATAGTAATTCGTTAGAATATTTCCAGCATAGATGCGATATATATTTGTCTTCCTAAATTAAAACATGCCTTGTTAAAACAAAAACGTTCTTGTTGTTCCCGTTCAAAAATGACATGATGGTTTTCTTGGTAACTTATAATATTATTAACCGATTTCTCTTGATTATGCATATAATATTCTTAAAAAGATATAAATTATAATGATAAGTACGGTTTCATATTTATTCATTTAAAGTAATGTTCATTTACAGGGTTGATTATATAAAACAAACTACCGGAATGAACTGGAGGTTTTGCGCTTTTCAGTTAGAAGTAATAAATGATACAATATATCAAAAAAAATTTAGAGAAAAACAGAAAACAACATAAAATCGAGAAAGTACCACTACCAATGGTTATACATTGCAAGCGTGTTCTTTTTATGATTTTTAATTTAAATACAATTTTCCTAAAATGAGAAAAAATATTAATTTTTAAGATAATAGGAAAGCTTTTACGGAATTAAACCGAGTTTAAATAGCCTGCTATTGCACGATGCATCTTTAGGGATCTTCAGTGAAGTAAAGTCAAGATACCTGAAGAACTTAATTCGTATTTGTATAATTTTTTTTGTACTTTGGTTCGTACTCGAAAATATAATTTTGAACTAGGCGTAACTATAGTGTATTGAGTTAAACTAAAATTATCTTGCCTTTTACTGAATATTGTCAGTATAATTTGTATTTGTATAGTATTTGCCACTAGAAAAAACGAACAGTTAGTATTATATTACTTATTTATACACATATCAATATGGATATTAAAAAAATAGGAAAAAAACTATAAAAGAAACTGCCAAATTTAGGAATTAGAAAAAAATAAATACTTTCACGATATTTCCCGACTTGCAAAAAATGACTTAATAAATACTGCGAAAGGTATCTGTGCCTCGCTATGTATGTAGAATGTACAAGGGATTTGCAATAAAGCCTGTGTGTTGTGTCTAACGAGCCACCCTTTCCCCCTTATAGCATGCGGAAGCTTGTAAAAGGGATACATGCATATTTAAAAATTATATCCTGAACTCGTGTACTTCGTATTGTAGACATATTGTTATATATATATATATATATATATATATATATATATATATATATATTATATTTTGTTTGTAGATATGTACCTTTTTTTTTTAATTTTGTTATGAAGATATAAGTGTTCTGTGTAGGTTAGTGGACAGTTGTAGCATTCATTTTTTATCTTTGTTTTAACAGGATTTTTTGTTTGATAAGCCGAATTATTTTATATTTTACTTATTTTAATGAAAGGTTAGTATGGATGGGTATATAAGAGATTTCGATTGTTTTGATATTAATACATGTGAAGTCAATAATATTACTGAAGCCAAACTGGCACTTGGATCTACTAAAACAAAAAAGCAATTTTCAATATTTCACACAAATATTCGCAATATATATAAAAATTTTTCACTTCTTGAGGCATTGTTGGCGAGTTTAGAACATAGTTATGATATAATAGTGTTAACAGAGACCTTTCAAATTAAAGACATAAATGCATTTGGCTTAAAAGATTATGTTTGTGTATATAATGATGGTCAAATTAATCAGAATGATGGTGTGCTTGTATTTATTAAAAATGTATATAAATTTAAATTTAAAATAGTTAAGATTGCCAATATAAATTGTCTAAGAATTAAATTAATAATGTCAGACAAAACTACATCTATAACAGCTATATATAGACCAAGCCCTACGGATATAAATTTATTCATTTCTGATCTGCAAATTTACCTAAAGGATATTGCGACAAATGATACGGAAATATTGATAGGGGATTTAAATATTAATATTTTAGGTAACACTATAGAAACCCAGGACTACCTAAACTTGTTATATGCTGCCAGCTACAAGTCTCTTATAAATCAATTTACTAGAGTCGAAAGGGATGCTAAAAGTTGTATAGATCACATTTTTTTTAAAAGTGCCTCTATTAGCCAAAAGACACTTAAACCAATCATACTTCATTCTAAAATAACCGACCATTATCCTATTATGCTAACATATGAAATATCTAATAAACAAACAAAATTGGCAGAGAGAAAGACATATATTAATTATACAAAGTTTGGAAAATCATTGGAGAAACACAATTTTAACAATATTTTCCTCGGAAACGGAAATGTTGACGAAATTACGACTAAGTTGGTAGATACAGTGAGGAAATGTATGGATGAAAGCATATCAACATATTTACCAAAAACAAAAAGAACACCTTGGATTACGAATGGAATTTTAAAATCAATGAAAATAAGAGATGAGATCTATAAAAAATATAAAAGAAGTAAGAGCGAGGCATTATACATAGAATACAAAACCTACAGAAATAAGATCAATAAACTATTTGAGATAACAAAGCAAAGGTATTTTAAAAGTGTAATTATTAATAATGTAAATAATACTAAAAAGATTTGGCAGACAATAACCAGTTACAATAATTCTAATTATACAAAAAGTTCAATCAAAATTCCAGCTATTTTCGATAAAAACAAAACAGTACAATACATAGATTCTCAAACCATCGCTGAATGTTTTAACGAGTACTATGCCTCTGTAGGCGAACGGATGGCTCAGGATATTATAAAAAAATAATAGAACAGCAAGAAAATACCAAAACATAAAATCAACATATAGAAATTCAATTTATTTATATGAGGCTACAGAAGATGAGATAAGTAAAATTATCGACTCCCTAAAAAACGATTCTACTCAGGAATTGATGAAATAACAACAAAAATATTAAAATTGAGTAGTTACAAACTAGTACCTCCAATAACCTATCTAATAAACTTGATATTTTTGACTGGAAAATGCCCAAAACATTTTAAAAAGGCAAAAATTAAGCCGATTTACAAAAATGGTGAGATGGACAAAATGGAAAATTAAAGACCAATAAGCTTAATTTCAAACCTTGCTAAAATTTTCGAAAAGGCCCTTAAAACAAGATAAATGTCATTTTTAAATAATAATAATCTATTATCCTCCTACCACATCGGATTTCAAAACAATAAATCAACAAATGACGCAATAGCATTATTAACTAGCAAAATAAATCAAAGTTTGGATAAAAGTAAACCAAGTGCTGCGGTATTTGTTGATTTAGCAAAGGCGTTTGACACTGTAAGCCATAAAAAATTGTTATCTAAACTTTACAATATCGGTATCCGTGGACCTGCACATGATCTCTTTAAAGATTATCTTAGCGAAAGGGAGCAAGTCGTAGAAATAGATCATAAAATCAGCAAACCAAAGGTGGTTAATTACGGTATCCCACAAGAAACAGTTTTGGGTCCAGTATTATTTTTAATATATTTAAACAAACTTCTTTCACTACAATGTACCGGAACCATTATATCATTCGCCGATGATACAGCACTTTTTATAGAAGGCGATACGTGGGAACAAGTAGAGCGAAAAATAAAAACAGATTTACAAATAATAGTAGAGTGGTTCGATTCTAATTTACTTACTATAAATTTAACAAAAACAGTTTATATAATGTTCTCAAGTTATAAAAGAGGATTACCTCAAGCGGCATCAATTGATATAAACTTACCTCTGAGAAATCACGTCTGGACTCTACATCGCTCTAAAAATACAAAATATCTTGGAATATTTATAGATGAAAATCTAAGATGGGATACTCAAGCTGAAGCCCTTGCAAAAAAACTGAGATCGCTTATGTATCTGTTTAAAACTATGTCGAAAATTCTTGACGCTAAGTATCTCAAAATGATGTATTACGCCCTTATACAGTCTGTGTTAGAGTATGGAATAATTGGAGGGGGGGGCGCATATCAGTCAAATCTAATTCCTGTAATTATGGCACAAAAGAAAATTCTTAAAATAATGTTTAAGCTTGAATGGCGATATCCTACCCATCTTCTGTATTCCCAAACGAATATGTTGAGTGTAAGGTCTCTTTATTATCAATCGTCTATTTTATACTTGGCAAAAAAACATATGCTTAGCCAAAACAATACTCATAATTATCAGACAAGATTTAGGGAAGGACTAAATTTGACATTGCCTAGACCAAACAAGCAAGTAGGAAGGCAACAGTTTAACTATATATAACTGAAAAATAAAATATATAATAAGAACTTTAAAAAACACTTAACAAGGTGGCTGATAAGAGAGGCAATTATTTTATAGGCATCTGTTTTTTTTTTTTCTATTTGCTTTTTTGTATCATCGAGCATTAGATAGATGTATGTTTGTAATGTTTTTTACTAAATACTATGTCGTATATCGTTCTTTTATGTCTTAATAACATTTAAACTAACAGTTATATTTTTATAATTAATTATGACTGTGTTTTTTTTGTATCACAGTTCATATTTATGTCTGTAATATTTTGTTTTCTACATTTTATACTGTATGCTGCTCTCTTATCCTTTTAAAAGTTAAAATGGTGTTTTGCTTTAATATACCGGTTAATTTTACTTAATTTTTACATACATTTTTTTTCCACTTCCAAACTCTGTTTATACATGGCTGACAAGCCGCAAGCTTAGCGATGGTAAACAGGGATATCTGGGTTTAAATTAGATATATAAGAGTAAAATTCCTTTAATATTTATTTACCTTATAAAACTGTTATTTCTTTTTTATTTTTAAATAAATATTATTATTATTATTATTATATATATATATATATATATATATATATATATATATATATATATATATATATATATATATATATATATATATATATATATATATATATATATATATATATATATATATATATATATATATATATATATATATATATATATATATATATATATATATTATTATATATATATATATATATATATATATATATATATATATATATATATATATATATATATATATATATATATATATATATATATATATATATATATATATATATATATATATATATATATATATATATATATATATATATATATATATATATATATATATATATATATATATATATATATATATATATATATATATATATATATATATATATATATATATATATATATATATATATATATATATATATATATATATATATATATATATATATATATATATATATATATACAGGATGTTAATTAATGTCGTGGACATATTTGACATATTTCAGGGGGTGATAGTACTCGACAAAATTGGAAAAAAATGGCAATATATACATAGTCAAAAACGCACCACTTTCGTTATACAGGGTGTCAGAGTTTAAATTTTTTTCTCGTGTTTTGCGTTTTTTTCCAGTTCCTTCTAAGACAATTAGTTTAAATATAGAACATGTATTACTTTTAAGAACCTCTACAATAAAATATCAAAATCGTGGATAATAGTATACAGGGTGTTAAATTTTTTTGCACCATCTACAAGTTTATCTTTTTTTTGGAGCAGCCTGGATGAATTCTGATATAAAATTTAAACTCTTTGTTCATTTCTTTAGCTCTTTCGTATTTTGCATTATTCTCGTATATATCATTGTACGAAAGCCTTGAATTCAAAGGCGAAACGTCAAACGCCCTACCCGTACACCGTAAACCGCTCTTTTTCTGTTGATCAAAATGCAACCACTAGGCAATTGGGACTCCGCTAAGGTAAATGCTTAAACCGCTATTTCATCGATAGAAATGTCAACGGGCTCAGTAACTATCACAGATACACAATTTTATCTATTAACACTGCTAAACTGGTAGTAGCTCTCAATCAAACGAATTATCATAATTTCCCAGCCTAATGGACCACACGTAATTACAGTTCATTTCAAGGATGTCGGCAAATTGATAATAATTTTAGCTGTGTTTAGCGAAAATGATTTGACATTTGAACCACATGAAAATTAATGTACTGATAAGATCATGCCTTACTAAAATTTGAATATTGATACATTAGATATTTTGTAGATTAATATGCATGCATATTTAACTTAAAGAGATTAGAAAATATATTTAATAAACATATATTAGGTGAATTACAACATAGATTAGATTAGATGAAATAAATTTAATTTTAAAAAGGTATAGAAATAATTTTGCCTTTTTGCTGCATATGAAAATATGTATGTACGAATGTACAATGTTGATTCTTAGTCCACGGATGGAAAAATACATTATATTTTCATACACGTTCGCTACTATCATTCTAAAAAGAACAGTTTTGCTGCCAAAATCACATTTGGCATTTTCGAAGGTTTCTTTCTCGCGTCCGAATAGAGACTGAAGTGTTGGTGACTGCCATGCATCCATTTATATCCCCGGGGCCGTAGGTTATATCTGAGCGGCCTTTGGTCGTTATTTATGTTTTCCGGATGATGCTGTGGTGTGGTATTAACTGCGTTTAATTTTTTGTGTTTTCAGATTTGTCGTTTATTGTCTTACATACTTTTAGTAGTTTTAATCATTCGTTCCTTTTATTCAAATCACCTTGTTTTTCAATTTCTATAGCTTCCCGGATACACCCATCGAAATTAATTTTGTGGTCAGTTTCTTGATGATGTAGGAATAGAACTGGGGCTGTTAAGTTTGTTTCTGATGAAATTATGCAACCACCAGTCGAAAAAGCGGATTCATTTGTAAAAAACTTAAAGCTTTTCACATACGAGGCATTGATTGTGCATTGATAAAGATGATATCATGTCAAATCGTTGTATCCAATAAGGCTCTCAGTGAGTGGTGAGAAAGAGGTCCAATGGATTTTGGCTATATGTGACGATGCGTGGGAAGTAAGTAGGTTTTCTGAAGTTGGTAAAAGGTTGGTTGCAAAAACCTGTGCTGCTCTATCTTGGGGATGGGTTTTAGTAGACCTTAACCATTCTTTATTATGGACGTTAAAGTCGCCAGGGACTTCAGAGGAAGGAAATTCGGAGATTAGGAAATCCACTTTAGCAGAAAGAAAGTCGAAGAGCATGTTGAAGGAATTGTCTGAAAGAGAGTAATAGATACAACAAATAAATTTAGTGGAAGTTCTAAGGGCTAGTTTGAGCCACAGGATATGGGATCTATTCTATACAAGATTCGGAAGCCTTGTACAGGATAGATTACTAAGAACGTAAGCGCAAACGCTACCGTTTAGGAGGAAGAATTTCAGGAAAGAAAAGGTGATTGGTGGCATTTTTGCGGCTTATTTTGGTTTCGGTTAGGAAGAAAATATGAGGCTTTCAGAAAGAAAGTCGAAGAGCATGTTGAAGAAATTGTCTGAAAGAGAGTAATAGATACAACAAATAAATTTAGTGGAAGTTCTAAGGGCTAGTTTGAGCCACAGGATATCGGATCTATTCTATACAAGATTCGGAAGCCTTGTACAGGATAGATTACTAAGAACGTAAGCACATAATAAGAACTTTAAAAAACACTTAACAAGGTGGCTGATAAGAGAGGCAATTATTTTATAGGTATCTGTTTTTTTTTTTTTCTATTTGCTTTTTTGTATCATCGAGCATTAGATAGATGTATGTTTGTAATGTTTTTTACTAAATACTATGTCGTATATCGTTCTTTTATGTCTTAATAACATTTAAACTAACAGTTATGTTTTTATAATTAATTATGACTGTGTTTTTTTTGTATCACAGTTCATATTTATGTCTGTAATATTTTGTTTTCTACATTTTATACTGTATGCTGCTCTCTTATACTTTTAAAAGTTAAAATGGTGTTTTGCTTTAATATACCGGTTAATTTTACTTAATTTTTACATACATTTTTTTTCCACTTCCAAACTCTGTTTATACATGGCTGACAAGCCGCAAGCTTAGCGATGGTAAACAGGGATATCTGGGTTTAAATTAGATATATAAGAGTAAGAATTCAAAGGCGAAACGTCAAACGCCCTACCCGTACACCGTAAACCGCTCTTTTTCTGTTGATCAAAATGCAACCACTAGGCAATTGGGACTCCGCTAAGGTAAATGCTTAAACCGCTATTTCATCGATAGAAATGTCAACGGGCTCAGTAACTATCACAGATACACAATTTTATCTATTAACACTGCTAAACTGGTAGTAGCTCTCAATCAAACGAATTATCATAATTTCCCAGCCTAATGGACCACACGTAATTACAGTTCATTTCAAGGATGTCGGCAAATTGATAATAATGTTAGCTGTGTTTAGCGAAAATGATTTGACATTTGAACCACATGAAAATTAATGTACTGATAAGATCATGCCTTACTAAAATTTGAATATTGATACATTAGATATTTTGTAGATTAATATGCATGCATATTTAACTTAAAGAGATTAGAAAATATATTTAATAAACATATATTAGGTGAATTACAACATAGATTAGATTAGATGAAATAAATTTAATTTTAAAAAGGTATAGAAATAATTTTGCCTTTTTGCTGCTTATGAAAATATGTATGTACGAATGTACAATGTTGATTCTTAGTCCACGGATGGAAAAATACATTATATTTTCATACACGTTCGCTACTATCATTCTAAAAAGAACAGTTTTGCTGCCAAAATCACATTTGGCATTTTCGAAGGTTTCTTTCTCGCGTCCGAATAGAGACTGAAGTGTTGGTGACTGCCATGCATCCATTTATATCCCCGGGGCCGTAGGTTATATCTGAGCGGCCTTTGGTCGTTATTTATGTTTTCCGGATGATGCTGTGGTGTGGTATTAACTGCGTTTAATTTTTTGTGTTTTCAGATTTGTCGTTTATTGTCTTACATACTTTATATTTACTTTATATTTATGTAGGAATAGAACTGGGGCTGTTAAGTTTGTTTCTGATGAAATTATGCAACCACCAGTCGAAAAAGCGGATTCATTTGTAAAAAACTTAAAGCTTTTCACATACGAGGCATTGATTGTGCATTGATAAAGATGATATCATGTCAAATCGTTGTATCCAATAAGGCTCTCAGTGAGTGGTGAGAAAGAGGTCCAATGGATTTTGGCTATATGTGACGATGCGTGGGAAGTAAGTAGGTTTTCTGAAGTTGGTAAAAGGTTGGTTGCAAAAACCTGTGCTGCTCTATCTTGGGGATGGGTTTTAGTAGACCTTAACCATTCTTTATTATGGACGTTAAAGTCGCCAGGGACTTCAGAGGAAGGACATTCGGAGATTAGGAAATCCACTTTAGCAGAAAGAAAGTCGAAGAGCATGTTGAAGGAATTGTCTGAAAGAGAGTAATAGATACAACAAATAAATTTAGTGGAAGTTCTAAGGGCTAGTTTGAGCCACAGGATATGGGATCTATTCTATACAAGATTCGGAAGCCTTGTACAGGATAGATTACTAAGAACGTAAGCGCAAACGCTACCGTTTAGGAGGAAGAATTTCAGGAAAGAAAAGGTGATTGGTGGCATTTTTGCGGCTTATTTTGGTTTCGGTTAGGAAGAAAATATGAGGCTTTCAGAAAGAAAGTCGAAGAGCATGTTGAAGGAATTGTCTGAAAGAGAGTAATAGATACAACAAATAAATTTAGTGGAAGTTCTAAGGGCTAGTTTGAGCCACAGGATATCGGATCTATTCTATACAAGATTCGGAAGCCTTGTACAGGATAGATTACTAAGAACGTAAGCACAAACGCTACCGTTTAGGAGGAAGAATTTCAGGAAAGAAAAGGTGATTAGTGGCATTTTTGCGGCTTATTTTGGTTTCGGTTAGGAAGAAAATATGAGGCTTGCAGGATTAGAGACAGTGGTGAACAGAGTTAAGGTTTTTACTCAAGCTGTATGTATTGGTGCATGAAAAATAATATTTGAATAGTGGAGTACCACAAGTAATTCTTATCTAGAGATGCGAACGGAGAGGTATTTATAGAGACTTAAATATCGACGACAAAAGGACGATTTAGTGAAATAAATTTAACAAAGAAGAGCTGTTCAATTTTAACTTGTCATTAAGCAAAAGGTCTGATGATTTTAATTTGTTTATTTCAAGAAATTGAAACATATTCTATTTTATAGCGTTATTTTCGATGTGTAGAATTTCAAAATTATAATTAAAAAAAAAAAAAAAATATATATATATATATATATATATATATATATATATATATATATATATATATATATATATATATATATATATATATATATATATATATAGGACCATACTTTATTCTTTATGAGAGATGTTCCGGGTAAAAGATATTCAGCGATTTTTTAATATTGTTTTCAAAGAAATAGCGAAACTTATACTTCGCTTAGGCAATCTATCAGGTACACAATAGATTCAATACTTCTAATTAATCATTCATATTAGACGTGGAGTTCCGAGTTAGGTTAGATTAGGTGTTTAGAAGTATTTTTATGCGTAATTCAATCCGGAGGTACGAGACTGCTACGTACTGGCAACATAAGTTATGCCAAACTACCGGGAAATTTAGTGAATACAATGCAAAGTTGGAATTCATTTGGAATTTTTTTAACATTGCATAGATCGTCTATCCGGAGTATTATCTATCATCTGTCTTTGATAACAGCTATCATTTTAAAAATTAATTATCATATTTTTTAAAGGGGCAGCCTTGGCTCAGTGGTCGGATTTTCGGCTACGGATACCGAGGTTGTTCGTTTAATCTTCACCTTGGCCTCCATTACTTTTATACCGAGCGGAATAGGTAAGAATAAAATATGTCTAGATCATATACCAACCCATTCACGTCAGCTTGTGGGTTACATAGTGGAAATTGGTGCAGATAAGTACTTGTAAGTCGGTAGATTGCTTGATAAAGGCCAACGGCTGTACCGTAGCACAGGTGGGGTGCGGACCAGTGGTCGTAGTAACCGAAATTAGGCCTGATCGTTAATAAAAAAATATATTTTAATAAGATTCGGGAGATTTATTAATTTCGTACAATAAACTAACTTTTTCTACGAGCATGCTAAAAGTGACATTTTCTATACCCATTTTAGTGTAAAAGTCCTAGTGTGAAAAGGGTTTTACTTTTTAAACACCGAAATGAGTGAAAATTTTCACTTTTTCCACGCTCGTGGAGAAAATTTTGTATGATATTGGTGTGAAAATTGCGTTTAAGGCTCATGTGAGTTGTGTGCCTTAAACATACATTTTTACACTAGTAACATAAGTAGCTATTATTGTACTGGTATATTGAAGTATCTTTTTGTGATCATTAATCACTTTCTTTCTTTACTAAGTAATCCGACATAAAATGATATATTTTCTTAGCTCATAATGGTAAAAAATGTATCTACTTAAGCTGTATGTCTAGACTTCTAGAGGTGATTTGGTGAGAAAACTATTTAATTTCTTTTGCTCAGCTTCCGAATCATGCGGGAAGTCTAAAGTAATACGGATATCTTGAAGATTCTTTAAGAAGAAATAATTTTAAATCTCAGATGTTTTATTCTTTTTTATTTCTGCTATCGTTGGGCGACAGTGATTCAGCTTTATCTACATAAAGGCTAGTCTCTATCTATTTCCCGTACTGTTACGATAAGATTTTTTTTAATAAGGTGTACGCATTTTAAGGAGACCAACGTAATTATTATAAACAAATAATATTATACTTTGTGGTAATACGTATTTTGTTTACTGTTTGTTATTTTGAAGAGCCGTTATACAATAGTTTAGAAATTGCGGTGGTAGCGGATATTTATACAAACTAATAAAGTTTGATTCTAATTTGAATATAATGTTGCATTGCTATTCAGGATCATAAATACGATTTCATTAAATAATAAACCAAAATAGGTCATTCATTATATGAAACAGATTAGTAAATTTCAGAATTATTAACACACATATAATTTCTTGTTTGGCCTGATGTGTCAACAACAATAATTTATTACACATTTGTTGTTATCGATGCCGATAGAGATGCGGTTCTTTTTTCCAGAAATTCCTTAATTCGCTTCGTGATTTTGTCACCACACTCAACTACGAGATAATACGACCTGTTTAAGTAAATTAAATTAAAATAAAATAAGGTACTTGCTTTGCCCGAGACTAAACTTTTCGCAAAAAGTATACAATTATGATTCAAAATAAAAGAAGAAATGAAGAAAATTAACTGCAAAAATATCTGGTAATTGGCAAATTTTAAGGAACCGTTTTCAAAGTGAACCCTGGATATAATACATCCCGTTATAGTTTCAGATCTTAGTTTAATATCTCTGTTCATTTTCCAATGAAGCAGAGTGGTTTTGAGAGCAAAAGGAAACGGAGTCACAGTTTATGTGCGCTTTTAGTGAAGAGATTGTCTTTCTAGGTTTACCACCCTTTTCAGAAGTCACTTGGTATGCTCTACTTAATTCGCTATTTAAACTAATTAATCCGTTTAATTTTTACTTGACTGAGACTTGAGGATCGCCACTTACCGAATACAAAATGACGATCGTCTTGACAAAATTAGGAGCACTAACCATGGCAATGTTTTAGCACTGCAATAAGTTATTTAACGGTCAAATGACTCTGGTAAGTATTTATATACCGGACAATATGAAATAAAATATTCTAGGTGTGTCTTTAAAAAAATAAATGATTCTGAAAAGTCGAAACGTTTTATTTAAAGGCTGGCTACACCATAGGATAAGTAATTGAAAAATGTTTCGAGAAAGCGTTTTCCTTTTTTGGCTGTTTGCGAGAATAATAAAACAAAAAACCAAAACGGAATCTGAAAGTTTCGTCTCTGCTTCCGAATATCTCGATTGCCTCAAGTTTAAAAAATAATTGGCACTATAATGCGCAGCTTTCCCCATATTTAATTGGTTTCATCCTGTATATAAATATAATTCAAACTTACCATATTCTAGTCCAAATTGTGGTAATAAAATGCCGGTGCCCTTTAGTTTGTAATTTATTCTTTCGAATAATTTACCACAGGTGTCGACCTGTTTCATTTTCCAAACCATTTAGGAAAGATATATCTTTAGCACTTCATTATGCTGCAGGAGATCTGAGCCTGTTATAAAAAGGCCGAAAGCAACGTATATCACACCCTATTCACTAATCTTAATGTCAGTAATGTTGTTGTTTCTCTAGTTGTTGCCTCACTTTGAGTGGCATTCCTATCAGAAACATTTATTCCCTAAAATTACACTTGAAAATAAATAGCAGGAATTTTTGTTGGTTTTTCTAATTCTAACCTTTAAATAGGGATATCATAGACTCATTGATATCATGCAGCAATTTACGTTTAAATTTCTGCATTTAATTATCTGTCAGTAATAGACATTTTGTACTTTATGCTTAAAATATTGCATCCAAACAAACCAATCAATATTGATAATTTTCGGCAGGTAAATTTGGAGTGTCTTAAAATGCATAGAATATAAATCTTAAAAAGTTTTTTAGCTCATTAATATGGAATGAAAACAAAAAAGGAATCAGCACGTTTGATATACCTTAAATATATCGGAATATAAGTCCCTCCTAAGGCTAAGGTTATAGTGGATGCGTATTCCGACGAATTATTGTTATGACGAACACGTCAGAACTCGAACGAACAAATCAAAACAAATGGACGCAATTATTGTGGTTATATTGCGTGCGGCCTGCTCGTCAGATTACCCACGAATTCGTCAGAATAGTCTGAACGTTCAAACAGTTTTGATTTTTTGATCCGAATCGTTCGTATTTGTTTGCAATGGATGTCGAAAAACTAATCAGTTTGGTTTTTGAAAATAAATGTTTATGGGATATGAAGCAAAAAAACTATCATAATAGAGATATGTCTCGCCAGAAATGGGAAAAAATCGCTAGAGAAATGGATAGTAATGGTAAATACACACCTGGTTAAATTTTATTTATTTCAAATATGGATGTTTTGTTTACATTACATTTCTTTCAATACCTTTTTTATGACGATTTTTAAGCAAAAATATTATATTGAAATTGTACTTCACCATAGGGGCTGCAAAAGTAATTCTTGAAAATATCTCTTATTTGACTGGCTGTTGATCCATAATGGTTGTAGCGTCTTGAAACAGATATTTTGTCATTTTGTATATTTTGTTCGGGCTGTACTGGCACTCCTTCAATGTCAATTATTATATTGTGCAATAAACATGCAGTTTGAACTAAAATATCGACTTTCTCGGGGCTCACTTGCAATTCGGTTTTTAAAAATCTCCACTTAGCAACTAATATACCAAATGCACATTCAATGCACCGTCGAGCCCTCGACAGGCGGTAGTTAAAAATCCGCTCTTCATTTGTAAGATTTTGTCTAGAATGTGGCTTAAGTAAATATGGCTTCAGTGGGTACGCCTCATCGCCTACTATTACAAAAGGAGCTTTGATTTCAGTTAAGGGTAAATATTCAGGAGCTGGAATATTGAATTTGTTCGTCTGTAAACATTTGTAGACGTTAGAGAGAGAAAATATACCTCCATCGCTTTGCTTCCCGTAACCTCCAACATCAACAGTAACAAACTTGTAATTTGCATCAGCTATGCCTTGCAACACAATTGAAAAATATTGTTTATAATTATAGTATATCGATCCTGAGTTTTGTGGGCATTTAATTCGAACATGTTTTCCGTCAATGCTGCCAACACAATTAGGGAAATTCCATTATTTAAAGTAGTCTTTTGCATTTTTTTGTAACAAATCGGTTGTAGGTACCGGCATATGTTTCCCTCGAAAAGTATTCCATATTGATAGACATGTCTCATAAACTATCTGTCGTATCGCAGTATGTGAAATTCTGTATGAAAAGCTTAACGATCTAAATGACATCCCAGTAGAAAGATACCTAAAACAAACGAAATTTTAAGTCATTATTAATAAAAAAGCAACAACAAAAATTGGTAAATTCTCCTATACCCATATTTCCCTCGCATATAGAATTCAACTACTTACAATACAAACTTTTTATATTTCCAATAATTTATTTCAGTTTGTTGAGGTTTAATTTATGTATTACTAGCAGTTATACTCGAGATTTTCGACGAAAAAATTATAAATTATTATTAAATCGCCTTATTTAAGTACATTTTTAAAAAGTCCTTAAATATACAAAAATTTAAAATAAACGTGTTTAGGTATTTTGTCGAAAAAGTACCCGTTTTTTAAATTTAAAAAAAATTGTAGTTTTTCAGGGTTGTTTTACCCCCTTTGGAATTTAACAAGAGAAAACTTATCTTATCAGCTTTTTACGTTAAACAATTTGAGCAGGGTTGTGATTAACTATTAATACGATTTTTTAAGACACTTTGTATAATAAAAAAAAAATGAATTGAAGTCCAATTCATGTCTATTTTCCTTCTTCTATTTTTACATTTTGTGAGGCCGCCATTCTATTTTACCAAAATATAATTTTATCATCCCCATATGACCCTTTATTTTTGAGCAAAATTTGAAGTTAATCGGATAAGTAGTTTTTGGGCTATGCCGCGCACAGCAGACCGACAGACAGGCAGAGCGACGGAAATGGGCGACCATGTTTTTTCGGGTCTAGGGAAACTAAAACGTAAAAATCTGTAAAAATCTCGAAAGGTGATTTTTTCACGATTACAGTACTTCCCTTTTACGAGGGAAGTAAAAAAGAACAAACACAATTTGTCCTATGGGTATTTTAGTAAGCGTTGTTTTTGTTTCAGTTGAAGCCGTAAAAAATAAGTGGCGTGGTTTGCGGGACACCTTTCGTAAAGAGCTTCAAAAGCTACCGAAGCCACGTTCTGGACAAGAAGGAGGACCAAATAAGGAGCCAAAATGGCCATATTTTAAAAACATGCTGTTTTTAAAAGATCAATTTGTGGCAAAGCAGAAAATACTGCAAAATGATGACAGAATCTGATGAATTACTGGAAGATTTTGCTGAAACTGACGTCATTGTCGACCAAAATGCAGCACAAAAGGCAGGAATGGAAAAAAATAATCAACAGATTCACCGCAAAATGATTAATCAAAACTAATACCAAATCTAATGAACAGGAAAAATTAAAAGAATTTAAGCGAAAAGGTGAAGTAGTACGTCATCAAGCAAAAATTGAGGAGGATGCTGACTATCATTTTCTGATGAGCTTATTACCTTATTTAAGAAAAGTTCCCGAAGACAGAAAACTACACGTGAGAGCTAAACTGCAACAGGTGTTTTTTGATGAGGAAGAATACCAACAATCATATTGTGGCAATGACAATTCATATTCGCAGCAGGCAACCTCCCCCAGACGCTCATTAGCCCAGTTTGGAATGCGTTATCATCCCATGAACAATTATTATGCTAGGGCTCCAGACTTCCAAAACACTTCTAGGGCCACTAGCGAAGAAACTTTGAGACGTTCTGAACAAACTCATCCTACAGAATGTGTTCCTTCTGGGCCAAGTAGTGGAGAAATTTCTGATCAGCAGCAGCTTGATGAAGACTTAGCTGCATATTTTTCACGTACCGACCCAAATAAGTAAACATGTTTTTTTTTGTTAAACGTTTTGAAAGAGTTTTATAACTATAATTACATTAAAATTAAAATAAAGCACTAATATAAAAAATATTGCAGCCTTACCTTAATGTTAACGCCAGCCTTTCTTTAGCAGATATACACTCACAAAAATTTGATTGTTTGGTAATACTTTCTTCGATTCCTTTAAGAATATAATCAAAGGTTTCTGGTAACATCCTGAAGTACCCAAAAAATTTGTTTGGTTGTTCTGAAAGGTCTTTAAATAACGTATGGTATTCCCCATTAATTGATCGTGATGAAAATATTTTATTTACGTGTTCGGTTCTGCCCATTAAAACAATTTTTAATAAAGGGCTTTCCAAAAATTGAGACTCATATTCTAAACTTTCATTGTCATTCATCTTGACAAAACTGAACTATTAGCATGATAGCATGTACTATAACCACCGACATCTGAAAAACTTTTCTGACGTGTTCGCCATAACGATAATTCGTCAGAATACGCATCCACTATAACCTTAGCCTAAGACGTTTTCTAAGTGCAAAATATTAGTTTTGAAATATGAAGCATTATAGTAGTTTGTATGCACTTTTTTATAAAAATGCAAAAGTCAGGATAATATTGCGATTATTTATGCTGTAAGTTCCAGTCTAAGATAATTTTGCAACAGCATCTTGTTCTTTTCTGGGAGTATAGCCCAACTATATCCATATTCTGGAATTTGATTTAAATTTCTATGTTTTCTTCGTTAGTTTTTCATTAACAATTGTGTTTAGGCGAAATATTCGCAGGATTCTCCATAGTTCACAAAGCAGGTTGTGTTCAATTGAATTAGATTCTTTCAATGTTTTCTTGCCCTAAAACAGAACCGACTTTAAACTTGTATTGTTTTGCATTTTTTGAAAATAGTTTGTATTTTTATATTGGAAATTATTCGAACCATTAGGTATATATTATAATTGATCAGGAAGGCCAGGCGCTATAACCGCTATATTGGGCTAGGAAGAAAGTCACTGTGTAGTTTTTTTTATTCCGAATATCTCGATTCCGAGTTACTTCCCTTAAATATTTTTGTTTAAAAGAGCAGAGGATTTGCCCTGAAAATTATCCCTGCACCATGTATTTGAATTGTATTTTTCTACGTAACTTATTTGTAGCTTATAGCAGAATTAAGGATTAATCTTAACTTTATTAGAATGTTTTCAGTTATTAACAGGGAAAGATTTCGAAGTTTTAAATTAAAAAGGGACCAATTATAGGTAACAAGAATTACAATTCTATAATCCACACATTTGAGGTTAAAGCTTGTACCACAAAGTATGAGATAAATGCCAAATATTATTAGAGAAATGGAACTGATTTATGGTTTGAATCAAAAACTATACAGTTTTAAGTTGACATAAGTGGTATTTTTTGATTTAGGCATAAACGCTAATTTGATTATTCAGGAGTATTTCTAGAAGCAAATATTTTCTTACAAACTAATAATGTAAAAATTAAGCCTATTCATTTAAATTTAATAATCTAAAATCAGCTTTTTAACACGCTTTTAATAACTTCAACTATATTTAACTATCTCATAGTTAGTTAAATAAACAAATCTAGGAAATCGATTTTAATCTACTTATAATTTTCGTATTGATTTGAAATTGTGTTTTTTTAATTCGGATGACAATACAATAATTTGGTACCATGGAGCTTATCAGATCACTACCAAATGGTACCGGTTTATTTGACCTTACTTCTAATTATTAACGTACCGATTTGAAATGTTGCAGGTGTATGTAATTCGGCTGAGAACAAATGATACCGGTCGATTTTAAACTACTTCTAATTGTCGTATCGATTTGAAATTTTGCAAGTGTATACACCGGAGGTCAAATTTATTTGGAACCCAGTTTGGTAATAATATTTTGTTTGCTGTTTAACTGATTTTAATAATTTTGGGAGCGATGATAGCTACCACCTTCCCAACAGCCTACAAGAAAAAAATAGTAATAGTAATCATGTAATCAATAATAATTTTATTATTTTAAAAACATTAAATATTTAAACCAAATTGAAAAACAACAAACATGATTCTACAAAAACTTATTGTCAATATTTGTCCACCCTAATCGTTAATAACTGCCTAAAATCACCTTCGCTACTGCCCAATTGGACTATTTATTATATTTTGACCAAAACGTTTCCAGCAGTAAACAGTTCATTGCTTTAGCTCTTCAACAGTGGTACGTGGTATATTTTCATGGACCATTGCTTCTAATGTGCCCGAAATGCTATAATCAACAGGATTTAATTCTGGACTGTTAGGCAGCCATAGGTTTGGTTCTATAAAATTAGGGCAGTTTTCTTGGAGATACCGTATAGTACTCCTGGATATATGAGATGGAGCGCCGTTCTGTTGAATTGTCATTTACACTTTCTATTTTAGGAAGCATAATTTCCAAAAATTGGAATATTTTAAAGCCAGCGTTTATAAAATTTCCTTATTACCAACACTGCCAAAGAAACCATTACTGAGAAAAATTACCCCTTCGTACCAAAATCTATTCCAGATTTGTGATTTTTTAATTTAGTGGAGTATTGTTTTGTGAGTGTTTGGGATTCGGTAAGAAAAATAATTTTTTGTCAGAAAACTAAATTTTCTCTTCCTATAAACCTCTGTAATAATTCATGATACCTTTCATATCTTTTATTTTGTATATATGCTAATAGTTCATAATTCAAGTTTAGAATCGGTAGAGTTTTTGATGCATCCTGTATACAATATTCATGGTGGAATACTTAAGGGTGCCAACTATGTTCATAATTTGATAGACCATATTAAATCTGATTTGCGTGTGTGCTTTGTGTGGCTTGAGCAACAGATCATGTAAAAAAAAATCAATTTTTCTAAAAAACCCTATATGTCCGAAAGGAAGAAAAAATCTCAAAACCGCTGGAAATTGTTTTTTGTGCCTAGCCCTAGATTATTTTGGTTGCACAAAGGGAAAAAAATCTTCCACAGTAAGAGTTCTGGTCAAATAAACTTTTCAAAAAAGTACAGGGTCTTATTATAACAACCTGAATAAGACGGTTGTGATGGAGTCCTTATCAGGCTGCATACTCTAGAGATTGTCAAACAAAGGCCCGAAAACCGTAACTCAAAATCGTCATCCGTACTAAAAATATTTCAATTTCCACTAAAAATTTCTTTGGTGTACTTCGAACTTCCAGCAGTGTAGAATGAAAAAATGCATTTTTTTTTTACTTTTTAACATATAGGCTACCCGCCATAATTTGTACTTCTTAATGATTTAATTAAAACTGTATCGTCATATTATAAACAATTATAAACAAATATTTTGAAAATAAAATGTTAAGGAAATAGGTACCTACTGTCAAATGTTCGAGGAAGAACAGTTGCTACTGACAAGGCGATTTCAAAGCCTCCTTATAATTAAAATTAAAAACTTCATAGGAAAACAGAGCGAGGATCAAGTTGTGTGCCATTTGTTGCATATTATCCCGTGAAGAGAGAGTATTTATAATTGATGATTATAGTTCATAATGGTTAAATTTGACTTGAAATTTAAAGAAATATCTTCTTGTTATTTTTGAAAGTACATGTTCCGGTTTTTTAGAAAGAACGGTTTTCTTTTGGAAAACTGTATAGTTTTTTCTTTTTCCCTGTGATCATTTTAAACCAGAACGGCTTTAAATGCATCACTTTCGGAATATTTCCGTAAGTTCGGCCCTCTGCAATATTTTCATTCCATTATTTTTACTTTGCCTCAGAATATGTGGTTCTACAGCATATCCAAAAATGATGAGAATCATATTAACCAAACTGGGTTCCAAATAAATTTTGCCCACGGTGTATAATTTAGATGAATATACAATAACTTATTACCGGGTACCGCTAGTAGACTTCTTGGGTTTGGGCTTTTTTATTTTATTTTGATAGGTGGACCCATCAACACATTACCAGTAATATGTTAAAGATATTCTAAGACGAAAAAATAAAAAAATAGTTTCAAAACAAGTGAAAAAAGCACTAAAAAGTACAAAAAAACGTAATTTACTTAAACTATTTTGTTACGATATACGCATTTTATCCTTGACTATGCCAAAAAGTGCTTGGAGTTTATTCGAAAATATTTAAAAGTACATACTTCTCAAAGAAACGTAACCAAAAAGCGCCCCACGTTTTTTGCCATAGTCATTGAATTGTCAAGGGTAGAATGTATATATCATAACAAAACATTTTAAGTATATTACATTATTTAGTTAGTTACTAACAAAAGCGTATTAGTTTTTTTACTATAATTTATTAATCTTTGGAGAAGTAATTCCAATACAAAATAATTCCGAGTAACTCCTTATATAACTACTTCTTAAAAACTCATTTTGAAAACCAATTTAAGGAGGGTCTTAAAAAACAACTAATTGAAAGTGTATGAAATAACGCCTAATTAAAAAAACCTATAAGTCAGTTAATACGAAAATAAATAATAAATGTATTTCTATGAGTAAAATTCACCTGGAGGACTTGATTAACAATCCAATACAGCCCTGATCGAATAGTTGTCAATAATTTAATTTAAATGTAAGTACAATTCCAACAATAAATTTTACTCATTACGTTTCATTGTGTATATCCGTTAGACATGCTTATTATTTTATACTGTTGAGTTTGAATTACCATCAAAATTTTAAATACGTACCAGGAAAAATAGTTACCTGAACTCCATTTTAATTTTGTTTACACAAAAAATATGTAAAATAAACAACAGCTATTTTTCCTAAATCGCTTTTTCTATTTAGCCTTGTATTTCTTTACAGTAAATCTCTCTGTGGCCGACACCATGGTCTCAACACTCAACGTTACCTTCAACTATGTATACATGTTGTACTCGCATTGGCCTTTTGGAGAACTTTATTGCAAAGTTAGTCAGTTTATTGCGGTGTTGTCGGTGTGTGCCAGCGTATTCTCTTTGATGTCCATATCTATAGACAGGTAAGACACCTAATTTAACATTTGTTGCAATATGATCGAATTATCTTAGTGTTTTAGATCCTACCTAGTATTTTTATACTTCTTGTTTTCTACAAAATAGTATTAAAATAACTAAAGCCTGCTAATCACTATTCGTCCGCATACATTCGAATCGTCAATTCATATGAATGAACGAATTGCAGAATCAACGAACTGACCAATATTTTATTCACACCATCAAATTTTATTTACTCTGTTCGCCTGAATTTCATGCGTTTCAATGTTTGGTATATATCCATGGTTTCAACGAATGAAAATACTCAAAAACAAAAGATTAGAGTCGGACGAATGATTCGCCGAGGTCAAAGCCTACTTGATTACTCGCCAACAAAAGATGATATCGCCACGCAACGAATTACATGGATGAACCGGACCCCCCAGACTATGCGGACGAATGTACCAATCAACGAATAGTGAGTAGCGGGCTTTACAACGTACAAAGCAAGGAGCAAAACATATTTTAAATATTTATATACATTTATTTTTTGTACCGTCTATCTGGATTATCTTCAGGTACTGATGTACGATCTTATTTATGAAAATAATATAAATGAAGTATTGGCAATTTTATAATTTTCGTAAAGCGGCCTGCAACAACTGGCATATGACATATAACAAATAAATGTACATTTCGCAAGTATCCAAGATGCTTAATCACACTACTTATGTATTTGGCAAATATTTGAATGCATTTACACATCACTCTTTGACTTGTTCCATATTTACCGACAACCGATCACAAATAAACAAGTGCCAAATATTTGTGCGGGTAGATCATGCACACAACATGGCAAGTGTTCACAAGTGACGATTATTTGTCAACTGCATGAGTCGTTTGAGTCCGCCTTTACATACCTAAATATGAATTACAAACAGTAAGAGAGACATATCGGCACTCCAGAGTCCAGCCTAAACTAGTCAACTCTTAAGAAAGATTTAGACGTACCCACTAGCTGGCGCCAGTGTCACTGGTACGCCAGCGCTGGCATGGTAGTGGCACCGTGTAAACACTTCCTCGTGCCCTTATCCGCCAGCGCTGGACTGAATAGCGCCAGCGTTGCGGACACGTCTAAACGCGTCGCAAGTCGCTGGCGTACCTACGTATTGGTGCCAGCCTCTGGCTTACTTCCGTATAGTCCGTAGTATGTGATTGGTGTGAATATACGAAAAATTGTTATATTTTCCCGGTAAAATGACCCGAAAACGTGAAGACGTAACTTTAAAGTTTGTTCAGCTTTATACAGAGTAACACCAACCTATACTTAGAGGGATCTTCTTGCCTTAGTTGTTTCAAAAGTAAAGCCGAACTTCCCTTTGTAACTCTATCGCTGATTCATTTTCTCGTCGAAAGTCGTTTATTTTTTTATCATTTCTTTTTACAACATATTAACTAGCTCCTCTGTCAGATTCTTTAATAATAGCGTAGACAGATTCTTTACACATTTCATATTTAGAAGCCGGTGTTTTCCGAATTCAATTTTTAAGTAACACAAGCCAAGTGGAAACTCACGTCTGACTGGACTCGTGTACACAATTTAGGCCAGTACTGCGCAAACCAAAAATTAACGTACTAGTAAGACTGACGCCAGCTACTGGACACGTGTAAACGATGTGATCGCGCCAGCCAAGAGCCGGTGTACCAGTGAGACTGGCGCCAGCTACTGGATACGTGTAAATCTTCCTTAAGGCGGATTTCAAAACGACTGGTGTATTTGGCAAATAATACTTGTCATGTCTTATGAACGGCCTACTTCTACAACATAAATATTCGGCACTTGTGTATTTGTCATCGGTTGTCGGTAAATGTGGCACAAGTCAAAAGGTGCTGTGTAAATGCGTTCAAATGTTTGTCCGATATAGAACTAGTGTGATGGAGCATTATTTTTCCTGGGAAACAGTGATCATATTTGTGTATTTGTATATCAAATACACCACTTTTTTTAGTTCGCCTTAAGGTTTTCCTCTCTTGTTCTACTGAACAATGAGAAAGTAAATGGTTTGTGCTTAAGTTAATATTCTACATATATTAATTATATTGTTTTAGAGCCATTAATTAAAAACGGCTATTACCATAATATGTTAATAGTGTTAATCCTGATGTAATTAATGGTGTTTCTAAACTTGTAAAGGGTAATAAATTTAATTTCATATATTGAAGAAATTCTAATTTTTTTTGCACTATATAATTTATGAAAAATATTGACTGCATTAGGCCACGTAGCAATTGGAAGTAGACTGCCCAATATATTATTAGAGGTAAATAATTTACGCCAAAAAAAATTTTTTCACAAGAGCATAAAGAAGTAAAACGCTGTCTAAGGTAAATATTTTTCCTACTAGCTATAGGTTTGAAGTATTTTTAATCCTACATATATCACACATAAACTCTCTTTTACATATAGCAGATTGTTAGGACTCTTTAATAACGTGGCTTGTTTAGGTATAAACCTTAGAATTTTAAATATTTAAGAATTTTGTACAATCTTGACAATTCTTAGAAAAACCTATAGGGCAACCAACAAATATGAAAAACAAGAAATATTTTTAGTCGTCAAAAATGAAGGGTTTGGGACATTTATTATCAAAATATGATAGATTTATGATGATTATCTCTATCTGGCCAAGTAAGTTAATTTCCATATTCTGTTCTACTAATAAAAACAAAGTAATAAGGGAGAATAACTAGTCCGGTGTACACCTAGAACAAACCATTTACTGTGCTTGGGATTAGCAAAAGTTCTCAAATTGTTAAATGACGTAGAAAGGCCTAAAGCCAACAATGTTAAACTTAATTTCGCGAAAGTGTAACATGGAAACCTAAAACGTTATACTAAATGGCGAACCGTACTTATATTTAGTTACTATTCCTTGCAAAGCTTTTAAAACTATTATACTATAATAATTTATATGTTTATTATTTTAGTTAAATAAGGCGCTACAAATCTTAATATACAACACTTTCAGATACATTATTTAACTTACTAATAATGTGGTACTATGCTTTTTTCTTTTCTTCGCAATAGTGTTTAAAAAGGAACGGGTTCTTTTAATTTTGGGGAAAAAATAAAATCAATTTTTTTAAACCGGCTTAATTCGAAAATAATATATTGATTATTATTATGACTAAACTAGAAATAAGACACAAAGTCTCGGTCTCAGTCAAAAAGAGTATAATGCGGTTACACGTGTTTCGCCTTTTCAGGCATCATCAGACCTACAATTAATATAACAATCAAAAACTATCATTATAAATATACAAAATTCAAACAGACCTTCGACATTAACTAAAATCACAAGAACAAATCAAACAACTATAACGTCACATGTTATAATACACACTGAGATGAGGTTAAGAAACTAAGGTATTGACACGCGCAGATAAAAGTTGAATCAAATAAAAGACAAAAAAATATATAAATAAAAAATATAAAAAAAGCTTATTGCTATACCCAGGAATTGAACCCTAGCCTCCGGCGTGACACACCGGGATACTGACCACCACTCTACCAGCAGGTCCAATGAAAAGTTTATACATTGTCTTCCTGCCGATTAATAATAGTACCAAGATTATTAAAAATTAGTTGAGGTTCGAAATTGAATACATTATTAACACAATGTAAAACTGGGCTTCTCTTAGCCCTTGTAATTTCCATCTTCTCTAACAAATCCAGTTTTTTACTCTTTGGACACTCGTGTAGTATCTTTACATTGTTTGGTATAGAAAAATGGTGTCCAGTTGTTAGCAAGTGGTTAGCAAAAGCCGACTTTATCTCAGTGATATCAGTGTTTTTATATTTATCGAAAAGGCTAAAATGTTCCCGGACCCTAGTGGAAATCCTTCTCCCTGATTGTCCGATATATACAGCAGAACAATCTCCACAGCCCAGTGAGTACACCCCTGATTTTGAGAGATGTTCAGTCTTATCTTTGGTCATTACTAGATGTCTCTTAAGTGAGTTCACTGTTTTAAAAGCAATTGAGACATCTAAATGTTTGAAAAACTTCGCCACCTGCATTGAAATATTACCAAAAAATGTTAAACCTTTGAAGCGTTTTTTAAGTGTTGGTTTAGAGTGAATAATATTAAAGGAAAGTTTGTATTTATTGAAAAACTTAAAATAAAGTCTATTGATGGAGTGGATAGGAAAACCGTTGTTAAGAGCAATTTGTTTTATAATCTGCAATTCCTGATTGAAAGTTTCCCTGGAAAGAGGTATTTTGAACAACCGATAGAAAAATTAGTTGAAAGCTGCAAACTTGTGTGAGTGAGGAGAAATGGAACTAAAGTGAATAACGTTATCTGTAGACGATTGTTTTCTGTATATTTCAAATTCTATTTTGGTATTGTTCCTGATTAACATTAAATCTAAGAAAGGTAATCTACCCTCATTCTCCATCTCTAGAGTAAAATCTATTTTATTATGAAGGGAGAAACGAGATTCTCCTTTACTAGTGCTAATAAACTCTTTACCAATTTAATGCATTCGTTGAGGGGTATGCTGGGGAACAAATTTTTTACATCTAAGGAAATTAATATTGCATCATGCGGAATGTCAACATTTTTGAGATACTGCGCCAAATCTACCGAATTTTTTGTGGAGTAAGTATTCTGAAAACCCGTAACCTCTCTCAAAACTTTATTTAGCCAGGAAGACAAACGGTAACAGGGTGAGTCAACAAAAGACACCACGGGTCTGATAGGGTTTCCCTCCTTGTGTACCTTAGGTAAACCGTAGAGCAAAGGCGTTCTAGGATTCATAGGATACAAATTATATTTCGAGGTTTTAAAATATTCCAAAGTTACCAACGTTTGATCAAGAACACCTTTAACCTTCACAAAGAATGAATTTGTGGGGTCCCTATTGATATTCTGGAACTCAAAAATGTTGACATTCCGCATGATGCAATATTAATTTCCTTAGATGTAAAAAATTTGTTCCCCAGCATACCCCTCAACGAATGCATTAAATTGGTAAAGATTTATTAGACAAAACTGCCCTACCAGCACTAGTAAAGGAGAATCTCGTTTCTCTGCTCTCCACCGTACTGAACCAAAATGTTTTCAAATTTAATGGCTTATTTTTTAGACAGTTAACGGGTCTAGCGATGGGTTCCTGCCTTTCCCCCTTTTCTTAGTGAGATTTTTATGAGTGATTTGGAGGCAAAGATTATGAAAAGCCGTTTTGCCAACCATCTATTAGCTTACAAGACGTACGTAAATGATATATGTATCGTGTAGAAAGGAAACAATCAGGAGTTGACCGATTTTTTAAATTTTGTTTACTCCCTTCATAACAAAATAGATTTTACTCTAGAGATGAAGAATGAGGGTAGATTACCTTTCTTAGATTTAATGTTAATCAGAAACAATACCAAAATAGAATTTGAAATATACAGAAAACAATCGTGTACAGATAACGTTATTCACTTTGGTTCCATTTCTCCTCACTCACACAAGTTTGCAGCCTTCAACTCATTTTTCTATCGGTTGTTCAAAATATCTCTTTCCAGGGAAGCTTTCAATCAGGAATTGCAGATTATAAAACAAATTGCTCTCAACAACGGTTTTCCTATCCACTCCATCAATAGACTTTATTTTAAGTTTTTCAATAAATACAAACTTTCCTTTAATATTATTCACTCTTAACCAACACTTAAAAAACGCTTCAAAGGTTTAACATTTTTTAGTAATATTTCAATGCAGGTGGCGAAGTTTTTCAAATATTTAGATGTCTCAATTGCTTTTAAAACAGTGAACTCACTTAAGAGACATCTAGTAATGACCAAAGATAAGACTGAACATCTCTCAAAATCAGGGGTGTACTTACTGGGCTGTGGAGATTGTTCTGCTGTATATATCGGACAATCAGGGAGAAGGATTTCCACTAGAGTCCGGGAACATTTTAGCCTTTTCAATAAATATAAAAACACTGATATCACTGAGACAAAGTCGGCTTTTGCTAACCACTTGCTAACAACTGGACACCATTTTTCTATACCAAACAATGTAAAGATACTACACGAGTATCCAAAGAGTAAAAAACTGGATTTGTTAGAGAAGATGGAAATTACAAGGGCTAAGAGAAGCCCAGTTTTACATTGTGTTAATGATGTCTTTAATTTCGAATCTCAACTAATTTTTAATAATCTTGGTACTATTATCAATCGGCAGGAAGACAATGTATAAACTTTTCATTGGACCTGCTGGTACAGTGGTGGTCAGTATCTCGGTGTGTCACGCCGGAGGCTTGGGTTCAATTCCTGGGTATATCAATAACCTTTTTTTATATTTTTTATTTATATATTTTTTTGTCTTTTATTTGATTCAACTTTTATCTGCGCGTGTCAATACCTTAGTTTCTTAACCTCATCTCAGTGTGTATTTTAACATGTGACGTTATAGTTGTTTGATTTGTTCTTGTGATTTTAGTTAATGTCGAAGGTCTGTTTGAATTTTGTATATTTATAGTGATAGTTTTTGATTGTTATATTAATTGTAGGTCTGATGATGCCTGAAAAGGCGAAACACGTGTAACCGCATTATACTCTTTTTGACTGAGACCGAGACTTTGTGTCTTATTTCTAGTTTAGTCATTTGAAACTTGGTCTCTTAGAGAATATGGACGCTTTCTTACAGTTTATTCTTATGTTTATTTGTTAAAAAAAAATTATTTTTTTAAATAGAATGTTTAAATTGGTGCCAAATTTACTCAGTTTAAATTTTTAGAATAATATTTTTCTTACTAAGTCATGCGCATAATATTAACTTTTATTATTTGCATACCGTTTGAACAATAAATTTTATTTAACTCTAGTAACGATTGTCACAAATACCGCCAAATAAAATTAGCCACACATAACATACCTTCACGTTTTAGCGTCCCTAGATGTCTTACATGTTCTATCATTTCCGTTGGTCCGTCTGTCGGTCTTTGTGTCAGTTCACGATATAGCTTAAATACTACTTACCCGATTGACTTCAAATTTTGACCAAAAATATGGGGGAACAATGTTAAAAAATGTTTGTTAGAGTGGTTTATTATTTATTATTTGAGGTTAAGATCCAGTAGAAAAACAAGTTTTTTTTAAATTGTCGGCGTTTCGCAACCTAATTGTTGCATCCTCACGACACATAGATCTTATATCCTGCATAAAACCCATATTATCGGTACTTTTACTCCGATGTTTCGCATATATTACCCAGATATTAAGTTTATAAATGGTTTTCGTTAACAATCCTTTTGTTGTTATGTTAGAGTAATGTATTATTTGGGGTTAGAATCCAGTAAAGAAACAGAGACTATTTTTAAATAGTCCAAGTTTCGCAGCTTTATTGTTGCATCTTCAGGACACATATGTTGGTTCTATATCCAGCATGAAACCCATATAATCAGTCATTACATTTTCCGTTTGTCCGCAGATATGTCCCAGATATTAGGTTTCTAAATAGTTTTCGTTAACGATCCTCTTGTTTTAATGTTAGAGTGTTGTATTATTTGGGGTTAGGATCCAGTAAAAAAAACGAAAGACTTTTTTTAAATTGTCAACGTTTCGAAATTTTATTGTTACATACTCTGGACACATATATTAATTCTATATCCTGCATGAAACACGTAGTTTCAGTCTTTATTTACTACCTCAGATATTTCCCAGATATAAAGTTTCTAAATGGTTTTCGTTAACGATCCTTTTGTTTTTATGTTAGAGTGGTGTATTGGGGTTAGGATCCAGTAAAAAAACAAAAGTTTTTTTTAAATTGTCAACGTTTCATAACTTTTTATCCTATTTGTAAATGTAACTAAGGTTTTTCGGATATTTTATGTTACATACTCTGGACACATATATTAATTCTATATCCTGCATGAAACACGTAGTTTCAGTCTTTAGCTACTACCTCAGATATTTCCAAGATATAAAGTTTCTAAATGGTTTTTGTTAACGATCCTTTTGTTTTTATGTTAGAGTGGTGTATTGGGGTTAGGATCCAGTAAAAAAACAAAAGTTTTTTTTAAATTGTCAACGTTTCATAACTTTGTATCCTATTTGTAAATGTAACTAAGGTTTTTCGGATATTTTAGGTCTGATGATGACTGTAAGGTCGAAACACGTGTCACAAAATCAATTTTAAAGTAAAAAAAATTTTTTATCTGACTGAGACTGAGACTAGTTTATTCTTTTTTCTTTGAATTTATTGTTGCTTCCTCAGGACACAAATAAATTTTATATCCTGCATGATACCCATATTATCAGTGTGTACCTACTCCGTTATTATATTTCCCAGATATTAAGTTTCTAAATGGTTTGCGTTAACGATCTCCTTGTTATGTTAGAGTGGTGTATTATTTGGGATTAGGAAATACTAATGAAGTAGGTAAATACTAATATGGGTTTCGTGCAGGATACAAAACCTATGTGTTCTGAGATGCAACAGTAAATTGACGAAACGTCGGCAATTTAAGAAAGGGTCTTTTTTTTTACTGGAGCCTAACCCCAAATAATACACCACTCTAACGTAACAACAATAGTACAAGAGTATCGTTAATGAAAACCATTCAGAAACTTAATATCTGTGATATCTGCGGTCCAACGGAGTTAGTTAGCCTTTACCTAACTGATAATATGGGTTTCAATTTAAGATGGCGAAACAAAACAATGCCCAAATAAAATTTTTAAAAAATCAACGTGAAAAATCTTGTTCAACTGATTTTAAATTTTGTAGAAAAATTAAATGTGAATATGGGCTAATTATTGAATTTATTTTAAATTATGCCCAAAAATGTGGCATAGGTAGAAGGGAAATCATAAACATGTTGGTAGGAATCCAATATGATGGAACAAAATACCACCAAAAAAAATGAAAAGACAGTATATGTAACACATATGTATATACTGTGACTATGTACTGAACTAATTTGGATCACACATCACTATTCTTAACGAAAGTAATAATTCATAACGAGGGAAGTTCCGGGTAAAGGAATTTACCGATTTTTTTATATTGTTGTTTAGGTGTAGAATCAACTATTCTGTTATCTGTGAAATATTTATATACAATGAGATATACTTTATAGTTTAAAGTCGAATTTAAAACGTATACACAAAATTTTGAGTTTGGGGGTCTCAGTACTCAATTTTTGAGAATAAAAAGGCGTCAAAAAATATTAGCTTACGAGGCGCAATCCGTCACTGATCACATTATAATTAAACCAGTAAAATATATTAGGGAAAAATTACGACGAATTTGAATGTATATGCTGTCCAAAATATTAAGTAAAAAGGCTTTATTTTAATAAATTTTTAAATTTAATGTTATGAAAGAAAATATTACACATTTTATTATTTTATTTAAAAGTATAAAGCTGAAATTTATGTACAAGTTACGCATAAATAATAATAATTGAGAGAAAATTTAATTCGAAAAAGTATATGTGGTTGATTAGTAACCAGATTATAAACAGGTAAAATTAAAGTACTGGTCTGGTTTTTCTTTAAATTAATAAAATAAATTACGGGAAATAATTACGATGTATTTAAATGGAGTAGGAACTATGGTATCTCAATATTAGATCAAAATATATTTAGATACAAAATTATAATATATCTTTGGAGTTAATAAAAAAATTACTCAATTTAAATCCTGTTTAATACATAAATTTCAATATTTGAAACAAAATACATTTGATAAAAAGTACATGAGGTATATACAAATTAGTATTCTGGTAATAGAGCTTTTGGCTCGTTTTTTTAAAGTGCTTGCCAACGTAGCCTAGTGCGCACTAATTCATATCTAGTAGCGTCAAACTCTCGTCGTATATCTCACCCTGATGTCGGTGAGGAATATTTATGGGTTCATCAAGGAAGCTGTTAATCTTCTTTTGGTGCGCCAGATCTTGGCGGTTCAACATCGTCAATGGTTAAATTTATTCATTTATTTATCACTGATCATTCACTTATTGTAAAAACCACCCAAGTTCATTATACGAGTAATATTTATGGGTTCATCAAGGAAGCTGTTAATCCTTTTTTGGTGCACCAGATCTTGGCGGTTCAACATCGTCAATGGTTAAATTTATTCATTTATTTATCACGGGCACGGCATTTATTCACTTATTGTAAAAACCGCCCAAGTTCATTATACGAGTGCTTTCCGTTCATCCTACACTTATCACTTGACCATTTATGCTAAATATTCTTACAATTGCTGTGGGTTTTTTGAACTCAACTTTACAAAATACTCTAAGAAAGAAACAGGTCTGTACGCTTTAAGAATCAGATGAGAAATGAATGAAGACCCGCTCCTAACTAAACTCCTGTAATTAATAAAGCGCATGTCTTATATTTCTAGGTAAATATTTTACGATTCGGCATACCCTCTCTTCAGAGTCATCGAAAGAGAAAGTAGGTATTTTATATTTCAGTTATATTTAAAAAATAGTTCTTCAAGGCAATATGTTCATTGCATTGTTTTGATATATTTTAACCTTCTTATAATTTGGATAAAATATAATTTTACTTATTCGAAATGCGATGCGAATATTGATATAAATGATATTTTAGATTTGTTCGTTTCAACACCACTCTAAGGTCATAACTCATAGACCTATGTGCAATATCTTCTAAATTAAGCAAATAGATTATTGGTCCAAATAGCTCTTTCTAAAATCTTGGCGGTCGAGGCGGTAAAAAGTCATCACCTTTGTTAACCGGAAACACCTGGTTGATGGTCATCGAGTTAGTGGTTCTTCTCCTTTGCTCATTTTTATTTCAGTGTCTTGTTTCTAACATGTGACACCTGCTTTGATATTGGAGCTTGAACAGGTGTCGTCGAAAGTGGTGTTAACATCTCGGGCACTGGAATCGGGATAAAAACTTCACGTACATAATCGAAAATTGGAAAAAGAGATGTGTTACTTGAATAGACTTTAACATCTCAGACATAGGCTCAAAGATGGACAATGATTAATATTTCGGGTATCGGCTAAAGTGTTGGTATTCCAAAAACGTGAGTCGACTTGTCCTTTGTTTATAGAATTCCGATGACCTTCTTCAATCTCTCCGTTCTAACTGAGACCACTCAGCTCTAACTGGGTTCATTGATCTGAGGGATGGCATTTTAGGAATCAGATGAGAAATAAATAGACGCGCTCCTAACTGAACTCCGCTTAGTAATTGGGTGCGCATGTCTTATAATTCTAGGTAAATCTTTTACGATTCGTCAACATTGCATTCTACTTTTTCACTTCCCTCCCTGAAAATCAAGTTTCGCGCCGCGCGCTCCAAGAAGTATTTGGACCGCGAAGTAAATTAATAGGGGTTTAATTTCCTGTTTCGGACCTTAGTTTACTTTGTGGATGTATCCGCGGAATAGCTAAAATATTGGCGGGTCGCTTCTCGACCAACCCGCAAGATTGGAGACGAGTCAGATCAATTGCTATTATCTATCTATGCTTAATTATCTATCAAACGGTATAATTTAAGTTTCACAAGTTATAACTAAAATAAAATGCAAAATACTTTCTACAATTTGTTTTATTATCCATATATTTAAAACACTAAGCCATATTTGTCAGCAAGTTCGTGAGAGAGTTATACTGCACCAATTTACTTGATTTATTTTTGAAATGATCGTATAATTACCGAGACCTTTTAACACAATTGTTGTAATATTTTACTGCGTATTTTTTCTGTAAAACCGTTGATTGAAGGAAAAAGGAAGATGCGCAATCTTATGGACGAATTCGTGGCAGTGCTGATTTCATTCCACTTACATTTCGGCTGCTGTACGGTGGAGCCGCTCTACGGCAAAAGCATAAAACACCCGTTCGCAGTCGTTCGGCTCTAGCTGTGATGACCGTCGGCTGCGGCGTTGATCGGAAAACGATGAGATTCGTGGAAGACGGTGCCGCGCAATATTATTATGTTTTATTGGTCACTCAACGTAATTATTTAATCTAAGAAAAAATCTATCGCTTTAGCCGTTAACAGGGCTATAGCAATTATAGGTCTTGACAATAGGAAAAAAACTTTGTGTAATTTTATGATTAAAAAATAAAGGAGATTATTTTTAATTTTAATTTACAAAGTATTGTTATTTACCTTTTTTTAAGACAAAATTTATTTCTTACATTATTCTGAACTAATAAAGGTACAGAGTCTCCCAAAATTGAGCGTTCTTCCAATGTTTCTGACAAATAAAACCCTTCATCAGAGCTTCTCATGATGAGGAACGAAACATCGGGTCAAAAATCTAATCACGTCATATTGTCGACGAAAAGAAATGGCAATAAGAATGAATTTTTAAATAACTTCCGGAGTAGAACAAAAAAGTGAAATATTTTTGAATTAGGTACTTCTTTTTTGATTCTAATAAAAGAGGTAAATATAAATAAATTTTACATTTCCATTATCACATTTTTGGTTTGAAGTTTTTTGTTTACAATGACTAGAGGATAGATAAGTAAAAGCAAAGTTGAAATATAATGACTTAATTTCAAAATTGTCATTCAAAACAAAAGGTAAATAAATATGCAATGTTTGCATTAAAAAGATAATGGAAATTTAGAAAAAATGTGAAAATAAACTTACATTTAACTACTAAATAGGTACTATCTATAAATATTGAATGCATACAATTTACACAACTGGTATTTTTTTACATACTACAACATGAAAGTTATATTTATATTTAGTTATTTAATTATAAATTTTAGCGCGCGCTATACCTGTAGATTTTTAAATATTAGCATAGTATATTTTTGTTAATGCCATTTTGCTGCTATTACTTAAATAATTATGCAAAATGTCCAAATTTCTGCTTGAGACATTTTTTCCTTAAATTATTTTCGTGAGTTAAACAAATGCTAGCGAGTACCCGCCATTTGGTTCGTGTATGACGCTAACGAAAGGGATATAAATTGGTATTTAGATCACCTTATTGTTTTATAAATTTTAGAAACCACGTTGTTGCTTTTTCGTTCAATTTTTGTCAACAGGGGCTTGAAAGATTTTTGTTTATAAATTATTTCCGATTTTTTGGAACACCCTATATACATTAAAAAAAATAAAATAACATATACCTGATCAAACGCTGTTTTGAAAAATTAACCGTTTTTTTAAATAAAAAATATTGTATTATTTAAGGGGCGGTTTCATCCCCTTTAAATTTGATTTTTGGAAAAAAACTCTTCTAATCGGACCTCCACACCCTACAATCAACCTGTATGCTAAAATTCAGCTTGTCACGTCAAGCGGTTTGATCAGAATCGTGATTAATCAGTGGCCCGATTTTTTGAAACACCCTGTATAAATTAAAAAAAACTTAATTTTTTTTTTTTTAAATTAGTTTTTATCCAACCTCTACTTTCTACTACCAACCTGTGTGCTAAAATGCATTTTTTTACGTCAAGCAGTTTGAGAAGGATCCTGATCAATCAGAAATGTATTATAAACTATTTGGCGGAATCCCCGTTATTTCTTTATACTATTGGTACTATACGGCCGTTACCTACAAACACAGTATATACATATATATATATATATATATATATATATATATATATATATATATATATATAATATATATATATATATATATATATATATATATATATATATATATATATATATAATTGTGTTTGTAGGTAACGGCCGTATAGTACCAATAGTATAAAGAAATAACGGGGATCCGCCAAATAGTTTATAATACATTTTGATTCTAATTTCGAAATAATTCATTTCTTCTTCGGGGCTCTATAAATAACATAATTTTCAGAAAAGTTTTATACAATTAAAAAGAACTTACACTAATTATAATGCAAAGACAATTTTGAGAGAATTTTCAGAAAATATAAAATATAAAATTGGATAGATTTTAACTACTAAAATTTTGACATCATTTGACAAGAAATAAACAATTTAAAACCAATTGTTTTTTTATCAAATAATAATGACAGAAATAAGTTAAATATGTCAAATGTATAATTTTATATTTTCTGAAAATTCCGTCAAAATTGTCTTTGCATTTTAATGAGTGTAAGTACTTTTTAAATGTAAAAAGTCCTAAATTTTCTGACAATGAATGCATAGTCACAAAAATAAAGATTTGGTAAATAAACCACATAGAAAAATAAGAATTTTGTCGAATGCATAATTTTTTTAGTTTTCTTTACTATTTCAATTCAGTGAAACAATTTATGTTTGGTTTGTTATTTAAAAAAACGTGTTAGTGCTTTTTAATATTTGTTGTAAAATCTATAAAACACTGAGCTAAAGTTCGTGAGAGAGTTGTACTGCACCGATTTATATGATTTTTTTTTAAATGATCGTCTGGTAACCGAGACCTTTCAACACTATTTTTTGTATTGTATACAGGGTGTTTCAAAAAATCGGGTCACTGATTGATCAGGATTCTTCTCAAACTGCTTGACGTAAAAAAATGCATTTTAGCACACAGGTTGGTAGTAGAAAGTAGAGGTTGGATAAAAACTAATTTAAAAAAAAAAAAATTTAGGTTTTTTTAAATTTATATAGGGTGTTTCAAAAATCGGGCCACTGATTAATCACGATTCTGATCAAACCGCTTGACGTGAAAAGCTGAATTTTAGCATACAGGTTGATTGTAGGGTGTGGAGGTCCGATAAGAAGAGTTTTTTCCAAAAATCAAATTTAAAGGGGATGAAACCGCCCCTTAAATAATACAATATTTTTTATTTAAAAAAACGGTTAATTTTTCAAAACAGCGTTTGATCAGGTATATGTTATTTTATTTTTTTTTAATGTATACAGGGTGTTCCAAAAAATCGGAAATAATTTATAAACAAAAATCTCTCAAGCCCCTGTTGACAAAAACACGAACCAAATGGCGGGTACTCGCTAGCATTTGTTTAACTCACGAAAATAATTTAAGGAAAAAATGTCTTAAGCAGAAATTTAGACATTTTGCATAATTATTTAAGTAATAGCAGCAAAATGGCATTAACAAAAATATACTATGCTAATATTTAAAAATCTACAGGTATAGCGCGCGCTAAAATTTATAATTAAATAACTAAATATAAATATAACTTTCATGTTGTAGTATGTAAAAAAATACCAGTTGTGTAAATTGTGTGCATTCAATATTTATAGATTAGTACCTATTTAGTAGTTAAATGTAAGTTTATTTTCACTTTTTTTCTAAATTTCCATTATCTTTTTAATGCAAACATTGCATATTTATTTACCTTTTGTTTTGAATGACAATTTTGAAATTAAGTCATTATATTTCAACTTTGCTTTTACTTATCTATCCTCTAGTCATTGTAAACAAAAAACTTCAAACCAAAAATGTGGTAATGGAAATGTAAAATTTATTTATATTGACCTCTTTTATTAGAATCAAAAAAGAAGTACCTAATTCAAAAATATTTCACTTTTTTGTTCTACTCCGGAAGTTATTTAAAAATTCATTCTTATTGCCATTTCTTTTCGTCGACAATATGACGTGATTAGATTTTTGACCCGATGTTTCGTTCCTCATCATGAGAAGCTCTGATGAAGGGTTTTATTTGTCAGAAACATTGGAAGAACGCTCAATTTTGGGAGACTCTTTATTAGTTCAGAATAATGTAAGAAATAAATTTTGTCTTAAAAAAAGGTAAATAACAATACTTTGTAAATTAAAATTTAAAATAATCTCCTTTATTTTTTAATCATAAAATTACACAAAGTTAATGTTAACGGCTAAAGCGATAGATTTTTTCTTAGATTAAATAATTACGTTGAGTGATCAATAAAACATAATAATATTGCGCGGCACCGTCTTCCACGAATCTCATCGTTTTCCGATCAACGTCGCAGCCGATATATATATATATATATATATATATATATATATATATATATATATATATATATATATATATATATATATATATATATATATATATATATATATATATATATATATATATATATATATATATATATATATATTTATCAGGCGCCATAAGGTCATGACCCATTTAATTTATTTTAAAAAGAATACTAATCAAGAGAAGAAAGTTCCAATACTCAGAGATTCTAAAAACATCAAATTCCTGCGATGTAACATTTGTAAAATTATTAGGACCCTACATAGTTTATTCTTTATTTGAATTTAATTTTAGCAAGGACATTCGAAAAATAAGAGACAAAATAAAAAACACTTACCTACCTGTCCAAAATATAGGAACGGTATTTTTCTTCAGTAATTGTCTTTTGCAACTTCAATACATATCGTGTTTAGAAAAATGATTTTCACATAAACGTTTATTTATCAAAGAATTTTCGTCCATTAAAAATATTTCAACATTGCCACAGTTTTGTATCCATTGACAAAGAATGTCGGGCCTCGTCACGGGGAATTTAAAAAAGCTCACCAAATTATTTTTCTTTTATTGTTGCATCCAACATACGCACATTATATTTTTCTTGCAGACATAATTGCTTTAATTAACAGTTTCACAAGAATGAGACGTACTCCAGTTTCTAAGAGTTAAAAATTCACGAGTTTGACTCGAAAACAAGCAAAAAACAATAACCACTATGATGTAAACAATACAGGAAAACGATTCGTACATCTCCGCCGACTATCCGATCTATCCGCTGTTTCGCTGTAAACGACTGGTAACGTGCGGCGCCAAGGAAATCTCGGACACCTTTCCTGGCGGCGACGATGTCGCCAGCTACATCTCGGACACCTTTTGTGCCACGAATTCGCCCATAAGGTTGCGCATCTTCCTTTTTCCTTCAATCAACGGTAAAACCAATATTTTTTCTTCAATAATATTTCTGGACGATATGGTGAATGTGCCCTATATTCTTATAATTCCACTGTAAATTCATGGCGCCATCTAACAAAAAAGGCAGAACAAGGACTGCCGGGCCAGCTAGTTTAATTTATTTTAGAAACATACGAAATTAGACTCTCTCTTATGCTTACTTTAACTTATATATATATATATATATATATATATATATATATATATATAAAACGCTAAAACTCAATAAAACCTATAACACCTTAGGTATTAAGATTTACCTTACATTTGTGATTATATCTGCTAAATACAATGTTTAATTAGAAATAACTTTAAACTCGTAAAAAAGCTTGTTTGAACATTTAACATATTACAATTGATAAAAGAATTATGTATTGTGAATAAGAAAATTTTAGTCTTTTTAGGAAACCGATTGTTTCGTGTTTCAAACTCAATTTTCACGTCTACGTTGGAATATTTTACAGCTTCCGCCTGATGTGAATAGTCAATAACAAAAAAATGATTTTTTAAGTAAGTATTCACCTAAATCCATCATATAGTCGTGAGATCAGCTTATTTAAATCGTTGTAGAGCGGACAGGAATGTCGCTCGGTCCAAATAAACATTAATAGCTAATAAAAAAACGCCAATTCCCAATAAAACCAAATAATATCTCTAAAAACAATAGCAATCACATTTTTCCTTTGCCCTATGTTAAAACACGTCTAAGAAAATACATCAGCCTATACAAAGATCCGCCCATAAAAATAACATATCCAAAGAGAAAAAGAAACCATGTTTTATATGCTTTTACATGCAAAAGCTAGAATCAGCTTACGGCGTGACCTTGATGTTGTTTCCATATTTGCTAAACAGGAGCAACGCAGATCCTTCTACGTTTTAGTAGGCAAAAATCAAGACCAGTGTTATAAATAAACTAATACTAAATTCTATATTATACCACATTTGTAATAGAGAAATTATTTAAACCATTTCATAATCCATTCTGACAAACTTTACAGTATAGGCATATTATCATTATCTTAAAACACTAGAACGGGTTGTTAATTAAAGTTTGAGACAGGCGACATCCTAGATGTGTTAATTATCTGTATATAATATATATATATATATATATATATATATATATATATATATATATATATATATATATATATATATATATATATATATATATATATGTATGTATAAAATTAAGTCATCTAACTAAGCCTATACAGGGTGCAACAAAAGCTTCAAAACAGAGGTATCTCAAAAGTGAAAATTTGTATCTTTTAAGATATTTTCAAAATTCTTTTAAAATATGTTAGAACAAACTAAAACACTCCGTTTTTGAGAGCTGAATGAAATACGCTCAAATTTTTTATAGCCCCTAAGAGGGTTCATTTTGACCTCACCTTAACCTACTTTTCGTTATAACTGGAAAACTAAGGTCGATAATCGATCACACTATTAACAGAAAGGTATAATTCCAGCTAACTTTTATTTTAAACCCAAGCACGCCAACTTTTAATTTTAATTTAATAAAAATTAACAGTATAATTTCATCGATAGTATCCAAACCAACATAGATAAAAATAAAATTTACTAAGAAAAATTGCATATTTTAGCATTCCTTTTCAATCTATTCCGATTTTACCTAATCCACTAATCAGCCGTCGTCGCTGATTAGTGGATATACTAATTCTATACAAACCTGCGCCTCAAGATTCGATATTTCGATTGGAACAACCCACAGTCATCAGGTGCAGGTAAATCAACCTGCCTATATAAACGAAAATGATTCTAATTTTGTACGTAGTCATAACAATCATACTAACATATATCTATTTGAATTTATAGATAATCCAATCATTTCTACGAGCAATTTCCACCAAGCAAGACATAAGAGACAGCAGAATCATGTCCCAATGGCGTCGTTAAATTCTCGTCCGTAGTACCTGCTTTGAAAATTTCCATAATTTATAATAGCATGCAGAGTAGAGTTTCTTTGAAAATTCCAAATTTCATCTTTCATATGGGAATACTGTTGAATTAAGATAAGCTCTAATGTCACTTACATTTGAAGTTGTATATTTAGTTGCACCTTCTTTAAAGTTTTCGGCATTTCCACGACTCTGGAATGCGATTATCAAATAACGAGATTTTTTCAGATTTGTGCTAGTTCTTATGTCAAAAACATCGAATGAAGTTTGACGGAGAGCGGCAAGCTCATAAAGATCCCACATGCGATAAGCCTTTTGGATATTTGCTTTACTATCCGTCCTTAGGAATAATGCAGCGAATTTTTCACTTCAGTTTGTCAATTTTAATATCGGCTTCAACTTCTCCAATATAACAGTTATTGAAACTACAGGCAATTATTATAATCAATTCCTATTTAATATTAAGAATTCCCTAGTTGTCATCATTTTCGCTGGCTTTGTACTTTCAAACCAATGGACTGAAGAAACTTACGCTCTTTTGCAAAGAGACGGTGATATCCTCCTGATATACCGTCAGTATCGTGAATGAACACAGATTTAACAATATATTTTTTTAAATTAAGCTTTGTCGTTATTTGACATATTGAAGAAAACATGTACCGGTGACTATTGTAATGGAAACCCATTAATATATTAGTCTCTTTAGTTCCAGTTTAACAATAACCTTCTCTCGGTAAAAATCGATCAGATCGCCGTTATCGTCCAATATGCATAGAGTGATGTTGTCTAGAAACTGAGGTCCTTCAGGCTTTAACGACAAATAAATAGAATTTCCAGGTTGTTTTCTAATCCAGTTCAACAGTAATATAGAATACGAATAAAATATGGCATTCTTATGAGTTGAGGTATGCTTTAGATATAATATTACAATCAACACATATTATGCGTACTTTCATAATGTCTACTTAAAAGGTTGATTCGTGTTTGTAAAATTTATAAAATTTTTTTTTATTTATTTATAACATAAATATTTTGTTTTTATTTCACATTTCAATATAATGTTGTTGAGTGTTAATGAAGATATTTTATCATTATCTTTTGTGGATATTGTCTAAATTAATAATAGCAGATTCACAACGTATGAAACCGTGTCGAAGAATTGAATCTCTCATATATACACTTTTAAAATATAGCACTTACATCAGTAATGCATAACTTTCCAGATCAAGTAGCTCTCGGGGAAGATATCTTATTAAATTTTTGAATGGTTTATAAAAAATCCTAATTCTGTTCTATATGGTTTTAAATACATCTCGATCCTTTCAAATGTATCCTTAATTCACCACCAATTTTGGGATGTTGCATTTTCGCTGTTTTTACTGCATGCACTACTCCAACCGGATTAAAGGTAATTTAATCACGGACCTTTAGGAATTTCCGTACCGCAGCCACAACTATAAATGCATTAAATATTTTTTTTCAGTAAATTTCTTATCACCAGTCTTAGGTAATTCAGCTCGAATAGGTCGTCGCAATGCTCATCTAAAAGCAAACTTCGATATTCTTTTATATTTACATATACTTTTCCCTTTCACCACGTCGTCGCTTTCTTTTGAAGCACTTTATTATAGCTAAAACCGTCGAAACACCCATGCCATAACGTTGCTTCGCCTTCATAATATTCGTAAGTAATCAGGGAGATGTTTTTTCACTTGGACTAGCGTTCTTTGATTTTAGTTTCTCTTGCTCAAAATCGTTATCGGCTTGAACACGTGAACATAAATTATTTTAATTTTTTGAATAAGCTATATGGACTATTTCCTAAATCACCTAATTGAAAATTTAGTATCACCTCCACAAGAGTGAGAAGAAGAAGAAAAAATAATGAATTAATTAATTTACTATGCCACGTTTACTTATAACCACATTTTAATGAATATTAAAGCCGAGTATTCAATATAATGTGTAATTTTTACAAAACTGCGTCTTGTAAAGCTGAATGAGAAACTAGAAATCGGTAATCTTGATGAAAAGGTTGAATCCGGCCATATAGGTAAGAATGTGATGCGTCGGCACGGTTCATTGTTTTTGGCAATTATCAATCCTAGGTTGCTTATAGAACCATCTAATTGTGAGAAAACGAATGTTATGATTGCTTGCTTTGCTCTTTAGAATTGCTCTTTAAAAATGTTTACGTATAATCAAAGTTGGTGCAAATACTAATATCTCAGAAAAATTTTCAAACCAATCAAAAGTTGTTTCAGTTTCAGCGACACGACCATATTGTGGAACCGTCCGATGCTAAGCCAAACTCCATTTTTATATTTGATGATGTTATGGATGAAAAACAGGATGTTATGCAATCATATTTCAGTATGTGACAACATAAAAATGTGAATAATTTTTATTTTGGGCAAACCTACTTCCAAATTCTTCAGCAATTAGTACGTAATAATGCCATGCCAACTTAATCAAAATGTTTAAACAAGATAAAATTAATTTACGCCATATTTTTTTGATTGTGTCTCACCAGATGTAGCTTTCATATAATTTCAAGCGATGTTGGAATGACAAGTATGGATTTCTAGTTTTCGATAAAGATAACGATTTAAATTCGGGAAGATATCGCAAGGGTTTCGATAACTAGGTATATATGCACAGTGTAAGATCAATGAATGCCCATTTCACAGTTGCGTAATACTCTGGTGATACACAATGAATGATCATACTGATCTGAAATGTCAATTGATCGGGATTACTGATGTCGTTCGAGAGAAGTTTAAACAAATTAGAAGTGCTCATGTACGAGAGAAATTTGAATTGGAGAAATATTATGATCCTTTGACTTCTATATCCAATGTAGTAACAGAAAAGTCTCATAAGCAAATACAAACAGATTTCAGAAAAATTGCCATTAGAAACATAACATTAACACCAACCCCAAAACGATGCAAGTATATTGCTGAAACATCATTGGATAGCCAAAAAACGATACAATGGATGGAATCTATGCAACACCTTCCTCCCACAAATCTACTATATTAACACCATAGGAGATCGATCATCTCCAGATACTAGTTCATTCATATTTAAACGACTTAAAGACAAAATCATCCCGATTTGATACGGTTTATAGGGTACGTTATAATACAAGGCTAGACTAAGAATATTGCGACATTTGAAGGGCTTGCGGAACTGTGCGATTTGCGTGTTATATCTAAAAGTCTTGTCTGTCTATTGGAATAATACGAAAGAGCTGGTGGAACGGTTACGATTGCTGTGGAGTTTAAAAATGACAGGTCATACCGGAAACGATAATGAAATAATGTCAATTATCCGAGAATTTCATGAGGAAGTCGTGAATTGGAACAATGAATCCTAGAACTGAAAAAATAAAAATTGTCAATGAACAACAAGACACATTATCATTAAGAGGTACCAGGACTTGTAACAAATAGGCTTGGCCGAAATGCAGCAATATGCAAACAAAAACGAATACTATCGTTATATCGTAATGTAAATAAATTGCTACTCAAAATTTGTCTATACTAAGGATATTAAAAACTCTACTCTAAATTAACGAAAGGCATTATTAAAAAAGCCGGATATACGCTAGTAAATATGCAAAGAATTGTTTAATAATATTTTGACAAAATCTTGTCAAATAATATAACATTAATGATCATTAGACATACAGCACCAAAAAAGCAGCGATAGATAAACGAGTCACCGCACGCTCAAAAATTATCTGTAGTTGTTTTCAGCTAGAGGTTCCTACAAATGGATACAACTTTTGCCATCGATAATGAAAACCTATAACAATACGACGATTCATACTACTGGTATGAAATCAATAAACGTTAAATCCTCGTCCAACGTTGAATGATCCAAATAGCTGATATATTCTTCTGGGTCATCGACTACAAACTTTAATATGGATTTTGAAAGTCAAAAAACGAATATAGCATACCTTAAAGCACATTCAGAATATACAACGAAATATTTGTATTTATGACATTAACTCTATAACAAGACAAACGCTAGTTCAACAGTCATAGAGTTTGTTTAATTTTCCCTTTGGAAAACCGCGTCTCTTTGGACATAAATTTAATTTCTTTAAGTCAAACCCAGTAAGTGTTAACTTTTCTAAAACCCTCAGGAGCCTCTCCTGCATCAGGCAATGGTACCTTAAGGAAAGTCGTTCGCTAACTGGAGTTTCCAGCTTAAGGTAAATCAGTTTAGTGGACGGTCCATTAATTTTTTTTTGTCTAAAGTGTTATTTTAAATAAAATTTGTTGCTGTTCACAAGCAAAACCATTAAGAAAATTAATTAATTTATTATGTAATACACTACAAACTATGTCCATATTTTTGTTAAGCACTCGAACGCTAAGATATCACTCATTCTCATAACAACTTGGGGTCATTTAAAAGGCAAAGATCAGTGACATCTCAAGGTCAAACAGCCTGTCCTTTAAAACATCAATGTCACTTCAATGTCAATGTCAAGTAGGTGGGGGCCCATTTCAACGTCAAGTGATGTCAAAAGGGAGGGACGTAAGAGGTGGGCGAGCCAGAGGATCTACTTACGTTGCTGATGTTATTTATCAAAATGTCCGTTCATGTATAATTAATTTGAAAATCCTAATGCATGTGATATTTTACTAAATTATTTCTAAACGGTGCAAGATTTCGAAAAAACTTAAAAGGCCAAAAGTTACAGAATACGTGATTTACGCTCTATTCGCTGTTAGCTTTTTTATGTAAATTGTATAAACCACATGACTTAATGTATGAAAATAATATGTTTTATAGCAGTAATAGCTGCTGGTCATTTATTCCGCTCTCGCCTTCTAGTTGACCTATTTTTAATGCCAAGCCATCACGGGGTACACTGGTAGTTATCGTACAATCAAGCGGATAATTCTTGTAAACCAAATATTCATAGGCGTCATTATTCAGAACTAAATAAACCGCAGAGTAAACTGCTGTGTGCGATTACAAATATCAAAATAATTTCAAATTATCTCGATTGAGTTTAATTTAGTTTCGCTGCTTTCTCTGTTTATCAAAGAGCAGCAATTGTACGCTTAATATATTTGCATCTCATTCTATGAATAGAATTTAACCACTAGAAAACATTAAATATTTTATAATGATAATAGATACAGAATTGAATGCTTTAGTTTCAAATTAAAGTGACCCAGTAAAACAAGTAATTTATTTGACAACAAGTTGTCAAATATAAATATTGAAACTATTTTTTTACACAATACTACTAACACACAAAACTATCTGAATAATTACCATATACTCGAAACAAATACAAATCGATACAGTACACTTTTTTAGCCATATTGGATTTTTACGAAAATATTACCAGGTCATCCCCATATGAACCTTAATTTTTTACCAAAATTTGAAGTCAATCGAGTAAGTAGTTTTTTAGTTACGCCGCGAAGACAGACAAACAGACCGATGAAATTGAAAAAATACATTTAAGTCAAAGTAACACTAATCATCTCTCATTAAATAATATGAATGACATGCCAAACCAACAAAAATACTTAAGAAAAATTCTCAGAGACGACAATTTTACCTAAACATTACGCAGTTAGAACTAGAGGAACGTATAGGTTAATAGATTCATTTATGTGTAAAGTAAGATAATATAAATATGCAGAGACGAATTCAGCGGAGAGACTGTTAAATAAATTAAAAAGAGTACATTTTGCGCTGTCCAAAGGTATGCAAATATTCGTCAAAATTGTCAAGAAGTTTTCATTTTTCTATTTAATAGCAAAGAAAACTCAACAAAAATAGCCAACTTTAAATTTATTTAAGACAATTAAGTATCTTAATATGTGAACTAATCTGCCCACTATAGCTTTCTATACATAATATAAAAAAAATATTTTAAGCCAATATTTTTTATGATGCAAAATTATCGTGAACAGATTAATTCAACGCTGAAAAACGTATTTTTCTTAAAAATTGGTTTCAGTCAATTTAAAGCATGACGAATCACTCCGGTTACTGATGCGTAGAGACTGCAAGGACTCTAAGTATTTTTACTTTTCTAAATTCTACAAAGAATTCTAAATCAAAATCGTTTGTTTCGTGATATTGAAATTTGACATTTTCAGCATTTTAACATTCTTAAATTAAATTTAAATAAACACACATTGACTTCCGGTTAAACCAGAAGTTCAAAAATTTAAAGTTGATGTTTACAGATATTTGGAAACTAAGATAGGAAAGTGCAAACCGTTTTGTGATAAATCAAGCTATTTAGGTTTTACAGCTGGTTAAAATGGTCGAAATGTTAAATTTCAAATGTCACGAAAACAAATGAATATGTTACATGAAATATAATTAGAAATTATAGTAGAATTTAAAAATGTAAAGATATATAGGGTATCCCTTTTAAAATAACAAATTTGATAGTCGCTCAGGGAAAACCACTCATCCTCTATATACAGAAGAATTATAGAATAAAAGTTCGTTTTGCAACAAAAAATTTTTATATTCAACTTTTTTCGAGCTCTTATAGTTTTCCAGGTAAGGTACTGAGTTATATTACGTCTGCTACCCTCTGCACTAAATTTGGAAAATGGGGACTTTTTTCCATAGTTCAAACAAATCCTATAAGTAAAGCTACAAAAAATCAATGTTTGAAATTTAATGTATAGGGTGTTCAAAACAATTCAGAAAATTTCAAAAAAAAAGTAAAGGGTTAAAATCCTTTTTTAAAAGATACACAAAATAGTAATTAAGAAGAGCTTTTATAATTAAATTTTATACTTAAATATCGAATTTGTTTCCAAAACTTTTGGATTTTAACTAGCAGTAGTGTTGTTACACCTCTACCAGTCCGGGGGGCCCGGCGATAACGAGGTAGTAGGCCAAGGAAAAGTATGGATGACCTTTTTTTAGTCAACACTTACTTCCCCGCCCTGTTGAATTTGGGATTATGCTAAACTAAATGATTAATTTTTTTTTAGTCATTAGTTATATTCCGTGGGAGTGCATATAGGCGAACCTTTGTGCAGAACTGCAACTCAAGGAATAAATGAATATCTGAAACTTTTTTTTTAATTCTCGCGTATAGGTTGTTCATAAAACCAAAAAAAATGTTTTTGTAATAATCAAATTTTGAATAGTGTGCTACGATTTTATTTTAGATATAAAGTAAATCCTAAACAACTTTTATTAATTATTTTTCTGCTTATCTTAAAAAATAAAGTTACATTTTAAACTTTTATTATTTGGAACGCCCTGTACATAAAATTAAAAAATAAAGTTATTTTTGAGAGTTTCAACAAAAGCAAAAATGATTTATAAAGAGTGAGTTTTTTCGAAAACCCAAAAAAAAATCTACCGTCATATTTTATTTTGTACGCTAGCAAATTGTTATAACCCTACATATACACAGATACACAGATAATATAATGTATATATTTAAAACACAGCCAGATTATTCGGCTGTGTTTTAAATATATCGTTCGTGAGAGAGTTGTACTGCACCAATTTAAATGATTTTTTTTTAAATGTCCGTCTGGTTACCGAGATCTTTCAACACTATTTTCTATATAGTTTTATTGCGTATTTTTTCTATATGTTTTTCGTCAATAACATGTCTGGACGATGTGGTGAATGCACGCCATAAAGTAGTAGCACAAATAAAGTTTTTTTTAGTGAATATTTGTTTTCCAGATATATGGCTATTATGACACCACTGAAGCCTCGTATGGGAAGAACAGTTACTCTAGTACTAGCACTCTTCACATGGATACTTGGAATCCTTATGGGCATGCCTTCCCTCCTTTTCTATAAGACTTATAGAGACACGTACTCAAACGGTGAGGAGAGAGTCATATGCTACCCAGAGTGGCCAGATGGCATCAGCAATGAGAGTCTTTACGAATATTAGTAAGTAAAATCCTATAGAAATCTAGTATAGTAACTTACATTGGTTGCATATATTTAACATTGAGATTTCTTAAGATTTCCAGAATTATTCAAATTAATAAAATTAATATTTACTATAATTATTTTGGATGTATTTTGACGTACCAGATTTATAAATCTAAGTAAACGCGCCTTTAATATTGATATAAAAATGCCTTAAACGCCTATTTTTGTCGCATCCTTTTATTATAATCCATAATATTTTTATTCTTTATAGTTCTAGACTGCTCTGTTATTTTTATTTTAATTTTTTACTATTAAACTAATTTTTCTGTTTTGTTAAGAAATTGTGTGCTTTTGTGTTACCCCACAAAAATGTTTACCGACAAAAAACACTGATAAAAATGTGTGCAAACTTATTTTTTTACATAGGCTATTTCATGTTGAACTTCAACTCTATACACGAAATATCTTTGCCTCTGTAAAGATATAAAACAACTTTTAAGACAAAAGTTCTGTATACTTCTTAGTAACAAATTTTCTAATTCCTTTATATTATGATTTTATAAAATGAGTCTCTTTTTGCTGCTAATAAATATACTAAGTTTGGTACCTTCACTTTTAATAAACAACCGATATAGCTGACAAAAACTCTGCCAAAAGAGGCAGTGTTTTAAAAAGATAAAAAGCATTATACCTAAATGTGGAGTCAATAGAAATACACTACTTCTTAGGGCAGAGTTTTTGTATGAAACATAGTAAAGTAATAATCTAATTATCAGCAAGAAGAAATGCGCTTAATGAAACAATATTATATAGTATTCACGTCATAATCAAAAACAAAGTTGGTATTAAAAACCTTACAAAACACAGAAAGATACTGTTACTAAAAGTATGTCTTAAAATGTTTTTAAATATTTTACAAAGTTATGCATTTGGCTATCTGTTTATCCCGGAAGGCATTGTTAAAACAATAATTCTATTACCAACGAGCGACTAGAGAGATCTCTACAATAGATCTTTTTGTTTGTGATGTCTGACACTTCATACACAGTTATTTTCATCCTGAAAATTTGCAAAATATATCATCAAAAATAGCGTCAAAAAATATATTAATTTGTTTATAAATTCAACGGCCAATAAAAAAATTCAGAAGTATCTAGTTTCAATTTAGTTACTTACATTAAATTAAAAATATCAAAACGTTATACATATTTATATTTCGAAGTTATTAAACGTTAAATTTAGAAACAAATTATTATATTTTTGATGTCATTTTTAACGTTTTATTTTTCAAATTTCCAGATTAAAAATAATTGTATATTCTAGTGGCAATCGAATGAACAAAATGATTTTTTTTTTCGTAGAGGTCTCTACCTGCAGCGGAATAATTATTTAAACAATGCTTTTCGGGATAAACAAATCATAAGTCGGTGAAGTCACCTGGTCGATATTTTGCATATATATTTAGCATCATGCAAGCCTATTGGCATAAAGTTTCAAATCTGTATATTGCAAACTGCATAATTTATCGCCTTTTGCAAAAAAAAACTCATTTTTAAGGGTTCTTTTGCGATATTGTCAGAAACTAATCATCCCTTCTCCTCCGGGCAGAATTTCGAGTTTTTAAATATCAACAATTTTGTAAAAAAAACATTTATTTATAGAATTTACACATTTTTGTCTAGGCTATTGTTTATAGTTTTCCCCAATTATTTTTGAATCGATTTTTATAAAATAACATTATTTAGATGTGCCACTAGCACATCAATTGTCCTTATAGTAAGTCATGATGATTTTCCGAATATTTTCCTAGGCTATATCTAATTACTTTGAACCGCGTATACACCTCCTACATTTTACGTTAAAAACTCGGGTGCCTGTGTTTAGGTTAATATTGAAAATAATAAAAAAATTATATATTTACCTTTATTCATAAAGTTCAGGCTAACAATTTAAAAGTATTCTAGTTCAAAATAGATTACTGAATTTAAAATATAATTTTGTAAAAATAGCTTATTTTCTAATGAATTTGTCTAAACTCAAATACTAATTTGAATTTTAGAAATATTTGCGAATGCAATATTTTCCATGCAATGTATTAATAGAAAATGAACACAGCAAATAGTGCTGTTATATAGAGAAATAAAAATGGTTAAAACTATTAATATTCTACAAAAGTAAAAAAATAACTCCCATTCGTCATGCATTGCAGAGACTCTTTTTCTTTGACTCCACCAACATGCTTACACAAAAAAGCTCGAGGGGAGAGCTACTCTTTCTTCACAAAAATTACCTAAAGCTGGTAAGAATAGCTCACCAGAATGCCACAGGGATTATAAATATTGAAAGATATTACTGTTCCATGAGCTCATTAAACAGGTCCCTAAGACACTTCTTATGAAATAGTATCTCATGAAACTTGCTAGTAACATGTAATATTGTTTACCTTATATGGCAAGAGCCTGGAAACTATATATGCTTCTAGTGATAGTTAAGCCACATATTATCACTACAGTTATTCCAGCCAGACAGAGAAATGAAAATTAAAGGTGAGATACATAGCCCATTCCGTTTAAAATTCCTGAGCGCTCACGCGCATGCTGCTCGTGCTCTGTACCACGTGTTTCTCGAATGACATACCAGCGTCAATTTAGTACTTTTGTAACCTAGGAATTCGACCTCGTTCTGCAGCACAGTCGTTTGAAATGTTATTGTATTAGTACAAAAAAAGCCAAACCAGTAAAAAATGTTAAACGGCCCTTTATTTTTATATAATTATATCAAACTAATTAATATATTTACTGTTTCGGATGCTAAGTATTCGGAAATTTTGATATATTGGGTAGATAGCTATTAAAATTCACAAACATTTGAATACAAATATATTATAAAATGATTGTTTAGTTAATTGATACATACTTCAAGATATTTTGAGGTATTTATTTTTAATGTTACGTTTTGAAAATTGAGAATATTTTGCAAAAAAAAACACTGATTAAAATGAAAGCAAAGTATATCATGTTTTAAATTTACAGATATAAAATATTTGTAAAATACGTACATACACTGTGCGTTATAAACAAAATTATGTTAATTTAAAAATATATTCCTTTTTAAGGGTAGTTAACATAGTTTTGGTCAGAATGCTTCTTCGCGTATAGGAAAAAGGTTTGGTTGTCAATTTCTCGAATTGAATTTTTGTAGCTGCTTTGGCTTTAATAATATTATGAATACCCGCCTAAAAATAGAAATTTTTAAATATCTTCGATTGTTACTTATCGAAAGATTGTCACTAATATCAAATTATATAAAACAAATCTAGAATAAAATCAGCATACACTTGCATTCATGCACTTAACTGTTTGATGACGTGGATGCTATCAAATTGTTACAGGTATTTTAGAGCAATAATACGATTTGAACTAAATAGTAAACAATACTGTGTCGTGTACTTATATAAGGTCCATAATATTTTTTTAGGAAATTAAAAACTTTGAAAACAGACCGCAGTTACTTGTGTTGAAGTAGTTGTGTTCGTGTGAACGTTAAGTGTAACTTTTCGAGTGCTTTGATTTTATATAACTCTTTCTTCCTGCAGTGTACTTATAATTATGAAAAATAAACAAACTGGTACACCTAAAATTTTTGGTGAAATTCGCTGCATTTACAAGAACTATAAAAATCTACTTCAACTTAAACTCTTTATTTAAGAAAATCACAGCAGCCAATCCAGAGTGCACGTTTTTGGTATTATAACACTATGCGACTGGATATTTGGTTGCTAAGATCAAATTATTGTGACATATATATAGTGTTTATTATTGTAAACTGTGTTTCTTTATTTCTTGATGCAATATTTATGTGTTTTGGTGCGAGTCATGTTCTTTAATGTAGTAGAAATAACAAAGCTGTGTGTTGAAACCTGTTATAAATTTGCATCGTAAGTATGTGTATTGCTAATTAGTTTTTAATGTAGATAGTTTTTCGATCGTTTTTCGTTAATTTTACCAGTAAAGTTCCATACATGAGGAGTAATGCCATAGTTTCTACTGAAACGGGGTAACAACCGGCAATAGTGCAAATTCCAGGTAAAAGTTCAAGGTCAACGAAAGCCAAAGTATAAATCGTTTGTTTTGCCGGGTATCACCTCTATAATCCTTACTCTTTGATTAAGCTTTTGTTAGGCCCTGGTGATCGATAACATCAAACGCATCGGGTAAACTTAACAGTGATGTAAGTAGTCAAATTCGAATTAAAAATCTCATCAGAATGTCAATGGGATTAACGATTTGCAACTGATTAAAAAATATATTACCACCCGAACACCACCACAGATACATTAAATAATCGTGAAAAGTATCAATAAACTTAGTGTTAATAAACCAGTTTCAGTCGTAAAAAAAGTAAATTTATAGAATGTCTTTTTGATAACAAAGGACGTCGCCAAAATGTTTCATAACTCTATAGATAATGCGGTCACAAAAACGATATAGGGCAATTTTACCATCAATTTTATACTGTCTTACGACAAGTAGTCTAGCTCTTAAAAATTTAAAAGCTTTTTTCTTTGGCTCTTAAAATTGGCAACCTTCCTTAATTTATTTAACATTTGTGCATATTATACTGTATATTAAAAGTAATATAAATCTGAAAATGTTCAGATGTACGTACTTTTTATATCGAGTTTTAAAGTTGTAATTTTGATATAAAATAAATCTAATTTTTTAAAACGGTTTCTTTATTACCAACGACATACATTCTGTTTTATTATTATCAATTTATAATTGTTAAATTTTTGAATTAATTTGTAAAGTGAATTTTAAGAATTAAGTAAAATATTGACGCACTTGAACTTCTTTCCTGTGTTAAATACAATTTAAAATATTTGGTATATTACTAATTTTTTTAAAGAAATACTCTGCAGTTCCTGTTAAACGGGGAATGTCGAAAATCTGGTTGTAGTCTCTATAATTGAGGTACACTTAGTACTACAGTTTTGACTTGTGTAAATTTTTACTCCACATTTCAACTAACTTCAGTTTTTTTACAGGATCTCTCGTTATATTTTAACCATGGTCTACAAATTTAACATTCAGAGATATTAAAAATATTGCGGAGAGGAGTCTGGAGTATAGTTTTCTCTAAACCGCCAGTACTGAAAAAAATAAACACATGATAACTCCACACTAAAAACAAGAATCGGCTATAAAGCTTTTGTATATAATATTTTTTGATACCCCGTTTTAAATATAACCAGACAGGGTTATCCAGCATCAAATGAACAATCCCAATAATTCAAAATAGTTTTTTAAAATGCTTTTAAAAACTTAATTTGACCTTTAGTAAGAGCGGTGAGCCAGAAAAAGTAATTTTTTTAAACAGAATGACATATCTGTAAATACATTTTAAAAATGCTCTTATTTTTTAATTATAATAACATAATTTCGATGTTAATTTAGTTAAGGGAGAACTGCACGCAAAAATGAAAAACCAGCGATAACGTCTAGTCAAGTTCAAAGTAAGATGAAAAGGTACCTATGTATTAGAGAAAACCTCCTGCACGTCCGACCTCAAAAAACGCAATTTAAATTACATTTCGTTTAAAAATGGGTTCAAAAGGGTTCACGCGCTGCAGAAATACAAAGACATGAGTACGATTTACCATTTCAAATTTTGCAGTTACGTAGACAAAGGATCAATGCAAGGCGGTAAAGAGCCATTTTGTGGAAAAAAAATTATATGCGACGGCATTTGCGTCAAAAAGTGGTCAAAAAATGGTCGAAAATGGACAAATCTACTTCTATTTTATAATTCTAGATTTGATTTTTTCATAAAAATTCGCCTTTAGCGCCCAACTATATATATTTCCCTATTAAAATCACATTGAAGCTAATACATATCTCTTATAGTTTTAACGTAATATTGCAGCGGCGGAAGGCTTGCAAATGATCCATAATACTGCGTGCAGTTTCCCCTTAAGGGAAATAATTGCAAATTAATTTGATAACAGGTGGCCATGGAATGTTTTCTATACTTAATAATAAAAATCAAATTGATTTATAAATGTATCATTGATTTACTTTACAATCCTTAAAAACCAATATTTATTAATTTGTTGAAAACGTATTCAGAATGCTCGATTAGCTGCAGGGTTTATTGAGGATGGTTTCCAGTCCGACTCAGTCCAAATGATAATACATTTTAAAAGTGTTTTTATTAAACCAAAGAGAGAAATAGAACCAAACTCCTTAAAAGTCAAGTCAATAGTAAAATCCTCACGATCAGTGTTCACTTTGACTGAACTGGCAGACAATAGATATAGACAGATAGTCTACCACCAAAAATATCTGCCTAGATGTTGATTTTAAACTTACTTATACGTTTCTTTGTTGGATTTAGAAAGATTTCAGGTATCCCCAAACTGCATATTATGTCTCTCCAAATAATAATATAAAAAAATGCTCTTAATTCTTTAGGAATATTAATTTGCACAAATAATGCGCAGCCGCAGTATTCGTATGAAATTGTTCGTAAAACTTAAATCTAGAATTTATCTAAAAATAACCACTAATTTGTGTTTTACTTTTATTATTCGGTTGTTGTCCTTATTGACAGTGCAAAGCAAATTGCAAGCATTTTCGTTAACTCTTTTATAGCATTTTTCGTATTTCCTCGGTTTCTTTCTAACTCTAATTTCCTTTCTCTTTAGTTTAATAAATAAACCAAATTCCATTAAATTGCACCCCCTTTAAATGTTTTAAAGGGCGAACCCAATTGAACAATGTTGCACGTCACCCTGGAAATCAATCAGGAACTATAAGCCAATCGAGTGCTCCGGTAATATTTTCATTAAATCAATAAATATTTGTTTTTTTTTTTCTGTTTTCATAGTGAATCATTTTTAGGTAAAAAAAAACTAACTTTGTTTTAACACATATACGTAAAGAAAAACGTTCATGGCCAACTACAATTATCTCTCAGTTAATTTAATTATTTTTGAAATTTTAAATTAACACAAAATATTTATAGAATAGTTTTAAACTATAATACTAAGTAAAATTATGTTCAGAATAATTAACTAACACGGATAGTTTATGTGAAAACAGATTTATTAATTTTTTTTCGGACGAAAAAAGGAAGCTTCTTTCATATGAATTTGTGATATATTGCTAATCAAATATTTGCTATAACTTTAGGTCACAAAATTATCACGGCCAATGTATCATAATAATATCTATAATAATTGGATGTCACAATTATACAGCTTATAACAAAAGTGAGGAAAAGGCGAAATATCTCAGGCACCGCTTACCTGAATTTAATGAAAACATGAACACTTAGGTATGAAGTTATGTCGGATCCAATAGCGAGTCTATGGATAGTCATGGCTGTCAAATTTGCCGTTTGTTATAAAAAGAAAAATTCCTTTTTTAATGGGAAACCCTATATTATATTACTTTTTTAAAATCTGCCTAAAATTCTCAATATTTTTTATTAGGAGCACTTTTTATAAAAGTCAACAGTTTTTGCGAAAATAAGGCTCTAATATCCATAATTTAATGTATTACCTTTTATTAAAATACATACTCACAAAAGGTTACCTGATATGTTTGACAATGTCATTGTTAGTGTAGAATATGAGTATGCAAGATATTTGTCACATTTTCAATGAGAACTATCCTAACAGAAATCCAATAACTAAATCTACCATAAGGAAACTTAACAAAAAAATTCGTGAAACTGGAAAAGTAAAAGATGCTGTATGTTCTGGCAGATCTAAAAGCGCAACAAATGGTGAAACGGCTTTGAATGTTTTAATCACTTTACATGAAAATCCGCACCTTTCTACCAGAACTAGGAAGAGGAAAAAGACGTCTCATACATGTCTGTTGACCGACTTCTAAAGACAGTTCTTGCACCAAAATAACTTTGGTGCAAGAACTCTCTGAGGATGATCACGATAGGCACTTGGAATTTTGTGAAATTATGATGGAAAGTTGCAATACCAATCTAAATTTTGTCAATCAAATCATTTTTTCTGAATGGAAAAGTTAACAGGCATAATTTTCGATCGTGGGCCAGGGAAAATCCGCATTGCATACGTGAAAATTATACCCAATTTGCCCAAAAGCTAAATGTTTGGTGTGGTATAAAGGGGTTCCTTCTTCATGGAAGACACATTAACTGGAGAAAAATATTTTGAATCTTTTAAGGACGGAATTTGTCACAGCTATTGCAGAACTATTTCCGAATATCCGTAAGTTTCTTACTTTACCTGCTGTTTTAAGTATTTAAATTTGATTTTTTTAGGTTGTGGTGCACAAAATGATATGGTTTCAGCAGGTTGGTGCTCCATCGCATTTTGTTCGGAATATTTGGTAATACTTAGATAATGTTTTTTTTTAGAAGATGATTTGAACGTAGGGGTAAAATAGAGTGGCCACCTGGGTCTCCGGACTTGACGCCCCTCGACTACTTTTTGTAGGGACACCTTAAAAATGTGGTGTATAAAACTAAACCCAATGATCTGGGGGATTTAAAGGAGCGAATAGAAACGGAATGTAGACGAATCGAGGAAGCGGCAAACTTTTTAATGTATTAAATGTTTTCCCACAGTATTTGGCCTAAAGTCAGGAAGTAAATGGACAGCATTTTAAACACCTTACTTAGTTTCGTCAATTTATTGTTTGTTGTATTAGGTATTTCTTTTTTGTGATGTATTGTTTCCCTTGTTTCTTACAACCTCCTTTTAAAGTTGAGGCGCTGTTTTCTCTTACTAGTGTTTTGGTAGCAATATGAGGATTTATTGTGCTTTCCGGTCTGCCAGAATGTAGAGCATTTTTTACTTTTCCAGTTTCACGAAATTTGTTGTTAATTTTATTTACGGTAGGTTTAGTTATTGGATTTCTGTTAGGATATTTGTCATTAAAAATATTACAAACATGTTGCAGATTTTGCATTCTATCCCCATAGCCCTGTATAATTAAAATTCAATTCTTTTTTAGGTTTCAGTTAAACGATCCATTTTTGTAAATCAACAAAACTGACATTGTCAATCATATGTGGTAAGCTTTTTTGTACAGGTATTTTATTAAAAGGTAATAGAACAAATTATGGATATTAGACCCCTATTTTCGCAAAAACTGTAGAGTTTCATAAAAAGTGCTCTCTATAAAAAGTATTGAGAATTTTATGCAGATTTTAGAAAACTAATATAATATTAAAAAAAATCTTTTTATAACAGAAAAACGGTAAACCTGGCAACAATGCGGAATTGGATCCGGCATAATTTCATACCTACGTATTTTCATTATTTCATACCTACATATTTTAATTAAATTCAGGTAAGCGGTACCTGAGATATTTCGCAATTTTCTTACTTTTGTTACACACTGTAGAAGGTTTTCAATAAAGTGGGTTGGTGTTCATTTTTACATTTTAATAGCATCTTTGGATCGAACTTGCTTTTTCAGCGCTCTTATAAAAGAGGGTGATTGATAACTTCTAAACGTTCTTCCCCTCAAAAACATTCTTTAAAATCTAAACTTATATCATTAAGTTAATAACACATTAAAAATGGCTAATGGCTAAAATAAAAATAAAAACAAAGAAAACTATGGATATCTGGAATGGGGAAAATGAACGCTTTTAAAAAAAATAAATAGAGATTATTCGATTAAAAGAAAGTCTTTTTTCACGTCAAAGGATTCTGTTTTAATTGTTGTATAGGTTAAAAATGGGAGGGTGCCCACTTGATGCCGGATATTTCAAATTTTTAGCAAAATCCAAAATCTTTGAAACATCTTGTTACTAAATAATGGTTAGATACTGAGCATATTGCCAAATAAGTACATAACGTTCAATTTGTGATGACATAACCTTAATGATACTTTGTTGTTGAAAGTAGATTATTCTATTAAAGAAATATAATTTTTACTGAGTATCGCAACAACAGGCTAATTTTGTTGATATTAGAACATAATACGAAGCCCTGATGTTTAAGTACAAGTTATTGTTATTTCTAGTCATTTTAATATAACAGCTAATATTAACATATAAATTAGAAGATTTAAGTCACATATATAACAAATATATGAAATAGCTTTAATAAAAATTGGAATGCCAGTCAAGAAGTCTAGTTAAAATTTCTCTTATTATTCTACCTGGTGGCAATATTTATTGTTAAGATACAAACTCTACCGTAGAAAATATCTTTGTTATTGTTAAATTCTATTGAGATAAGAAAATCATTTAACCTAATTGTACATCGTACAAGTTAGATGATATTATAGCGCCTATTAATATAGAACGAGATAGAGTTATAGTTACTTCATTATCAGAGACCTTGTTTAACTACAGCAAGGTAAAGTGTTCTTTATGAAAAATGGTTCTGGCCGAACGATTACAATAAAGATACCTGGGTAGATCCCATCATCTAAATTAATGGTAATCGGTTTAATTATATGATTCGAAGTAACATCTTTTAAAGTAATTACGTGATGGATTATATTTTTCAACTACCTGGAAGAATATCATTAACACATTTTTTATTAATTCTAAGAAACTACAACTTAAAGACAGAAAATATTTTCAGACCTAACCTTTGATTTTATTTGGTGCCACATTTGCTCTATATTATTAAAAACACAATAGTAAGGTTTTTTATCTATGAGCTGACCTCGAAAGCCGAAGGCCTAGGAACTAGGAACCGTGGGTCCTTTAAGTGAACACAGGGAAAGCTAATTGATGCGGGGTTTAAAGACTTTCAGATTAGGAGAATAGGGAAAGGCATTTGCTGGTAACACAATCCATAATTAAAACACTCTGGGAATAAAGAAACGAACAAAGTGGGAGATTCTTGGTCTTTGCAGTTGGACGGTAAAGGAATGTATGTAGGTCGATGCTCGTGTTTCCCTGGTAGAAATTACTAAGGAGGACATAATGGATGAGAATTCATGAAAACATAAGCCGTGGTAGTATCTGAAAAACAGAGAAAGGTCGCTCACAATTCGGTGCTGCTTTAGAGATAAAAGCTTCGTTAAGATTTTTGGATTATCGATCAAACAAATAGCTCTTCTTTGCACAGAGTCAAGGATACTAAAAGTTGAAGCAGGAGCTGATCCCCATATAAGGTAAATGTACCCTCCCCCGACCACCTAAGCTTTTTCTTCAGAAAAAGGTTAATATTAAGGTTTGTAAGTAAAAACTCAATTTTCTAATATTTTTTGTCTAAAGTTTAAAATGTTTTTAAGAAACAGAGAATAAAAATAACGGAAAAATTGATATTTTTATTAAAAAAAAAATAAATATTTTTTTTTATCTGAAATTTCCGTTTACCATTCCTGTGTGATGTTCTTATTACCGACCATTTTGGCTCCTATTACCGGCTGCCATCTTTAATGTAGAATATCACTAATACTTACCTTGATTTTTTAGTTGTTTTTGTAGTTTGTGTTAGTACAATGCAAGAAATTATAATAAATCAATTCAATCAAAAACATAACATAAAAAGGATTTAACATTTTTAAGTTGAATCTAAGTAAAACATAAACGCTTATAACTACGTCCCTTTGGGAACAAACTGCTTTCTTAACCACTCCTAAGTTCTTCAATTTTACGTACACAATAAATGCTTCGGCGGTTAATTAACTTTGGTGGATTTATTTTGCGTACAATTTACTTTAAACTGTTTGAAAGTTGTCAAATGGGCTTAAGTTCTTCAATTTTTTTTAAATTGGTTTCTTCTTTAGTGTTTGATATAGATACCGACCTTTTTTTTATCGATTTAAATAAAATTTTGAGTTAGACTGAGCAAATATTTTTATCATATTGGGGTAATATCGCATAGTCTGTGTTAGAAAACGTATTGGCGACAAAATAATCTTAATATTTGCAAATTTATATCGGACACAAATATAACATTCGACGTTTAAACTTAGACTTTTGCTGTCTCTATACATTCATAATGAAGACATAGAAAAATGTTTAAGTGGTCGGTAATAGCTCTATAAATTCTAAAAGTTATTATTTATATGAAAAAAATAGTCCTTGTCCTTTAATATTCTGTTAATAAATAAAAAATTAAAGAAAAAAAATAGTGCACTCTTCCGATTCCGACAGACTGGTCGGTAAAAAAGACATTGTATATAATGACTACTCCTATCACCGACTAATAATTTTTTATTAATTATAACATTATTTGTAATAAAATATAAAATTTTATTATCAAAAAATAAATTAAAACATATTTAACCTACTAGTTAATACATATCGTTTAATACTTACATTAATTTATAGATTAACCTTAAATAAACTTATACACAAATTAGGAGCACTTGTTAAGAAATCGTGGGTGCTTCCGTGATGTATGACTAAAGACTGATGTAATTAACGTATTTTTGGGTGGGTTACCGCAAACTCGTACAATTTTCACAACGGGAAGTTCAAATATAAGAATTTTGAATTTGAATGTTTAAACTTGTAACACCTGACTGTTTTAAAGTGAAAAATATGTGATGGTCGGTAATAATACTAGGTCGGTGATAGGTACATTTACCTTATGCAAGCAATACTCGAGGCTGGGACTGATTTGCGAAGTGTAAAGTATATACCAGTTGACAAAAAGTATTCTTTGAGCTCGGAAAAGGAAAACCAATTTCTTCGCGGCTGCTGTGGTAATTGTGGCAACTAGACTGAATTAATCTTTGGCTTCAAACATTTGATTATTCATTTGAATGTTGTGTGTAGTGGGAGATAATTTGTGACATAGTAGACATGATTGTGTCTTAGTGGCGTTAAACTGAACACGGTTGTTTGCTCCCCATTCTACGATTTTAATGAGGTCCTCGATTAGGGATAAAGTCCTTACTCTGCAACTATCATCAATTTTAGAGACAGGTTTGGGAAATTGTATATTGGAGTGCAGTGTACTATCGTACAGGTGATAGGTGGGAGCCATAACAGGGTATGTCCCATTTCCAACGCGTAACAAACACATACTTTTTTTATACAGACTGCCTTTAAAATTTCTAAAAGATCACATTTTATAATATTCTTCATTTGCCGCCGCGTAGTTTTGAAACTACAATTTCGTATATTTAAGCCCAGATCCGTATGTAATAATGTGACAGCTCGCATTATCCATTATTATCACGTTTTTCCGAGGAATGTACCATGAAAGTTAATTCTTGAATCATTCTTCGAAAAGCAACGCAGGAGTCTTTAATATTCTTCAGAAAGCCATAAGGCATTGGAGGTCCAACCGTTTTTTGACCCAGCATGTGAAATAGTTATCTTTATCTTTGTTTGATGGAGCTTGTGTTTTACTCCTTCCTTTGAAGCACCGGACCATCCTTTAGATGGTATTTCATTGAGACGATTTACAAAACAGTGTTTTCTTATCTATGTAGTATACTCAAGAGACAATTTTTATAATCACTGGGATACCATAAATTTGTGCATTTTCACAATTGTGCAAGATCTGAAGCCCATTTTAGACAAAACTCTCGACAGGCTAGTGCTGCTACAGCTTATTTGTTTTTTATCATTAATGAGTAGTTGCTTCAAAGTTTCCAGTGTGGGTACACGTTGCTCTTTTGGTATCGTACGTATCAAATCACATATTTCACTTGCAGCAACATTAGCGTGAAGTAAGGTACAGGACTGAAAACCGACTGAAAAATGATTACCGGAGCACTAGAAGAGAAAAACCATCAATGTTTTTTCACGGACGAACCATAATGCTGTTTTATACGTATATACAATACAACTGAAAACTACCCGTGAAAAATAAAGATTGACATTCAATTTTTCAAAAATATATTTAAAGTACCAGCTACAGGTAAATATTGAAAACATTTAAAATTATCTTTTTATAGAACAGAAGAAATTTTAGTTTTTTTTTATATCTATAGAAATTATTACAATCCGGCCCTCTCAACTATGTTTGTTTATTACCAAGATCTTGTCTACAATCTAGAAATCTGTAAAAACTGCGCAGTTTAGTGCACGAAGTTTAAAAAATTCCTACTACTTCCGGAGATGCCGGAAAAATTAAATTTTGTGAAGCCGTCTTTATTTCTTGCAACCATTTTTAAAAAGTTATTTTAAAAGGAATAAGACTTTATAACTGCAACTTTTTCTTTTTTACAATATTGTGCCCGCCGATTTTAAATCTGACGTTTTATTCCGAGGCAACCACCATCAACTTTATTTTTTTAAATATGAACGCGGATTTTTTATTTTGGCTTTTAAAATCGTTCAATCTCCTTATATTAATGCTGTATAAAACCGTGTAGCAGTCAAGTATGCCATACAAATAGAAGTGTTCTATCACGTTCTAACGCATTTTTGGATATGGTGAAACGTTACTAATTGTTTTGGGAAATATATGGATCGTGTACCATGTAAAACCGTAATTAAAATAGGTAAGTGATCAGTAAAATGAGCCAGTCATTACAAGATTTTTTTATACGTTGCGCAGTATACGGAAAACCGCGTAAATTTACAAGGAAAATACTAGTGCATGCCGTGGTAACAGCACGCTAATTCAAAATTTTGAATTCAATTTTTTTCTATTATAAATGTTCCTTTCTTACGGTCAGCGCCCTGATGAATTTCGATAGAACGAAAGCATTTGAGCAACTGCTATGTGTCTATAAGAACTTAAGGTAAATCACACAATTTTTTAGTACGTAGTCTACATGTTGAAATTTTGCCAAATAAGTACATAACGTTCAATTTGTGATGACATAACCTTAATGATACTTTGTTATTGAAAGCAGATTATTCTATTAAAGAAATATTTATTTCTACTGAGTATCGCATCAACAGGCTAATTTTGTTGATATTAGAACATACTACGAAGGCCTGATGTTTAAGTACAAGTTATTGTCTTAACATTATTTCTAGTCATTTTAATATAACAGCTAATATTAACATATAAATTAGAAGATTTAAGTCACATATATAACAAATATATGAAATAGCTTTAATCAAAATTGAAATGCCAGTCAAGAAAATCTAGTTAACATTTCTCTTATTTCTCTACCTGGTGGCAATATTTATTGTTAAGATACAAACTCTACCCTTGAAAATATCTTTGTTATTGTTAAACCCTATTCAGATAAGAAAATCATTTAGCCTAATTGTACATCGTACCGGTTAGATGATGATATTATAGCCCTAATAATGTAGAACGAGATCGAGTTATAGTTACTTCGTTATCAGAGATCTTGTTTAACTACAACAAGGTAAAGTGCTCTTTATCAAAAATGGTTCTGGCTGAACGATTACAATAAAGATACCTGGGTAGATCCCATCATCTAAATTAATATTAATCGGTTTAATTATATGATTCGGAGTAACATCTTTTAAAGTAATTACGTGATGGATTGAATTTTTCTACTACCTGGAAAAATATCATTAACACATTTTTTATTAATTCTAAGAAACTACAACTATATTCTCAGACCTACCCTTTGATTTTATTTGGTGCCACATTTTAAAATTGTACGTTTTATCAAATTTTGCTTTCTGCATTTATTGAATTTATATTTCTATTTCTTATTGCTGTCAATTTGTGTAAATAGTTCTAAACATATATATTTCTGCGAAGAGAAATAATAATGTTTACATTTTTATTAATAAAGGTTTTTTAATGAAGCTATTCTTGAGCTAAATTTTGACCATCAACTGGCTAAACAGCTATTTAGATATTAGTGTTTGCATGCTTAAAATTGGGAGCAATGTTAAGCTGTCAAAAATTAACAAAAATCCTTATCCTTTTAATTGAGTTTACGTTTCGAATTAAAAAAAAGACTTTGGTAAGAAATTTAATTTAAATCACCACACAAAAAAGAAGCTTTCTTGAAAAGGGTGCTCTGAGGACTTAGCCCTTATAAGCCCTTTACAGGCGAATACCCTAATGACCACGTATTTGTAAAATTATTTTTTTGTAGAAAATAAATAGCTAAGTAGGCCTGAACGGTTCAACTATCTAAAATTTAGATAGTCCGATATTGTTACTTTGCACAAAGCTGTAAACCCTTTATTTGAAAACCGATAACTTTTCGTGCCGGCTCAGAACGGGTCACAAATTTTAACGGATAATTTCCTTTAAAATTTTATGCTTTATAAATTTGATAGCAGAAACCGACGGCAATGATAAGTATGACAGGTTTTAATTTTAAATTGTATGCGATATTCTGTAATAAATATATACGAACTAAATATAATCTAAAATTACTCACCCTGAGGATAACGATAAGATTTTTACAACACGCAACTCTAAGCAACACTTTATTATGAGTTTAAATAAGTTTTCCTCTAATCTCTCTATACATCGCTTGTTTAACAGTTTTAATATATTTTTTAATAAATTCCAATAACTTAAAATTCTTTATATAAAGTTTCAGCCAGTAATAAGTAAATAAGATAAACTAGATATAATTATTGCAGTAGAACCATGGAGTCAAACGGACTTTTACAATTTTCAAAATACATTTAAAGCCTATTTTATTCATAACCGGTTTGTATATATAATATATATATATATATATATATATATATATATATATATATATATATATATATATATATATATATATATATATATAAACCACCATGAATAAATATAGAATTAAAAACACACTTAAATTGGATTGTTTTTTAATTGTAGACATAAACATTGATGTACTAAGTCAACTAAATAATTACGAAAAACTTATGAATATTTGTTCCTCAAATAATTTTAAATTGTACAATACTGAAATACCAAGGAGGGTAACGAGCACAAGTAATAGCCTAATTGATCATATCATAACAAATTCAAAAAGGAATGTCAAAATAAATTTTAAAATCAGCCCACTAGGTGATCAGAAATTACAAATTATGAATATGCCTAATGAAGTGATGCCCTTGAAGTTAAAATATAATAATATAGTAAATAAAAAATTTAAAGTGCACAAATTAAAAAAAGAATTATGTACTTATTTTGGATAGAATACTACATCTATTTAAAAACCCAAATGAATTATATGAGAAAATTTTAAATTTGTTTGATGTTTGCTCTCATGAGTATAAAGTACTATAAAAATAAGATTAGAACCTAAATCATGCTTTACGACAGAAGTAGCAAACATAATTAAAATAAGAGACAAATATTATTTAAAGAAAAAGAAATGCCACAATGTAGGGCTGTATAAGGATTTATTTTAGCATTTCAAGAAATTAAAATTAGAAATTTAGGTTAACCAAAAAAAAAACATTTTATTTTATATCAAAAACTAATATGGAAGAACATAAGTTTAATTTTAACAAATAAGGATAGGATAGAAACAACAAAATTAAATAATATATTATTAGATGGAGAAGAAACCAAGAAAAATCGGTAAATTAATGTATGATTCTTTTGTAAATGTTGGATATATGTTAGCAAGTAAAATTCCGTTTATCCCTATAAGACTTATCAGAAAATCCAGAATCGTTATTTTTTAATTTTGAAAAAGAATATTGAAGATTTTATTAATGAACTTAATCCAAAAAAATCCAAAGGTTTTGATAAAATATCAATAAAAATTGTCAAAAAAGAACTACGTTCAGTTTTTCTATTTTAAACAAAATTGTCATTTTAAACAGGTATTTTTCCTGAAAAAATGAAAATAGCAAAAGTTTAACCTATTTTTAAAAATGGTGAGCGAAGAAAATATAGTAACTACCGACCAGTATCTGTTTTACCTGCAATGTCCAAAATTTTTGAAAATAATAATTCTTAAATTAACAAATTTTTTATAAACTAAAAATCTACTTTTTTCAGGGCTCCATGGTTTTCGCAGTTCTAGAGATACTGAAATCGCTGCTGCTGACGTAATAACAAATATTCAGTGTAATGTTGATAGTAATAAAATTTGTGGTTTATTATCACTAGATATGTGCAAAGCAATTGACACTGTGAATCATATGATTTTATTGAGGAATCTCTACAATATTGGTTTAAGTTTATTTGAAAATTATTTAAGTAATTGCTACCAATATGTTCAAATTGGAAACACAAATAGTTCTTTAAAAAAACTTAAATGTGGTGTACCTCAGATATATAAATTCTATATAAAATTTAAATTTAGAAGGCAGTCTTAAGTTATTTGCAGATGATAAAACAGTTATTTATTTTACTTAAAATCCTGCCTTAATTTATAGTGATATGCAATATGACTTGGCAATAATCTTGGTTGGCTAAATTCTTATAAATTATCACTCTGTTTTAACAAATCTTCATTTATGTTCAAATACATTACATCCAATTAATTTTTTACTGGAAATATTATTAAATATTTAGAATGCACTAAATTTGTAGGATTATATGTAGACGAAAATCTTAATTAGGATAACCATGCTTAAATTTTAAGACAAAATATACGACCTATAATAGGAATAATGTATAAAGTTAGAGACCATATTCCATTAAAATAACTTAAAATAATCAAATGTATTCATTAACTACCATTTTTGGAGCCTACTACTAATTTATACAAACCTAATATGTATCTAGATATTAAAAATACATATAAATTAAAAATGTGTATGTTAATATATTCTATAAATATTAATAAGAAACTATATACGTTTTACTAAAACTACAAAATATCATGACTATAATACCAGATATTGCAATAATTTGCAGATGCTGACGGTAAAAAGTAATTTTGAACTACCTAAATCTTTAAAAATAATAAAAAGTTTCTCAAAATTTAAAAAGCTACTAAAGATTTTCCCTTTGTAGCATTTTTTAATATATATATATATATATATATATATATATACATTATGTATATTACTTGTTTAATGCACCTATATGACTGTTATTGTTTTCTACTTACATCACTGTATACATCTTTTCTTTTTTGACAATTTATTTTGTTTGTTCTTATATTTATATAGATCCTTGTAATGAGCTTATTATAAGTTAGTTAGGAATAATGTTGTTATTTTTCTTACTAGTATTAAAATGGTTTATGGGAAGATTTAGAATGTGTTAAAGGAAATAATATAGTGGATTTTTTTGGCAATAGTCGAAATTATTAACATTTTCTCAATAGTTAAAGATTTTGATAAAAAAATCTTTTTCTATTTAAAATAAGGATTAGAACGCATTTTTAAGGAAAATGAATACCTTGATGCATTGACTTTATATATGAGACTTGATCTAATAATGTAAATCGACAAAGCCTATGCAATAAATTAAAAAATAAATCTTTTATTACTATTGCCGGCTGTTCGGAATAAACTGTTTAGTGGACGAGTACCTCATCTAGTTATTAGTTCTAAACCAGATCAGTAAAATTAGTTGAATTTTACCCATTTTGGAAATAAAAATTAAACCATCCAAAAATATATTCATTCTAAAAGATTTGCAATCGTGATAAGCAAAATTCTAGTCCAAACATATGTAGGTATCTGTTCTAAAACACCTTGTATAAGTCTTTTAATTATTACTTTATAACTTCTAAAAGCTTAAGAGCAATATAATTTTCTATTCGGGAGAATAGAAGTTTTTGATTTTTCATAATAAAGTCCATTTGTTGAGCAATTTGCTTTTAAAACGTTAGTTTTAGTTATTCTGATGACATGGCGCAGAAAAACCTTTACCAGTCTTAAAATTAAAGTAATCGCTGACAAATGAAGCTTTTTGTTCAAGGAAAACTTTTTAACTTTTATGTTGGCGCTTATACAGACCTTGCAGAAAACCATTTTAATAGATAGGGCTAAAGGTCTAGAATTCGTATCTGTCAATTTCTTTCTAGTCTCGCTAGACATAAAAGAAATTGGTTGCGCAAAAACGCTTAATATAGAGGATTCCGTACTCGATGTTATATTAGAGGTATCTGAGTAATAAAAGAAGACAACTTTTTGAATTTTTGACGCGATCATGATAGGAAAATGTTTTCGAATTCAGGCTGTTGCCAGATCTATCTAAATTTAACAGCAAATTTCAAAATTCAGATGCAACACTCTATATCATTTTATGATTTCTACTCGTCTATAATTTTGCAACAATACTTCATATAATACAATCACGGTTTGCGCACCCCAAAAATTATTATTAACAAATTAAACATTCCTTCGCGTAAGAAGTTTGCGTTTGAACGGATTTTTTTTTTGCTATCGTGGAGGATTGAGGTTGACTGGACTAAATTTTGTAATTTAGATTTCGCCCACTTCTCGTTAAAATATTGCATGAGATGCATGTTTATACAGAGCGGATACCAATGAGTTTTTACATAATATAGATTAGGACGGCGATATCAAAATAACTGAATAAGTTTGCCGTTTACAGTCTGATTCCACACAAAATTAATATCTGAATTTTTTCGGATTGGCCGATTTCGAACTTTTGATTAAAAATTAGGAATTTCAGGTGGCGCGAAAGATATGAACAATTTAATTAATTGTTTCACTTCGACCCCCAACATCCATCACTAATTTGAACACTCTACAGGATGATTCAAAGGATAGAAAAAGTTCTTTAAATCTCCGTTATTATAAAACATAAAAAAAAAATTATGTAGAGGTATCTTGGATTTTTATGAATAATTAAAATTTATATTCGATAAACAATTGAGCGCCATTTAAAAAATCATATGAGAAAACTCATCTTTTTCCTATTTTTCCGTTACAATATGTATAGGACTTTCTACAAATAATAAAAAAGTTATTATGGGCATAGCTCTGGAAACGCATCGTTTTGAAAATACAGGGGTTAAAATTAAATTTTTTTTTAGTTTTATTCATGTGTCTCGTCCATTTTTAGATATATTAAATTCAAACTGGATATACAATAAACCGTAATTAATATCTATAAAATGATTATAATGCAACTTTTGTGATCACGACGCTTTTGACCGCGCCAACAAATTTGCTGAAGCGGCATTGACTTAGTTTGGTATTATTATGGGATTTTATGCTTTATTTTACCAATTTTATATAGCCTAGACTTTTTTGATATCTTGCACTGTTTTGAACTGATTTTAAAAAATGTGTTTAAAAACATAGACTTTTTAATGATTTATTTCTTGTAAGAAGCTGCTGCTAAAATGATTAAACCTGTCCACTTTTTGAAACAAATTTTTCTAAATTATTTCAAGACGGTAGAAGATATCAAAGAAATCCAAGATATATAAAAATTGTAAAATCAAATAGGAAATCCGATAATAGTTCCAAACAGGTCAGTGCCGCTACAACAATTTTATTTGCGGCGACCCTTCGTGACCACAAAAAAATTATACCCTGAACTCTGAGTAATTTTCTAAAATTAATTATGACCATTTTACAGATATTAATTACAGGTTGTCGTGTGTCACATTTTAATTATATATCTTTAGAAGTGTACGCGGCACTTCGAAAAAAAGTATTTACCATATATTGGAAACAAAGCGTTTCCGGACTCATCTTCACAGAAACTTCTTTTTGATATTTCTATATGTAGAATAACCCCCCCAAGTATTAAAATGGAATTTCCGGACATCCCGTATAGGTCATTACATTAAAAATTAAAAATATACTCATTTTACTTATATAATTTTTTAATTGTTGTTCAATGGTTTACTAAATAAAAATTTGACTTATTCATAAAAATTAAAGATACTTACATATTTAAGATTTTCTCTATGTTTTATAATAACAGAGATATAAATAATTCCTACGCTCCTTTGGATCACCCTGTCCAGTGTTGTTGATAGAAATTTTAGAGTGATGAAGTGAAACAATTAATTAAATAGTTCATATTGGGGGCTGGCATTTAACTTTTAACCAAAAATTTGAAATCCAGCATAAATGGCAAAATTATTCGGTCATTTTGACACCGCCGACTTTACATATATTATGTAAAAATGAATTGTTATCCAAACTGTATAAATGTGCTACATTTTAGCCCAATATCTCAACGAAAAGTAGGCCAACTCTAAATTATAAAAGTTGGTCCAGCCAACCGATCCTCTTACAGAAAATCACGTTCAAAAGGCGAGCCGTTTATTTCGTAGCTAGAACAGCTAGCATTAAAACCAAAAACGCGTTTTGCCTAAAGAGTATACTGGTATAAAAATTAATAAATCTGAATTATGTACTTTACTTCACACTTTAAGACTAATAGTGAAATTCGTGAAAGTTATAAATGTATATAACTTTACATTAAGTTGCTGATCATTGTTTGGCTTTGCCCAGTCCTGCTTTTTTTATTAATTAATTATGTAAGTGGCATTAGTAACAAAATGACAGTATGTGTTAATGTAAAAACTACTTATTGAATTTATTTTAATGCCCAAAAGTCAAGTGTGGCATAGCTAGGGGAAAACTGGTAAAATATTGGTTGGAACAAAAATTTTGAAAAGACAGTATATGTAATAATTGGGTCACACTGCACTATTTCTAACAAATGGAAAAAAATCATAACGAGGGAAGTCCGGGTAAAGGAAATTTACGGATGTTTTACAGTTGTTTTAAAGCTAACTTTTATATTTATATCTTTAAGGCACTCTTTTATCCCCTTTTATAACGCATAGTGGAAAAATATGTTGTATACAAAGAGATAAAACAAATTCGGCGCCTTTCACCATTTGTTAAAAATAACTCAACGCATTTTTTTTTCGCTTTTTTATCATCTGGGGCTGGAATTTTATTCGGTGGATATTTTGCGTGGTTACAATTGTCCCCAACAATCGTTTCCACGGTAAATATTCGAAGAATAAAATTATTTGGGGATGAACATACTGGCCCTAAGACTAGCCTGTACCATGTAAGAGAATATTTTATATACAAAAGAATGTCACTGTTTTTCAAAAAAAAAGCTAAATCTTTTTGAAATACATTTTTTTTTTCATTTTTAAGGGTCAGTTCATCCCCTTAGGGCTACCTGTATTGTTAAAAGAATTTTCACTCTTTCTCGAATATTTTTTCTTCGTTTTCAGGGGGCTGCCTTACCTCGTTAGGGCTGCCCTGTATACTGACTTCAAATTCACTTATCCTTATGTTTGTCTGAAAAAAAAACGTCTGAACCGGTAATTATTTTTCACGGAAAAGTTACATTTTCCCAGTAACCCACGTACTTGGAAAATAAATAAAGGTAGGCAATATCGGGTAAATTGGTCAGGGCATTCGTCCTTGAATCATTTTGACCAGAAAAGAAATTTAAAAAAAAAATTTCTCAGATTATTTGATAGGTCATATCTTATATATATATATATATATATATATATATATATATATATATATATATATATATATATATATATCCATCAATCGCATAAGAGCGAAATCGCGATCGTCGTTTGACTAAAATGGATCATTGTGTCTGCTGTTATGCAGAACATATTCCAAACAAGGATCATTTTCTAGTTATGACGTTGGTGTACGTGGAATGAAAGCATACTATCATTTAATGCTCCCAACGAAAGCCAGGAGTCATAATGTAATTCAATTCCGGTCGTGGTATTAGCCAGCGGAGTAGTTGTTTTTGTGATTCCATTTTGTGCCTTTGCCCTACACGGGGCTAGCTAGTCTATGGCGGCCTGATGAGCTCTAATAGAGCGAAATCGCGATCGTCGTTTGACTAAAATTGATCATTGTGTCTGCTATGATGCAGAACATGTCCCAAACAAGGATCATTTTCTTGTTATGACTTTGGTGTAAGTGGAATGAAAACATACTATCATATATATATATATATATATATATATATATATATATATATATATATATATATATATATATATATATTTACACACTGTATCTTTTAAAAAGTGCGACTTAGAAAGAAATTCTATATAACTTTTTTCATATTATATATATATATATATATATATATATATATATATATATATATATATATATATATACAGTGTGTATCAGCCAAATGGAATAAATTCGATAATAAATAAATGGGGGCGTGTTCGGAAAAACGCTTGGACCCATCGATTGGTATTTTTAGTTGCTCATTTTCTCCAATAAAAACTTTTTATACAGGGTGTGTCCTGTAACAGTGGTCAATGCCAACTTTCTTATTTCAAATGCAACACCCCGGATATTATTTAATTTTTGGATTCTTTAGGAGATTCTAAACATATTTTATGTTCAATATCCTATACCTATCTTCAACTATTTCGGCAATATTAAGTGTTTTCAAATTTATTTTTATTTTATTTATTTCGAATTTATTATTATTCATGAAAGCGGCTCTGGTTACTGAACTATTTATTTGATTACAAAAATTCGCTACAACACTCAATACTTATTTACCATTTAGGTCTTCATATTAAGAATGTAAGCAAAAACCATTTTAGCGTTCCTTTTTATTGATATGGAACAAAAAGAGCCAGTTTTGTTTACTTTTGTGTAAAATGCCTGGCCTTTCTCTTTGCAAGACAGTAGTTGTCAGTGTCAGTGTCATAGTCTTTTGAATTTCGTTAACTGCATAATACCTAATATCAGAAAAATGGTTCATTTAACAGAAATGCATAAAATAACAATTCTACAAATGATTGGTTATGGAGATAACACACGAATACAAGTGGAAGTTGCTCGCTTATTTTATGAAAAATTTCCAAATTTGCCGCATATATCCCAAGGGACAATTAGTAAAATAGAAAAGCAGTTTCGCGAGCTTGGACATGTGAGGCAGATAAAAAAAGCAGCTGCAAATTCAATAAATGATGATACTAAATTGGATATTATGCTTGAGTTTGAGGAAAACTCACATATTTCTAGTCGACAAGCCGCCGCAATGTTCGATATTAGCCATTCGTCGATTATTCGAACATTAAAAGAAAATAAAATGCATCCCTATAAAGTGATACCAACTCAGGAGCTCATGGAAGACGATTATGATAGGAGAACTTATTTTTGTGAACAAATGATGGCTATGTTAGATAACAATGTTATTCAATTAGAACATGTTTTGTTTTCGGATGAGTGCACCTTTACACTTCACGGTCATGTAAATCGTCAAAATTGCCGCTATTGGTCTAGGGAAAATCCTCACTGGATCAACGAAGAACATACTCAATATTCTGAAAAGGTTAATGTTTGGGCAGGAATTGTTAGGGATCATATCATAGGCCCCTTTTTCATTGACGGCAATTTGAATGGCGATAATTATTTAGCACTGTTCCAAAATAATGTCGTGCCAACTTTGACAAATTTGTATCCGGATCCAACAAACCCACAAGTTCCAGCGAATATGATATGGTTTCAGCAAGATGGAGCACCGCCCCATTACCAAATTAATGTCCGGCAGTACCTCAACGGAATATTTCCAAATCGGAGGATAGGGAGACGAGGATCGATAGAATGGCCAGCGCGATCCCCTGATCTGACGCCATTAGACTCTTTCTTTCTTCATATTAAAAATGTTGTATACAAAACTAAACCCCTCGACTTAGCTGACTTAAGAAGACGAATAACGCTTGCGATTAGATCGGTGACGCCTGAGATGCTAAATAACGTTAGAAGAAATTTCTATTTAAGATTAGGAATTTGCCAAGACGTTCGCGGCGAGCATATTCAACAGTTCCTAAATTAACTTTTTACTTTTGTTTATACATTATGAAGAAATAAATAATTTTATTTTTTTAATCTTAATTTTTGCAATAAATTTGAAAACACTTAATATTGCCGAAATAGTTGAAGATAGGTATAGGACATTGAACATAAAATATGTTTAGAATCTCCTAAAGAATCCAAAAATTAAATAATATCCGGGGTGTTGCATTTGAAATAAGAAAGTTGGCATTGACCACTGTTACAGGACACACCCTGTATAAAAAGTTTTTATTGGAGAAAATGAGCAACTAAAAATACCAATCGACGGGTCCAAGCGTTTTTCCGAACACGCCCCCATTTATTTATTATCGAATTTATTCCATTTGGCTGATACACACTGTATATAAAATCGACTTTTATTTTAAATTGCAAAATGCAATCAGGAGCAAATTGTGCGTTTCTCCGACAACGAAAAACGTCACAAACGCGATTAAATAGGTCCTCTGATAAATTAAAAAAATAGCATTATTTATATTTTCTTAGCGCCGTTTTCAAAATATAGATCCATGCATTTCCATGTAAGAAATATTATGTGAAAGACATTATATTCTGACAAGGCCTTCTCACAGTATATGTCGTGCATTTGCCGATGATGTAGTTCCTTATAACACTAAGTTTGTTATCCGCAACTATGTTGTAGCAAGGATTCCATTCACGGTACAGTATGCTTACTATCTTCTTCGTATGTCATAATTATAAACACTTAACACAGTTAAGACAACTTTCCAGCAAGGATCTTAAAAGCTTCGCTACGACCGCCGCTTCACAGGTTTCTTTGAACAAAGCACATCTGATTTATTAAAGAAGGGTACGTGATTCTGTAAAACTATTTCTAAGTAATAACTTTTAAGATATTGTTTTGTTAATTTGATTGTTAGTTTCTAGGTTAAGTAATAAATAAGCAATTTCTACTGCTGTTGTCATTTATTTTAAAGTAATATTTTCTTACAACTTAAGATTTATATATATATATATATATATATATATATATATATATATATATATATATATATTTATATATATACGAGCCCAATCGCATATATATTGGACCAAAGGAATTTGTAAGAGATATTTATTTTTGTTACGTAACATTTATTGTACATAACATAAATTCAACAAATACAACTACGTTTATTTCATAGTATGTGGTATTAACAATTAATCAACAATATTCTTATCTATATCACTAACAATAAAAATGATGATGAAAAAATATTTTTCTTAGGCTTGTCGCATATTAATTGGACCATAAAAATTTGAATAATTTGTCACTGTTACCACTGAGTACAGTCAACTTTTCGTTTTATAACTGCATCAAGTCTTGCTTACATGGTGTCTACTAATGTTTTACAAACATTTGGTTGGAATTATCCCAGATTTCCTGAATTTTATCCTTTAATTCGGGAATGGTGCGGACGGGACTGGTTCGTAAAGTTTTTTTCATTTGTTGCCATTGCGTTTCGATAGGCGATAAGTCGGGGCTACTAGATGGCCATTTTAAAACAGGAATATTGATTTCTTGTAGCCAGAATGTTATGGTTTTGCCGGTATGGCATGCTGCGCCGTCTTTCTGGAATATGAATCCTCCCTCTGGCAACTGAATCTCATCAATAGAAGGAATTAGTTCTTCTTGTAAAATTGACTTATACTTTGCAGCATTGACGGTACCATTAATAAAAAGAAGACGACCAACCCCTTGTGAAAACATACATTCCCATACGATGATAGAGGCTGGAAATTTAACTTTTCTCTTGAGGCAGTCTCTATGATATTCCTCCCCTGGCATTCGGATAATTCGAATTCGTGAATCACAACACACTTCAAATTTAGTCGTTGTTCCATATAACGGAGTCCCACTGACGTTAAGACCAACTTTTATGCTCCTTTGCCCACAAAAGTCGATTTCTTTTTTGTTCTTGCCACAAAAGCGATTTTTCCTTGGCCTAAAATGAAAACATTAAAATTTCTGTTTGTATTTTGCTATAAACTTACTTTGAAGCAGCGATATCCTCGTTTCTTCATATTTCTTACGCAGATGTTTTTTGAAATGCGTTTACCAATTGCATCTGCCCATTTTACAGCTAACTCCCTCTTTCTATAATTTTCGAAGAACGGCCAGACTTCGCTTTTAACCAAACATTTTCGCATTTCTTGAATTGGGAAATAATATTTCTTATTGTTGCTTGAGGAATGTTTAGATTTTTACAATACTTTGTCCAGATAGACCATTTTTGTGGGCACTAATAATGGAATTGCGCATATCATACGAGAGTGCTTTTCCGCAAACCATTTTGACAACTAAGCAGTTTCAAAGACTGAAATATTAATGCCATCTTTGTTTTCAACTATTTTCAAGGCCTACTCGGTTAGATATTTACCTTAATAAATTTTGTATCAGATGTGACTAAGTAATCACGCGGTTTTATCTGAGTGCATGCGTTTATGGCCCAATTAATATGCTCCAAGCCTAACAAAAATATATTTTTCTAATCATTATTATTGTTAGTGATATAGATACGCGATATTGTTAATTAATTGTTAATACCATATACTATGAAATAAACGTAGTTCCATTTGTTGAAGTTCTGTTATATGTAGTAAATACTAGGTCCCAAAAATAAAATTATTTTAAATACGCCCTTGGTTCAATACATATGCGACTGGATATATATATATATACAGGGTGTTTCAGGAATGAGTACCTTACGATATTTGACGGTAGATAGATTTTGATGAAATATGAAAAAAAGTTAAAAGAATTTCTTTCTAAGTCGCAGCTTTTATATAAATATAAGATTCTGATTCGCATTAAAAAGTTTGGGGGGGGGAGAGTAAAATCGGCTACCACCCAGAAAAAAGTAACGCCCTGTCCATTTTTCTAAAATCTGTTAGAGCCATTCCGAAAACATTGATCTCAGTATACTGGGTGCCAAATTTAAATAAAATATGTCTTAAAATGTACGAGGGGTATGAAAAAAATTTAAAAAAGAATTCAAATTTTACACACTGTATCTTTTAAAAAGTGCAACTTAGAAAGAAATTCTATATAAGTTTTTTTCATATTATATATATATATATATATATATATATATATATATATATATATATATATATATATATATATATATATATATATATATATATATATATATATATATATATATATATATATATATATATTTTATATATATATATTTTTAGGCTGTTACACGGCAGACGTGTTTTTTATGTGCAGCAAGAAAAACGAGAGTTAATTTTACTCCGATATTTGGCTAAAGCCAAGCCCGATAATACAAACGACGGGTCACAGGTATATTTTAAGTCTTTTGTGAGTCTCGTGAATCTTATATTGCGAAAACGAAGAAGCCCTTTGATAAAAAATAAAACGTACATAAAAGTGAACGAAAATTGAGTACCGCCAAACATTATTAGTCTGAAGCTAAATCCGTCAATGGCCAAAATATGAGGAAATTTAAACAGACAATATTCATTTACAGGTTGGCGCGTTTATTATGGGATACTAACCTTATCTCAGAATCCGTTAAAGTTAGTAATACAAATTAAATACAAAAGCTGTTTAATTTTACCTAAACTTTTGATTCATTATATTCTTAAATATACAGAGTGCTTGGGTTTTTGTGGGCAAGGATCAACTTCATTATTTTAAATGGACTAGTTTTAATTATTAGGTAGATTTTTGAAGAAAAAACTTTTTAAAAATTTGCATTATCCCAACCATTTTTTAATAGAATTTTTAATAGAACTAGTAACAACTTATATTAAGTACTATTGCAGTCAGTTTTTGATGTATATATTATTTTGCGTAATACATGTTTTGTAAACTGTCTCTAAATAAGAAATAGCTTTTTACACATAATGTCTTTCATTAAAGAAAGTCACACCTTCTTCTATTATGTTTGGCAAATCATTGTCCATTGTTGACTTTTGCTAGTATACAAAATATTTCAGTATTCATCAGCCCCATATCTAAGAAATAGTCCGTAGGAGTCGAGACAAGACTCCGTGGTGGCCACGCATGGTTTCCGTTTTCTCCAATCCAATATTGGTAATCATTGGACAAATAATTCATCATGTCTTGACTCCTATGATAAGAGGCGCCATCCTGTTGCCAGATTAGATTAAATTTTGCCTGCACTCTTTTGATGGTACTTCGCTCTCGATAAGCTGCTGAATATCATTCCTTAAAAGTTGAAAATATCTTACGAAATTTTAATTTTTACCAAACATTTACCGATTTTCTTCTTTGCATTTTTATCTATCTTATTTTCTTTTCATTTGCATTGGTCCAGCAGAAGTTTAGGTTATGAGACATCGAAAAATATATGGAGAAGGATAGGTCGGAATTGTAGATTAAAAGTTCTTTCTATTTAACACCTCAGTGGATGCAGTGAAAATAGATTTATCTATCCAAACAATATTACAAAAATATCTATCCATTAAAATATTGAAACTCTCTAACTCTAACCTGTGGAATCACAACTGGCTATTATCACGTTATCATATAAAAAAATGCCTCTATAGCTAATTTAAAAAAAATGTATACATAGATTTGCTGTTATTTAAAGGTCTTTTAGGGCTCATAAACTACATTTATTTTATTTTACAATTTAAAGAATCTATTATAGAATAATTCTGATTAAAGTCAGTCTCTGTGTTGTGTATTCTAGTAAAACACAACTTTGTATGATTTTTAAGACAATTGTTCCCGTATATTTAGTCAAATCCGTGATTCCAAAAAGAGTGTATTTTTGTTGCTAATCGTGAAGAATAATATATCAAGTACAACAAACAAGTAGATCATAGCGGCACATTTAATACTACATATGTATTTTTTTCAGCGACAATATGCCTTTCAAAAAAAATATGTTCGAGGACGAGAAAAATCGCATTAAAAGAGAGCGAGAAAGAGAACGTAGGCAGAAAATCCTGAAAGACGCGAAGAGCAGAGACAAAAAGAAAATCAGAACTATTTATGACGGAGGCAGAACAAGCACAGGAAGCTTGTCGCTGAAATGATAAACAGGGAGATTCGAGTACAATGAAAAAAAATTAAGATAATATGCAAGAATGCACCAACATGTCTTGAAGACAAAAAAGTTTATACTAAAATAGACGCTTCATCAAGGAATCAATATTAGTTGAAAATAGAGCGAATACATCCGACGGTAGAAGAAAATAAGCAAAAAAAAGATCTAAACAACTTAAATGAAACGTTACAGAGAAAAAAAAGGAATAGGAAGAAACAATATCGGAGCTTAAAGGAAAGTAGTTAAATGGAAAAAGAAATATTCGCCTTTAAAAAGAGAGGCAAATAAAGAAAAACCAAATACAACTTTGACGTCAGCATCATTCAAGTCACCAGGAACTCAAATACAGCAAATCCTAGAACAATCAGCAATGGAAAAGTTATAAAGAAATACAAACTTCAAACGACTTCTACAAAGACGTTTATTTATAAAAAAAAAACTACGTAAGGACCAAAATGAAGAAAGAGAGGCTAAGAAGAAAATCGGAGAGTTTTTCCAAGAAGATATCCACAGCCGAATATATCTTGACAAAAAGGACTTCGCAACTAAAATAAAGTGACCCGTCAAAAAAGAGTTTTAACTTACTCCCTGAAAATGTATACAGAAATTTTTTGAAGATGCAAATCTTTTTAGGTTAGATTTTTGAAAATAGTGAATCGAGATACTTGCAAGTGCATAACTCACAGCAATATGGAATTACTTGTACCTTTACTTTCAATAAACAAAGTTCTTGTTGTAATTTTGATAACCTTATATTTAACTGACAATGGAAAAACGTAAATCACAGCTTTTTTTTAATGAGAAAAGGCAAAACTATAAGACGTGTTTAAAAGTGTTAATAAATTTAATTTCAGATTAGCATTGTTTATAGCACATGAGAGTCGAATTTTTCATCAGTATAAATAAATAAAACACCTGACTGACTTGACTGAAAATGAGATCCTGATACATTGTGACTTTTCAGAAAATTATAATTTAAAGTATTCAGAAGAGGTGTCATCCTACCACTTTGGTGGATCGAGACAGCAGATAACGTTACACCCTATTGTGACATATATTAGGACTGTTGGCAATGATCTTAAAGTTGAAAACTTTCTGCACACTGTCAGAATCTTTAGAACACGGTCCTGGTGCAATTTTCGCCCATTTTATTTCCTGTGTTTAACTTGTACTGTGACAAGGGCATTAATACATTTCATTTTCTAAGCGTCAGTCCAAGCAACCAATAAGTACATAAACAAAAAGATGTTTTCTTTTATTGCAATCTTAGTTAACGTTTTAAAAGTGAACTGCCCCGGATGATGATAAACGGGATAATGAAGATTAAAAAACTGACATATATGACAGGGAGTAAAAAATTACTTTAGGAACTAAAAGAATGTTTCAGAGTGCTCCCTTCTGATGAAGATGTATGCTTTGTAAGATCAAAAAATTCTTCAAATTACCTGTTATTTGTTATGCTTTGATTTCTTCTAAAACACTAATAAACTTAAGAAAATCTTTATTTCTGGATGACGTCTAAAAGGTTTGGTAATTTACTTTATTATTATTCTTAGCGGAAGGACTGGGCACTCGCTTGATAAATAACATTTCAGCATATCGGCTCTCCCTTCCAAGATATACTATATAACTAGGTATAATAATAATAAAAAAATAAAGATAAATGTACAAAAACAATATCAAAGAGTGACTAAGTATAAGGAACGTGAAAAGCTGTCAAACATTTACATATTTCCAATAGAGAAGAGAAGAGCAAGGAGAAACATATTAGAGCATTTGTTACCCTTAGGTCCAGAAAAAACTGTAAGTTATAATTGTATTATACTGCATATTGTTTAATATATTCGAGGATATTATTTACTTTGATTTTGGGTTTCTTTAGAGTGAACACATATTACTCTACATGTATTACTCAATATAATGCACACATCAAAAAATTACTGCAAAAATACTTAATAATTGACCATGTTATGAAAAAACTTGCTATTTATTAATTTGTCATCTGGCAGCGTCGCGTCGCTCTAAAGTGGATATAGCTCTCTTAAAACTTTATTATCATTCATTTGTGCAATCTGGTCTCACTTATGCAATTGTAGCTTGGGGAAATTGCAGTACATTAAATGAAGTATTCATTCAACAAAAAAAAATATATATATGAACAATTGTTTTTAAACCACCTCAATACTCAAAATACGCAAGAAATAATTCTCATAAAGTTGGCTTGTCTTGGGATGCTGTTGAAAATTGGGATTAAAGAAAGAATTTTAATCTAGCTGTTCCACACCATCGACTATCGATTGTATCAAAGAGCGCCATGGTTTTACTCAATAAACTATATCATTTTAAGATTAATCAAATACCTTACTTACCTTGTATGAAGATTAATCGTAATTTTCCGAGCTTGTCTTCCGATATGATCATGTTGTAGTTTCTGCTGATTCATATCCATCGATACGCTTTGAAATAACAACATTTTATTGCCTCTCAGAGCTATCGCCCTGACGTAGCAGATATAGTCATTCTGTGCTTTGTTTTTTGGCCAAAATTACCGATATTTGGGCCAGGTAATTTATTACAGTATAATATATGACATATTTTGAATAGAAGTATTTTATCAGTTTATTTTTAAACTGCGAAATATATTTTTAGAAATATTTATAATTTAGGTTAGAATATTTGGCAGGATCAACAATGGTTATGATACTGGTGGGTTTGAATATGTACAAGTTCTAACGAATTGCTTATCAATGGTAAGATAGCGCAATTGGTTAGAGCGATAGACTAGTGATCCAGAGGTGCGGGTTCAATCCTCGCGTGTAACATAACTTTTGCTGTTGGTTATAAATATTTCTAAAAATATATTTCACGGTTTAAAAATAAACTGATAAAACACTTCTATTTAAAATTTGGCTTATACGGGCATAACGCAAAATTATAAAATTACTAATATGGACGGTACCTAATACCGATGTCAGATTTGACATCCAGACAGGAACGCCGCGCCGTAAGGTTAGAATATTTGGCAGGATCAACAATGGTTATGATACTGGTGGGTTTGAATATGTACAAGTTCTAACGAATTGCTTATCAATGGTACGATAGCGCAATTGGTTAGAGAGATGGACTAGTGATCCAGAGGTGCGGGTTCAATCCCAGCTAGTACCATAACTTTTGCTGCTGATTATAAATATTTCTAAAAATATGACATATTATAACACATTTGATTAGAAACGTGTAAGCACTTATACTATCATATCAATTTAATAATACTAAGTAATATATTGAACAAGGAAAAATTAATATATAACTAAAAAGACAATGTGCTTAGGCACTTTCTAAGCCTAAATTTAATATAGTCGAAGCAAATATATCATTTGGTTGGCCAATAGGTCTGTTATAAAACTTAAAGAATACCTCAGATGCCTCGCTCCATCCATCTGTATTTTTTATGACGTAGATATTAACTCCGGACCTAAGGGCAGCTGACGTCGCAGCCTGTCTCACAATGTGAGCAGAAATTTTTTTGATATTTATTCCAGTATTTTTAAGTGCCCTTTTCACCCATTTCCTAATTGTTTGTGAAAAAGCTGGATGGTGCGGGCGTTTATGGGTAAGAAGTAGATGGTTAAATGTTGACCTAAGGGTGGACGTTGTCTTTAAATAATGTCCTATGGCAGATGCAACACATAATTCTGGTTTAGCAATAAAATAGGGAAAAACGAGAATTGGTTGGTTTCTGTGAGGACGGGACGTCTTAATTTTATCTGGATCTTAATCTCGATCTTCTCGGTTGATTGGGTTATATTGTTTATGGTGATTTTACTTAAAGTTTGGACTCGATGAGCCGTTGTTAGAGCCATAAGTGTAACAGTTTTTATGGTTAACTTTTCAAGGGAGAGGCTTTGTAATGGATGTAAAGTCTCTAAGTATTTAAGTATAGGTTCTAGATTCCAAGTAGTCGAATACTTGGATTGGGGTAATTTAATATTGTATGCACCTTTTATGAATCGCTTAATAACCCGCTAATCTTCACTATTTACCGAAAAGATGAGATTAAGAGCCGATCTATAGGTGTTTATTGTTGAATATGAACTGCCGTTGTTAATTTCTTGAACTAAAAAATTTAAATAATTGTTTAACATGTAATAAAAAAAATTTAAGTTTTCCGATATACAGTGAAACCAGTATATGCCGTAACATGCACTGTATTGGCGGAGTGTGCCTGCTGTGATTGAGGCAAACATCAGTGGTATTGCTGTGGGTATCATTTGCCGACAAAAGTTCTCCGGATAATTTCCCGACCACCAGGGAAATCGTTCTGTGTAAGGGGTGGCTCTGTCTAAAAGGTGAAAAAGTAATAATTTGTTAGGTCGAAAATATAGAGGTTTTTCAATTAATAAACTTTTAAATAACGGGTACCAGGGGTGAGAAGGCCAGTCTGGGACAACCACTATACAAGCTTTTTCGTGTACAATTTTTTTCTAATGTTTCAGTAATAACTGAAAAGGGGGGAAACGCGTAGAAGAAAATATTTTTCCAACACACTGTAAATGGGTCGACGGATATAGAGTAACGGTGTGAAAACCAAGAAATATATTTAATACATTCAATAAGAGCACTGGCGAAAATATCTATCTCCGGACTCCCAAAAAAGGAAGGCTTTTTCGTTTAATTCGTATTCCGTTTCTATTGAGAGCCGTCTAAATTCACTATCAGCCTCCTTATTATCTCTAGATGGAATGTATGAAGCAAACACCTGGATTTGGTTCTTTTCACACCATTCCCACAGTTGTTGGGTAATTTGGTTCAACAAAGGATATTTTACACTATACCCTCGATTAATACAAGCTATAGCTGTTTTGTTATCGATTCTTAAAAGGACTCTGATGTTGTGTTTAGACATAATGAACGACTTGAGTCCATTTGAGACTGCTGAAATTTTCATAAAATATATGTGTGATCGTTATATGTTTGATCCCAGAATCCACCTCCTGCCATTGGAAAACGCTCCCCAGCCAGTAAGGGATGCATCTGTGAAAATTTCTAGGTCAGAGAGCATGGGTTTATTATTTTGGGATTTATGTGAGTTTTATTAATTAATTAAAATAATTAAGATTTGTTTTGATAATTTCCGGAAGAGTAATTAGGGAATTGTAATTTTTTCCTTTACGGGCTTTAAACTTTACCCTCTCTAAACATTTAATATGGTAGCCGCTATAAGGTATCGCTGAATAGGTAGTTACTAAGGTGCCAATTATAATGGAATATTCAAGAATTAAAAACATAGGTTTTAATTTGGTTTTGACGATTAATTTTTGAATAGATTTAATTTTCTTGTCAGGTAATGAAATCAACATTTTATAAGAAACCTAGGAATTGGATAATTTGTGAGGGTATTAGCTAACTCTTATCAACGTTAATAATAAAACCTAGTTTTTGTAATAGTTGTATGGCTACATGAAATATTCAAGAATTGATAACATAGGTTTTAATTTGGTTTTGACGATTAATTTTTGAATAGATTTAATTTTCTTGTCAGGTAATGAAATCAACATTTTATAAGAAACCTAGGAATTGGATAATTTGTGAGGGTATTAGCTAACTCTTATCAACGTTAATAATAAAACCTAGTTTTTGTAATAGTTGTATGGCTACATGAAATATTCAAGAATTGATAACATAGGTTTTAATTTGGTTTTGACGATTAATTTTTGAATAGATTTAATTTTTTTGTCAGGTAATGAAATCAACATTTTATAAGAAACCTAGGAATTCGATAATTTGTGAGAGTATTAGCTAACTCTTATCAACGTTAATAATAAAACCTAGTTTTTGTAATAGTTGTACAGCTACTTTACTGTTTTATGCGCAAGCACTCTTATTGTTACCTATTATAAGAATTTTATCCAGACAGGCTACAAGTAAAATGTTTCAAAGCCGAAGATATCTATATCTAGATGGTTCTTTCATAATCTTGGTGAAAATATAAGGTGCAACGCTAAGGCCAAACGGCAGACAATGAAATTCATAACGTTGACCCTTATGAATAAATCTTAAATATTTTTTAGATTTCGAATGGATGGGAAGCAAAACATATGCATCTTTAAGATCTATTGTCCTTACATAACAGTCTTTAATAAGTAATTGTAAAACCGTCCTTGAATCCTCTAACTTAAAATGAGGAGCGAAAATATATTGATTTAGATTTTTTAGGTTAAGAATAAACCTCTTCTTTCCGTTTGGTTTAGTAGCTAGAAAAAAGGGGGACAAAAATTCCATTTTTTGATAACGGCATTTAGATATGGCGCCATTAATTAACAGTTCACTAAAACATTTTTCGATTGCTTTAATTTCTGTTAACGAAAGATTTTTCTGAACGGGGATATGTAGTACAGGGTTATCCAAGAATTTTATTTTGATGCCTCCTATCCAATTCAAAATTATTGGATTATTTGTAATTTCTTGCCAGACTTTAATAAAATTAGCTAGTCTACCTTAGTATTTCTTCATATTTACCAGTTTTTCTTTTTGTAGGGAGGTGGAAGGATATCTTTTAGACGTCCTTCTGTCGTTAGGGTTGTTCTGGGATTTCTTGAAGTACTTTTCTTGATCATTAAGGGCCTGCGCTGGTATTTTAAATGACGGGCTGACTCTGGGTATTTATTAGTTTCCATTGGGGGTTTTTGTAACAAACCAGTTGTGGATGTTGAGGGCAAATGCCATGTTTTCTCTTTAATGTCAACCTAGACTTTTTAAGGCTTGGTTAGACTTTAAAGATTCATCAAAATCCGAGCCAAACAACAATTTATCAATTGGTGCTTTCTAGCCCACTTTATGAGAATCCGGATTTGATAGTAGAAGAATGTTCTGTCTTCGTGGAACTAATATGGCATTATGGACATTTTCAAAAAGAAGTGCAGCGTCAGCTAGAGTGGCTGAACTGCTGATAGCTCATGACCAAGTTGGCGTTGTAATGATTTTAGGAAATAGTCTTTTTTGGAAGATGTGTCATTCATACAACCCACGACTTCCGGGTTGACCGAGGGGGGAAGAAGTGCTTGGCAATGGAATTGGATATTTCTCAAAGAGTTTGGATCTATCTTCTTTATTGACACCCTTGGTTAAGTACGAGTTCCACCTAATAATTATCTCTTCATGTAGTCTGGGCCCTGTTTTTCCCAATCCTGGGTTTTATTTCCTAAGGCAGAGGTCAAGTCGATCTGATCACTGGTAGGAGTGGGCTCTTCAGCAATCACCCTATTTTCAAGGACCTCCGGCTCAACTACGTGAATTTCTTCCTCCGAGTCAAAGGTAGAAGACGGATGTAGCGTGTTAGGTTCGGCACCACCATTTATCTTTTTAGACGGAGCCGTCTAAAAAGGATATATACATACGCAGACCTATATATATATATATATATATATATATATATATATATATATATATATATATATATATATATATATATATATATATATATATATATATATATATATCAATATTTATACATATATATATATATATTTGTTTTTGGGGTAATAATTCCTATTATTGTCAATCCTAGCGGACACATAATAAGTAAATTTTATCTAGACTAAATCACGGTAAAAAATTTGGAGTTTGCATAATACCCCATAACAGTTCTCAGTAATCAATAATAACTACGTCTTTATAGGATTCACTAGTCAAATCCTCGAGCCTAGATATAATAAGGTAATAAATATAGCAGTTACAATAAGCAAGGAATTCTTTGTACTGCAAAAATATTCGGCTTTCGGCATAGACATATTGTTTTCTTACACCCCCGGTTTAAGAAATTCTTTATACGATTATGTGCTACTGAAAAGAAAAAAGGCACTGTAATTTAATATAGGTTTTGTACTGTAACTGCAAGGCCCGGCTAGGATAATGTATTGTGCATAAACATTTAATAAGTCCTCAGTCCTTCAGTTAGTCTGCCCTAATATCCTAATGCCCTCGGCTAGGATATTGAGACACATTTTTTGTAATTATTGTGCGTTAGATAAACGAGGTTCAAAATACAACCATGTATCAATAACCATTTTAATGTATATTACACTATTAACACTTATCAGAAGAAGATGATGAGAGGGCACTTTGTATTCTAGATTTCATAGCTTCTAATTCACTTAATAGTTTATCTAATTTTAGTCTCTTATTAGAATTGCGAGGCTGAATATTTCTTTTGGGCACTTTTCACTGTACGACACTTACGTGACAATCACTACACAAAACACTCTTTCAATCCGAGCGATGTATACGAAAATTAAAATGATTGTATCTGCTATGTCGGGGCAATAGGTCGGAGAGGCGATAAAAAGTTTTTATTTCAAAGCGTATCGATGGGTATGAATCAGTAGAAACTACAACGTGATCATATCGGAAAACATGCGAAAGAAAAGAAAATAAATTACCTGTACTTATCAAATACAGAAAAAATCAATAGCTTGGTTAAGCAACTTTTCTATAACCGGAACTTCTATTCAGTTGCGGAGTACTTAGATTGTGACCCTCTATAATGTGATATGAACTATTATTTAAATAATAAACTTTATGCATGTATGCATACTTTTGAAGTGTTTAGACAATATGCCATACTTACTTTATGAGTCTATAAGAAATAAAAAATATTTATTTTATTTATTTATTTAATATTTGTTGTTATTCTATTAAGCCCGCCTACTATATACGTATATCATACCATGTAATTGTATAAAATTGCTGTATAATCTGGTTATAAAATTTGATTCTATTGGAAAAGCGCCCAGTAGTTTTGCTCAAAATGACAGAAAATGCAACTGATCTTTCAACACTTGCAACAAGTCACAAGAATTAAGAAACGAAAAAGACCATATAATCAAAAAAGATGGGGGTATAAAGAATGATGGCTAAAGAAGAATGATTTTTCGCCACATAAAATTGCTAGAAGAACTGTGTTTATATCCGAAAATTTTGTACCTGAAGATGAGTATACTGAATTACTAAAGGCAGTAGTAACTCCATTTATAGCAAAACAAAATACGTCATAAACGACTGACAACAGCAACCACAGGTCTAAAGCGTAAATATCCTCCGAGTCGACACCACTTCAAGTAGATTTTAAAACTATTTTCTGTTTCCTTTTATAGGTTATGCATAGCTTTAAAAATATTAATTTTCTTTCTACCTAGTTGTTCATTCGCATCGCGTCCAACTTCTTTAAATGTCTCAATCTATTCCTCTTTTATATTTAGATTTATACTAAAATTTATAAGCAATAAGCATTCTCGAAAGCTAGATCAGACAATAAAGAGTTTCGTACACTAGACCTCCTCCTTTATATGACTGCATCCTCACAAAATCCAGATCTAAGAGGACTAAATTGTTTTCTACTTTTTTCTTCTTTTTTTCTGGTTTGAAGTGTTTTTTTTTTTCTAACTAGTCAATTACGAGTAACCTTCTACTTTTATATATATATATATATATATATATATATATATATATATATTGTGTGTGTTTTTTTTTTCTAACTTTACGAGTTTCTAATATATATATATATATATATATATATATATATATATATTATAAACTTATTAATATCTGATACCATATTTAAAACAATGAAATCTGATCTATTAAAAATGAAATATTTTTTCTGAAATGTAGGGCAAAGAACAAAAATAAAATAAATAGACTCGTGTCATATTCAAACAAAATATCACCCACACACACACAATTTTTGGTGGAAAATCTGACAAATACTAAAGTTTCTGAATATGCTAATGAAGTATTAAGTTTACGCCCAAATTTTGCCGTCCCTGTGCAAAGCCAAAGGATATACCTATCCCTAATTTAATATGTAATATTGAAACTTCTATTTTTAACCTTAATTCCTCAACAAAAGATGAATTAAGAACAATATTGCAATATTTTAACTAATTGTAAAAACAAAAATAATCTAAAATATGAAAATAGAGAACTAAATAGGAAAATAAATAAAACCAAAACCTTCTTAAAAGAACATCCTAATTTAACCATTTTAGAACTAGACAAATCAAATAAGACTATTATTACGAAGGCAGAACGATACGATAAAAAAATAAATAATTTACTAAATGACACCACAACATATCAGCAAATTAAAAGCGATCCAACTAAGCAATATCAAAAAAAGAATAATGAGCTTATTGACAAATGAAATAAAAAAGGTTACATTTTACCTGACACTGCCTCAAAATTAAAAATTAATAATGCTCTCACATCAGAAATGTATGGAGTCCCCAAATTACCGCCTTAACACTATACAAACTAACATCAAAACACTATCAGGTACCATTTCGTTATATACAAATGTATCAACAAATCTAGCAAAGGACATAATAAAAAATAAATGGAACAATATAAAAAGGTGCACGGAATGATTTTATGGAAGCCGTAGAGCTTACATTAAATTCAACAATTTTGTATATAAATATAAAATATACAGACAGATATGTGGACGATTGCATTTTCCAAAGAAAACATCGATTACATACTATCAAAGTTTAACGGCTACCATCCAAAATTACAGTTTAAAATTGAAATTGAAAAAAACCAACAGATATGCTTTCTTGGCATAACAATACATATAAAAAACAACACTATTAGAACACAGTGGTACACAAAACAAACATGGTCTTATAGATACAAAAATTACATATCCCACCTCCCCCTTACCCAAAAAAATCAATAATTATAGGCCTTGCAGACAGAGCAATTCATTTATCAGATCCTGAATACTGAAAAATATCAATCAAAAAGCAATAGGGACTCTAATAAAAATGATTTCCAACTCATCTATTAAACTCAGCTTTCAAAAAAAGAATTAGTACATTTTATAATAGTTTAAGTAACCAAAAAAGAAATCTATCAAAAATATCAAACAATAATTATTTGACACCGCCATATTTTCAAGGTTTACGAGAACAATTCTAACACCTTTTCTCTAAACGCAACGTACAAATCACGTAGAGAATATAACTTACTAGACCAGCACAATACACACACTCCAAAATTAAAAAAACACATGTAGTGTATTAAGTACCATTTAAAGATTGCGAAGGACTGTACACTGGGCAAACCAAGCAATATTTACAGTATAGAATATATTGTCATAAGTACGTAAGTATCTAAGGACGAAATTCAGAATAAACATACTTTCGATTTTGACCAAACCAAAATTCTGAAATCGGAACTGTACAATAAGAAAAGAGAAATTTAGTCAATCAAAATCAAGAAAATTACACATGCCATAAATGATAAAAAAAGATAAAGACATTTTAAACAAAATTGATCAAAGCGTAATATAAATAACTGCATAAGATAAGCTGCACCTACCATACATATTTAATCATGTATATTTAAAAAAAAAGACAAAATTGCTAATATGTAAAAATCCCAACTCAGTCTATACGATGTCTCCTAGAAGCGAATATATTTTATCACTGTTGTATTGTCTCTTTTTTGTGTATTTATGTGGGTTCATGAACTAAAGTATGCTTTTGTTTTGCTTGTTTTATTTGATATATTTGACATGGATTAATTACGTTTTATGAAAGGTTATAAACCTTAAGATATGTAATTTTATTAGGAAATTCATTTTGTTTTTCTTGTTTGCTTATAGGCCTAAAACTTTTGAAAAAGGCAAGGGTTTACTGTCGAAGCGCCCTTTTTGCAAACGTAAGTTCAGTGAATCCAAGTCCATCATATAAAATTAAGGAAGTTTGACTTAATCCGTTTTTAAATGTCATTAAAAATGGCTGGATTTTAACTTCCCGTTTGACCGGCACAACAGAAGATAAAATTTTAGATCATATTTAGGCTAACTGTCCCAAGACATCTTTAAGAATTGAACTGTTACCGTATTCATAGCGTTCTATGCAGATTACGGGTACTCCGTAAGAAGGTTGACAAGATAATTACATTTAAAAGCTTTCTTTGAACCAGCAATATCTCATTCACCAGGAGGCCTCTTCATTTTGAAACAAAACATTATAACATATATTTTGAAATATATAAGGAGCTGTTATGAAGTTCGAGAAAACATACATTTCAAAATATCTAAATGCACATTCCCTTTTACGCAACTTAGTTTTAAAATTCCTTAGTCTCTTTCTATCTATTATCGTTTATTAACGAGTATATAATAGAAAATGGATTTTTTTTTGGGATGACCGCTAAAGCAATGGAATTTGACAAACTATAGACACGTGTTTCTGACTTAAGGTCCTCATCAGTACAGTCAACTAGTTGAATGACCAGTACAACTAGCGCCAAAATGAATATACAAAACAACACCAGAATCACCAACAGGAGCAAACCCGACATTTGTGATTACCAATATTTTCCTAATTTTGATTTATTTCTCTGGGGTTATTAGTTTTGCCACAGTTGGCTATGTGCTGCTCTATGGTAAATAGAATATAAAGTCCAGCGAATATATATTTTTTTAGATTTGTCGATTATTGTCTTCCATACTGTTGGTAGTTCTAATAATTCGTCCCCTTTTATTTAAATCACCTTGTTTCAATTTTTATGGCTCTCGGATTATTCTGATTTTTATAATAATCTATAATGGCAATCTCCCTACCCCCATCGAAATTTATTTTGTGGCCGGTTTCCTGATGATGTAGAAATTGAGCTGAGGTTGTTTATTTGTTTCTGATGCTAAGTTTATGCTCTTCTACTCTTGCTGATATTCGCCTGTTAGTTTGTCCCACGTACATTTTTTCACAGTCCTTGCACGGAATGCTGTATACTCCGTGGTTTTCCAATTCGATTTAGTCTTTTGGGTATCCAAGTAGTTTACCTATAGTTGTTTGTGGCTTTTGTATTACTGTAGAAAGATTATGATGACTTTATTTTTTGTACCCTGACAAACCTACGAACAACAAAAATTATGAACCAGGAAGGCAGCAAGTAGTTTTTCCGTATGTAAAAGACACAACAGACAGGATCGGAAGAATTCTTAGAAAACGCTTTAACGTAAATTAATTTAATTACAATCTTTTGATTTAAGAGTTTTCAAATAGAATATAATCTTGTACTAACTTTAGTAATAAATCTATCATTCTCTGATAATTCTCAATTATTTTTCGTTTTTTTATCAGCTTGATCTATTTTAAACTTGATCACTTACAATTACAATTTCTTATCCACATCCACTTGATGTTAACATTTGACTTCTTCTAATTTAAGTTTTCTCTCTTCGAATTCTGATTTTTTTCTTCCAATTTAAGCTTCTTGTTTTGCTAGTCTCGGTAATTCTTTGCTTGCAAAAGCTCTAATACTGATTTTTTTATCCTTTTTGGCTATATGAACTTATTTGGTGCTAAAATAATAGAATAGTTATTTTACTTGTAACATTTTGTGTTTTAGCGGTCTTATTTTGGTTTGATTATAGGTAGCACAATAAATTTGTTCAATTGGGTGATCACAAGGCATTGCTGAATAACTTTCAGTCCCTGCAAAATAATGTTTTACTCCTTTTTTCATTAATTCACTGAAAACTTTGTTTTCGGACGAGCTGGATTGAGTACTCTTGAGATTCTCGGAACTATAAGGAATATCTAAAAATAAAATATGTCTGTTGCACTAAATTGACGACTTAGGTACATGCATCAATACAAATAACTACAATCTGATATTTACTGAATGCTTCGTATACCTGATAGTTTATTTTGTATTAATTCGGGTGAAGTGCTGCTTCACCAGGAAAAATAAACAAGCAAACGTCTAACTATATTTATTATATATCTCTTAAAATTTAAGTTTTTATTCATCTAATTAGCAAAAAATAAACTGTAAATCTCGAATAAATATTTTACTTGACCGTTGGCGGCATGTCTTTTTAAAACTTTCAATCGAACTTTATTATAACAACTATAACAGTGGCGCAACTTTCAATCGAATTTTATTATAACAACTATAACAGTGGCGCAAACCGCTTCGACTTTGCTGGAGGTGCTATGTTTAGTTTACGATTTTCCTACTGCGTAGCCATGACAACGCGTTCACGATGACGTCAAGCACATGGAAGAATAATGTTAACCAGCGCCATACAACGCTGTCGGTACACTACACCCACGTGTCGTTCAGTTTGGGGTGGTTGTTTACTTTTATTTTGCGGATTTTGCTGCAACCGGTTAGTTTCTTTGCAGTTTACTTGACTGTTTTGTGTTATATTTATTTATGATGTTGTTACAACTTTATTTGGGGTCAGGTTTATTAATTTACATTATTGATGCATCCGAACACGGATGTTGTTTGCATTTTGTTGAAAACTCCATTTAATCGATGGAAGGAACAAGATCAGAGTTTTAATCGTCATCCTGGTTTTCGGCGTACAAATGGTTATGTAGTAGTCAAATATTACAAAAATTGTTTTGCTGGCCTTGTTTACTAGTTTCCAATAAATATTCAGTGTGGAATAAGGAAGTATTTGCAGGTATGTTAAATACATTAAGATCTTTACATAAACTAAACTAACTAAAAGATCATCACGTAAAAATTAAAAATGTTTTTACTGGTGACTCGAAAACTATTCAAAGCGAAATAATTTAATACATTTCTGATTATTTAAATGATCATGTAAAAAATGAGATAATGAACACACAGTTTTTTTCTGTGCAAGTGTATGACACCACTGATGTTACGCAAACCTCCCAGTGCTCCATAATTTTAAGATACGTTAATTCAGAAGATTCAGTAGTCGAGAGATTTTTAGGATTTTATAAGGTCAGCTCCGATAGAACGTCAGAGAATTTATATTTTCTATTGGATCAAAGGTTGGACCAATTTGACTATAAACATAAATTAACTTGGCGCAAGTGTGATGTCTGGCCATCTAAATAGCCTTAAAAAAAAAAAGCGCCGCAAGCTGTATTTGCTGTATTTGTCCATTGTCTTGCGCATCGTCTTAAACTTATGATGCAGCAATATTTCTAAATGTCGAATTTTTTTTGCAAGTCTTAGTGGTTTTCCCTTATTTTTGCATCACTCAGCCAAACGAACGTATGCTCTTACATCTGCATCTACGATGCGTATACCAACAATTACAGAAACTCGTTGGTCTTCAAATTCGAAGTTAGTAAATGTGATTGTTGAAGACTGGAATATATTAAAAGACGTCTTTGAATTTATTACAAACTGTGACAAATCTGATGAAAAATCAAACCGGCTTGCGAGAGGATTTTTAGGTGAGATGAACGATTTTGAATTCACGTTTCTGGCATTAGTTATTAATGACATTTTTTCAATCACGAACATACTATTTGTGTCCTACAAAACTAATCGCTTGACATTCATTTTTGCATATCCAATATAAAACGCTCTCGTGAGGCGCTCTGTAAAAAAAGAAATTAACATTTTTTTAATACCATGTTTGATAAAGCAAATTCTATTACAGAAATAAATCATTACAAATTTGAGCTTGCTAAGCTTTCACCTGAAGAAATTAGGGCTAAGTATAGAACCCTTTTTTATGAAATATTGGACCATATTTTAATGGAAATGACACTAAGCTTTTAAGACTGTGAAAAACTTACATTTTTATGTTTGGCAGATTCTGCTAAATTTTCCGAATATAGTTTAAATTTTCTGACTGGACAGTTTGAAAATTTAAGGCAGTTATATGGGGAAATATTTTCAAAAAGTCAACGACCTAAAAATGAGCTTGGTCTTATTTTTACCAATGACAGTAATTTGAATATATAGCTGCAAGAGCAAGTGAAAAATATTAATGAAGATAAAGATATTTTAACCAAAGCATATAAAGCGTTTCTCTTATTTTGACAATACCGTCGACAAGTGCTTCAGTGGAAAGAAGTTTTTCTTGCCCCAAACGTGTAAAAACTTATTTAAAAAATACAATATCTCAAGAAAGACTTACTTCTCTAGGCAATATTTCAATTCAAAATTTTTGGAGGAGATTACTGCTATGATAACCACATTTGATAGGTGAAAAAATTGAAAATGTCAGTTAGTACTAATAAATATATAGGTACATAATATTATATTAGACATAGATAGATAACACTTATTTCTACTTTCGAATGATAACGCACTTGAGCCGTTTATCATCCTCAGTCAGAGCTTTACCGTCGTCGCTGGCTGCATCCATATCTAACGTATTTTTTTAATTATACAAAAGGATATTAGTGCGTTTTTTTATATTAAATATTGTATCTACCGCTATATTTTATTTGATATTAAATATTTATTTAATATTAAATGTTGTATCTGTTAGTAATCCAAACAGGGTATAAACTAGTATGCGCATTTGTTGCAATAGAGCAGATCCCTTTATTTTAAGCACCGCGGCAAGTACCGGTCAAGTGTATTACCGTCGTCGAGTTTTCCGCAAATTCTTTGAACCATTGAAATCGTAAGAAGTCGACTAAAGCAATTAGCAAATAAGGAAGACCTGAAAAAGAAGATCCTCATAAGCAATCCTTTCCCTCAGGACGAGAACTACATGTAGCAGAGTTTATTTTTATACAGTCCGCTAAAATTTTCGTCTTTTCATTTACGTGCTAACATAAGTTTTGGCCCTTCGAGCACGATCCAAATAGGTTAATTTATTATATCATTTTAAATATTACGATTTTTAGAGCAATCGACATATCAGATATTTTCGATTTCTTTCGTACGCATTCATTTCTGATCATTTTACAAACAGGTTCAGTCAATAAGGCCTTTAGATGCAAAACCAAATATATCCGTTAGAAATGAAACTGAAAAACAAAACATAAAAAGCCATTAGATTTTTAAGAGTCAAGAATATTGTTTCCTAAGGGCGTTCAACGGAAAATTGTGAATTATTTCGTTTAATTGGTAGAAATATTAAAAAAAAATAACAAGCTTAAACTTAAAAAAATGTAATAGGTGCTGAACAATTATATTTAATAACAGAATAATTGAAATTGACAAATACTAAACATATCTACTATCGTCCTGCTGTGGCCCATACAGAATTACTTCTTCATGTGATTCACTTACTATTTCCATCTTTTTAAAACAACTCGGTAGTACTGAAGTCCTAAATTATTTTTTTCGAAGTTATATGTTTGTAAAACGGTTCGGCTTGTACAACGATATAGTTACAATTATTTTGCGTACCAATTATAGGCTTGCATAAATTTAATTCAAAATGCAACGATGAAGTAGGCCAAATGTGAATTTTAGTATGTTGTGAATTTAGTATGGTCGTATACATTCCAATCAACATCAAGTATTCGCGCTGTTCCAGATTCGCCAGGTATTTCCTAATATTCCAAAGGGGTTATTATGGTGTGTTTCTTAGGTATTTTCTTATGTATATTTGAAAAAACTCTGTAATGTGTAATATATGATAGACCCGTAACAGGAAATACCAAGTCGATTGAATGTATGTTGTGTGGTGCATGCTCTAACCAAGGCCATGATGATCATAAAAAGATCCTTGTTTGCCGAATATCTAAAATAATATTTCTAGCCCAGGAAAATATACACACCTATTCAGAAGAACAGTTTTAGCTGTATAGTATATTTTAAGCCTCAACAATCAAAAATAAGAAAAAAAGCTCTGATTTTCCTTATTTTATTAATAATTCAATACACCTAGTCATCTTTCTGTAGACAAAATAAAAACCTTTTAAGAAGATATAATATGTTAGTAATTTTGGCTTATTTTTAGTTATCTATTTTCAAAAAAGACATTCCAAATTTTAGTGCAATGCTTTTAAGAAAGGATATAAATAGAAAAACCTTACAAGTCTCTAGTATAAAGCAGTTATTTAAAAATATCTATGTCTTTTCGCAAAAAAAGTTGCTTAACATAACCAACACTTACAAAGATGCATGTTTATCATCTTAGTTTGAACAGTCATTCATCTTCCGGGGTCTTCAAATGGATTTGAAGGCAACACCTCTCGCAACAGAATTAAATCATCCAGAGGAGAAAAACGAACGAATTGGTTTTTTGCTTTCCATGCTCTCCAAACTCTCCACAAACTTTCGTTCCTCTAACACGATATAAGGCAGCAAATCAACGACGGTAAACTGTGAATATTTTGACGACCTAGACTTAAGCTAGCGTTAGAATAATAACGTTAGCGTACCAATTTTTGACAAAAATGTTTCGCTAATGGCGACCTCATAGAAAGTTAATAGATATATAATTGTTCTAAATGAAAATTACTCAATACAATTATGCAAAATAGAAAAATCTTTCTACATAAAGGTAGAATATAAAAACATAATATAAAATCTGCGTTAATATACTATTAACTGGTAATTTATTCATTTATTGTGTATATAAAGTTGTCACATATTTTCGTTGGGAAGAAAATTGAACTGTGTAAAATTCCAGGATACTTTATTTCAGGCAACAAAAAAAGACAAAAAAATATAAAAATACATCTGTGAAGAATCACCTTTATTCTTGAGAGATTAAATAGAAAAACCGGTGTAACGCAAATTAGCATTTTAGTTATATTTAACCCTTAAATGTCAATAAATATCGTGGGATTGCAGCTTGAGTTTAAACCTAATCGTAATCTACCAGCAAATCGAAATAGAAATCATTTTGAAATGTGTTTAAGCGATCTTCATAATATTGCTCTCTATAACACATTTTCTTTTATCGCCATTTGGTTGGGAAGTTGTACAGATGTAAAAGATTGGTGTCGAACCTGCGAGGACTGCGCCGCCAGTAAAGGACCCCAAACTGGTACTCGTAGCAAAATGAAGCAGTAAAACGTGCCAGCACCCTTTGAACGGATCGCCATAGATATAGCAGGACCATTCCCAGTTGGTAATTCCGAAAATCGCTTTGTGTTAGTAGTGATGGATTACTTTAGCAAATAGTCAAAAGTCCATGCATTACCCAATCAAGAAGCCATCTCTGTTGCCAACGTATTATTTTAAGAATGGATTTGCCGATATGGAATTCCCAGGGAAATATACCCGGACCAAGGCAGGAACTTTGCATCCGATGTATATAAAAGCCTATGCAGTCTATTAGGAATCCATAAGGCAAGAACTACACCTCTTCATCCACAGTCAGATAGAATAGATGAAAAATTTAATAGAACTTTGGAGAACTATCTGAAAATACAAGCTAATGAACAACAAAGTGACTGAGATAAATCACTCAACTATGTTTACTGGCCTATCGCTCTGCACTTCATGAATCCACTGGAACAACACCTGCTAGTGTAATGTTTGGATCCGATTTACAACTTGCAGTCGACAATTTGACTGGACGCCCTTCTGGGAATAAGATAACTACCACGGATTATGCCAGCCAGGTTGAAAACGATATAATGAAGTTACGTTATGATCTACGAGCCAATCACACTGGATTTACAGTCGGTGAACAAGTTTGGTTATGCAATCCCAAAAGAACTACGGGGCGCTCGCCGAAATTGCAAAAGTCATAGGAAGGCCCTTATCATGTGGTGACCCGACTGAATGACTTGGTATACCGGATTCAGAAAAGCCCTCATGTTTTGAAAGTATTTTTTTTATGAATTTTAGTTCGGGGGACTTTACCTCGGTATCGATATGATAAATTAACATATAATTGCGATGGAAGTCATGGATTGGCCAGTTACCGAAGATTTTTGATATGGTTTTGTTAAGTTTTAGGTGAATATTATTAATTATTTTAATAAAGTAGACTTAGCTTAATTTTTATCCATGTAACAGCTATGATTGTGTCAAAAATCCTTCTCGAATGTTCTGTTAGGCTTAATTCTTTTGACCCTGTAGTATTTAGATTATTCTAGAATTTTCTAGATCATTCCATTCTTTTCTAAAGGCGATATAAGCGCGAGGCAACATTTTGATTCAGTTGTAACTGAGATTTCGAAGTGTAACAAGTTGACAGTGACGGGTTTTAGGTTACTTTAGTTACCAGTATTAACTATAACCAGTCTTTACCTATCCTACCTGTAAGCTGTGTTCTGAATAACTAAAATTATTTATTTGGTTACCGGTCAAATCGGAACAATATAGAATCGACCTTATCTTAAACATAGAGATAAGCTTGAACTAATACTGTATTACACATATGATACATATTACTTTTTTTAAATACGCCGCATGATTACTCATTACCTATTTTAATTTTACAAATTTAAGATTAAACTTATATAAAATAAAAACATGACTAATCTCTATGCCTAGCAGGCTTTGAAACAACTCTACCTGGTCTAGTTGTAATCAGTTGAGATCCATTATTAAAATGAGAAATAGTAATTAAAATTTGAACCTCATTCCTAGGAAGATTATCTCTAGGAAACTTTGGCTGTCTATAATGGAACTAGGTTCACAATTAATAGCATTAGAAAGATTATAGTTATCATACTGTAATATTAGGAGAGGGTCTTATAAAAGAAGAATTCCTTTTTAGAACTTTTACATAACTATCTTGAACTAAGTATGAACTTGGACTGCTGCGTTTACCCACTACTTCCAAGGGATGGGTATTTTATCGATATATTGATAGGTCAGCGACACATCGAATAACAATAGGTAAATAAAAAATATTCTTATACCGATAAGTGCCTATAGATAAGCAATAAGGCCGATAGGTAACTGATAAAATCGATAGGTAGTACAGAACATGGTTAGTTATGGATAAACGGACTACATCTTTACAAGCTTTATGAATGTGAGGGCCTTTTTGGCTCATATTATTTTGCTGCAATTATATCAACAACTATCGATAGTCAGCAGGTATTGCTGCGTCCATAACTATAGACATATCGATAAATAAAATATATGATGTGATGTGATGCCGAGAAACATATTTTCTCAATTTCGTCTGTATTCTGTCTGTTCGCAACATAGTTAAAAAACTTCTTATCCGGTTGACATTAAATTTTGGTCAAAAATTAAGGGTCATAGGAGGAAGACCTGGTAGCATTTTGATAAAAATTCAATAGGGCGGGTCATGACAATAAGAATATTACTAAAAACTAATTATTCAATGTACCTTAAATTTTGCACAAAATAAGTATTACATATAATTAAACTGGTAACATTTTGGTACGAATCGAAGGTAATAAAAGAAAATGGTAACCTAATAACATATTTAAAAATCAGCCTGAAAAAAAGAACTTATTAAATTGATTTCAAATCTTGTACAAGTATGATATAGCGATGAACCGACAAAACTGTGGTACAAATTCAAGATGGCGGTCAAATAAAATGTTTAAAAGATCAGCGCAAAAAAAACCCTTCTTATTCAATTTACTTCAAATATTGTAAAATAATTAGATGTGATATAGAAATAAACTAATAAAATTTTGATACGAATTTAACGTGACGGAACAAAATGAAGGCCTAAAAATCAGTGTAAAAAAACTGCTTATTCAGATTATTTTAAATTATGCCCAAGAACCAAGCATGGCATAAGTATAAACTGTTAAGACATTAGCATGAATCCAATATGGTGGAAAGAAATGACGGGCTGTTAAAATATTCGGAAAAAACAAAATAAAAGTCCTTAAATTTCCTTTACCGGGACATTCCTTCGTTATTAATCTTTTCTTTTATTAAAATTAGGAAAGGTGTGATTCTATTTAGCGTATATATATATATATATATATATATATATATATATATATATATATATATATATATATATATATATATATATATATATATATATATATATATATATATATATATATATATATATGTATATATACAAAAGGAGGGATTACTTTTGAGGGAGCCTCAGGGTAACTGTGTAAAACCAGTCGGATATTCCCTTCCGAATCCTTTTTTTTTATGTATAAAAGTAAAAAAAAACGCGATTTTTATGTGTTATTAAGTAACTATTTGCGGAACTAAATAGAGTCACATTTGACTATTCCTAGTAAAAAGAAAGATTCTTAATGAGGAAAGATTCTTAATAAAGGAAATTGACGACATTTTTAAACCTTAAGAAGACATGTCAAAACAATAAAGGTATCATTGGTGTATTTTATTTAAAAATAATTGCTTTAAAACATTTATATAAGATCGCTACTAATAAAATAAAATTAGTACATAAGTCAGGATGATTAGCTTCCTCGAAATATAAGAAAATATATTTTTCTATTTGAAAATAGATATACCATTCATTTTTAGAAGCAAAGCCCTAAGTTATAGTCGAAGTTCCAAAACAATCTTTCTAAAAGGAGTCTTAGTAGATAAAAGTTTGCAATTGAAATGTTAAAGGATCTGTTTACACAGAACTTAACTAAACAATGCTTTTTACGATAACGTTGTTGCTCAAAAGCAATAAAATTCTTTGCTGGTTTTTTAGCTTCAGTGTTTATTAGTTATTTTGTGTGGCAAAATTTGTTTTAAGACTAAAAATATTATCAACATAAAGGCGTAAATTTGATATATTTAGTTGATTTTATTAAATTTTATTTTCGGTTTATTGAAGCCTACTACAGAGAGAAAATCTTAAACGCCACATGCAGATTTAATAATACTTCTCTCTTACGTGGGAAGTAATAGTTATTCAGGTAGCAGGATCGGAAAGTGATACTTTCCTGGACGAGTTGATAGAAGTTGGCTAGTTCAGGAAAGATACTTTTCGAATGTGTTACCAAAGATGGATTATACTTCGCATAAATGGTTTTCAGATGCAGAATAAATTCATCACTAATCGTTCGTGTTACCGTGTAATCGAAATACTACCTCGCGCGCAGCAAGATTGGAATTGGCAAAGGCACGAGTTAAGCCTATTTGTTGAAACTGGATGCATCGTCTATATGAAATACTGATTTTGTCTTTTCTGATCAGGGTGGCAAACTTTCAAATTTAAAATACGACTCGAAAAGTTTGTTTTTTGGGTGGCTGTCTAAAAAATTTTGTACACCGTGTTCCACATAAAAGTACCGACTATACTATCTAGAAATCCGTTATAGATACGAAAAAAAGTTTCATACTAAAGTTTCTTGAAATTTGAAGTTCTTTTAAAATACAATGTTTTCATGTATACAGGTTGTCCCAATTTTGCTGGGACAACATCAATTATAAAATTTTAAACAGAGCACCCTGTATTTTTGTCTATTATTTGATTCCTTGTCAAAAATAAACATACGTTACCAATTTAAACTATAGTCGATGTCTGCGTAGCTTCTGAAATAATTAATCATCAATGCATATACGGAATACAAAATTTTTGTCCACAGCTGTACAGGATGGTCATTCTACGAAATCAATCTTTCACCTTTCTAAAGTGAAAAATGTTTTTTTTTTAATAAAAATGAGTATAAATACCTAGTTTTTCATATATATATATATATATATATATATATATATATATATATATATATATATATATATATATATATATATATATATATATATATATATATATATATATATATATATATATATATATATATATATATATAAGAGATAATCTCAATTATTTCTTGAATATTGATTGCGATGCTGCATACTCAAAAAAAACTATCGGAGGCTATGGAATGAGTAATATTTCTATTTGCGTGACTATAATCCTAATTTTATTCTATATTTACTTATTGCTAAATTTTAAATTTAAAACCATTATTGAACATTAATATTAGAAACAAACTTCTTGAGTAGCATAGCTATCAATATAAACAACATATAACAACACATAACATAACAGAACAGAATACATGGAAATAGAAAAACAGCAAAAATTTAAAACAAATTATAGTGTATCTAAAGTCAATTGAGACAGAGGAAAATTTGAGGTACGCTAAATTTACTACACCACTTATATCAAATAAATTTATTTTTATTCAGTTTACAGGTCCTCGTACAAATAGCGGACCTTTGCGACATAGTCAACGTGGAGTCATTATAAAATTTGTGGGCGGAGTATTAGAATTAAGCACTTTGATTGGTTATATCCGTAATTCAATTCGTTAGATTTTTGGAGACGTTGATTTAACAAAAAAGATATATTTTAAAATATTTGCATCGCCGGCACTTATTCAGAGATCTCGGGTCAGTGCCAATGCCGTAGAATAAAAAATTCTTTTTATTCTAGTTAATGTTTTTACTTACCTTGTAAAAGAGAAGTATTGTAATCGTGAAAAAATACCCCTCGAGATTTTTTCAGATCTTTACGTTTCAGGGTCAACATTTTTTCTCAATTACGTGTCGGTCTGTCTGTCGCACTCCCTGTTAAAGGCATAGCTAAAAAATTAACTTAACCGATTGACTTGGTAACACTTTGGTAAAAATCGAATATGGCAAAACAAAATGACGGCCTAGTGAAATGTTAAAAAAATTATTATTAAAAAACTACTTACCCAATTTGCCTAAAATTTTGCACAAAAATCAAGTATTATATAAAAAACAACTGATATAATTTTGGTACGAATCCTAGATGGCGGAACAAAATGACGGCTTAATAAAATATTTAAAAATTCAGCATGAAAGAAATACTTAATTTAATTTTAAAATTGTGTGCCATAACTAATTGTGGTATAGAGAAGCAATAGTAAAACTGTACTATTAATTCAAAATGGCGGAACAAAATGGAAGCCAAATAAAATATTTGTAATCGTAAAAATAATCAATCTCTCAGATTTTAGATATTTTCAGGTTTTTAGCGCCCCAAAAAATGCCAAAAAATAAGTTTTATCACCGTCTGTCGATTTGTCTGTTTTTCTGATATTTCGCGACATTGCTTAGAAACTACTCATAAGATTGACTTGACATTTTAGTCAAAAATTAAGGGTGATATGGGGATAACCTGGTAATATTTTGGTAAAAATCCAATATGGCGAAACAAAATGGCAGCCTACTGAAATGTTAAAAAAATGATTACTAAAAAACCACTTATCCAACTAACCTCAAATTTTCTACAAAAATCAAGTGTTATATAGAAATTAACTGGTAAAGTTTTAGTATGAATCCAAGATGGCGGAACAAATTGGTGGCTTAATAAAATATTTAAAAATTCAGCTTGAAAATCAACTTAATGGACTGATTTCAAATTGTGTGCCATAACTAATTGTGGTATAGAGATGTACTAGTGAAACTGTGGTTCTAATTCAAGATGGCGGAACAAAATGACAGTCAAATAAAATATTTGTAATCGTGAAAAAAACAATCTCTCAGTATTTACATATTTTCAGATTTTAACGTTCCTAGATGCCAAAAAATATATTTTATCAATTCCATCGGTTTGTCTGTCTGTCTGTCAGTTCGTGGCATAGCTTAAAAACTACTGATCAGATCGACCTCAATTTTTTTTTGGTAAAAATCCAATAAGACTAAACAAAATGGCATCCTAGTAAAATGTTAAAAAGATTATTTAAAAACTACTTATCCAATGTATCTCAAATTTTGTATAAAAATCAAGTGTTTTGTTAAAATCAATTGGTAATTTCTTGTACGAATCCGAGATGGCGGAACAAAATGGCGGCTTGATAAAATATTTAAAAGTCCAGCCTGAAAAAACTACTTAATGGACTGATTTCAAATTGTGGATGGAATTAAAGATGGCGGAACAAAATAGAGGCCAAATAAAATATTTGTAACCGTGAAAAAATCAGTCTGTCAAGTTTTACGTATTTTAAGGTTTTAGCTTCCCTCGATGCCAAAAAATATGTTTTATCAATTCCATTGATCCGTCTGTCTGTCTCTCAGTTCACGGCATAGCTTAAAACTCGTCAGATTGATTTGAAATTTTAGTCAAAAATTAAGGTTTTTTTTTGCAATTCAAATAAAGTTTAAAACTGAAATATGCTAATTCAAAAACCTCTCTGAACGATTCAATTTTTTACGAAGTGTTTGACTTTTAGCCACTTCCCTATTTACCTCAACCCCTCAAAATCAAATAAATTTTAAAATTGAAATATATATACCCGAAGGTCTCCAAAATGACATATTACCCACTCGATCTTTAACGAAACTTTCAATTTTTATCCCCTTCCTTTTCCCCTCTGTGTAATTGCAAAGTAAATATATTATCAAATAGGTTACAACTGGAATAATCTCTATACCCAAAAACCCATAAAAATACGTTGTATGTGGTTTATTTACGGAGAATTCATTTTTTTGTCATTTAGCCCCCTATTTCGCCCCATTTCCTGACCAGATCAAATAAAAAACGAATTGAAAAAAATTGTTAAATGCGAATAAATAACAAAAAAAAAGTACTAATAAATGAATCTGTTTTACAAAAATTAGTTTAAATTTCTATCACGGCGCCCATGCTTCAGAATGAAATAGCCGACTGTTGACGGATATTTTGTTTTTATGTTGTCTCAATTGACCTTAGATAGACTTCACTACATAATTGATTTTCACATACTGTCCGTTTTTTGCTAAACACAGTGTATATCGCATTGAAATGTTTGCCACAGGGTTTCGGACGGCGCGGCGTCACTATTATTGAGACTAATAATTTCTTCACAAATTTTTTGTTTTAATTAATTTACAGAATAATTTTTTCGACTTTTATACACTCTATTTTTAAGCGTGCCCCATATAAAATAATCTGAGGGTGTTCAGTCGGGACTTCGCGGCGACCATGGAATCTCACCGTTACTATACATACTTAAATTAAATTGCTCGTTTAAAAATGCTCTTATATCTTCTCCATAGTGGTATGGAGCATTATCTTGTTTATATACCAAGTCCACACGAATTTGTTCTGGAAGATCATTGAGTTTTTCCATAATTTGATTTCTTAAAAGGTTTAAAAATGTTTGTCTATTCAAATAGTGCTCAAAAAACACAGGTCATATTATGCAGTCGTTTATAATACCACACTACACTTTAACACTTTGATGTCCTTGCCTTTTAATTTGCTTTACCAAATGTTTCTCTCACAATAGTAGTATTTTTTGTTATGCATTCCCGCAGTAGAAAATATCGCTTCATCTGTCCAAAGGATGTTATTTAAAATTCTTCTCTCAAAATGCAGGTCCAACATTTGCATGCAAATATCCCGTCTGGTCTGATAATCAGCTTCACTTAAAAATTGTACTGAAAGAAACTTGTATGGGGATATTTTATTTTCTTTTAATACTCGATGTATGCTGGTCACGGAAAAATTCAAATCCCTTTGTGCTTCTCTTAAAGAGTTAGTAGGATATTCAATGAAATATAATAAAACCTCCATTTGAAAATCCTCAGAGACGACTAAACCCTGTTTATATATTTCTAAACTCCATGAGTTGATAAGTAACTACAAATTTTGTTAAAAATTTTCTTGTTTAGTATCCTTGCAATAGGAAATATTCGGCGATACTCTCTTAATGCAAGTGCTAGACTTTCGTTATTTTCATTTTGTAACAGTTATACAAATTTAGTCGTACTTGACTTGAATATGGAGCCATTTTTTAAAATAGAACAAGTAAACACCCATACAAGGAAACGTTTTTTAAAGTCTAATAATTTTAAATTTAAATAATTTCAATAAAACAACAACCACTAAAAACACAAATAAATTGAAAAACTGTCAAATTTAAAACAAATGGTTATATTATCCATTCCATGGCCTCCTATAGTTTTTTTTTTAGTGTGCAGCATCACATTATTCAAGAAATAATTGAGATTATCTGTTAAATTGCTATTTTCTGTGTAACCATCGAACTTAGGTATAGAAGATCCATCCGTATATGCTTTGATGGTTTGTAAACTGAAAATTACCATCCAAACGGTCACTTTTAGGGTTTTGCTTTTTTATTGTGATTTGGAAAATAGCTCCAGTTTTACACATAACCTTAATAATCTCGGAAAGTACACAGAAATCGATTATAGTTTAAATTGGTAACTTATATTTATTTTTGGCAAGGAACGAAATACTGGACTAAGATACGGGGTGTCCCATTTAAAATTTTATAGTTCATGTCGTCCCAGCAAAATTGAATACATGGAAACCTTATATTTTAAAAGAACTTCCAATTTAAAGAAATTTTGTATAAAACTTTTTTTCGTGTTTTCGTTTTCCAGATAGTATAGTGGGTACTTTTATGTGCGAAACGGTGTACTTAACACCAAGAGCAGATCTTGGTGTTACGTACAAATTTTTTTCGTTAGCCGCCCACAAAACAAGCTTTTCGAATTTCATTTTAAATTGGAAAATCGGCGCTTTCTTACCCTGATCAAAAAAGACAAAATCAATCCGAAAAAACAAAAATGGGACCGGTAAATATACTCTTTACCGGACCCATTTTTCGAACTCGATGTAGGCAAATGCCCTAAAAACCAAATGCAAGTAATTAGTCAAGGAGCCATACTCCGCCGTTTACACGGAAACGACATTTATTTGATGTTCTATTGGGCATCTTTCCATTTTAACAATCGAGAGCCAGAAAGTTATAATTTCAATCAGTTCATTCTTCTTATTTTGTACTTTGGGGATATTGTATAATTGATGGTCGACGAAAACATATTATACGTAATACACTCGGAAAGTTTCTTTTCTGGACTCCCCAACTTCCAAGCTCCGCCTAGGGCTCATCTTGGAATCTGTCTACTCGATCAGGAAAGTATCACTTTTGGATGTTGTTTCGTAAATAATTATTTTCGTCGACCACAAATTATACAATTATCAACTGATTTGAGGTAAAAACTTCCTGGCTCTTAATTATCAAGAGGTGAGTAAAATGTTACTATGTAATTAACGAATTCGACAGTAATGCATTTATAGTGAGAAATGCAGCAACAGGCATTTTCGTTAATGTCACAATTACACAACATGACAGTAACAAAAGTAAAACATAACTGTGAACTAACAGTTTTAAATTCCATGGCAACTAAATCTGGAGTAACTCTACTTTTTTAGTGAATTTTATGTGGTGACGGGGGCAGTGTTGCCAAAATAACAAGAACTAAGAGGTTGGTTAAATTAGCGAAAAGTTTCCGTCTTTCATTTTAGTGTATGGTATATTAGGGAGAATATACAAACCCCAAAAAAACTATTTTAGTAATCATAAACAAACTGTAAATACGAAATTGGTTATTTCTTCTTTTCTAATTATACAATTATTGCAAATTCTATTTGATATTTAAGGTTGAAGTAATATCTAGTAAGTATTTCTAATTTTATTTTTTAACCACCCAAAATAAAGGACGATGTTTTAATTCGATCTTATGTACTTTTACTTAATTTATTTTTATTTTATTTAGAATAGGAATATACCAGTTTTTAAACCCAGCCAAAATTGCTTTAGAAAATGTAATTTCAACATAATTTCATGTAAACAAAAACAACGTTAATGAAGAAAACTATGCTGGTTTCACCACGCTCTATCAAAGACGGAACGTACGAGCAAAACCGTGCAGTTCTGAAGGTGCAAAAATAACTGAAATGAATACCCACGTACACAGTCAGTTAAAATTGTGCTGACAAAACTGTCGTGCAAAATAACCGAATATCAAATGAATTCATGTTGTTTCCATGGAAAGAGCAGAGCATGGATACTTGATTAATTACTGGCATATTTTTACTGGTCCCATTTTTGTTTTTCGAGACTGATTTTGTTTTTTTTCCGATCAGATCAGAAATGGCCGATTTTCCAGTTTAAAATAAGAAACTTGTTTTGTGGGCGGTCGTTATTTTAACTCCTGTATTATCTGTAAAGATAATGCATGTTGATCAAAAATCTTTCAAATTATTTTAAACGTGACAAAGTCATCCGTTTCTAAATTCTTATGATTCAGTAAAAAATTCAAAAACCTTAGGTATGTAGCTTATTCCCAGCTAAACAAATGAACGTCAAAAAATTATTATGCGAATAATTTTTTTTTTTTATAAAACAACCTGTTTATCTTAGAATGATTTGATGGTTGGGCCCAGGCCCAGGAATTAGTCCAGTTGAAAAAATTATGTATGTATACTTCCCCTATGTATTTTAATAAGTCTGTAGTGCTATTTTAATTATTTAAAAAATATATGCAGAATTATACGTACCTTTTTTTTGGTTTTTGAGTTTTTTTAAGTTTATATATCGCGGCATGCCTAATTGCATGGTATTATAGAGTTTAGATGTATAATAGACTGTAAAAAGGGGTATACTTAATTAGAATCGTTTGTAGGCAGAGTTTTTTTAACACGTGGAAACAATATTCATTTTGACAAATAAATATTATGAGTATTAAGAATAAAGAATTTTAAAAGCAGTGTTAGAAAAAATTTTTGTTGTTTGTTGAATTGTATTAAGAAACACGGTTAACATCCGATTGACATTACGTAGGCACTTTCATTGATCTATTAGGCAAGTAAATCTTATAATACGATGCCATTAGAGAATGTTAGTAATACTGCGATAATTAGACCTAAATATCTCAAAAACTCAAAGAAGCAAAAAAACCCATTTGTGTGTGTGAATTTTTCTTCTGATATCGTTTCCGACTTAGCCTGAATTTCAATTTAAAAAGCAAATAAGTGAAAATTCTTCCTACAGGTCTGACAATCAAATCCTGCTAAAATGAACCACCATAGTAATAATCCAAATCACGCTTTTATTTTGGTTACTCTAATAGGCTATCTAGCTGCTTAAGTAACTATAAAAGTATCAGTCGTCCGGCTATCGATTGCTTACGCATGAATTCATTTATGTGACATGTATTTTTGACAAGAAACTCAGTGCTTCTGTACAGGTGTTTTTCTAATTAATTACATAATAGATTGCAAGGTCATGTACTCTCTGATATTTTATATAAACATTAATCAAATACTGAAAAGTTAACTAAAGGTCAATAGTTTACAAAAATATATGTAAGTTTTTTAGCAAACCAGTAAGTTATAAGATGTGTTAAATTAGTTTATTTACTTTCCCAGGGTTCCAATCCAGACTTCTCATTATCTAGAAAGCTTCTTTAAATAAACTAAAGTCACTAAAGCAATTTTCAATTGTTTATTTCTTGTCAAGTAGTATCAAAATTTTAGTAGTAAAAATCTACCCAATTTTAAATTTTATAACTTCTGAAAATTTACTTGAAATTGTCCTTGCATTTTAATTAGTAGCCCTGACGAAGCTCGAAAGCTTGGCTATTAGAAAATAAATGTAATATAGACTTTTTGGCCGAATCCCCGTTATTTCTTTATACTATTGGAAGTATACGGTCGTTTGTTCTCTTTTCTGCCACTATTTGCTTCAATTTATATTTGACGAGATATTTTATTATTTAGTTTATTAACTTTGTAAGCGTCATACTTTGGGGTTTTTACTTTTAGATGCCACTAAACATTATTATGCAATACAAAAATATGCACAAGTTATTTGCTTTAAAAATTAAGGAGTATTAAAAATCATATACGACAGAAGCAAATAATTGTCCCATTAAATGTATAAAAAAACCGCTTAAGGTCTTTTCTTGTAATGAACTTTCAAGAACGAGTTTAATACTTAAAATACAAGTTTAAGTATTAAACTCTTTTATATTACTCAAAAATAAAAAAAAACAAAAAGAAATGAAAATTAAGAAAATAATAAAAAATAAAGAAAAATATTAAAATTTAAAAAAATGTTTGTAAATTAAATAATAAAGGATATTTTAGAAGTCCTTATTTTGTTAATTTGGACTTTTTTTTCAGTTTTAATGTGGCGTTTTTGGTGATAACATACTTGGTGCCAATTCTCTCTATGACGTATACGTATGCTAGAATTGGAATAGAACTATGGGGATCCCAGAGTATAGGAGAATGTACGCAAAGACAAATGGACAATATTAAAAGCAAACGAAGGGTAAGTATCATTTTGAACATTATTTACAATTGTTATTTTAAAATTTAAATAAACCGAACTTGTCGGCTGCGTTATACAGCTAAATTCAAATATTATATAACGCAGCTCGATGACGGTATATTTTTTTAAAATTCGTTATGTCTATCGCTTTCGAGGAAACGAAGAACCTATAAAATACCAAATAAACACGAAAGACAAGCAATCCCTATTTTTAGGTTCTCTTTTTATAGAGTTAGAAAACTACATTTTTTAAATGGAACACCCAATTTAGAGAAAACCTCCCCTAGAAGCAATGTCTATATATGCCACATTTAGAAATTACTATTCAGGTTTTAGTCAATTTTCTAGGGTTCTCTTTAAAGATAATGGTATTAAACCTGGTAGAATTATAATGGGTATGAAAAGACGTATTTAAATAAATAATAATACACAGGGTGTCCCGTTTAAAAAATATAGGTTATGTATTTTTTACTACTTTTCAATAATTTTTAGAAATTTTTGATATTCACAGAAGTTCATAGAGGAAATATGGAAAGTATTTCCTATAATTAAAGCTGTAACTAGGTGTTGAATATGTACATCGATTTTTAGTATTTAAATTGTAATAAAATTGGGTTTTATCCGCGTAGAAATACATATTACAATATTTTATGATATCTCAAATATACAAGAAGAAAAGAAGAGACAGAATAAATCCCTGAAGGAACTTCAATTTTAAATTTAGCGGGCTAGAGAAAACTGAAATTAGCTCGACTTTTTGGATTTGTTAAGTTAAGTAACTTTTTATTAAATTAAATATGAGCAGTTCATGGTGAATCATTAAATTCTTTGTTACAGTCCAAGAGAATAAGGCAAGTTACTTGAGGAATATCTGTACAGAGAATTATGTTGCCGCTAAATTTGTTCAATGCTGTTGATGTGCTAGGTTTGGTATAAAATTTGATTGAATTGATGCGATAATTTTAATAGTGAGAAAATAAGAAGCGATTTGTCTATTCATTACTTTATCCAACAGTTTTAAGAACGTAGGGAGAATAGTTACACAGCGCAAACGTGATAACAGTGGAGGATCCGATCTTCTTTTAGGAAGGGTATTTCCATTATTCTGGGAATACTGGAAGTCCCCAATATTAGTTAAAAACGTGGGTGATAATAATATGATCCATAAGAAATATACTTACAATATCAATCTTTTAACTTTTCTTCTTTTAACTGACTGCAGGCATTTTATTACGTCTGTAAAGGCAAAGTTTGTGTTGGTTTTATTTAGTGACATATAGGTATTTACTTAGTAGGTTGAATTGTTATTGACTTTTATTGACTTTACGTCTAAAATATTATCGTTTGTACTTATAGTACTTATAGCTTTCTAAAGACATGCCATTTATTTATTTATCTTTTTTTGATTAAAATTAAATTGATATACGCCTTTTTCTTCTCTTTTGATTCCTCTAGCTGGCTATAGAAGTCCCACTGCCCAAACTCTTTCGATTGTGTCTAATTTTCAATTGCTTTAATGCACAAGTTCACTAACAGTTTGATTTTATCGTGACATCTTACAAGATTATTTTAATAAACCTTATAAAGTAGGTATTAAATCGTACAATATCGTACATATTTCACGCCAAGAGTGACTTTGCGAGTTTTGTTCTCTTATTGTTTTGTTACCTCTATCCGTGAACATACGGTATATCACTCTAGACACTTTTAATGCATTATTATCAGTGCTTTTAGCTTGCATTTAATTAATTTTGATTTCAATGGGAAATTCGAGTTAATGTCGAATAAAGCGTATTGGTAAAATAATTATTGACTGTGAAATTAACACCTCTCCAACAATATACAGATGGCCACTTCATACGCATTATGTTAGCTAAACTAAGCGAGGAATGCAGTCGTTCATAAATAAATCACAATAGCAATAAAATATTACTAAATAGATGCTACAATATTCAATTTGAAATTAAATATCAAAAATTATAGATTTTGCTATAGAGAATTCCCACGGTTTTTTGCAGTTGGCAAAGTACAATAAAAATATGCAAATTGTGTATATACTACCGGCAAAGCCGGTTGGCCGGTCAAACTTACGTTTACCACACATTGCCTAAACATTCCAGAAAAAGTCCGAAATATATTTTTACCTTTGTTGTGTCGTTGTGTGTTATGATAATTGGTGGCAACAGTGATGTTAAACGAGAAAATAATGTGAATCTATCCATTATACCAACATGACAACAACTTGGCATATTCTTAAATAGTAATCAGTCAATTTCCATTTTATATTTTATTTCTACGCACAACGGACACCAGGTTGGTAGCCAGGGGGAAGTCCTGGGGGTCCCCTCCCTCGAAACTTAAAAAATATTTTGGTATAGGCATGCTTTTTACTAAGTTTCTGAGGTTTGACCATCTGGACCCCCTTGCCCCCGAAATAAACTTCTGGTTTGGACCTTCCCCCCCGAATTGAATTTCTGGCTACGTGCCTGGCGGACACACAAATGTTGGTCAGTAATCGGCACTTTTTGAACTTTGAGCAATATGACATGAAACTTAAACCCATATGGACACCGTTAGAAAAATTTCTAGTGAATGGGAAGCCCATTAGAAAATTTTCCAAGGAGGATAAAAATTTGCACATATCTTGATCTTTAAAGGGTTTGTTAAACTATTAAAAAGCTTAGAGACAAATGAAAAAAGTGAAAAAAGAACTATTTTTAGAGACAATTAAGATAGAAATAGTGCACAAAGATATAGAATTTAAACACATGTCTAATAAGCCGCAAGTAATAATATTACATTATGTTTTAATTAAATACTAAAAAAACGTACACATCGTTGTAGTAAATTTATAGTTTTTGAAACCAATTTGGAAAAACATGGATTTAAATGATCTAGAAATAGTGCAGTTAAAAGAGTGCTTAGAAATAATATTTTAGACTGTGGTTATTAACAATATTTGGGTAATTACTACATTACAGTTAGACAAAATAAAGCACCGTGCCCTGATTATAATATAACGAGTAAAACACAGGTGAAAGTTTACTGATTTCTATTTGTATAAAGGTAAACCAATTATACTTCTCCTTTTAGTCAACTAATAAGCTACACACTTATTAACTGTGAGTTGTATTTTATTATAGTAAATGTAATATTACCATATAAAGGTGATTTTAGATTTAATTTAAATTATTGGAAAAATATAATCTTAATAATATCTATATTTTATAAACTTCCATTTACAGTAATTTTAGGAACTTATCTGTATTCTGGCATAGGTATAAAAGTAAATAAAAAACAAAACATTTTATTTTGTGTTAACTGCAAGTAAATTTAATGGTGTTAATATATTGTTACAAGCATGTCTTAAATTGTATAAATTTTTTATAAATTCAAAAAATCACCTTAGAAGGTTTTACAAATCTTCGCGTTTTAGCGTCCCTAGATGCCAAAAAATATTTTATCAATTCTGTCGGTGTGTCTGTCAGTCTGTCATTTCGAGGCATAGCTTAAAAACTACTCCTTAAATTGACCTCAAATTTTGGACAAAAATTAAAGCTCATATGGGGATGACCTGGTAACATTTTAGTAAAAATTCAATATGGCAAAACGAAATGGAGGCCTAGTGTTAAAAAAATTATTACTAAAAAACTGCTTATCCGATGTATTTCAAATTTTGCACAAACATCAAGTATGTAGGAATCAACTGGTAAAATTTTGGTACAAATCCAAGATGGCGGAACAAAATTTCGGCTTAGTAAAATATTTAAAAATTCAGCCTGAAACACTACTTAAGTGCCTTATTTCAAATTTTGTGTCATAAATAATTGTGGTATACAGATAAACTAGTAAAACTTTGGTGCTAATTCAAGATGGCGGAACAAAATGGCGCCCATTTAAATAAAGTGTAATGGTGAAGAAATCACTTTCCCAGGTTTTACATTTCTTCATGTCTTAGCGTCCCTAGATGCCAAAAATATGTTTTATCAATTCCCTCGGTCCGTCTGTCGGTTTGTGAGTCTATCTGTCAATTAACGGCATACCTTAAAAACTACTTACCCAATTGACTTTAAATTTTCGTCAAAAATTAAAGGTCATATGGGAATGATCAGGTAACATTTTTGTAAAAATCCAATATGGCAAAACAAAATGGCGTCCTAGTGAAATGTTAAAAAAGTTATTTTAAGCATTAAGTGGGATATAGAAATAAACTGGTAAAGTTGTGGTACAAATTCGAGATAGCTGAAAAAAATGGCGGCCAAATAAATTTTTTTTTAAAAATCAAGATAAAAAATCTTCTTTAATTGACTTTAAAATTTTGCAGAAAAATTAAACGTGATATAGGGATAAACTGGTACGAGTTCATGACGTAACGAAATGGGGGTGTGTGTTTATATAAAAACTACTTATTGAATTTATTTTAAATTATGTCCAAAAATCAATTGTGGCACAGGGAGAAACTGGTAAAATATTGGTAGGAATCCAATATGATCTAACAAAATGGCGACCAATAAAAATGTTTTAAAAGACAGTATATATATATTACTAAATGACTATGTACTGAACTAAATTGGGTCACACTTCACTATTCCTAATAAAAGGAAAGATACTTAACGATGGAAGTTCCGGGTGAAGGAAATTTACCGATTTTTTGATCTAATATTCTAGAAATAATTTAATGCTTTTTATTATTAAAACCAGAAAATGAATTGTGTTTTTTTGGAACTTCCTCAACTTCTATTTAAATTGTATTTACATAACAAATGCATGTAATACAAGATTTTCGAACAAATTGTACATAATATCTAAATCCAAATATCTAACTTTTCTTTATAGTGAGTATTTATATATTTTCTATTTCTAGAATATGTGAAATTCTCCAGAGGCGATTGATGTATATAATAATAAAAATAACATAATGCATTTTTAATGTCCAATGCCGTACGAAATATTACATAATTTTGAACAACATATATATTATCTTATAAACTGTTCACGTAAAATTAGTATCAGTGCCTTTGCGGTCATCAGTTTGATCCATTTCTAGATCCGCATCACCCGATTTAGTGTCGTTGAAAATAAAATTATATGCACCTTGAAGCTTCAAATGTTCTTTTCACAAGCGTTTACGGTTACACAATGACAAATTTTCACCACTTCCAAAACTTGGCCCAAGAAAATTTCGTCCACTTTAGTCATGTTAGTAAGATAACAATAATATAAAGGAATGGTTTCAGAATTATTTAACAAAATGATAAACCAATACTCTTTTCTACACAATGAGCAAGTTAAAGAAATGTCACCGTTCCTTGAGTAAACAATTAAGACAAAATTTTGGAACACAAGAATTAGGCCTGCATATGTCTTAATATTTTAAAGTTATATAGCAAATAGAACACTCATCGAAAACTTCTTCTGTCACTTTATCTTCCTTTACCTTTTTTTTACTTTTACTTATTTCAAAACTTTTTAAGAGATCCTTTTTCCTTTAGGAATTTGACAAGTTAGTTTAGATTTACAACTCTAAATTAAAGCAACAAAAACGTATTTATCACTTTTTAAACTTTCCTGAAGTCGTTATATTGTTGACCATAGCTTAGAAGAAACAACCTTCGGCGACAGGGCTAAGTTAACAAATACCATTGATTACATATTTTAAATATTAGGGAGAAGGAGAAGTAGATACATAATAAATAGGAGGAGAAGTAGGGGCTTCTCTCCTTAAATAACTACTTTTTTATTCTAATCTAGTTACCTATGGAATTCAAGGTAAAAATTATAGTAACTAAATGTTAATCAATTTTTTATTTTTTGCAGCAATGAGCCGTTTATTTTAATCCACTTAATAAACCTCTTTTCAACATTTATGTGTACTTTCGTCAATTGCTTTGGAGTAATTTCTGCACATGCAGCAGTTATTCTAAGGCGTAGTTCTTCTCATGATTGCGGTCTGGACTTATCTTTCTGCTTTAGTTAATCCAAAATCGTCAAGTCCAGTAATCTTGGAGGCCACTTAATAAGAGGACTTAGTCAATTCCTCATCACTACTACGTTATGCACAGGAGATCCGTCCAATTGAAAATTTAAGTTCAGCGGAGCCTGAATTAGTAAGTTATTTGGGGAATCAAAAACGTGATCTGTAAAAATCTATAAATAGATTCCCATTCAAATTACCTTAAAAAAAGAAAGGCCCAATATTCCAAATATCAACTATTTCGCATCATTCGTTTATGTCTTTTTGCGTTTATGATCCAATTAGAATTTTCATGGGACCAATTCTGGGAAGACATTCATTCAAAATGCAGCTCACCAAACAATATTTCCATAAATAGTTTCTTTTGTTCAGAAATTTCGCATTACTAGAATATGTAGAATTTTTGGTTTAAATGGTTGTTTTTGCAAGATACTTTTGAATATTTTCTCTATATACATATATATATATATATATATATATAATATATATATATATATATATATATATATATATATATATATATATATATATATATATATATATATATATATATATATATATATATATATATATATATATATATATATATATATATATATATATATATATATATATATATATATATATATATATATATATATATATATATATATATATATATATATATATATATATATATATATATATATATATATATATATATATATATATATATATATATATATATAATATATATATATATATATATATATATATATATTTTGCCTTTTCTTAAACCATGTCTAATATTTTTTTGTTAAATATTCTTGGGTACTGGTTTATTTTCTTAAAAGAATTATTTATTTCCTTAACGTTTCGCGCTTCATAGAGAGCTTTTTCAAAAGGATATTATTGGCCTACAATAAATACGAAACTATAAAACATCGATTGACACACTAAAAACTATTACAATAAAATGTTAAAATAGGACGTTACAATTTTTAACACTTCAGTTTAAAATGAATATTAAAATCATGTTAAAATACATTGGTATACGCACCTTGGAAATAAAACAAGTTACTGCATTATAGTAGCAATGATGTTTCAGTTGCGACTTCAGACTCAGTGGAAATTAAATAAATACTACCGATATCTTTTCTTTTTGTTTCGTTTTTGGCTGAAAACGCTTTGTTTTTGGCGATCTTTATTAGGATAGTGAAGTATGACTCAATTTAGTTCCGCACATAACCATTTAGTAACATATATACTGGGTTTAAAACATTTTTATTGGGCGCCATTCTGTTCCACCATATTGGATTCGTACCAATATTTTACCTATGCCACAGTTGATTTTTGATCATGATTTAAAATAGATTGAATAAGTAGTTTTTTACACTGATTTCTTAAAAATTTCATGTGACCTCCATTTTGTTCCGCCATATTGAATTCGTAGTAATTTTAACAAATATCATATCTAATGTTTGTGTAAAAATTGAAGTGAATTAAATAAGAGCTTTTTTACGTTCATTTTTTAAACAATTTATTTTGTCATCATTTTATTCCGGAGTATTAAGTTTGTACCATTGTTATTTATAAAATTTTTGCACAAAATTTAAATTCAATCGAATAAGTAGTTTTTTCAGGCTGGTTTTTAAACATTTTATTAGGCGGTCATTTTGTTTTCCATCTTGGATTCATACCAAAATGTTACCAATTCATTCTAATGTAATACTTGCTTTTTGTACAACTTTTGAGGAAAATCGGATAATTAGTTTGTTTGATTTTCATCATAATGTCACCAGGTCATTCCCATATGACCCTTAAATTTTAAGTCAATCCGGTAATTAGTTTTTTATCTGAGGTAAACTGATAGACAAGCAGACAGAACGACGGAATTGAGAAAACAATTTTTTTGGCATCTAGGGACCCTAAACTGTAAAATGTTGGGGTGATTTTTTTCTCGATTTCATATATTTTATTTGGCCACTATTTTGTTCCGCCATCTTGAGTTCGTATTCGTAGAATTTTATCAGTTCATCTCTATACCATACTTAATTCTTGAACAAAATGTAAAATCAATCTAATATGTAGTTTGTTCGGTTTGATTTAAGTATTGTATTAAGCCGCCATTTTTTTGAGCGATCTTGGATTCCTATTAAAATTTTGCCAGTTCACATCTACACAATACTTAATTTTTGTGCAAAATTTCAGGTAAATTGGATAAGTAGCTCTATAGTTATCATTTTTTTAAAATTTCATTAGGCCGCCATTTTCTTCAGCCATATTGAATTTTTACCAAAATGTTAGCATTTCATCCCCATATAACCCTTAATTTTTTACCAAAATTTCGTTAATCGGGTAGTGAGTTTTTTAGCTCTGCCGCGGACAGACAGACCAACATACAGACAGACCAACGGAATTGAGAAAACATTTTTTTACCATCTAGAGACACTGAAGATCTAAAAAATCTAGGAGGGTTATTTTTTTTCACGATTACAGTACTTCCCTTTTACGAGGGAAGTAAAAAGAATTTTAGTTTTGCACTTTGGTGTGAAATATAATTTGGTGAATTTAAAATATTTACTGACTTTGTCTATTAGGTCTTTATGTTGTGAGGAGATAAAGAAATTTGTTTACCAGAGCCAATTTATAACCAAGAAGAACTCCAAATTCGCGCAAGAAAAGAACTTCTTTAAATACCAGTGAGATGAAGAATCAAGTTTATCGCAACCTATATTACCTATATATTTCAATTAATTATTCATCTTTAAGCGTGTTTTTCAAATATATATTTAATAGTACAATTACATTATATATTTGATCATTTTTAATATTTAAACTTAAATATCGTCGACATTATTTTCACTCTCGACATTTTTTCAGATCTCTACATTTCAAGGTCCATACATCCTGAAAAAAATGTTTTCTCGATTCCGTCGGTCTGTCTGTCGGTCTGCTTGTCTGTTTGTCGATCTGTCTGTCTGTCTATTCCCGACATAGCTAAAAAGCTACTAACCCAATTGACATCAAATTTTAGTCTAGTAAAATATTTGCTAAAAAACTAATTATCCAGTTTATCTCAAATTTTGCACAAAAATCAAGTATTACATAGATATGAACTAGTAATATTTTGGTATGAATCCGAGATGCCAAAACAAAATGCCGGCCTAATAAAATGTTTAAATATTCAGCCTGAAGAACTGCTTATTAGATTAGTTTCAAATTTTGTGCAAGTATTAAGTGTGGCAAAGAACTGGTAAAATTGTGATACGAATTCAAGAAGACGAAACAAAATGGCGGTCTTAAAAAAATCAGTGCGAAAACTACTTATTTAATCTATTTTAAATTATGTTCAAAAATCAAGTTTGGCATAGGTAGAAACTAGTAAAATATTGACACTAATTCAATATGGTGGAACGAAAGGCACTCAATAAAAATATTTTGAAAAGAGAGTATATATGTGTTACTAAATTACTACGTGCTAAATTGGGCCACCCGTCACTATTCCTAATAACAGAAAAAATGCATAACGAGGCAAGCTCCGGGAAAAGGGAATTTTCTTTTGTACAGTCCCAGTCTAGTTTTATAAAACACTAAATCTTTTTGCTGCTACTTTTATTATTATATTATTTATTATTATCAAGTTTAACAATTGCTCAGTGCTAAAGTCATAGTACGGATATTTTTGTTCGCGCAATGCGAAATAAGAGGCTACAACGTATACTTAATACATTGTTTATAAATGTAAAACTGAAAAACTTTTACCTGTGCACATAAACTTCTTGACCTAGTTGACGCCAGTTCTAAACATCCTTTGTTCAATATTCACTTGCATTTAAAGGAAACAATGTAAACTTACAGAATCCAAAATTAGAATTTTCTTAGTCCCAGACAAAGCAGTGCAGTCAATCTAAATTCAAATGGATGCAATTTTCGGTTTTATAGTAAACGCATAAAACGCGACGCTAAAGACGAAACTGCAGTTTGATGCTTATTAAACAATGAGAGTTTCTGTTTGGGAAAAACCAGGTTAATAGGTAATATTTTCCTAGCTATGTTCTTCATATTCTACGAGATTTTCATTAGCCATACTATGATGAGTAATGTTGTGAGCAGCAAATTTATTTTAATAAGTTTTACAATTTAATATTTTGTATGAAGTCTTATACTGTATTTTTATTTTAACTTCAGAGAACTTTTGTTAAACTTAATTAAAATTATTAATATATATCCAAATATGATTCGTTATTTTTTAAATATCTAGAAAATGGTTTAATAAAAAATTAGGAATTTTGGTACCCATATTAAGGTAAATAGTAAGTATTCACATTTTAAGATATACAATTATTTACGTCTATAGGTTCCGGTTTTTTTTAATTAAAATACTTGATGAAAGATGGGTTATCTTAACTAAACTAGTAACAATTTCGATAAAACCAAAACGGTCACTTTTTTGTATATGTTGTGATACTATATTCGGGCGGAGCCCGGAAAGCTTCAAAAATGCGAAATGTGTTTTTGGTGAAACTTCAGCTAAACTACACCCCGAAATGAAAACACATCGTATTTTTCCATCCGTGAAGAACTAAGAATTAAAATATATATATATATAGATATATATATATATATATATATATATATATATATATATATATATATATATATATATATATATATATATATAACTTTATTAAGTAGTTTTTTTCAGGCTAAATTTTGTGCCTTTGCCCTACACGGGGCTCGCTAGTCTATGGCGGCCTGATGAGCTCTAATAAGAGCGAAATCGCGATCGTCGTTTGACTAAAATGGATCATTGTGTCTGCTGTGATGCAGAACATGTTCCAAACAAGGATCATTTTCTTGTTAGGACGTTGGTGTACGTGGAATGAAAATATACTATCATTTAATGCTCCCAACGAAAGCCAGGAGTCACAATGTAATTCAATACCAGTCGTGGTATTAGCCAGCGGAGTAGTTGTTTTTGTGATTTCATTTTGTGCCTTTGCCCTACACGGGGCTCGCTAGTCTATGGCGGCCTGATGAGCTCTAATAAGAGCGAAATCGCGATCGTCGTTTGACTAAAATGGATCATTGTGTCTGCTGTGATGCAGAACATGTTCCAAACAAGGATCATTTTCTTGTTAGGACGTTGGTGTACGTGGAATGAAAATATACTATCATTTAATGCTCCCAACGAAAGCCAGGAGTCACAATGTAATTCAATACCAGTCGTGGTATTAGCCAGCGGAGTAGTTGTTTTTGTGATTTCATTTTGTGCCTTTGCCCTACACGGGGCTCGCTAGTCTATGGCGGCCTGATGAGCTCTAATAAGAGCGAAATCGCGATCGTCGTTTGACTAAAATGGATCATTGTGTCTGCTGTGATGCAGAACATGTTCCAAACAAGAATCATTTTCTTGTTAGGACGTTGGTGTATGTGGAATGAAAATATACTATCATACATATATATATATATATATATATATATATATATATATATATATATATAAAATCTTGTTAGTAAAATGTTTCTGAGTTTTTAGTTTTACGCCACAAGTTTTTGAATTCTTTGTAGCCATTAGCCGGATGTACACCCCGAAATGAAAACACATCGTATTTTTCCATCCGTGAAGAACTAAGAATTAAAATATATATATATTTAGTTTTTAAAACTCAACTTAAAAGATCTAATATTATAATTTCTTGTCATTGTTATCTTAAAAAAACGGTTAATTTTGTTAATGAGGAATCGGTAGACATTCATTACATATATGATTTGCCTGGGAACAGCGCACTGAAAACTAGTCGATTGTATCAAGACGCTTTCTCATTAACATCACACCAGATAGGCGAACGTTTTCAAACGTACATTCAAAGTTGACTGAAACGAGTACTTTTAACCCAAATAATCAATTAAAGTGTGCCCATGGGGCTACAAAAACTCCAAAAATTGTAGAAGCAGTTTTACCATATTTAGCGGGTTCAAGCCTTTTTTTTCTGTGCGAATCAATTTTTGTCGACGGATTTTAAGAAATTTTGCGCAAAAGCCCATGGTTGACTATGAAATAATGTTCACAAAGGAAGCTAACTTGTCAAGAAATGCTAATAGAAATTTCCACAATAATCATGTTTGGGCCGAAGGAAACTCATATGCAATTACGGAATCTAACCATCAAGAGCAATTTTCGATAAATGACTGGGCTGGAATTGTTGGAAATAACTGGGTTTTTTTTTCAGCTCACTTCAGTGTACAAGCAAGAGAATATTTAAATAATACATTTAATAATCGATAGGTAGGCCGCAGTAGAACTTAACCATGGCCTCCTAGGTATCCAGATTGAAATACTTGGACTTTTTCTTACGGGGCGCCTTAAAGCTCTGGTTTACAGCACTCCAGTTAACAATGTAAAACTGAAAAATCGCAGAAGAGCTTCCTGTGTTATAACAAGGAATAATGAAAGCATGCTTCAAAGAGTGTGCGATGATATGAGAAGACGAGTCGATGCAAGTATCCTTGTAGGTGAGGGTCATTTGGATCCCTACCAATATTTTACCAGTTTCTACCTAACCCCACACTTGATTTTAGTCATAATTTAAAATGAATTCAATAAATAGTTTTTGCATTCACACACACCGCGTCATGTTGAATTCGCACCAGTTTATCCTTATATCATATTTTGTTCCGCCAGCTTGAATTAGTACCAGAGTTCTACTAGTTCACGACTATAATACAATTAGTTATGGCACACAATTTGAAATCACTTTATTAAGTAGTTTTTTTCAGGCTGAATTTCTAAATATTTTATTAATACTTGATTTTTGTGCACATTTCGATAATTAGTTTTTTTAGTAATAATTTCTTGAATGCTTTCACTCGCCCGCCATTTGTTCCGGCATATTAGATTTCAATCAAAATGTTACCAGATCATCCTCATATGAGCCTAAATTTTTGACTAAAATTTAAAGTCAACCTGATGAGTAGTTTTTAAGCTATGCCGCGAACAGACAGTCAGACAAACCGACAGACGGACCGACGGACTTGATAAAACATATTTTTTGCATCCAAGGATGCCAAAACGCGAATATATGTAAAACCTGAGAGGGTGATTTTTTCAGATTTCACAAATTTTATTTGGCCGCCATCTTGAATTAGTACCATATTTCTATACTACAATTAGTTATGGCACACAATTTGAAATCAGTTCGTTAAGTAGTTTTTTTCAGGCTGAATATTTTATTAAACCGCCAGTTTGTTCCGCCATCTTGAATTCATACCAAAATTTTACCAGTTGATTCCTACCTAATAATTGATTTGAGATAAATTGGATAAGCACTTTTTTAATAATAGTTTTTTTTAACATTTCACTAGGCCGCCATTTTGTTTTGCCATATTGGATTTTTACCAAAATGTTATCAGGTCATCCCCCATCAGGTATGCCGCGAACAGACAGACCGACAGACTGACAGATAGACAGACCGACGGAATCGAGAAACATGTTTTTCGCTATCTAGGGTCAGGGTCCCTAGTGAAGATCTGAAAAAATCTCGGAGGGTGATTTTTTCACGATTACAATACTTCCCTTTTATGAGAAAGAATAATTATACTCTGATCAATTAAGATTCCCTTGTCTTACAGCAATTCATATATATTTTTTTTACAATGCAGTTGTTAATAAAAATTCTTAGAAGATTTCCCTAATCTCCACTTTTTAGACCTTGGTAAAAATCCAATGTGGCGATACAAAATGGCGACCGGTGAAATGTTAAAATAATATTATTAAAAAATTACTTATCCCATTTACCTCAAATTTTGCACAAAAATCAAGTATTATGTAACAATCAACTAGTAAAATTTTAGTATCCATCAAAAAAGGCGAAACAAAATAGGTGCTTAATAAATTATTTAAAAATTTATCCTGAAAAAAACTGCTTAATGGGTTGATTTCAAATTGTATGCAATAATTAGCTGTGGTATAGCGATCGACTTGCCTAAAATTGTGGTCCAAATGCAAGATGGCGGCCAAATAAAATATCTGTATCAAGAAAAAAAAATCACCCTCCCATGTTCTACATATCTTCACGTTTAATCCTCCCTAAATGCCAAAGAAATATGCCTTGAATTTAATACTGTAATAGTATACAGCATTTGTTGATTTAAAAAAATTGCTGTATTTATATATATATATATATATATATACATTTTTAATTAGCTTAATTTAGTATTATTTGTTAGTTTTAAGGTAAATAATTAGTGGCATGCCTTTTTATGCATAGTGTCCTATTAATTTAGGGAAGATGGTTAATTTTACTTGTAATTTAACCCGATAATTCACGATAACGCCGTAATTATCCTAGTATAATAAATCCTGAATATGATTCATTCCAAAAAAAATAATTAAACAATAAAATAGCAAAACCCACTCATCATCACCTACACCAAAATTAACATCTGATGTCCACTTTGCGTCTATTTATTATTTATCATATTTTATTAATACTACCTACTTTTCAATTTGAGTCCTTATTGTTTTTGTTGTAGAGAAGAGAGATATAAGAGATAATATTAATTCGTAATTGCTTTTAGACAAAGAATTAAATTCGCTATGTCAGAGTTAATAATTTTAAAATAAATTTGGTATCTACAAAATTACCACGAATTTTCATCTGTTTGGAAAATATACAATAATTTACGATTTTACATTTAAAAAACAACAAAATTTTAATAAAACATGCTCTTACTTAAATCAAAATACCTTAATTTCTGATAATAATTAATCTAATACCTTAAACCTAAACTCGTTTCCTACAATTTCAGTTTCTATAGTTTAAGTCCCTTACACTAAAATTCCCATCAATTTCTAAAATTCCCATTTCCATATTTAAATTTTCTTCTTTTTTTGAACCTGAAACAAAACCCTAAAAAAGAAACGTCGTTTTGGTCCATATGGAAATCATTATCATACAATGGTTAGTTAGTTTGGCAGTAATTTTGCGTGGTTTGTTTATTAATTTGCCCATCATTATGTCGCCATAATACAGTATCTCCATTTGCACTGTTATGCCGGTATATATTGTTTCTTATTAATTCCATATATTTGGCAGGGTCTTCTAGGGCAGGATCTTTTAGGGCAGAGTCTTCTAGGGCAGGATCTTTTAGGGCAGGGTCGCCATGTAAAGTTCGATGTGCCGTTGTACTCCTGTTCTTTACTTATTTCTTAATTTGACGATGAAGGAAAATCACTTGTTTGGAAAAACACATTAAATTATTAGATGGTACTAAATACAACCACGGGCCGGACCCACAGGGTCCGCCCTACGACTACTCCTTCTATAGATCTAGCTGTTGTTATCTAAATTGGTTATTCACACTCTGCCCTCGTTCTACATCGCGAGCCCGGTGCCTCGTCAGCTTGCATACTCAGCTTGTGTATATTACACAAATGTTAATGTATTAAACAACTATAAACTGATATACAGGGTGACACTGCAGTTTGTCGATATGTCTATCATTTCTCGGCATATCTTAAAAAAATACAAGATGGCGGCCAAGGAAAACGTAAAAAAATTATTATTAAAAACCGAATTACCCAATTTGTCTTAAATTATGCACAAAAATCAAGTTGAATAAACTTGAATAAACTTATGAAATTAATTTCAAATGTTGTGAAAGCGAAGGCGAAATAAAATGGAGGCCATATCAAATGTATCAGCGTAAAAACATCTTATTCAACTGACTATAAATTTTGCAGAAGTGTTATATATGGATAATCGTACGAATTCAACTTAATGGAACAAAATGGCGCTCTTAAAATATCGGTGCAACAACTATCTATTCAATTTATTTTAAATAGAGCCCAAAAATTAAATGTGGCATAGGTAGAAACTGGGGTAAAATATGGTGAAATAAAATGGCGCCCAATAAAAATGTTTGAAATAACAGTATAGACGTGTTACTAACCGGTGGCCATTGATTAGGCACAGAACTAAATTGGGTCACGCATCACTATTCCTAATAAAAGAGAGCTTTCATAACGAGCGAAGTTATGGGTAAAGAAAATTTACCGATTTTTTAATTTGGTGATGTGTTTTTGCCATCAAAACCTCCACATTTTAGTCTATTAGTATTGGTTTAGGGTTTTAATAGACACTCAGGTTTTAAAAGAGTACCTCTACGGCAATTGGCTTTTGAAAGGTAACCACAAAAATTAAAATGGCGAATTTTTGGAGGTTTTTTTCAATATCTCGGAAAATATTAGGAAGTTTTCATTTAACATATTAATGATCCTTAAATTATCTCAATTTAACCTTCTTTATATATTGTACAGTTACCAAGATCTTTATGAGAAGGCTTGAATTTGGAACACTCTATACCGTAAACGACGAGCTTTTCACGATAACTTTTCCAGTAGTGCAATTTTGTGAGGATCTATTTAGTTTTTCTACATTAAGATCTACTAGTAGCCCGCAATGATACTTTAAGAGCCATGCAAAAATTTGCAGATTTTTGTTATGTTTATTTGCTATTCTTTTTTTCCAATGATCTTATGTTAGTCTAACGTATTTTTATTTTTTGCTACTAGGGCATTTTAGCGTACTTTACATATTTATTACTTTTATTTTGGGTTGTGGCAATTTTTTAAGATTAAAATATTGTTTAAATTAAAAAATAATTTTGTGGTATTTCTACTTTCTGCTTGGTACGGTACGATATTTAGCTAGAATAATAGTAATTGACCAAAAGTGAAAGTAAAACACAATTTAACTTTTTTTTTTGCTAAAAAAATATTTTTTGATGTTGTGGGTCCAAAACAATCGTTGAAATATTAGTCTATATGTTGAAACATGCAATTTCTTAAATTATGTTTCATTTGATTTGTATTTAGTTAGCATATTATAGACTAAAAAAAGTTTTGGCTACGACCCTGTCCATAAAATTGCCAAAATAGCATCCGAAGAAAAACAGGATAGCGAATTGTCGAAGCGTGCGAACTTGGGAGACTAACGCATTCTAGAAGATGCGGAGGAATGCTTTGAGCCGGAAAAATAATTATCGGCCCCAGTACTGACCAATAAAGTATTACATGAAGAAATTTAACTAATGAAAAAAGTATAGGGATAAAATTGTTCAAGCTTTTTTGTTTTCCCTTTCAAGAGGTCTTTAAGCCATTTACCCAAAGTTTGTTTTTTAGTTATTGATAATAAAATCCTATTTAATTCTTTTCAATGCGTAAAAAATTAAAATGTCATTCTTCTTTTTAATTTAAATTATTGTACAGTTTATTTTTCTCTCGAGCTATTAAGCTAATCTTTCAAATGCTTTAAATTACTGAAAATTGTATTCCTTTAATTAATTCTGATGATATGCACCTGTCATTTATGTTAACGCAAATCTTAACTGGAAATTCAGAGCACACGAAATCACCGATTCGTATAATTACCAATAGCTCGGCCGATGTGTTAATTCGGTATAATGCATTTGAATTGCTATCCGATATTAGTTTAGGCAACACTTGCTTTAACGGGCTTGGACTGGTTAATACCGCTTTAGTATTATTCTCGCTTTAGTATTATTCTCATCTAAATTTTGCTTTAAAATATCTTTAAGCATTACCAAAAATAAAGATTATTTGCTTGCTTTCATATTTAAAAATTGATATATCAGCATCAAATAAAGCAAACTTTATTTATGACATACAATATACATACATGTATATTGTATATACTATACAGGGTAGCTGGTATGTATAGAAACGGTGGATTATTTCCAAAAGTAACAGAGCTAGCAACAAATGTTAAATCCAAAAGTTTTAGGAATTTTAAAAATCTATTTGAGTAAAGAAAAAATAATTATACAGGATTGGACATAAAGTCACGTCCCAACACTTCTTTTGTTTTATTGGAACACACTAGATATTATATATAGATTAAATGTGTATCTTCTTGCTAATTCTGAATGTACCTAGTTTGATACCTTTATCTTTAAAGGTACCCGAGAAATTTGATAAAAACTCTGCCATAAGAGGCAATGCATTCCCATCGAATCTAAATATATAATAGAGCGTCCTCCGTCTCTCTCTCTCTCTCTCTTTCTAACACACTGCCTCTTATTGTAGAGTTTTTTAAATTTCTTGCTTGTCTATAAAGATAAAGGTATCAAACCAGGTATATGTTTATAATTAGCAAGATGAGACACATTTGATGGACATATAACATACAAGGGGTTCAATTAATCAAAAATGCAACCAATGCCTTATATACAGAAATCAAGAATTTAACGCTTTGAGATATGTGGTCCCCACTTAAGATGGTTGTCAATAGTAATTCCTAAATACTTAATCAATCAATCAATCAACTAGCCTCCTTAATACTAGAATCCAAATTGTCAAACTTAAGGTCGTGGAAACTTGAACGATTTGAAGCTGTGAGAGAAAATGCGATATATTTTGTTTTAGAAGTATTTAAACTCAGTTTAAATGAGTCTAACCACTCCTTGATTCTCTTAATACCGACTGAATCCATCGCCCTCACTTCACTCCAGGTTTTTTCGCCCATGAATATAACCGCTGTGTCGTCTGCATAGGATAAAATCACCCCATTCAGCAAGTCTATGCTGGTCAATGAATTAATGTAGGTGATGAAGAGACCCAGAAGAGAACTGCCTGTTGGAATTCCAATGTTAACAAACATTGGATCACAAAGGGTATCATTAATTTTTAGTAATTTTTCTCAAGAAGATGTAGTAACTGCAAATGATGAGAAACTGTGTCTACTGCCTCCAAAAAGACAGTGTTTTTTTTTGTCAAGCTGGGGTGTCATAGCTTTTGTTAGCTTATAGATTTCATTTTCAGTGCTTATTCCATTGGTAAAACCAAACTGCCTAGTAGAAAGAATTTTGTTACTTTCAAGATAATTGACAAATCTATCTAAATTATACTAATAGGTCGATAATTTGTTATATTAGTTTTGTCGCCTCCTTTACATATTTTTTAATATCAAAATATCAAATTAATAATATGTAATAAAGGGTCGATAATAAACTGTTGATTGTTAGTTTTAAAGTAATGTTATGGAGGCCTGAGTTAGTACTTTTTAGAGAGTGTATATATTTAATAATTTCATTCCTGTTAACTTGTTTTAGAAACATTGACGAGTGTTGTTGATAGTCTGCTGTTGATAGTTTTGCTAAAGATATTTAAAAATTTGGTATCATGTTTAAAAAACTTGATTGATAATCATAAAATTACTGGATATATGGCATTTAAAATTATAAATATTTTTTATTGGTAATTATAAAACTTGGATAGTTTTGTTCCAAGGATGTGCGATAAATTTAAATTTTGTCGTCATCCAACGGCTATAAGAAGAAGCTTTATAAAAAAAATGCTGTTTGTTTGATAATCTTGTGACATAAGACATAAAAATAAGTTATTGCAAAAATCCCTCTAATATTCATCAATACATTTTTTTTCTTCATGAGCTACGTCATAAATCCAGATCGGTCGTGTACTGGCAAAATGCGTAAAATAATATTTTTAAGGTATTATATAATATCTCTATTTTTAGGTCGTCAAAATGATGATGGTCGTGGTAATAATATTTGCAGTGTGCTGGCTTCCGTATCAACTGTATTTCATCATAATTTCTTACTATCCTAAAATAACAAGGTCCGAGTACATACAAGAAACTTTCTTAGCAATTTATTGGTTAGCTATGAGCAACTCCATGTACAATCCGATCATATATTGTTGGATGAATGCCAGGTATGTAAATAACGATAAACTAGTTATAAAGTAGTTCTGACAAATTCACATTTTTTTACTTCTGGGTATTGCAAAGGGCACCTGCATCTTTCGTTATATTGCAAGTACCTAGTATAATTTGACATCTCAAACTTAGTCGGACGAGTTTAGTAAGTAATTTAGGCGGTATCTTTTTGAAACGCGGCGCAATACAAGGAATAGCCTTTTTTTGTTTAATCCAAGCAAGGAGCTCTGAGGGAGAAAGGTGTCTGATATTGAAAAGATTACCAACTATTTTTAGAACTGCATTTCCGACTCTGTTTTTTTTTTCTCATTTTTTGAATCATCCTGTGTATTAGACGACAATTTGTATATAATAGGTTTACCCTCTATTCGAAAGTTCCTTCTATGAACATTCAGTTTGTTAATTTACAGATATAGCTTTAACATTTTCCAAATTATAGCTGGAAACTTGCATTTTTCCCTTTTACTAATGAATGTGAGGTATTTCATGTTCCACATAATTTTAAAGTACGGTAATTTTTAAATCAGTGGATCGATTTAAATATTTTTTAATCGCATCTAAATTCTCCCTTTATGGGTCAGATTAAAAGCACCGGGTGCTTAATCTGCAGAATCTACATTGAAATTCTTGTAAAATTTTCCATACATTTTTTCCGTCCTATTTAACACCCTGTCAGCAATAACCAAGAAAATCTTTATATTGACTAGGACATCTTTTTACAAATATTTTGCATTTTTAATAATTGATTAATATTCGATACTTTCCAAGAAAAAACGTTTTTACCTCGGTTATTACGCTAACCCTGCATTAAAACCAATAAATAAAACAATAACAGGTTTATTAGTAATAAGAGAAAAATAACGTAAACATCAACAATACAGAACATAAAGAGAAACTAAAATTACACAGAGTAAAAAACTGTTTTCAGTATCTTGTATTGTCGCCTCTAGCAGTACGAAGAGTTTTCAATCTACGGTGCATACTGGATATTAGATTTCTTGTACTTTGATGTGTGTTATTCCACCCCTACCAGAGTCTGGGACAATTTTGCAAGGATCTCGGGAGCTCTTTGATGAAACTGAACCCTTTGTCCCAGTTCATTCCATAAACGCTCAATAAGGTTCAAGTCGGTACTTCTTGCTGGCCATTCCTGGCATTTTCCAAAAAATGTATCACCACTGGCTCTACTGCATCTTACATCAAGATAAAATAATATTTACCAAATGGGGGGCAATCGGAACCACATAAGGCTGCAATATTTTTTCTCTGTTATGTTGTGCTGTCAACGGCTGCCTTAATGGAAAAACATCTTATATAGACAGTGCCTCTCCATCGAAATTCCACCTCACACCATCACTATTTACTGGTCCACTATTATACCGTTCACACTCTGTTTCGAATAAATAGCTCGCCAACTGCACTGAACCAGGCTTTATTATCTCAATCGGCGAACAGCGTGATGTGTTGCCAGTAATTTCGGACTTTTTGCAGGTCTCATACTCTTTAAGTGTACTTCTTTAAGCCGCCTGCAGATTGTCTGTTTACTCACCACAGCATTCCGAATAAGGCCAATATTTTGTTCTACTCTACCAGCGGTCTTGCATGGGTTTCTTAAAATCTGCAATCTAATAAACCTGTCATCAAAACCAGATATTTTTCTCGGCCGACCAGAGCCCACTTTTCGGTTTATGCTTCCCGTTTGCTCGTACTGTTGAATCGCAGTTCGTCCTGTTGCCTTGGGTACCCCAATTGCTGGAGAAGCATATCATTTACTTCGCCCATTATTTACCAAAGCGTTTGCTCTGGAGTAATATTAGGCATTTTCTCTGCACTAACTGGTACACTAAATTGGTTTTTAACTTAGAAATATTCAGGAATCTCGATGACGAATTAAGTTATTAATTATAAAAATAATGACCTGTCAACTATTACATTTTTGAATCACATGTTTTCCAAAGCCTACTTGTCAATTCATGACAATTAAAGGCGGAAAAGTAGGATGAAAGTAAAACCAGTTTTTCTTCAAAAGTATCGAAGACTAATCAGTGCCATATAGGATTTTTCCCAAAATACTACCTAATCATCACCATATGTCCCTTAAGGCCGACAGACAGACCGACGGAACTGAGAAAGAATATTTTTTTTCGGCCATGTTGAATTTGTACAATTTTACCAATTCATCTCTATACCACACAAAATTTGAAATCAATCTATTAAGTAATTTTTTCAGGCTGAATTTTTAAATATTTTATTGTGCCACCATTTTTCCAGTTGTTTCCTACGTAATATTTGACTTTTGTACAACAAAACAGACAGACATTTAGAGACCTTGAAACATAAAGATCTTAAAAAAATTTCGGAGGGTGATTTTTTTCGCGATTACAATTCTTCCCTTTTATGAGGTAAATAAAAACCAAATGTTCACATTTTAGTTTATTATGTAACACTATATATTATTAGTAAATTTTAAATGTACAGGTAATAACAAATATTTATAGGACAGAGGTAAATATTTTTTAGCATAGCTATATAAACTATATTTTTAGTAGATAGAGTAGATACGTCAGGCTTTGCATATAACTAACTAAAAAATATTAAATTAAAAATACATAAGGGTAGTGTAATTTCCCCCATAGTCACTTATAGCAGAACCATGAATCGAGGCTTGAACCGTAACATTGTCGCATGTAAGCGAACCAAACGCAAGAAGGAAGTTAAAAACGAGGAAAGGACAAGTTGTAAAACATATGGAAAAAGGCGTAGAGGTAAGGAAGCGTGGTCCCAATAATTAAGGAGTTCATGGTACACTTTTTAAATTACTCAGAGATAACTGGGAAACTTTGCTGACGGAAAAAACGTGCACCGTCAATTAACGTTTAAATTAGATAAATTACGTATTATATTTTATTTTCGACATAAACTGCAGCCTGCAGCGCTGTCACTTTCTAAGATCACGAGCCGCCACTGCAGACTGCTTCCAATAGCCAGTAGTTAACGGTGGCAGTAGTTCTCTAAAACCCGTAAAGTGTGAATGGTTGTTTCGGTGTTTGGAGAACTTTGACGTAAAGGGTATGGAGTCATTAAGTCAGTCACTCCATAATATAACGCTACAATATACTTAAATCCCAGACCTTCCTGACCAGTCCAATCATTAAAAAAAAACAAGATAAACATTAACCCATTAACACCACCCATAATTCTCCGTTTAGGCAAGAAAGTCCGTTTAAATAACTTTATTATTTGCAGAGAGGTCATGTCTAAAAAAAAATGAAAAATAAACGTATTCTTGAAAAATGTTGTCTGGACATAGAAACTGGAACCTAACCAAACATGTTGTAACTGCATGGGAATTTCAGATTACCAAAATCCTGTGTACTTATATAAAACAATCACACCCAAAAAAAATGTATTCAAACATTTTTAAATGTTTTTTAATCCGCCAATAAACTACTAAAATGAAAAAAGATGCTTTTTTGAATAACATAAAATAGACACTCAAAAAATATCAAATTTGATACTCGTAAACATACATATCACAAATAAAGCCCGTTCAAATTATAAACAAAAATCATTTATACGAATCCCCTACATTTTGATTACACGAAAAAAACTATTACTGCTTTTCGAATACTTCAATTCTAAATTTCATTGAAGCTTACATTCTTTCTGCTATTTTAAAATAGAATATCTCTCTGGAGGAAAGCGAACTGACCATTATTTTCCCATAATGCGACAACGGCTGTTTTATTATATTCTAGGGAGATATAGATAATTTATGTGTTTTGCCACAGAGTCCTCTTTATGTTATTCATACTAACGTACTCAAATGTATTTCTTGTGTTAGACAAATTATATATAACATGGTTGTATTATTTTACTATACATTACTAACTATTTGTGTACTAAAGTTAGGTATATAATAAAAATGTCAATATACTTATAGTAATGTCTAATTTACCATACTTATTTCACTAATAAACGCAAAGGGTCCTAAAAAGTAAGGTAAACAATTATATAGTGTGATTTCGTGATCCATGATAGGTAAAGATGAAAGAACATTCATCCCCATAATTGGCAAAAAAAAACTAGTAAAATATTTATACACAAATCAAAACAAAACACTAAGTCTCAAACTGTTTTTTATTAGCTTATTTTACCGTACTGATGCTAACCAAAATGTTTTCTTATAGTTCTTGCTCCTTTGGTGCGTAAAACCAAAAATATTCTAAATTGACGAAAATAAAAAATAGCATTTTTCAATCATATTGGTTTAGTTACAGAGTGTTAAAAAGCTAGATTTAATTAAAATGTTCACCAAATTTTTCTCTATAGGATTTATGTTAATTTTACAAGAATTAGCAGAAGCGTTTAAAAAATGTTGAAAAACCTATATTTTAAACGACAAGAAGCTTAAGATAGATAGTATATCTACAATATTTTATGGTCTTATTATGAACCAAGGAGTTAGCAGTCAGATATTCAATTTTACATTTGGGACACTCTATATATGCGAAAATTTAACCTAAAACGATTCTGCATTCAGATATACCCTGCGACTAACCTCCTTGTTCAAGAATGTATTTCAAAACCGGCTTTGGTATACGATAACAAATGTGTCATCAACAAACGGGAATTATAAAGGTCGTAACAATGTTCACAAAGTGAAGCAAACAAATTACGTTGTCGACCATCTGACTCCCGGGAAAGCATTTTTACTGCCCCCATTAAAAAAACTACTCTTTGGCAAATCATTACAATCGACTACCTCTTGATGAACCGAAGATTTCGGAGTTCAAGTTAAAAATTCTAACCCAACAAATAGAAACGCATGCATTATAGTGTAAAAAATAAGCAGAGATTTGGATGAAGAAAAAATGCGAAAAACTGAAAAATCTTGAGGAAATATATATAAAATTAAATTTACATAAAAAATTGGAAGATCTGTAAGGGGCAAACTAACGAACCATATAAAATAAAAATATCTCATAACACTCAACCAGCAAAAGGTACAGAGAGGACACTAGGGAAATTCTATCTAGAAGTAATAACAACGAAGATCTTAATAAAATGCGAAGTTAGACAAGCTAAGAAATCCTTAAATTACTGGCATCTGATAAAATCCACACAGAATAGTTGGAATTAATATTTTGGCCAATTGCACCACCCTCGAAAATATATTGACTTCAGACTAATAAATCTCATGATCCACGCCGTCAAAATCATCTATAACCAATGGGGAGAAGATATCAACAAATGTGAAACAAAAAGTATCTCGAGACTAAACAGCCTGCAAGTTCTGTCCCAGTGATGCATGTATCAACAGAAGAACCTGTACCTATGTTTTCTTGACTCTGAAAAGACATTAAATAAAGTGACAAATACAACTGTTATAAATTGTCTTAACAACTTAGAGGTAAACCATCAGAATATTCAGCTACTGGAGAATTAACATCAGTTCGCAATTGGAGTTCAAAACTGACAAGGGTGTGCGCCAAGGATGCATGTGGTCACCAGACTTGTTTTGAAATGTGTTAAGTGCTTCAAATACTTGAGAGTTCCAGATCAAACTGAATATGAATACCGACATCATCACTACGATAGGGAAAACAACACAATAGTACTCAGAAAGAAACAGAATGTGCCAATTTCATTTACAAGGCGGTATTGGAATCGTTTAAGTGCTTCGAATGCTGGTTCGAACAAAATATGAATTTCGACAACGAAATAAGATTCAGAATTGAGCAGTTAGGTCAGGCATTCTACAGTTCAGACAATTGCTCTGCAATCCCTACCTTCACCTCAAATGTCGCCTAAGATCAACAAAATGTTACGTTGGTTTATATTGATGTAAGGAACATGGATATTAACGGCAAGCATATGATCAGAATATATCGCGTCCAGATCCCATGGGATGGGGACCTAGAAGCCATAGCGAAGCACGCATTATTTTTTTTTCATTTATGAAAACTAGTTTGTTCAGCAACTATCGAGAATAAACCAACTTTTCATACTTTTGATTTTTTATGGCTCATTTATTTGCCGTTAATTGTTTTTCCTACTGAAAATGTTTCGAGTATTGATGCACAAAGGAAAGGGGTATTTAGTGAAACTAATTGGCCAAAATTGGATTCCTCGAAATGACACTTAGGTAAAGACAAACTTAAGCAAAATTTGGGTCCTTTGCGATCTGTAGACTAGCCGAACATATTGTAACAATGGCATAACTTAGAAATAATTTTATTAGTTGGTATGAAGCACAATGTAGTCTTTCTAATGTCATAATATGTTTCTATTTTCCATTTTTAAACTACATTTTTATTAATATTATTTTTTCATTAGATTTAGAAGAGGTTTCAAACAGTTCTTTTCCTGCCTACCTTTCGTTCACGTCAGTCCAGGTGCACTTACTAGAAGAGAAGTACTCACAAGTAAAAAAAGATCGTACTCAGGCTCCCCAGATCACAACAGAATTATCAGAAACGGTAAGAAGCTAAATTTCATTTTATTTATTTAGAGTTAAATACTAAGGTTTTATAAAAGCATGCCGCCAAATATTAAGAGAAAACCGATAAAAAATTGTGTAATTTTTAATAATTTCAGGGGTATATTTCAGCTTTTGAATAATTGAATTTGGGCATCAAATAATAAGTGTTTTTATGTCCTATAAAAGATATGGTCACTAGTAATTTTTAAAATTTACAGATCGCATAGAAAGTTTCTGGAATTTTATATTTCTTAAAGATTTTGATAATAGTATACCCTTTTCGATTTCTTTTCTTTGGAATTATTCTCGACAGCTTATAAGATATAATGAAATATACCAAATTTGATTTTTAATATCATTTGTTAGACAAAACTACTTAAAAATATTTGTTCTCATCACTTACAGTTAATAGCAGATAAATGTGATGTGGTAGCTCGTAGTTCCGAAGAGAAGAGCACAAAACGTTTTCACGAAAATAGACTCATTTCACACTTTTACAAATATTCAAGTTGCTATCAAAGCATTTCTATAGCTCAAACAACGAGAAACAATGTAAAAATATTACCTTAATGATGACTCCCTCGTTCAGCCAGGTTTCAGTGTTGAACACAATGTCGTGATTTGAATTTAGCAACTCGTAAAATTGGGGCGCAGTCCACGGGCGTTCTGATAGTACATTTTTAGGGGGACGCCTGGACCTTTGGACGATCTGGAAAATATTAATCTGGCGAAATGATATCAATTCGAAATAGTTTGAAAGTGGTTTACGATTTCGATCAATTAAAATTTAATATGCGTACAGGGCTGTCACCATATTTTGAAACCTCCTACAAAGTTTATTGTAGGAGCTTCGTAAAATACAACAGCTGAACTGGTAGGATGTTTATCAGATTAAAAATAAGCATCGCAAAGTGGAGAGGATACATCAACAACGTGCTTTTTATGAAACACATAATATTTTCATAAAATTTCTTAATCACTTCGTCTTTCTGAGTTTAAGTGTCTGAATCTAATACATCTATAATTTATTTGGCAAATATCTACTGTTGAATGTATGATGGGTGATAGGAAAATGCGAGTGAAGATGCGAACTAAGAAAGAAATTGTTTTCAAGTTATTGCATTTATTCCAGTCAAGTGTTCCCCCCTGTATAATAGGACATATATTTATATTTTAAAATGTGATCCATTACACTAGAAAGTAAAAATAAAGGTTTTAATATGCCGGGTGACCACACACTAATTAACACCACCTTTTTTCTTTGTTTCTTAAAATATCAATTCGAAATTTTGTGATATTGTATAGGCCACTATTTGTAAACGTTTACTCCAAGTTTGACTGTTTTCTTCAATTTTTAAATGAGAAAGAATTTTTAATTTTTCCGATGAAGCTTTAAATTCTATAAATATTAGTTTTAGATTTTTGAAATCGGTCAAAAAATAGCGGAGCTATAGGTATTTGTATTATTTTGCTTAGTTGGCCATGCTACAAATATCAATGCAATTTTAGGCTTTTAACTTAGGCATAGTAAGTACCGTAACTAAGCAAAATTGAATTTAAAACAAAAACTGCATACATTTTCTTGATATAAAATAGTTTTTAAAATTATTTATCAAAGGCCAAAAAAGATTTTTGTTTAATAATACTTGATGTTTTTGTAAAATTTGAGATAAATTGGATGAGCAATTATTTAATAATGTTTTTTTTTAAATTCACTAGGCCGCCATTTTGTTTCGCCATATTAGATTTTATCAAAATGTTACCGGGGATGACCTTAATTTTTGACCAAAATTTAAAGTAAATCGGATAAGTAGTTTTTAGCTACGCCTCAAACAAACAGACAGACAGACCGACGGAATTGAGAAGACATGGCTTTCGTCATCTGGGGGCCCTAAAACGTAAAGATCTGATTTTTTCACGATTACAATATCTCTCTTTTACGAGGGAAGTAAAAAGGGGAGTACATGGTCAACCGGCATAAATAGTAGGTAGCGATTATTTTTTATATAGTCAACACAAACCATTTGAAGAGTTTAACTTATTATTTATCATATTTATTATTCTCATAGACGTCTTTTAAATATATATTTCTAGCAATATAAATGAACCAGTTTCACTTTATAGGCATAAAGATAACAATAGTTATCTGCAATTGCTTCTTAAAGTAATTGAAATCTATTTTATTTTAGAATGTTAAAACAACGCCCTGTTTTAAAATAGTTTAAAAAATAATATTTCTAAACCATCTACATAGAAGTTATAACTAACATATTTGATTTTATCTTATCTTGATGTGTTAGAAACATGCACTCTGAAATCTTAATATTCATTTTCATTAGTTCTGGAAGATTTTTAATTTGAGTTTAAACAATAGGTCAATCATATTTGATAAGCGAAATACAATGGATTTAAGTTTTTAAGGTGAACTTCTAGAAAAACCGAAAAACTGTGAGCTAGAATTTGCCATATTTAAGGGGGGGGGGTTAAGTAAACGGTCACAAAAGTAAGGATTTTTTTTAGTCGTCCATTTGCGTTTATATGTCCAATTCGTACAAAACAACTTCTGAAATTCTCTATTCTGCCCTTATCAAACAGATTAGTTCTAGATAGATTAGATCTAAATAATGTACATTTTTGAAATCAGAGTTTTAAAATACCCCCCCATAAGCAATTTCTGAATACGCCACTTCATGGTAGATTATGTGGAATTGTTTTTCACAACCCCTATAGAAAAAACTTAAATTTAATGACCGGTAATTTTTTTACCAGAAAAAAGAAAAATAAATGACCACAGGTTTTAAAAATTCTAGAGCTACCAAAATTGGCTCCAGTCTTTACTAAAGCAAGCAGCATAAAACAGGTGAGTATCAACTTTTTAGCCCCTAGATTGAGGCACTTCCCTTCGCAATTTTTCATAAAAAGTGAATGACCGGGTGTTTAAAATCGTCCTAAAGCTACCAAAATTGACTCAAATCTTCAATAAAGCAGTATCAACTTTCTAACCACAGATTGAGGCACTTCCCTCTAGCAATTTTTCAAATAAAGTGAAGTTTAAAATTATCCTAAAGCTACCAAAATTGACTCAAATCTTTACTAAGGTAAGCAACATAAAATGGCTTTGTATCAACTCTCTAACCCCCCAGATTGAAGCACTCCTCTCTTTAAATTTTTCATAAAAAGTAATGACCGGGGTATTTTAAGCAGCATAAAATCGGCTTTCTAACCCCTCAAAGTAATGCATTTCCCTTTTCTAATTTTTCATTTAAAAGAAATAATACTATGTAAAAAAGATAAACTTTATAATACAAATCGTCAGTCTTTAGATTTCCTTATGAGAAAATTATTGTATTTTATGCTTTATAAGAAAATTATTGTATTAAACAGAAAATGCCTACATAGAATGAGAAAAGAACGAAAATGTCAGTAAATTTTATATGGCTAGATACTTGATATTCGGCCATTTTATGCTGCTTATTTTAATAAAATGGATTAATTTAAACCGACCCTGGTCATTCACTTTATATGAAAAATTCCAAGAGGGAAGTGCCTCAATCTGTAGGGATAGGAATTTGATAGTCATTTCATGCTGCTCGTTATAGTAAAAAATTTAAATTTTGGAAGCTCTAGGATGATTTTTAAAGGCCCGGTCATTCACTTTTTATAAAAAATGCAGAAGGTAAGTGACTCAATCTGAGGGGCTAGAAAGCTTAAATGAATAACTGAAAGACGGAAGTGCCTCACTCTGAAAGGCTAGAAAGTTAATGCTGGATTATTTTATCTGCTTGCTTTAGTAAGTAATTTGAGTCAATTTTGGTAGCTTTAGGGTGATTTTAAAACCCCGGTCACTTTTTATAAAAAATGCAGAAGGGAAGTGCCTCAATCTAAGACACTAGAAAGCTGATGCTAAGTCATTTTATGCTGCTTGCCTAGTTAAAGATTTTAGTCAATTTTGGTAACTTTAGGACGATTTTAAATGTCCGGTCATTCATATTACATGAAAAAGTGCAAGTGGGAGTGCCTCAACCTGTAGAGCTAGACGGTTGATACTGTTAGGTACTTTAGTAAAGATTTTAGACAATTTTGGTGGCTTTAGGATAACCCCGGTAATTGTCTTTTAATAAAAAATTGTAACAGGGAAAGTGTCTCAATCTGTGGGTCTAGAATGTTAATATTGGACAATGGTCCAGGCATAACATGTTATGCTGTTTGCTTTAGTGAAAATTTAAGCCAATTTTGGTAGCTTTAGGATGACTTTAAACCCCCGGTCCTTCACTCTATATGAACAATTATAAGAGAGAAGTGGCTCAATCTGAGGGACAAGAAATTTGTTACTAGGTCATTTTATGCTTCTTATTTTAATAATGTTTCGACCATATTTTGGTAGCTCTGGTCATTCGGCTTTCTTTTTTCCTGGTCATCAAATTACCGGTCATTAAATTAGGTCTAGCCACTTCTATAAGCCAACGCAATAAATTAGCAAATAAGATATTAATAAATGTTTTAACATTTGTAGGAAGTAGTAAAAAATATACCGAACTTCGGCAGCAAAAATGGACAAGACAAAGGCAAACTAACAAGCAATCTGATAGTGAAATTTGTACGTATGATTTTTTTAATGTGGCATGCAGTCAGTATTCCAATTTGTTTTCCAACTTGACAAATCACTATACATGTGTTTGAATGGCGGTTATTATGTGTTCTCATTTTTTATTTTGTAGTTATCTTTTCTATGTTCAAAGAAAAAAAATTGCATGTCGCATTGAAAAATCATGCTTACATCTCTTGTATATATATATATTCTTATTCATTCTAGCATGATTTCTAGGTATTGTTTCAAGTTGTATATAGCTTTACTTCCTATTTGTATTTCTATATTCACCTTTTCTTATTCACATGTACTAGAATTTTTATTTAAAAATGCCCAAACAAAAGATTAAAGATACATATTGAAAAATATCTACGATGATTAGAAAATCTACATTAAATAACTAAATTGAAATTAAAAAAGCATTTTATACAGGGTCCTTTCACTTAAAAGTAACCAGGTCTCTTTTGGCTTATTTTTCAAGCTACAGATTTAAGGGATGCATCAAATATTAAGTATTATCGAGTTCTTTAAAAATGTCTAAAGAGTGGAGTATTTTGAAGGCAATTATGACGTTCAAAACTTACTTCTCTTGAATACTTTTTACATCAACCTGTTCATTTAATTTTATAATTTCATTTGAAAGAGACTTGAAAAAGCTTAAGTTTGAGTTGTTAAAAAATTAGAAAAGTAATACCGCTTATATTTATTATTTTAGTATCAAAAATATTCTGCAGATATTTTGTGTCAATTTATATGATTGAGATATGGATAAGAATTACAAAAATATTTTTAATTATTGCGGCATAGTTTGATGTTAATTTAGTTCAGTGGGAAGTTATTAATGTAGTTGGTCATGAGCGTTTGCCTTACGCGAAAACATATAGTTAGGTACTTTTTAAAATAAAAAATTATTGATTGTAATTCTACTATTTTTTCCTTATTTTTAATAAGAATATAATCAAAACACTTTATTGGCTCACAGAATTTCTTCAGAATGGTTTCCAAACCGACGATTTCCAGCACCCCACGTGTGCAATTTAAAAGAACATGGTTCATTTATTTAACTAAAGAGGGTGTTTCCCACTCTTCTGCGGAGAAGGGGATTTCCTTAAGGTTGTAATTTGGTTATACAAAACTTAACAAACTTATACATACAGTGTAATAACTACAAGCAAGCAATTTAGTTTGTGTGTTATGCTGGCATTGCAAGGTCGGGTTAAGGTGATGCATTCTTTATATCCATGTTAGTTCAATGCTATGAACTGTTTAATTTATTTACTATTTTTACATGGTATAAAGTTTAATAGAACAGAAGTCAATGAAAGTGTGTTCTAAGTTTCAAAAAAGAAGAAAATAAATATGTTGCATGATTAAACATTCTCCCCGGACTCCAGCTTCTGAAGGTGTGCCAGGTGTTGTAGTTCTATCACGGAGGACTCCCGTGATTCTAGCGTTTCCCGGTTGTTTGCTAGCCGACAGTACCTTTGTCTTAAAGTTTGTCTAGCGCACTAAGCGAGACTGAAAAGTAGCAATATTACTACTGGGGAGAGGCTGCTTGTCGTATAGGAATGAATGTGTGCTCTCCTCCAGATTCTCTCTTTTAGTTGATTATTAGTTTCATGTTTCTCCACCGCTACTGTGTACAAGTGGTCAGATATTGGGAATATGGGTTTTTCTTCAAGCTTCGTTGAAAGCCTAGATGAAAAAAATGCGTAGGTTTGGCTGACATTAAATTGCGATTCCATGGAGTAACTAGCGAGTATTTCTTCAGTAGTAGTCATTCTTTTTTCAGTAAAAATATTTTGTTTTTATACGTTGTAACGCTGATATATGTTATCGATTACCCTGTTAGGGTTAGTCTCAGTATTCTTTACTGTCGTATCGGCTTTGAGCAACTAGTAGTCATTATTTTATTCTTCCTCGTTTAGTTGAAAATAGTGCACAGCGACTGAAACCGTAAACTTTGGCTTCTCTATGAGCTGGTTAAGTGCTTTTCCAGAGGAGAGGGTAGAGGTAGAGCGGCGACTGGGACCCGTATAATTTTATTCTTCTAGGGGCTGGTTAGTCGTTTGTCTAGTGGCCGGTATGCCGGCAACGGGTAGCCTTAAATTTTGGTTTCTTCTAGGAGTTAGTTAGACCCTTTTGTAGCCATCATACTACCCGATGGCGACTGATGGCCGTATGGTTTGGTTTCTCTAGAAGCTGATTAGACGCTTCTCTAGGAGCTGTAGAGTGGCTGATTGGGCGCTTCTCTTGGGGCTGATTCGTTGTATAAAAGATAGAGAGAACGATTCCTTCATTTTACATTGCAGGGGGTTCCCTCTACGTGTATCAATAAAAGGTGGTTTCTTATTATCTGCTGTGTAAAGGGCTTTTATTAGGATGTAGGATGAAATACGTAGTGAAGATCAAACGAGCACAAGGCGCGAGGGAATTGATACTGATTTTATTATACAAAATTTAACAAACATATAGGTACAGTGTAATAACAATAAGCAATATACTATGTGGATTCAACACTGTGAACTTTTTAAATTACGTAATAAGTTCAACTGATAATTAGAATTGTTTTTGACATTGCCACTTTTATGTGGTCTGTCACACTATGAGCCGTCTGATTCGTTAATGCATAGTTAAATGCTTTGTGCAACCCGCCAATAGAGTTTTTAAAAAATCGAGGAACGTTAGTTCTAAGCGTCGACGTTACTAAAATATATTAATTATCTAAGACTAGAATAAATATTATGTATTAATTTCTGTAAAAGGAAGAAAATAAATATATTGCATGATTAAACAATCAGAGAGAGAAAAAAACCAAAGAAATACCAAACATGCTATTAACAGAATTAACGAAAATACTCGTGCATCGTTTTACACTGTCAATAAAATGACAACCGAATAAAAATACTAAAAACAATTAATATTTTAGGATAGTTCTTAAATAGCCGTAATTTCTATAGGGTCTAATGGCACCACGAGTGCAACTTTTCAACTATCAATAACCCAAATACAAATGATATTTATTCAATTATAAAAGAAAATATTAGAAATTGTTAGTCGATTTTATAAATAAAATTATATATAATTTAAGCTGGAGCCCTTCTCGGAAAATCAATCTGTAGATGTAAAAAAACCAAAAAAGTTAAAAAAAAATTCCTTTACGTAAGTTTTGTATTTAGCATTTTTTTCTATATTTTATACTTTCTGAGATAAGTTAGTGGAGCGGAATTTGTTCTTATAAATGCAATATTGTATGGAATACGGCCACTCAGCATTTATTGCGGAAATTTATATCCTTAAATAAATAACAGAAAATGTTTATAATATAATTTGGAGAGAAATAATATGACGTTCTGGCGTAACAGTAATCCTTTCTGAATGTAACAGAAAGTAAATTTAAAGTCAACTAGTGAGCAGCAATTTTTGGTGGTAGATTGTTACCATTTATCGAAAATAACTAAACCCAAGGTAAAATGTCGGAAGTAGTTTTATTTCGACAGGGTATTATCCCAAGAACCATATTTCTCAAATAATATCTACTGAGGAGTTAAACTTAGAGCTATTATTTTCATATGCTAAGTGTATGCTACCTCATGTACATGGTTTTTCAGTATGTTTTGGGGCACCACTCGAACCTTTCAGAGCTGTAAAAAAATGAAAATATAAAGATTTTTTCTGAATTTTCAGAAAAATACCAGCTTCTGTTGTTTTAATAGAGAACCCTGTATGTTAATACTTTTTTTAATTTTTTGCCTATTTTTAATTTCATAAATATGTAGGTATAGATGTTAAATATTTGCTTTGACCAGTAACGTTTAATATAATATATCACTTTAAAATGTTTGCATAAAAATCTAAATTGCCAAGAAAATAAACGCGTTAATATCACATATTCTATTAATTATGAACGATAAATATAAACAACAATGCAACAACTACCTGCACAATAATTTTAGGGTTATTTGGATATTTTCTCTGCATTTCAGTAAACTGTGTTATAAAAACAAACTTTTTCGTGTTGAGTAGTAAAACTTCCTCATGGAATTTCTGCCGAAGAATGTTTAAATTTGTCTATTATAATACACATTGTTTTTTTAAATCTAATTGGACCATTTGTTCGTATCCATATATTATTTTTTTAAGAACGTAACAAGAGATCGATTATTATGAGGAGGTGCCGCGTCTTGCTGCTAGATCAGTTGATGATTTGGGATGACTTCAAATATATTTCCAATTTCATTTTATAAAAGGTTTTTATACCGATCTTCATCAATAAGTGATCCTTCAAATATATCGACTTCAAGACCCTATTTCCTAACATTCCACACCAGACGTTTAATGACTGCCGGCTTTAAATTCTGATTGGTACTCGGTACTGATGCGGATTTTCTGTTGATCAGTATATTTTATTTGTTGTGTTAAACATGCCGGAAGTCGTGAAAGAAGTCTCATAAATATGATTTTAATTATCAAGCCGGCATCTACCCTAATTCGTTGTAAAGTTTCGCTTCAAAACTGACGTCTTTGACGAATGTGATCTTCGGCCTTAGAATAACCTAATTCTACATGGAAAAAATTGATATTTTTTTAATACATCATACTTTTTTTTCAGGATTTGTGGAAATAGTTGCTACTTTTGGTGTGGAACTAAAAGGATATACTAAAATAAAAATAATAAAATTTTGACTCCTTGAGAAGAATCAACTATACAAAACTTACCTTCAGTTTTCATCTCCTGAAAACATTTTTTCTTTCAAGAGTTCACCTTCCCTCCTTTCGCTCTTTTGTTAAAGTTAAAGAATATTTGCAATATACTATACTATATACCGGATATTTCGCACATGTGGCCCATCACTGTAAAAACTTTAATTTGTACATTAGAAAATCGAAATTGGAGGGTTATTAAATAGTGGGTAAAAATGAGTTTTTTGACAGCAAATGTAACATTCTGCAACTTCCGGTTTAGCCATAAAAGTCCAAGAAATATAAATTCAAAATAAAACACCCTGTATATTTAAGGTTATTTAAACCCGGTAAAAAATTAGTTTTCTATGCAAGCATAATGAGCCACTGGATTCAAAAAATTGCACTATTTTTTCTCTAAGAAACGATATTCATAACGTCTACGTTTAATTAATAATTTAGCCAGAGTATGTGCAGATTGCCTTAAATTTTATATTTTCTTTAGTCATATGACTAAACTAATGAGAAAATAGATGGTGGAAAGAAAATAATTAATTCAAATATTGCCTTAGAAACAAATTATGAAGTGTAAAAAAATTAATTATCACAGGTTCTTTAGAGTGCAGACTATTTTCATTATGACAAAGTTATATTGCTGTACTATTAACTCTCACGACATTTTCTTTATTGATATTCTATTTATAGCCGCTACCACTTTTTTGCCGTTTTTGTATTGTTATTAGGGATGAGCGTTTTATCGATAGTTATCGATAGGTCAGCGTAATATCGAATAACAAGTGCCAATAGGTGAGCAATAATGTTGATGAGATCCGGTGATATCGATGGGTAATTGATATTTTCGGTAAGTAGCCGATAAACGGATTACATATTAACATGCATATTATGCGCCATATGGAGGTGAGGACCTTTTTTACTTCTCATCAATTTTGTTACAAATATATCGATAGGTAACAATTAATATATCGATAGGTAGCAATGAAAACTAGCAATAGGTAGCAATAAAAACGATAGGTATTCCTACCTATCAATAGGTCGATAACTATCGACATATCGATAAATAAATTATATCGATAGGTGATGTGCTATAGCCAAATAAATCTAAAGGTGATCTTATATCCTGTTCCAAAAAAATTAAATATTGTAAGTAAGATGGCCGTCAAAAAATAATAGGCCACAGTTCTTTCCCAATAATTCAAACCAAAACAAATCAAATATTTGTACAAGTAGACTATGCACACGACATGATAAATGTTCACCAGTGACGATTATTTGTAAAGTACAGCAGTCGTTTGAGTCCGCCTTTATACAAATATTCGGCACTTGTTTATTTGCCGTCGGTTGTCAGTTGGCACAAGTCAAAGACTGTTGTGTAAATCCCATGTTCAAATATATGTTAAATATACAAGTAGTGTGACCGAGCATCTTGGATAATTGCCAAGTGCACAATTATTTGTGTATTGGTCAAATACGCCAGTCGTTTAAGTCTGCCTTTACGGATATGTTTAAATTATTTTTTACATTCGGGCTAAAGTATTAATTAAAAGTAGTATAGTAAATATCGTTTTCTAGAAAAAAAAATGTGCAATTTTATGAACTCTGTGGCTTACTAAATTTACATAAAAATAACGGTTTTTTTCATAAAAAAAAAAGAAAATAATCAAGTTCTCATATGTTATTTTTTCCTAATCTTTAGAGGAAAATTTCATTCGTGGCACTCTAGATTTAAATATGAAATTTATTTTTATCGCGTCATAATTTGTTCATAAAGGTGGACTCAAACAACTGGCGTATTTGACAAATGCACAAATAAATGAACAATTGCCAAGTATCCAAGATGCTCGATCACACTACTTGCATATTTGACAAACAAATGAATGCATTTATGCATCACCCTTTGAGTTGTGCCATATTTACCGAGAATCGATGGCAAATAATTGCACAAGTAGACCATGCACTCGACATGACAAGTATTCACAAGTGACAATTATTTGTCAAGTACACCAATCGTATTAGTCCACCTTAAGGAAACATTTAAAATGTTCGCACCATTGATAGCCATCTATGAAGATTTTAATTAATTTAGTCATGGCACTCTAGACCTGAATAAAATATTTAAGGAATTACTCAAACTTTTAAGTTAGTTTTTAGATTCTAGCTAAATTATTAATTAAAAATAGGCGTTATGCATATCAGCTAAGCAGGAAGTACCAGAATATTACATATACTTTAAAAAAACTCATTTTCGTCCATCAATAATAACCCCGAGTCTCGATTTCTAGTGTATCTATTATTTCATCTAGAAGGGGCTCTGCACGTTTTTCACAAAATGCATTTGGGCAACAAGAACTTCGATGAGGCAGAGCAAATAGAAAATACGTTTGCGTAGATTTTCAGCAGTTCATTCCTACCCGTGGATTCACCTTCGCTGCCCAACCTGACAATTGAATCAAATTCCACGTTCACAATTAACAATTTTAGAGAAGTACTGACTGCAATCAGGAAAACGAAAGAAAATTGACTATGAGTCCTGACAAGATTTCCGCATTTCTCATTAGAAATTGTACTGAAATCTTAGCCCTTCTCTTACGATTTTATTTAATAAGTGTCTAGACCTATGTTCTATTCCTGGCATATGGAAAAAATCTAAAGTATGCCCTATCTTTAAAAAATGTGACAAACAATATATTTCTATTAGCTGTAACTGCTTAAAAATATTGGAACTACTTTTGCATAGATTTGTACGACAACCAACCTCATTTGTTTTACGCAATACGTTGCCGAGGGAATTGATAACCGCTTACAAACGTATGTAGTTTATACTGACCTTTCAAAAGCCTTCGATCGTTTAGACCACATTATCTTACTGCATAAAATATCGTGCTATGGCTTTTCCGATAAACTACTATTCTTTAATTCTGATACCTACTCTGCCTCCTCGGGGGTGCCCCAGGTGTCGATTTTGGGACCACTGCTTTTCACATTGTTTATCAATGATTATGGATGATTTCACAGTGCCTTGCTTAATGACGTCGACGACCTAAAGATGTGTTCTTCGATTTCCTCGGTAAACGATTGCATCAAACTTCAGCATAACATAAATCGTTTGTGTAGTTGGTGTTCCAGAAATCGACTTCACCTTAACGCTTCAGAATGCAACGTAATGACATTTTCGATAAAAGGCCATATCATTGAATCGAATTATGATATGGATCATGAAATTCTTGCAAGACCGATAGAATTTAAGGACTTGGAGGTGTCATTTACGACAGAGACTTCTCCTTCACAAATCATATTATAACCATAGTCTCTGACTCATATAAAGTTCTTGGCCTTATAATACAAATATCTAGAGATTTTCAAAATACCAACACTCTCAATTTATTATTTTATACGCTCATTAGAACTAAACTAGAATACGGTTCAATATTATCGTAGTCAGACATAATTATCTATCTCAGGTTTTTCTTTCTAAACTGGTAAATCATAAAATCAGCTGCGATTACCTTCTATCCAAATTAAATTTTAGAATTCCTTCCTCTTACACTCTAATCAGGGATACTTTTCATCTACCCCCTACTGATTAGAATATCTAGAAGTATTCCCCTATAAACATAATCCTGTAGCATTTATAACGAACACTTTGAAATTTATGACTAGTTTGATTGTACAGAGGCAGCCCCGAAAAGACAATTTCTACAACACTGGGTCTCTCTAGCGTTGTTAAGTGTTTTCTTGTAAGATAGACAGTATTATCAATGTGTGTTTTTGTTTTCTTTTTTTGAACTTATATTCATATTTTTGTACTATTTATTATAATCTGTACCTTCCTGTACTGTAATTGGATTAAGCAGCTCTTAGTTATGTTGCCTGTTGTACAGTGTATACAAATAAAGCATTAGACCCGATCTGTCTAACATCGTAATTAAAACTCTTAGTTCACCAGTTATTTTTTGCTTATGTTACTGTCATTATAATATTTAGAAAAAATATTTGTTCAATTTTTGCATATATCATCCTAAACCTATAACTGTCAAGTTAGATCTAGTCTAAATCTAAATATCTTTAAAGAATATGGGAGATAATTGAACTATTATCATCAACGTACGCCTCTATTAAAGGAGTACTTTTTCTGGCTAGCGCTATACCCCAAGCGTCGTACCAAGGAGGAGTCACGACCTTTCGTAACCTAACTATCTTACCAAATTCACATATGCGCAGACCAAGAATCGTAAGTGTGGTTTACGATTCTTGCGCGCAGACAACCTCACGTTGTAAAACGAAATACTGTATCACGGTATCAACTTCTTCAATCGCCTTGTTTTCGCCAGTTTTAGTACCCGTTGTAGCAACTTTACTTGACCCCATTGACAGCGGGTTTTTTATCGTCCGCTCTGCTTTTTTACTAAATATTTTATCAAAGATATTGAAATACGTATTTATATTATATGATCATTTAGTAGTTGTTATACCTATTGTCTTCTACCACTGTCTGTTGTGGTTTCATTGAAAGTGTACATTTATGTCACAAATTATTTATGCCTATGTGAGAGGATTTTAGTATTGTCACAAATTAATATAAAATTAATTTTTGGTATTGTCTTGGTCTTTTAGAGGTATGATTCTATGTTTTTCTTTGGTTTAGATAAGAACCATGTAATTTTAAGGATAAAATATTGACAGAATTATATAGGTTTTCCCTACTTCCATTATTTAATATTTAAGTGAATTAACATCGAAGTTAATTCTTTTTGTAATTTTTACTTACTTTTTATATAACTTACTTTTGTAATTTAATCATCAATTCAATTATGTAAAGTAACACAAAATATGTACCTAATATTTTTGGACTAAAATCGCTAGAAGCAATATTTGGTTCATATTAATTAAATATTAAGGATAGTTTATCTAAAAACATTTTTTTCGTTTTTTTGTCGAAACTTATCTTTTTTAACGAAATTACATAATAAAATGTATGTACAGGGTATCCCATTTTCGGCACTTGGGCAGGGTATCTCACTTAATAAAAGGTTGCGGTTTTCGAGACAGGTGCTACTTTTTCATGAAATTAAAAACAGCGCCAGCAGATTTTTCATAGCTCTTTTGGTTTTTGAGATACAGGATACATTTTTGTAAATGTTGCACTTTTAGGTACCCCTCGTATCCCAGCTAACTGATAACTTATCAAAAAAGCGAAAACTGTTCCTATATTTTTCATATAACTTTTTCCGGAGAATTTAGTACCGCTTTCAGATTAAGTATACAGAGTCAGGTCAAAAAGTTATCGGACCCTACTTTATTTTTTTAAATGGGACATCCTATATATTATCTTTTATAGTTATTAGTAATAATGTGGGCTTTCCAAAAATATATACATATATACAGTCATTTTGAAAAACAAGTTCAAAATTCGAGATTTTCTAAAATTTTCTTTTGTATCCAATTAGTAGTTAGTAATCTATGGCTAAAATGTATTAAAAACAAAATTCATGTAAGTAAATATTATATTAAAGATGTAATTCTTTCAACTTAATTCAATCAATTCAAAAGATTTTTTTTGATTCTCAACTCTTAATTTTTTCTTACAGCATTTTAACTTAATTACGATAAAATTATTGATTTTTACTCAAAACAAAAAAATAATTACCTATCTTACTTAAAACTTAAGTTAGGAAAAACAAAAGGGAAACATAATTTTAAAAAAGCAAAGAATTTTCAAAGGTTTCGTTATTCTTCTTAAATAAATTAAAGTTAAATCTGTTGCCGTACTAAGCTCCGCTACAGGCTGATATCGTGTTTTATATATTTTATTTTGCATGAAACCACATAAGAAAATATCTATAATCGAAAGATCCGGAGATCGAGGGTGCTACCCACTTACAAGTCTGTGAGGGTAATTATCGTCTAAAAATGCCCCTAAAAAAGTTGTGGTTAGGCACACCGTCTTGTTGAAGATAAATGGCATTATAAAGTGCCAATGGAACATTTTCCATCAGTTGTGGAATAAATTCCTCAAGGATTTCTAGGTACCGATGCGCTGTGAGACCTCCTTCAAAAATTCTATAGAATATGCGTCTTTTAAAACTAAAACACGAGGCCCCTACCTCAAAGTGTCCTTGTCGTGTCCTCTTAAAATAAGATTCATCAGACCAGATAACGAGTCTGCCAAAATATTCATCACTATGGATTTGTTGTACGCACCTGTTATACCACTGGTAAAACTATGTGGAATTTATATAGATGATACTTATATTTTTGCAAAATTCTTTAAGACTTTGATACACCAGTTGCTTGAACAAAAAGGACTTCTAAAATATTATCCTAAATATTCTCAAAATACATTACCTTTGTAAATGTAATTCCGACGCTCCTTGGAGATTTTTATTAGATTGTACGAAACAAACCAACATATCATACTAGTATATAGTTAAATAGAAACACCAAAACAACAAAGATATTTTATTAATAATCAAAAACTGACGAAACCGCAAAGTTTTTGACATTTTACTTTTAGTTCCAAACAAGTTAGCTATAGACTACTACCTACTTATTGGACTCAAAAGAGAAATTTAGAAATTCTCGAATGTTGAGCTTGTTTTCAAAATAACTGCATACATGTATATATTTTTGGAGAGCCTACATCATTACTGACCTGATCCCGTATACTTATTCATTGAATTCTACGGAAAAAGTCATATAAGGAGCAATTTTTCCCTTTTTGATAAGTTATCAGTTAGCTGGGATAGGAGTGGTGCCTATAAAAATTCTGCTGGCTCCATCTTTAATTTCATAAAAAGTAGCACATGGCGCGGAATGGAATATCCTGTACAAGATGAGGCAGAAAAATATTTAAGAAATGTAGATATTTTAAAAACTCAACGATCCCTAAAATTTGATGTATCACTTAAATATGTAACTTAAAAAATAAGCAAATAAAAAGCCTTTTAAGTGACGACCCAGGATATTGAAGATACTTTAGAAAGGTATCGACAGTTTTTCCATATGAACTTGCTATGATACGCCTAGCACATTAACATAATCGTAAGTCAAGCGATCATTGATAAAAAAATTACGTGGTATGTATAAATACAGCAATTATGCCATGAATATCTTTACCAAAAATACATCTCTTTTTTAAAATAATTTATGCGTTATAATCTTGATAAAGTCACAAGTCACAATATAAATTTAGTCGAATTTGTCCGAATTCCCGGAGGGTAATATGCAAGAAGAAAGCATAGATCTTATTTTATTGGATATATTACATTCATAATTCAAACAAGGGACAAAATACAACACAAAAAAGCCCTAGGCTTTCAACTCACGGATGTAATAATTTATCTTAAAAAGTTTGCTGACAAATATAAAATATATTGTCCGAAATATATTTATATTTTTATCACAAAATTTAATAAAAGGATGTAATATTTAGCTTTCAACTTGGAAATAGAGGCAAATTAGGAAAATCTACTAAGCAAATATTAAAATTTGGAGGAATGGAAACAATCCTGAAAGCAAATGTAGTAACAAAATTAGCAAATTATAAATAAACTTTTTTAATATTTACGAAAACTGCCAAAAGTTATAATAAGGGTTCGATTTAGATTTGACTGAAAAATCAAAAAAGCTGAATATCATCCCAACCGAGTATAATATAATATTCTTAAGCTTGCAAAGATGTGTCTTTTTTTGTCTTAAATATTTCGAATACAACGACGCGCGACGTAACGCAAAGGAGTAGCTGAGGGAGCTAAAGTAAGTGAAAAGTTAGCATGAACTAATGTAATATTAAAAGTTTAATATGTTTTTTACATCAAAGAGTACGACGTTCGACGCCCAAAGTGCTAGACGTCATCTTTTCTTGACATCCCCTTATATTTCATTATTTTTCAGCTACACTACTCAAAAAAAAATTAGAGGAACATTGCTTTGTACTTTCATAACTTTTTAAGGGGTGAGGAGATAAAACAAGCAAATTCTCAAATATTCATACTTTCTCCTGATAAATAGTTTCATGCAATAATCCAACTAATCATTTATCTCAAAGATTAGACTTTAAACACTTTAAAACTACGAAAAACAAAATGAGCTGTGTCTAAATAAAATACATAGTTTAACAAATATTTGACACTAAAAATTATATATATTGGTCCAAGAGCTATTATGACATTGTTCCATTTACTTTTGGTGACGATGTTAGATACTTTTACTAAAAATCTTATAAGAAATACTTATAAATCGTATATTTATATAAATATACTTGCAAACACCACTGTTACTTGGGAAGTCCAGCAGGCCAAGAAACTAAGCATATTTTTTAAGCATTAATAATAAAACTACTTAAATCGGAAATGAGAACGAATATGAGACTTTTTTATGATCAAGACAAAGACCAAGACCAAGACTGAGCTAAGTATTGCCTTGGTTTTGACCTACAAGACCAAGATCGCATTTATTTTTCAAGACCAAAACTAGGCAAATCTTATTTTGGTCTTGGTCTTGCGAAGCCCTACAAGAAACTGTAATATTAGTCTATGTCTCTCTACAAAAAACGCATGGAATAAGGTCGCAAGGGGAAATTTAGGATCGTTATCTAGTCCTTTTCTTTACGTAATCGGATGTTAACAACCAAAAATCTTCAAATTGCCCTCAGAGTGAATCATACGATTAAAATTTCTATCCAGACAGTAAGAAATCGATTAAGAGAAGTGAGCCTGGGACCTTGAAAAGCTGTGCGAAAACCAGCTTTATCACGAGACCACAAAATACACGGTTTGAATTTTGCGCGTACACATTTTAATTCGCAATTTGGACAAAGGAAACTATTACTCTTTACAGACGAGTCAAGATTCCTTTTTACTCGTTCCGATGATCGAGTAATCTAGGTGAACGCTATTCTGCTGTTGCAGTACGAGAAATCCAGAGATTCAATTGAGGTTCTGTAAAGATTTGGGGTGGTATCAGCACTGAAGGAAGAACGGATCGGTCATCCAAGGGTGTCTAAATGCTCAATGCTACTTCGATATTGTGCTAGAGGATCATGTAGTTCTTATGGCATGGGCCCAAATTTCATCCTTATACAAGAAAACGCCCGAGCCTATACTCCGAGAATTACCATTAACTTTCTGCAAAGAACGAGGTATTCGAAACATACATTGTCTTGCGATGAGCCCAGATTTTAACCCTACCGAACAAGTGTGGGATTTGTTAGACAGACGTGTTAGGTGGCGGCCAAATGCACTCTACCGCAGCTTAAGGAAGCTTAGGTTGAAAAAAGGGGGAACTGCACGCAGTATTATGGATCATTTGCGAGCCTTCTGCCGCTGCAATATTATGTTAAAACTATAAGAGATATGTATTAGCTTCAATCTGATTTTAATAGGGAAATATGTATAGTTGGACGCTAAATGCGATTTTTTATGAAAAAATCAAATCTAGAATTATAAAATAGAAGTAGATTTGTCCATTTTCGACCATTTTTCCACCACTTTTTGACGCAAATGCCGTCGCATATAATTTTTTTTTTCACAAAATGGCTCTTTACCGCCTTGCATTGATCCTTTGTCTACGTAACTGCAAAATTTGAAATGGTAAATAGTACTCTTGTCTTTGTATTTCTGCAGCGCGTGAACCCTTTTAAACCCATTTTTAAACAAAATGTAATTTATACATAACACATTTTTTTGAGGTCGGACGTGCAGGAAGTTTTTTCTAACACCTAGGTACCTTTTCATCTTACTTTGAACTTGACTAGACCTTGTCGCTTGTTTTTCACTTTTTGCGTGCAGTTCTTCCTTAAGAATGTCATGGCGGTGTTGTTCAAGCGCGTGGAATACGCACGAAATACTGAATTTCTAATACATTTGAATCGCCACTTTTGTTGTAGTTTTTTTTAAATCTTTCTAGTTTATCCTAGAAATAAATTAATAGTTGAATTTTGCATTTATGTTTTTGTGTTTTTGCATTTGTAAAAATGTCTTTTAATCATAAATTGGATACTTTTTTTCTATATTGTTACCACTTAAACAGTTATGGAAGTTCACATAAATGTACCTCTAACTTCTTTGAGCAGTGTATTTTGCTTTTTTCGTAGTTTCCTAACCGTTACTATACTGAACTTTAGAAAAAAGCTTAGGCCACACTAATACGGCTGGAATCGGCTTCCAAACAATGCGTTCGTACTATGGCCGATTTTGCGAATACCGACTCGACGACGTCCTTCCCTAGAAATAACTTAAACAGGATGTTTAGTTTCCAACAGTTATTTGTTCAGTCAGTGTTATTACATATGTTAGTATTTTTTATTCAGTGAAGTACAGCAGTTGTGACGAAGATATGATATTTGTGCTTGCTTTAACAGTAGATGAAGAAGAAAATAAAAAAAGAGAGAGCAAAATTATAGATTAATGAAATAAATTAGAAGCGCTAGGAAATACCTAGATAACATATTATTGGAACCAACTAATAAATCAAATTGACAACCTCCACCTTTAATTGAAGTCAGTAAAAGGAAGAATTTATCGTAATCCATGATTGTTATGTTATGTAAATAATCAAACATCAATGTTTAAATTCGAAGTACTTGAGTCTCCTGACAAGAAGGCGAGGTCTTTTGAAAGCGATGAATGACGCGGTCTAGGGTCGTATAATCCGATATAATACTCCTCAGAGGATTCCGATACAACTTTCCGAATGTCGAACGACACCATCCGGTCAAGTGAGGATTATACAGTTTAAAACTACATGTTTTGTTCCTTTTGGGAAATTCTTTTCTGTTCGAGCCGTTACCGCCGGATCAGTGCAACCTAAGCTTAAGGGTGGTGATCCACAGGACGATTTGCCGTTCACGTTTCTATAGAGCGGTAAATCGAGCCCGTTAAAATACATGCAATTACATCGTGTGGTTACCCATTAGGCGGTGCGATCCAATGCGGCATTTACCACGTGTTAACGAGCAAACTGTAAAATATTGCGAGCGGCAAATGGTTCTGTGGGCGACAAGCCCTATAGTATGTAGATATGAGGTTGGCTGTCCACTGAATTGTTGCATATATTAGTGTAATATTTTCTGAGGTACTGAGTTTTTCCGCGCTGGGTGACTGTTTGGTGTTTTTTTTTTTTAGTTCCAACAACAACAAGGACATGATGGCGCCAAACCCTAAACTTAAATCAAAATCAAATAAGTACAAAACAAAGTCTTAGAAAATGTATGAACCTTTTTTTTTAGTCGCCAAATTTTATGAACGAAGGCGCACATCAATATTTGCACGATGGCGTTCTTAGTTGTAGTTGTCTGTTTTGCCTTAAGCGGTATTTTTCTTATTATATCATTCTATTTGGACATTATTTTACAATTTTATTAAAATTTTTATTAGACCTCTTAAGCAGAGAATGGAAAATAAGAATTGTATTTCTAATTATTAATCGGGAGGTTATTGTTTGAATTCCATTATCTCTGTAAGATTCGTATTTAAGAAAAAATATAAATATTAGAACTGTACTTTAAGTAAACTTATAGTGGGCACTGATCTACGTTTATAAGATCTACCTACGATCTCTACAGCGTAATCTACCTTTATAAGATTAAACAGAAACGTCGTCGAAACACGATGCAAAACCAAGAATACCTAATATTTTAATTTCCTCTGCCTAGAGTTAAAAATCATTTTTTTATAAAAATGCATTTTTCAAAATACCTCAACGAAATAAATTTGTGAACCTTTTTTGTTCATTTACTCTATAGTAATACATTAACCAATTTTACATTATTTTTTAAGGAACCGTCCGAGTCTCCTACAACCCCTACAGTTCCATGGCTGGTGGAGGTCGCCCCTCCCCATCATCTTCTACCAACACCTGCTACAGTCATATCCCTGATGATGTCATGATTCGTCGTTGCGAGATGAGACAATTGTCCTGACATAGGGCTAACTCGGGCGGAAGCAGTAACACCGGAAACGTCGCCCCCTCGAATGGCAGTGGCGGAGGGACACAGAGAAAGACGTGGATATAGGGAGGGGCATCCTCACGGGAGCCAAGGCTAAGCGTGAAGCCCCGTGAGGAAGACATAGTAGAGGAGGAGAGCAGATTGTAATTGATTCATTTAAATGTTTGACATTGGAGAAGTTTTGTAAAGTATTGTCTTACTTGCTACATCCACATCTTTAATACGAAGAACTACATCCCTTTTGGTCTGTCTGTATTTTTCTTTAGTTATAGCGAATCAACATATAGACCTCGGTGTATATTCTCCATTGCATTTTATTATTTGCTAGTGTATAAATGTAAAGGACAACCAGTGACATTTATAGTTTTCCTTTATATATGGAACTTATGTAACTGAGCAACTAAATTTCTTTTAAATTTTCATATTCGAACTGTAAAGTGAGTAATACTCGGTCCTAAGGATATAGGACTCTGGGGAATATCACTTACAGTTAAATAGTAGGAGATGGTCCGCGCTGTCCTAAAATTACTAAATTAAAATGCAAAAGTAATTACTTAAACAACATTAACATGAGTTTACAACAACAAACTAGTCCATATATAGATATTTATGTAAGGATCAGAGGTCACAAAATTGTCATATTATTATTAATCACTATCTGCAGGGTTTTTGTACCGTATTCTGACTTATGCATTTTTTTCTTAATAGTAAATGTCTAAATAAAATCTTTGAAAATTCTCATGTCCTTTATTACATAATAACCTCGAATATTATATATAAAAATAAACCTACATAAAATTATTCTAATTTAGTTATTAAGAAAAAAGTTCCTCATTCAACCTACCAAGACGATAGAGTTGTACAGAAAAAGGCACCAAGTACAATTCTCCGTACGATGTAAAAATGTACAGATAGTTAGAGCCAATGTAGTGTAATTTTCTTGTAATAATGTAAATTACGCATATACAATATCACCGCAAGAAAATCGTATGCTTATTTATGCTAATCGATGTCTTATCTGGGAGTTGCAAAAACTATGATGTGGTTACTTATTTTGATCAATGTTTGTAGAACATATTTTTGATATTCACGTACTACAGATTAACTATACTTTTTTAAAGGTTTAAGGCAAACAGAATTTCCCTAATGAAATTAAGTGACCTTATCGAAGCAGGATAAAGACTATAATTTAAAAATTCAAACCCTTCAAATTCACTAAAAAGGCTTAACAGTAACGCCAAATTTAATTACTGTCATTCCAGTAGAAAAATCTCTTTTAAAAATACTTCGTTTTTACGCATCATCATACACAGCACAGTCGAAATCATATGGATCTCTTTCCTTACCACATATCCAAATTTGTAACAAATATTTACTTACGCTCTTCTGACTTTATTCGAACATGGTCTAGTTACTATTTTCTGTACGATTTATATTAAACCAAAAACTGTAAAAGCCATGCCACTTTGCATTATTTTGATGTCTGGCATTAGTTGAGAATTAAATCTTCAAAATCATGATGTTCGCTCCTCCACCAATTTTTCAAAATGTGCTCACAAATCTCGTATATATTATTCGCCCACCTACCATTGAAATTTCGAATCCACCAATGACAGACTTTGGATTTCAAAATGCGTCACGGCCAGAAAATCCTTATTCATAGCCATAGAATCACATTCTTGAAAATTAATTGGATAAAAATGCGCGAAATCGTTTCTAGTCTGGGTTTAATTAAACAAAACTTTTGCAACAGTTCCTTTACCTTTTATTTTCAATTCTGCAATTATCGTAACGTCTAAAGCAAAAGCAAAGAAATCCGGTTTAATTCTTCCTTCACATTTTCCTTTTTTTATCAGTACCGATTTAACCATAAAAAATGCACACTATTATCTTAAGAGAATTATTTTTTCTTTAGCTGGGAATTTTTTTTTCAAATATGTGATCAACAGTAAAAAATATGGCACGAGCGGGGATGGAACCCACACCTCTCGATATCTAGCCCATTGGTCTAACCAATTGCTCTATCGTACCAGTGCGCCTGTCAAAAATTCTAACCTTATATGACATCGCTGTAAGACTTGGTCCATAATTTTTAATTTTTACGTTATGCCCGTATCAGCTAAATTTTTAATAGAAGTTTTTTATTACTTTTTTTAAACTGTGAAATAGTTTTTAGAAATATTTAATCAACGGTAAAAGTTGTGGTACGACCAAATATTTCTAAAAAAATATTCTATGAAAAAGACCTTTTTCCTCTAAGCTTACGTCCTGTTCTGAATGAAGGTTTCTAAACTGTCTGCTTTAAATATAAACTTATATTCCTAGTTTAATGTACTAGTAAAGTATTAGATTAGTATGTACTTTTTAAATTATTCACAGGTGCAAAGTAATCTAATACGGATTCCGTCACTATATATCCACATTTATTACTTTCCTACCTCACAACTGGAACAAATCCACCGAATTTCATAGCGAGATGCAGATTATTATTCTTAAGATATCCTTCAATCAAGGTTGGTATGACTCCTATCTTAGCAAACTTCTCATTTATGAACTTCCGCCCCATTCGTCTGGCGTCCAAAAAAAATCAGCGCTGTCGTTTCACAGGATTCAGTATGCCTTCTTCTACAGTACTTAACCTTGTCCACAGCTATGCAGGCGATTCCACACTCTAATCCAATATTCACAAGCCCAAGTCTGTCTTCAGGACTGAAATTGACAAAGCCTGGAGTACCCTACGTAACTCGTCAATCACACCGGTTTAGAGTGCACGCGTATTTCAAATCTGAATTTCGACGAATTAAGGTTAGTTTAGCATCTGATTTTTATGGCTTTATTAATAGTTTATTGCTTTAATTATTTTATCAACGAACCTGGGCTAACGGGGCAGATCCAGCTAATATTATAGGTTTTGTTAAAAAAAAATCCTTGTTTTAATATAGAATCACTTTTAAGATCCCTCAAAAAAAATTCCTTTTTTTAAGATAGCTACATACAAAATAATATTTTGTTAAAAAAAAATAGAAAAAATCATCGCCTGAACTATGATTCGAACACTCATCTATTGCAACAAAGTCGAGGACCTTACCACTGAGACAAAAAGCTTTCAAGATTCAACAAAATTGATTTATACTCCGCTAAACTAAACGACGGACCAAGAGGAAGCAGACTGAACAATTTATGTTGTGATTGGCGCATTCTGCATGGGATTCAAGTTCTTGTCTGACATTGTCAATGACTTTATTTTTAACGCAGTAGTTATAGAAAATTGTAGAATGGGGAGCAAAAAAGAGTTAACTGTTAAAACATCGTCAAATTACCCTCGAATACCAGCACTATTCAAATGAATAAGCGATTGCTTTTAGCGAAAGATTATTTTAACGTAATTGGTACCACTTTTCACGACGGTCACATCATAATAATTGCCACTGCAGCCTCTTAGAAGCTGAATTTCCTTTTTTAAATCCAAAATTGCTAAATTGTATTGTATTGCAGATGACTAGATTAGCAGATAGAGGTTTTCCCTATTGCTCTAATCAAGACAAACATAGTAACTAGTATTTAAGCTATTAAACTTCGGAACTTGCCCAAAAACTCTTTAATATATGTTCTTTTTGAAGATAACATCTTTAACAAATACTGGATCATTTTGTAGTGTTGTTTTTATGTTGATCTTTATTGTCTAAACAAACAACTAGTGTCCAAACGCTACGCGCGGGCAGCATGCGACTTCCGTTTCCATTTCTATGTTCCGTGTGCTCCCACAGCGACCACTTATACAATCCGATGAACGGTGTTTCACATTTCAAGTAGGGAATAACTTAATGTACCCAAGTAGCAATGAAAGTTTTTACAATATTATACGTGCCATTGCAACTTCATGTTATAATCCTGCTATAACACTGGTAGCAATGGCAGCTATTTGGCTGTTTGTTTGTATGTGATTATTAATTATAACTGAATGAAATTTGGTAAGGTTAGAATTCATTGCAGTTTGGATCCGCTTCTGGAAACTTGTTTTATATGGGTATTCTGTAATACTGCTGTAAGCTACCTCTGTAAGGTTTTATGTATGTTTGTGCATTTCTTATGCTTTTGTTCGTGTAGGAGTAGTGCTAGCTGCAACAATTATATAAAACGAGTGCACCTGCTGCTCTACGTGGTAAGGTGGAGTGCCTGATGCGATCGCTATGATTAATGATAGGTATATTCAGCTGATTATATGTCCAAGCAGACATTTGCGCTTAAAAAATAACTGTTTGATGGTGGCCTATTAAGCTGGAAATTTTGGCCTTCAAAATTAACCAAGCAAAAAATGAAACAACGGTCAGTATAACTGGAGTCTTCAGAGTAATAGAAATGCGTATACATATTTTGTAAATTAACCTAAACATCTCCCAGCAATGTTACGTTGGTTAACATGGGAATGTGACAATTTTTTTTATTGTATTATCTATACTAAATTAGTGTTTCTTTTTTAATTAATAAAAATAAATTGCAAAATCTGAAAGTATCTAATTTTAAGGAACTAGAACAGAGAAAAACTGATGTTGAACAGCTCTGATCTAAAGAGAGAATGAAATCAAAATATTTAGAAACATTTTTTATTGCTTCGATACTAATAAATAATGCCTATACTATATACAGAAGCCATAATTTGTTTACGAAAAACGTACAAATATATGCTGAAAATAAAATATGAATAAGGTCGGCGTACATGTTGTTTTTGGGAGTAGGGGAAAATAATAGACTCGTCGACATAAAAGAGGCTAGCAAAAATATGGCTTTGTTACAATAAAATTTCATTACTATACCATTTTCCAATATTTTTGTATAGGTGGGGCAATTCTCTTTTATTGAGAAACAAAAGCTTCACGAGCGAACCACATTTAAATATCCACCATAAAGATTTTATCAAAACTGTGGGACAATTATTAGCAAAAGAAAAATAAAAAAAAGTATATTTAGACGTTACTTCGTTAACTTTTTGGGGACGGTAGTGCAGAATTTAAAAGTAAGTTCTGTCCTACTATAATAAGTACATATTGTAACCGTGCTCATACGAAGATTTTATTACCTTAAAAAGTAAAAAAATATATTTAAGAAGTTCTTTTAGCCAAGAAAATGAATATATTCTTGTTATTTTAATTCAAGACTAGAGTGCTAAGTAAACTGAACTTATTTTAAACATTAATTGGTTTTCTTGGTAAAGTAAAAAACGAAAAAAGAATAAACGAGTCATTCATAAAAATCCTGTATTTCTAATTCCAAAAACGATTAGAATTGGCTGCCTAGATATGGGAGAAGTGCATAGTGTACACCCAGGGATGAATATAGAGGGGGGGCGGGATATTTTACTCTGTTGGCAACATCTTATCTTATGTTAAAATGACTTCATTTATTATAAAATTTTTAAAAAATTAAAATTACAATGATTGTTCAAAGATGAAAGATCATTATGTATGATTCTAACAAGTCAGCAAGTTCGAACCTTTTTTATACCCACAGTGTAAAACTTCTTTATTAAAATTGTCTTTTATTATATTCAATAAGCCATGTTTAATTTGACGTAAATAAATATTAGATTTAGGCAAATTATAATTATTAAAGTTTTCCTTAAATAAGAGTGTGGTAGTCTCATTACCATATTAAAAAAATATTATTGATTACTGTAGTTTTTTTATTGTTCAGTATTTTATAATGTCGAAAATCATACAGCCACACCTCTAGCAACGATAAGCATACGAATAACTTTTGCAACTATACAAATTTGTCGTTTTTACAATTGATCTTCGGTTTTCTGTACAGTAGAGCAGGGAAAACATAAACGCTTCAAAACTGTATTTAAACATAAAATCAATTTATGTAGCGTTCTTCTTCTGTAAAATACATGGTTGTAGCGTCATATCTATGGAAAAAATGACTCTTTTGCAGCACAGTGCTATATTTATATACCTATCATAAATTTGTAAATTAGTAAAAGTATATATGAAGTAAAAATGATAATTTCTTTAATTCTATTTCTAGTGTCGAGGAATCGCTACCCTGCCAAAAAAGTCTGATAAATGCTTATAAAAAATGTGTATATTTTATAAGAATATAATATGTATTTATTTTTATAAGCCACCTGAAAATATTATAAGCCATATGTTTTGACTTCTGTTTTAAGGTTTTCTAGGTACATTTTTACAAAGATCTAACCCGTAAAAATTATAGAAGTTTATATGACAAATGTTTTTTATACGTTGGATCACCTAATATCCCCTAAAAACAGTGGATTATATTTATCATAGAGTAAATATAGGATATCCTCAAGTCTCACAGAGTCTTATAAAATGCATAGAATATTTTATTGTATTAAAGAGCGTATGACATATAACATTATAAAATGTGTGATGATCGACATTTTCCCTTTCATGTATATAATTTCCTTAACTCCAATAAATATATAATATTTGTAATTATTTTTAGTGAGATTTGAGAAGGCTTTTTTGGCAGCGCATTATTCGAGTTAAAGTGTAGCTCTGCATAATGAAGTAAATACTCTATAATTAATACTGCTCATATGGAAAAGTTTATCGCCTTCTGTATCCTTTTTATAAATTACTTGAGTTAGAAATAGTCTTCAGTTTCATAATTTTATTTCTTAAACACAACTAATTTAAACGTTGATACTGGTCGCAAATGAATTGGGTAAAAAGGGCAGTGCTCCTTAATATTTTTCAATCTTTTTAGCTTAGCTACAGTACCGTAAGATCCGTCGTTCGTAGTGCATTGAAATTACTTAAGTAACTAGTAAACAGTTTATTTCTAGGCTACAGGATTTTGATATATTATATTTTATTTGAAAGCCTAAGGCGACATACCGGTCAATGATTCCATAACATCCAAGAGGTCAGCCAAAATTCGAACAATTTATATTTCTGTCATCAGCTAATGACTCCTTTTTATGTCACCGGTCTTTGGCTAAGCACTAATTGATATTTAGAATATCTCGACAGTATATTTTTTTTTTGAAGAAATAATAAATAACGCTGCCCTTAGTATTTTTTAAACGATTTAAACTTTCTACGTATTTATACAAATGCTGTAAATGTTCCATCTTTAAAAAGGCTTTTGCATTAGAAATGTAGTAAGAGCCATAGAAGCAGTTTGCAATTTCCTAATAATATACAAAATTTGGTTAATCCAATTTCATTATTACTTTTCGTCTTTTTCATACGCTCACTGTTTTCAACTGAAGAAAGGTATCAATCATGTCTTTTATCTTGAGCAAATTATTCCTCTAATTTAAAAATAACTTAAATATTAAAATAAAATTTAAGCAATGCCTAATTTGTTTAGTTTTCATTCTCTTCATTTTTTAATACAATTTATAATATTAAGATAAATTAGCATTGTTAAATTAATTAGTGGAAAATGGGCATATATAAAAACAAATAGTTTATTATCTGTGGCAACCACGGTATTATATATTATATTATGTAAGCTTCTGATCCAGTGGGGTAGCCAGCTATTAGGGGCGGAAGGGGCAGTCTATAATAGAGGCGGCAGAACGGAGTAAAGCAACGGTAAAATAATATTTTTTGGCAAACGACAAAAATAAAAAATAAGACCTAGCAAAAACAAATGACCACTAAAAAGAAGGTCATCACGGTGTTTTGGCGCCATGCAAAATAATTCCCAGTACAAGAGACGACTAAACAAAACAAAAATTACTGAAAACAAAGCATTGCTTACCGAAAAGAACGCCACCTTAGCAGAACGAGGGGCTGAATGGCCCCACAAAGCTACGCCACTGCTGAAATTATGCATATGGGACAAATACAACAGAAACCTTTACTTATTTTATTTTTCCATATTTTATCAAAAAAGGTCGTTTTTAGAATACAACATAAACTGAGCGCTATTTGTATTAAAAAAAGTCCCATTCAAACTATGATGATGTATTAGTATTAAAAATTATTTTATATTTATATCTATTTTATAGGTATTCAATTTTACGAATTGGAAATAATACTGTTGGTGCTAGAGGTAGTAAAATTAAATTACTGACAAATAAATTTAGTTTCCCTATTTTAGTATAGATATTCTACATGAGTTTAATAATATCTACGTAGAAGCCTAGAGCAATGCCAATGGTGCCAGATTGATGTTGTTACAGGGAAAGGGGCACTTAAAGCTTCTTTGGGGTGTACACAAGACTTTAAATCCCATATGGAACCCACCAATCAAAACACAGCTTAGCATTTGATTTTATGGCTTTAATGATATTTTTATCGACAAACCTGTGCTAACCTAATGTAACCGGGACATCATCAGAGATTCATCTAACCATTAGGTTTTATTTTAAAGAATTCTTTGTTTTAATATAGATTCACTTTTATTCACCTCAAAAAAAAAGGCCTAACCAGAGCTAACCAAAACGCAATCCGATTTTTAAAACACAACTACATACATAAATATAAGTTTAGTTACAAAAAATTAAAAAAAAGTCATGGTCTGAACCGGGATTCGAACACACATTGAAAACAGCACCTGTTTATACTCCGCCGAAATAAACGTTGAACCAATAGGAAACAAATTGAACAATCTGTGTTGTGATTAGCAGGTTCTGTATGGGATTTAAGGTGAGTTTGCAATAGCGTTTAAATTATTATGTTTTACAGAATTTTAATTTTACCTATAATTTTTCCTATAAAAATACTACTATTTGAGCTAACATATAGCATATAAGTGTTTCAAAAAATATTTGTTCAACTATTGAAATGTCAAAACAAATTTTTCGTTGTTCAATTTCAATTTAAAAGTTTCTTATATCAAATCAAGATTGTTTCTATTAAATTAAAAAGAGATAGACGTCTTTAGCCGACAATTTTTTTTTACTTCGGCGTTGAGCGTGTTATTTATATTGACAAATGTATTCATATCATATGGTTAATCCTCTTAACCACATCTCTATGACCAATCATGTGATATATGTATATACTTACAAATAAGTATAACAATCCCAAGATAAATGAATATAGTACATTACAGGGTGTATATAAATGTTGTAAAAATATAGAGTCTGTACAAAACGAAACCTTATGGTATTATTTTTGTCCAAATAGAAATAATATTACGCAACCAATATCCCAAGTATTGTGCATTCGTGTCAGTGATGCAGGTGTTGGTTGTTATACCTTACGAGATTATTTATTCAATTTATTTTGTTTATGTTTTTTCAAATATTTTCTAATAGTTAGTCACAATTTTTATTATCTTGTACTTATTCTAATTTTCATTTAGTTATTTTTTATGAGTGGTTGAGTATACCTGTTATTATTATTTTTTAATTCCTTTTCCCTTATTTATATCTACTTTATAGGTAATATATTTCTACTTACATTTTAGAATTTTAACACTTGTACCTCCTAAAATTTACAACCATATTAGTGGATGTACATTATAAAAAGTTAATGATTTATTTTTATTTTACACTTTGTCAACCTAATATAAATATGATAAACTTAAAAGAGCTGCACAAAGATTATAGTAAAACACACTTTATGTAAAAATTATATTTCTAGTTGAATTTGTGTATCAATGTCAATGATACTTGATGAATACCAAGACAAAGCCAACAAAAATTAGGATGTGAGAAAGAATTATTTTAACACATTAGAAGGTGAAATAGAATTTCACACTTTGTTGGCTATTTTGCTATCATCAAGATAAAAATAAACTATGTAAAATAAAATTATTAAAATATAATTGATGCATTTTTATTCATCCTCCAATAGCCAAAGAACATTAAGCTTTAGTTATGTTACGTAATTAAAAACAAAGAGAAGTGCCAGTGATAACTAAAATTTAAAATATATGCGTAACGAAATGTTACTTAATCTGGAGAGCGATAGTAAAGGACTACCTAAACTACAGGCACAAATTAACTAGTAAACGTAATAGGAATTGATTCTCTGTACCCGCCCCGAAACTTTGATAATATGTTGGTATAGGAGTAGAGTAGCAAAGTATGTTTCACCATAAAATATCGACCGTAACCTCAAACCTTAGAATGCCGCTCGTTTTCTGGGTGTTGGCTGGCGTAGTGTGTGACGTCACGTAAGCCCGCAGATGTGTTGTGTTGAACATGCGCATAGTGATTGGGGGGCCCCAAGCTGTTCGTAGATGGTTTGTATGTCCGATGCATGAGAGTGTATGAGCGTGTGTGTGTGTGTGGGGGGCGCAGCGTGTGTGTGTGTGTGGGCGGCGCTGGCGTATGGGCACCTGCAACGCCGGATCTTTGGGGCGCGCGCGCTTCCTGGGTGAAGGGGTGCCGGACAGGTGTGAGAGGTAGTATAACAGTATGTCACCTGAATCTGTCACCTGTCATATCTATGTCATACATTGAATTAGTAAATTATATACAGAGTATTCTTTGCTTCCTGTCTGTCTGACTGTTTACTCTTCCTATATTGTTAATAATATGCGTGGGGTCATAAAGGATAGTATGTAGAAAAATACACAGTAATTTTGATAGTATTTATTAAAGCTTATTACTCGTAGATAAAATATAATTATGTAAAAGGTAAGCGTTATTAATACTACATGAACATAAGCTTAATTTATGGTGTTTACAGGAACTAAGTTCCTGTTCTAGTTTCGGTACATCTGATGATGATGATGGTGATGAAACTTCTAAATTAATAACATTGGGGTGGTGTTCTAATTTCATGTTGGAGAAAAATTTAATAAGAAAGTCTTCTTTGACGTGACCTTTAACGTAAACGGTGTCCACACCAGGAAGTTCTTGTAGTATTATATGATTAAGATGCTTATAGTCGGTATTGCCTGAATTATATTGTATTCCGTGAATATTATAAAAATCTATTTTACGTTGCGCTTGACAGCCTTGGTTAACAACCAATATGGAGTCTTTGGTCTAAACAGCCAACATTTCATGTGATTTCCATCGAATATAGCTAATTCCTTAACCTCAAAATCAGGTGTAAAATAACCTTGAGCATCTAACACTATAAATTTCATTATTAAACCGGTGTGATGATTCTAATGGCTGCTTGATTACTACTGATTTTATTAGAGTTCTTGCATTATATTAGAGTTCTTACAGTTCCAGTTAATGGTAAATATTCCAAAACCCGGTCGTGCACGATGATGCAGTAAGCACGTGTATCATTGGAAAAATTTTCTGAACTTTGAAACTCAAGCTTAACATCAACTACGCTACTCTTAAGTGATTAATTTTGCTTGGAACAGTCGATAACAGATAATATTCTGTCTGTAAAGTCTTTGAAGTTTAATAATGGTTCGCTGTTCGTTTTGCCTACATATGACTTTTGGAATTCTGTGTACATCCTGTAGATTTCTGCAAACTGTTTGTTACCAAAATTTATGTTTAATGACTCATATGGATAAACGTCAGAGTTAAGATAAAGTCGAACATCAGTAATATTCAAATTATCGAAGTATGTACAATCTTTGTTTGGATTGTCTTTGCGATCTTTTTGGAAAAATACGATGATGTATCGAGCTCTTTCAGTCATAGATTTTACCGTCCAAATATCTCTCTTGGTTGTTCTTAGAGCAGGCAATTCGTGAATTTCCCAACTTCTGAAGGGCATGTGTATAGGACTGTTCTTTGAAATTTCTTCCAATAATTTCAATTTATAAATATCGTTGGGATAAACGTGTTTAACTTTTAATTCAATAGAAGAAATTGATATAGAGGCTTTTTTATCTCCGGTTGCGTTGACATAACAATTTTCATCGTTTCGAGCGCGAACCAATTTAATTTTTTGGTTGCCCATAACTAGGTTCTTATAATCAGAAAATATTCCGAATAGGAAATGCAATGGTATCAGCAAATTAAAGTCCCCGCTTTGTTTAACGAAAGTCGGTAACTGTTCTGTTGAAGGCCAGCTCCAACCTGCAGTTTTAAGAGTTTTGCTCTCAAGGCTGTTGGGGCACAAGAGACTCTTAGCGGTAGTGGTAAGACCTGGATCTCGAACTTTTTCTATTTCCTAGCCATTTAGTTCGTATGTCACTGATTCAAATAAGAAGGTGCCGACATTATTTGTAAGTGAACAGCTTCCTGTTTTTCCTGCAGTTTTTTCTTCAGAAATATTTGCTTCTATATAAAGTTGAGCTTGACTTATATTCATAAAAACATCTTGTTGGTTAATAACTATTTCTATTTCATCGTTATAATTGAATGATTTTGTGAATGGGTGATACGTGCGCTACTCCTCTCGTACAATAGATTCATCCATGTTGACCGGGCGAAATATCTGTAACTTTTCTGACACGATGGCCATATTTATGAGAAAGTGATTGCAGAAGGAAGATATTTTGCTGTGTGAGCGACTGTGTCACTGACTGATTATATACTGAATTCAGATTACGTTTGTCGCCGAATATATAATTTTCATTGTGCTGTCCAGCATGATGATTAAAAACCAAAACCATTCTTTTTCAGTTCCAATCTTATGATAATTACTTCTAAATTACCCTCTAAAATTAATGGGTCTGGAATCCTGATCCAAAATATTTATCGTAATGTTATTGATACTTTGTTTATTTACTGGGAGGTAAATTAAGTTTCGTGGTTCAACAATTATACTGTATCCAGGGTCGACAGTTGGTGAGAATTCGTATAATGTATGTGATGGATTATTTGTATAATAAGATCCTGATATTATGTTACACTCTATTCGGATAGTAATTACTTTAATTATATTCACAGAAATATCAGATTTATGCTGAATATTAGCTTTTAGCAGTTTCCGTGAAAATCCCAATATATTCCCAATACTATCGTTTGGCTTAAAATCTATATCGTAGATGCACTTTAATTCACACTTCAGTGTATTGTTGTTGGGTTTTAAAGTAATATTTGTAACGTGTTTATTTTTGTCAGTCAATTCGTTTATAAGAAAATTTTCAATATCCTGTGGAGATTTCCAAAACCTTTTTTTCGTTGTTCTTAATATAATAAAATTTGTTACACCCAGGCTCTATGTTTGGAATAGAATTCCATGTACTAAGTGAAATAAGGGCTAATGAATAACTATATTTAGTATCGAGTTCGATCGGAGGATTCATATCAACACTCAAACAACTAGAACGACCTTTTAATGTGAATGTCTGAGACATGACTGATATAAATTAAACAAATTAATTACTTTATAGTCTTTTATTATAAAGAAATGCTAATACAAGATGTCCACAATTAAAAGTGGTATATGTCTAGTACTGATCGTAGTTAAAGAGTATTTTACATTTCTTAAAATATCTAACAGCTTCTATCGGAGGAAAACTAACAAAATAAACGACATTTTTGCCGGATTTCTTATAAGCTACCCAATGCGTACCACAACCATCATTTCTGTCTAAATTAATAACCCCAAATTCATTTTTCTTAGGGGCTTTCGGCAAATTATTCCTCATAAACACTCCCCTAAAATGAGGTATATTTAACTATTTAGCATACTTTTCAATATCTCTGTCGGTAAGCGGGCGAATGGGTAGCTTTATGGGGAGTTTTTTGACATTTTTTTTCAAATAAAGACCATATCCAGTTTTGTATGGTTTCAGATACAAACCTTTTTCATTTTTGTTTCCTAATCCATAGTTTCATTATGTCCTTTTGACTCATGCAGCTTCTCCGTTGTTGCTTTTACCTCATTTACAGCCTTATATATCGCAGAAGCTCCACCACTTAGAGCTCCCAATGCACTTAAGCCTTAATATGGGAATAAGAGGAAGAATACCTCCAATTTTAGGTACTCTGATTACTCTAGGTAGCCTAATTCTTTTTTTGCCGCCAATATTTTTCATAGATATCCGAGCGGCTTTGACGGCCAGCTTAATATTATCTTTCAGTGATCCACCCTTGCAGCATTTTAACTGTTTTTTAATATTACTAACAATACCAGAATTAAACGTATGCGTGGATTTTAATATTCTCTTGGTTTTACCACTGCTACGTACTTTTTTCTTCTCTTTAAATTTCGTTTTCTTGTCTGGTTATTAGCTACACGCCCCATACCAAGTTTACGCTTGGCTTTCATAACGGTGGTTACAATCCAAGCTGCACTTTTTTCACCCAAACTGGTGTCCTTAGATAAGACTCTTTCCCAAGCTCTTTCCTGTAAAACTTTATCTGCTTGATGCCGACTATCTAAATTTTGATGCTTGGAATATTCTATGTCGTGCTGCTTACAGTAACTATCCAACTTGTTTTTTGGTAAATCGCCCCGTGCTAACCTTTCTTTAAGTTTAGTTCCAGGACCGCAGTACGAATAACCAGGTAAATGAAGTTCAAATGGTAATTTATTGATTGTGCTATTTAAGAGACCTTTGCCCCTCAAAGTTCTCATTGATAATGAGGCATTCCTAGTATAAACACCCCTTAAATAAAAATAATAATAAGATGCGGGTTGAAAAGCATCCGCTTAATATTAAAGTTAACAATTTTGATATAAGTGAACATAAAACACTAAAAAAACGTCATAGTGAGCTTCTGCCAAACACTATTAGAGCAATCATTTGTGGTCCCAGCAATTAAGATTTCGAAACATATATATTTATTCTAAATCACTACATCAGGAAAAGTACAAATTTTTAGAGAAGGTGATAAATCGAATATCTGGTATGAAATATTATAGATTTAATGATAATAGCATGGTTATGGATCCCGAAGAAGCTAAACCAGACTCCATTTTCATATTTGATGATGTCGCATGTGACAAGCAAGACAAAATAAGAAACTATTTTTGTATGGGGAGGCACATAATATAGACTCATTTTATCTTTGTCAAACATATTCTAAAATTCCGAAACAATTAATTCGAGATAATTCCAATATGATTATACTATTTAGGCAGGACGATACGAACCTCATACATATTTATAGTGATCATGTTAACACAGATATGACATTAGAAACTTTTAAAAATATTTGTTCTGAGTGTTGGAAGGAGAAATATGGATTTTTAGTTATTATGAAAGATGATTATATAAATAAGGGTAGATTTAGAAGCAAATTTAATACCTATATAATTCCCTAAATTACCGAGTTTGATTAGTTTATGATGTGCTATTAATGGGAACACATCAAATTGAACAAATTTATATATTTCCATTCTGTCAGTCTGATAGTCAACTCTAAGCAAAACAGATAGAGCCATTAAACGAAAAATTTTTGACGCAGCAAACACTATTAGAAAAAAATACTTATCACTAAAGTTGGAGCGTAGTGAAGAAGATGATGCCATTAATAGAATTTTCACTCCTATAAAAGTTCCATTAACAAAAATAGCAGAGAATACAAATGCAAATATAAAGCATATTAAGAGAAGTGAAGGAGGAGGAGGAAGATAAAAAGGTGAAACATGAGGATGTTGATATTAAGCCCAGAAAATCTTATTATAATAAAGTAGAATTTCATCCAACAGATTTAGTAGCGGAATCGAATGTGGAAAAGCAACAAAGTGATGATGATGAAAGTAATGCGGTCTTTATTGATAATAAGCCGATACAAGAAAAAGACGACCTTGAACAATCTATTAGGGAACGATCACATATTTACATGGACTATCTGGATCAGTATCCACAGACAGCACGTGAGTATATAGATATGTATTACTCTGGACCTGATAAGATTGATCATACTTATGGTTTAACTCATGACCAGGTTACCGATTCCTGGAAAATGGGTACACAGAAAATTAATTTTCTATCAAATGGTGATATTAAAATAGGAGACATTACCTACAGGGGTACCAGAGGATTATACGAATTACTATTTTTAAAAGATCCGTTATATCTTGTGCGACATGACGAAGATCAATATCAACAGATATTAAAGCAAACAAATTTCCACAGGAGAAATTATGATGAATCATCTCAAATAAAAGGAACCAACTCAAAAAAATATAAACAGCATGATCAGCATTTGGTCTCATCGAAATCTGTAGGATCAAAATTGAATAAACAGCGTGCTAGGTCCGGATTTGCATTATTAAGCTATAATAAGAGACCTAAGGAGTATGTATATTATGATGATGTAAACGAACTGACAGAGAGATTAGCAAAACTGGATGCCTCTCAAGAAGCTGGAAATAGAAATCATTTGAATGAAATCATGAGTATTCTTGATGAATTAAGGGAGCTTGGAGTAATCGAATTTTTATAAATTAGGTTAAAGAGCACTTTTACACTCAGAAGTAGTTGTATCATCAATAAGTTTGGTCGTTCGATGAACCCACAAAGAAAACAGGTTGAAATTATTCATCCAAGTCCAAGTTTCCCGTTTATTATAACCAATGATGATAACTATGATTTCGAAAATAGAATATTACGTAATATTAAAAAACCCTTACAGATGAGAGATGCAGCAAACAAGGAATATGTTGATTCTTTAGTAAAACAGCTAGATGTATCAAACAAGAAATATATTGAGGAGTCCATAGCAAATAAACTTCATTCAGATAAGAATTATGTTGAATCAGCGATATCACAGCTTAATAAAGCTATACAAGATTTAGATTCTAAATTATCTACATTATCAAATTCAATAAATACAAATACAAATATGAATCATGTTGAATCAGCGATATGACAGCTTAATAAAGCTATAAAAGATTTAGAAAATACAAAACCAAATAAGAATTATGTTGATTCAGGGGTAGGATTGGCTGTTGATTCAGTGATGGCACAGCTTCGTAAAAATAAAGGAGATATAGATTCTAAGCTATTCGAGTTAAAAAGTTCTGTAGAGATACTTGAAAAGGAAATTTTTGGGTAAAATATAATGAATAAAACATGAGTCTAATGATTAGAAGATCATTATAGTTTGATATCGCACATAACAAACAACGTAAATGAAAGCAAAAATGCGGAAACATATGTCACCCAAACCTAAAATTACTGAAGCTAGAGTACAAGTAGTAAAAGAATTACATAGACTAGCTATATCTAAATTTAGGCGAAGGAGATTAATACAATACGGTTTAGATGATACTTTTGCCACTGACCTTGCACAATTTGACCGATATTCAAAGGAAAATAAAGGATATAAGTATATTTTGGTTGTAATCGATTGTTTTTTAAAATATCTATGGACAGAACCTATAAAATCAAAGTCCACTCAAGATGTTACCAAAGCCATGGCGACAATATTTAAACGCTCAAATAGAGTTCCAAGAAAACTAGTTTCAGAGCACGGAAAGGAATACTACAATACACACTTTCAGAAATTAATGGAAAAAAATTGAATACATCACTACAGCACATTTAGTAAGTTAAAAGCCTCAATTGCAGAACGAGTTATCCACACTATTAAGGAAAAATTATTTAAATTATTTACATTAAATGGTAATCATAAGTGGATAAACCTGTTGGAACAAGTTACAGATACATATAACGATACGAAACATAGAACTATTGGCATGAAATCTAAATATGTTAACAAAAAGAATGAGAAGATCTTGTTAAGTACTGTTTATGGAAATATCAAGGTTTTTTCTAAACCAAAATTTAAAATGAGTGAAATAGTACGAATAAGCAAACTTAAACATGTATTTCAAAAGGAATATATTCCAAATTGGACAACTGAGCTTTTTAAAATAGTAAAAATTAATATTACAAGTTCAACTACATATTTGTTGGAAGACATGCAGGGACGTCCCATTAAGGGAGGATTTTATGAAAATGAATTGCAGCCGACTAAACAGCCAGAAGTTTATCTGATTGAGGAGGTATTACGCAAGAAAGGAAATAGAATGTATGTAAAATGGTTAGGGTTTGATAAAACACATAACATTTGGATTGACGATAAACACATTATGTGAACTCATTTCACTATTTTCCTCCTCCTCATCCCCATGATATCTGTAGATTGTTAAAGTACGCGCATGTGTAGCTAAGTTGTGAACATAAAGGGTGATGCCACCATTAGTAATATTAGTATTGTGAGTAAAGTACACTGGGGTACACACATTACAATCATGCACGAGGAAAGTGGTAGTTGTGACTCTAATACACACTTCACAATCGAGAATTATAATCAGCAGTTAGATAAATGGCTAATGGAATTCGAAATTGCAGCTTATACGGAACAGCATTACTTATTATATACAACGTACCTGTTGGGAGGATTTCAAATTGGGTGTGGTCTGAATGTTTAGTGCAGCGATTATTTTCTCTAAACCTCATAATCCATCTAAAATATCCTTTAACAGTAGTGAATGGAATATGTTAATAAACCTCCTTCAAGAAAAAATTTGTGACTTTTTCAATAATCCATCAATAACCTCAGATTGTGTGGCTTTTACGTGTGGTGATTTTGTTAAAGTGACACAAATGACGTACGAAGATGGTGACGTGAAGGTGCTTGAAGTTTCGAAACTGGGTGTTAGTTTCTATCTATGTGAAGAAGACATTCTCCAAATTATACACGCTAATTTAAATTTGTTGTCTCAGCAACTAACTTTACTGGAAAGTTTGGATTTTAGTACATTTTACAATAATGTAATAAATGTTATAAATTCCTGGAATGATTCCAGTGACTCATTCTCAAAATTAGAAGAAATGTTTAAGTTATTATATAGAGCATGTAATAAAAATATATTATTAATTAAGGCTCTGAATGAATATATGTATTTTTATAGAGACACCATATTAAATCATATTGAATAAAAGCTATATAATAAAACAATATTTAGTATTTATTTATTCTACATAAGTATCCCATTGGAGTAGCACCTTTACTTTCTTAATATAGGTTATATTGCGCAATGTTTTGTAAATATTACATTTTGCTAACTTTAGTTAGTCATATAACCTTTGTGATTCCCAGTGCAACAAATATTAACCAGTGTAAACATGATGTTTCTTTTCTACCGGAAGATTATGAAATTTTATATAATACAAGTTTAACTTTGTATACAGAGTGTGCAAAACCAGTTGAAAATGAAATGCAGATGACTGACACTCTAATGGGAAAAATAATTGAATCCGAAAATATTACCACAAACTTAACTAATTCCGTAAATTATACAAAATATTGAGCTAGAATCGGCATTACTGTCAATTACAAAGCAAAAACAAAAATGTGAGGAAACAAATATTTTACGTTTATTTTTATTATCAGATCACAAAGATGAAATTTTTTAATTAAAAAACAACATATCAAATTTAATTAATCAGATCTATATAAATGATGGTGAATTAAAACAGTGCCAATCGAATTTGGATAAAAAAAGAAAGAGTAGAAAAGCTGTTTTTGATAACCTAAATGCGTGTTTGGAGCGAGAAGAACTACTTCAAGAACAAAAAGATAAATATGTATTGAGATTAACTACGTGTAGAAAAAACAACAGAAAAATAAAACAAAAAAACGCAGGTGCAGGCGCAGATGCAGACTGATTCAATATAATTTTTTTTTTTGCTTGAAGTAATATTTTACTAGTTATAACACTAATAATTAAAAATAGGAAATAAAACATACAAAAATAACATTTAAGAATTTTATTTATTACTAACCTTAAATTACAAATGGATACAAGAGAGAGAGAGAAAGAGAGAGAGAGAGAGAGAGAGAGAGAGAAGAATTGTAAAAACAAATATTTGCATTACATGAATGGCATATTTGATAAATAAACTTAACTAAAATACAATATTAATGATATAAATTAACGTAATCTATCCTTTACATACAAGGAGAAAGAGAAGAACAGTAGTTACAAATATAAATTACAAAAATGTATTTATTTTTTTTATATAAACATAAACTAAAAAAATAATAACCGGTAAGCTTCACCTATATATTAATTTATAGTTTTATTCTAATTGAAAATGATCAATATCCGAATCGCTATCATAATGACCTATAAAACGATTTTTTTTGTGAGGTCTGATGTTGAGTGAAGTCTTAAATTACAACTCTCCTCATCAAATATTTCGAATAATACTTCACTGTAACAACTTTGACACCAATAAAGCCGATTTTGATAAACCTCGCTTACCAGTTCTTTGGTATCACAGGTGTAATGATAATGATCCCTAATCGTTTTTATATGTTTATTAAAATATTTTCGAAAATTTTTAATAGTATCATAACATGATTTACAAACAAATAAATTATATTTCTTTATAATATAATAATTTACCCACAAGCAGTATTTATCTTCTTCCTCAAATTTTTTCCCCAATCATTTGTTGCGAGCACTGCATTTCTCACTGAAGGTGACATAGTTTTGACAATGTACAAATTCTAAACATTTTAGATATCGTTATTGATCATTTAAAGCTATTATATTTATATATTCCCGTTTATATTTAGGAAACTTTTAAATTTCTATGGTTAGAGTCCATGGTAATGGGGATTCTGTTAAAAAATCTGCAGCATTCGTTATCCTTTCACAAATCGATTTTATGCAAAGGTCTTTTAGTGATTTCATCTACAAAAGAAAGAAAATAGACATTAATTGAATTACTTTTTATTCATGATTGAGGCTATAGTGCCCGAAGGGGAGAGTATCAAAAGTATGTGGTAAAGAATGTCTTTTGTCATCTTGAGAACTTAAAGCGATTTTTGTCTGCTCTATGCTAAAAACTTCATGGTTGAAGGAACGAATTGAACGTTGAGTTACGATAAAATTTGTGTAAATTTTTTTCAAACAATTTAAATAATCGTTAAAAATTAATTTATTAGACACAATGTTATATTTTGCTCCCTTCGCTCTCTTAACTACTTTTTGTTCATTTTGATTTTTAAAACTATACTTTTTTGATCTTAAACCAACGAAATGAGTAATAATTTTACCACAAGTCTCATCTTTCATGAGACCCAGAATCTTTTTATTAACTAATGGAATATTATAAGGATTATTAATGGGATATTCTGATGTATCAAATTTATTTAAATCAGTTTTTATAACTTCTTCATAGACGTCATTACATTTAAGTTCGTAAATAAAACTATCTGTATCTGTATACATAAGCTTGCAACGTTCAATGCCCATTTTAGGTAACATGTACTCATAGTGGAAACTGTACATAAATAATTTTGAAATATCTAGAATTGCCATTCCGATATATAAAGGTTTGTTAAATATTAATTCAGTTTTTTTAATTCGATAATCATTAGATTATCATCAAGAACTGTTCGATTTAGAAATCTGTGGCTAGCTATTAGATTTTTAGCCCCATAACGACCTCCCCATGACTTAACAAATTTTATTACCCTGTGTTTTCTTATATTTTCCATAGTTTTTCCAAATACCGCGTTATTGTATAATTTAAATAACTTTTTTTCAAATGTGGTTGTAGCATTAGTTCGTAAACGATTATTTAATTCGATATAAGGCTTAAGCCAACACGACTGTTCAAACTTCATTACTTTATGTATTTTCTTTAAAACCAATCCATTCGTTAGTGCTTGTTTTAACGTGCGATAATGCAAAATATATTTTTCTTTATTATATAGAGTTGTCATCAGTTTTGATAATTTAGAATGTGGAGGTATACGATGTTCAGAGCAAAATAGAAAATTCTTATGCAAATCATGAATATTGTTAGGATATAATAAATCTACTTGTAATATGTACCCAATGGATGAATCATCAGGAATTAACATAACATCAAAAATTTTAAAATCATCTACCCACTCAAAATTTTTATGAGGTAAAGGTTCGGTCATCGCCCTACCATAGAGATTATTAACGTCAAGACAAAGAAGATATTTAGAAGGTTTGTTAGGATCATAATTCTCCATATATTTATTATTTGATTCTGAATAACGATTAATGCATGTAGAAATGCCACCACGTATTCCTTCTTCTATAAACATAATTTGATCAACATCACGCAACAGCTGCAATTTGCGCCCTGTATATTTTTGCATGCAATCCCACGTATATTGAGGCATAGTATGATACCATGCCGGATCTAACACATGTGATGCCATACAGCTGTTTCTAAATTTTTCAAAAATATCAGCCAGTCCTAATATGTCTGTTTTTAAATACAAGTCCGAATATTCCCCCAGATTTTGAATATTAAATTTATTCCAAATATTTTGAGCATATAAATATTGTTTTTTATTAATATCTATACCCTCTAATTTATTGTGAAAATTCTGAATGGAGGGAAGATGTTTCATCCATTTTTTTTAAATCATCAATGTAATCGTAACAGAAGACCCCCTTTCGCGTTAATAACTTAAATTTTTCCTCATCTAAATAAAAAAAAATTCAGTTCTTAATATTTTAAAATCATCTGTTTTCATGGTAGACATTAAATTATCTAATGATTCTCCCATAAACCTTAATGAATCAATATACCTAAATTTAATATTATTTTTACTAACAAAATGAGTAAAAGAAAAAAAATAAAAATAAATTTTTCTTTGTTACAAGGGAGAACACTAACATTACCTTCCATAGCAAGATGTTTAACTATAAAATTACTATCATATCCAGATAAGTTATGGAAACCACAGGTACCACAGACAATTTTTTAAAATTAAGATTACAATCTTTATGAGCTAACCCCCTGAAAAGAGATGTAAAATGATCATGATCTCTTACTATTTCGTCATTTACTTTAAACGATTTTTCACATATATGACACTGTTTCGCATAACATAGTTTAGGCTTTTCTGTCATTGGATTAATTGTTTTTATTTTTAAATGAATTATATCAGACAAGTTTAGCACCACTTCATGCAGTCGCTGTCAGGAAATATTAAATGTAAATCGTGCAACATTGTAATGTGTACAGGCTCGCATATAAATAGACGCCATCTTTTATAATAAGGCAGTTGCCAACTAGACTCGTCGTTTGTCGTTTCATTTCATTGTCCTCATCCCAGACCCGCTCCCAGCAGTAACACATGGCGCAGTAAGGTCGTCCATTTTGTAAGCCGAGAAAAAAAAAAGAGAAAAACTGAAGATTGAAGCTAGAAGAATGGACTTTAGAGGGATTCCACCCATGATAATGTCGGGAAACCTTTCAGAAAATTGGAAATTTTGGAGGCAAAGGTTCAATACGTATTTAAAAGCAACAGAAATATCAAAAAAGGACGAAGGTACAAAATGTGCTCAGCTCCTCACGTTGATTGGAGACGAAGGTATTAGAATATATAATGCATTTACTTGGGGGCAGGATGAAACGGAAACTTTGGAACGTCTGCAGATTAAGTTCGATGCTCATTTTAACCCGAAAAAGAACCTTACCTATGAACGGCATAAATTTTTCACAATTCAGCAACTCGAAGGTCAATCAGTTGATCAATTCATTACTGAACTAAAGAATCTGTCACTTTCTTGCGAATTTGGCGATTTAAGAGAGTCACTTATTAAAGACATGCTAGTTTGTGGATTAAGGTCTACCACACTGAGAGAAAAGCTACTTCAAGAAGATGCTACTACGCTGCAAAGGGCCGTCCAAATTTGTGTTAACATAGAAAGCACAAGGCAGCAGAACAGATATATCACCAATGGTATTAAATAAGAAAAACAAGTGGAAGTGGACGCTATTGGTACCAGATCTCGTAAGAATCAGGGCCCCCGATCACAGCAACTAAGAACTGACCATCCAGGTTCGTTAGGTTCATCTACAGGGCACAATCAAGGCAAATCCACCTGTCCCAAGTGTGCCAAACGTCATGAATATGAAAAATGCCCTGCATTTGGCAAGAAATGTTTAAATTGTGGTATAAGTAATCATTTTTCTTCTTGTTGTTTTAAATACAAAGTATCTAATAACCACCGTTCTAACTTTAACAACAAATCTAAATATTTTAAACATAAAAAATCTATTAACTGTATAAAGGATAATGACTCTAGTTGTAGTGATTTGGATGATACAGATAATTTTCTTTTCATAGGTTCTATTGATATTCACACAGTCTCGCCAAGGGGTTCAAGAGCCACCGCTGGGATGTCTGAGAGTTTGTGGGTTACGACTTTGGAGATTGAAGGACAGACTTTGGACTTTAAACTGGATACAGGAGCCATGGCCAATATAATACCTGTAAGTTTTCTACAAAAAATCAATTTTGATCTTTCAAAAATAAATAAAGTTAAAACCAAGCTCACTTCTTATACTGGGCATACTATTCCTATTATTGGTCATTGTATTTTAAATTGTAAGTCTAAAAATAAACAGGAGAGTCTGTTTTGGGTCTTAATGGTTGTGTAGAACTAGAACTTATTAAAGGAATAGATTCAGTAGAAAATAATTTTCTAAATAAAAATTTTGAATTAAAAAGCATTTAAAAAAAATATAATTCCGTATTTAACGGTATAGGTTGTTTAAAAAAAGAATATCATATTGAGTTGAGAGAAGGCGCAACTCCAGTAGTAAATTATCCTAGAAAAGTTCCATCTGCTCTTAGAAATAAACTCAAACTTACTCCAAATCAGTTAGAAAAGCAGGGACTTATAGAAAAATCTAATGATTGTACTGATTGGTGTCATAATATGGTAATAGTTAGAAAATCAAATGGTCAGCTTAGAATAGCTATAGATCCCAAAGATTTAAATTCAAATATTAAAAGACATTATTTTCAATTTGTTTAATAGAAATTTAAGAACAATTTTGCCACAGTCTAATTCTCATTTCGAGCGTAAAACTTTTGATAAAAATAAATATAACACATTTTTAAAAAATAGTCAAAAATCGCAGAAAAAATACTATGATAAAAAAGCATCAAAAAATTTAAAACATCTCCCTAATAACTCTTCAGTTTTAATTCAAATAAAACCACAAACCCCCTGGGTTTTAGCAAAAATTGTTAAAAAAGTTGGCATTAGATCATATTTAGTAGAGACTGAAAAAGGCAAGAAATATAGAAGAAATAGAAAATTTATAAAAGAACTAAAACACCAGCCAAGGGAGAAAACCGAACTCTCTAGTATGGAGAATGGTAACCTAACTAATTTTGCATCTTCTAGTAATTTTTTAAATTATAATTATATTCCTTTATTTGATAATAAGTCTTCAGATACTGGAGAGGGTGGGAAACAAACACCTTTGGACAGACTATCTAGTAATGGCAACCTAGATAATTTACAGACAGACGGGTCTAGTAATGTTTGTGCTAATCAAAGTAATGTACGTGTTAGTCCAAATAACTTTAATCTTTGTCCAAATAGTGTTTGTCTTAGTGATAGTAATGTTAGTAATAGTACAGTAGACGACTGTGAGAACAGTGAGGATACACTTGATAATTCCTTAGATAGTAATTCTGACGAATCACATAAAACATGTATTTCTAGTTATGAAACTTCTGAGTCACCTCATTCCTCTAGCGAGGATGAAAATCTGTTTAATGCTACTCGACTAAGTAGAACGGGTAGAAACATAAAGCTGCCTACAAGGCTTCGAGATTATAAACTTGAATTCGACTAATACATTGTTAAGATAGAGTCTTCACTGGTTCACAAGTAGTTTATCATTGAGAATGTCTTATATTGTGGCATAACATTTTTATTTATTATATAACATTATATAATTGATATTGAATTAGAGATGTGTTTGCAATTTTAGGTTAGAATGGTTGTACATTATGGTTATAACTATTCTTATTACAAAATAAAAAATTTTGAGTGATTATTAAAATATTTTATGAAAAACACCTCTAGAAGTTTGGTACATTTTGAACAATATTGTGATTTAATTATGTTGTGAATTTTACATAAAATTCATTATATATTGTATATACCGTAACGGCTACTGTTCTGTGAGATTAAATAAATTTAATGTAATTATAAAATAAATGTAACTAGTTGTAATTAATGATCTGTGATAAAAAATTAAATTAAGACTGATAATTTTTAGTTTATAGCTATTTTATTTAAAGAAGGGAGATGTCAGGAAATATTAAATGTAAATCGTGCAACATTGTAATGTGTACAGGCTCGCATATAAATAGACGCCATCTTTTATAATAAAGCAGTTGCCAACTAGACTCGTCGTTTGTCATTTCATTTCATTGTCCTCATCCCAGACCCGCTCCCAGCAGTAACACAGTCCCTTCCTCGATAACTTTTAAAATGTGAAAATGAATCATCATATGAACATTTGAGATAAAATCCCGCACTGTATGCTATATGCTTTTGATATTTTCTCGTATTTTTTGCTTATTTCAGAGTAAACTGGTTTTAGCATACTTTCAAAATCTGCATAAATTATAAAAGGGTTTATTTGTTTATAAGTGTAATTTTTAAACTGAACTAATTCGTACTTAGGAAAGAACATTTTGTATGCATTTAATTTTGCACATAATGACATGATCATTTAATCGTTCTTGATAAGAAAAATAATTTAGGCACCTATCACAAATATACTTTTTTCTGGTATTTTTATTAAGCTGTGAAGAAACGAGAGCAGAAAGGTTTTTAATCCAACAATAATGGTATTTGATTTCAGAGGCATTAATTTGCCAATCTGCAGGTAAAGCTTCATAATCATTTAATTTTGGGTAATATTTGTCTTGAATTAGTAGCAAATTAACATGCCTAAGCAATTTTTCTTTTGTTAACCGAGCTGGAACCACGACAAAGCCTGCTTTATTATCCAGTTCCAAAGCGTATACATTAATTGAAATCTGGTTGACTTTCTCTAATTTTGTTATTCCGTTTAATGTCATTGGCGATTTTAAATTCTCCGTAATTAAAACTGTTTTGTAATATGGATATGAAGAAGGGTGTTCTTGATTAGTATGAGCAGGGAAAAGAGCGCTTATAATAGACCAGTAAAAACATGCCTGGTCATTATTTTTTACATTAATGCTAGCTTTTTTCTTCAAAATGTATTGCGGTAGCCTAATATAAGACGAACCATTACCCATTTCTAGTTTATTAATATTTATTTCCAAATTAATTATTCTATGTAAAGCAAACCCAGAATCACGTTCTTGAAATTCAGATAATTTATTTAGGATTATATCACAAACATTTTCAAAAAACCAACTTTGTAAATCTATACTCACAAGAATTATTGCATTTCTAGTATTAAAATATTTTATATCGCTGACAGATGTGTGCTCAGATTTTTTAATAAATTCCCCACAAAAGGTTGCATTTACTTTCAGTATACGAATTGTTTTTAATATTTTCTTAATTTTTTTTTTAAATTAAATAAAACAATCATTTAAAAATTCATTTACATCTTTATGTAACAAATTAATTATAACACCAGTTCTTATCCTCCCTTCAAAACAAGAAATTACATTCTCCCACACGATTCTGTTTTTAATTTTAATATTTTTTACTCTGATCCCCGACCCCACATGTGTGTATAGAATTGTTTTTTTTATTGTTTTAAGATGTCCTAAAATTGTTTAGATTCGCCGTTTGGTACCAGTATGCAAAGGCCCTTTACTTAAAACTTTATTGCAAGAAATAATTTTTTTCTGAATTCTTTTTATCCAAATTTCTACATCTCTTAATGATATTTTATCGAAATAAATATTTTTAATTTTATGAAACGTCCTAACTAAATCATTTGATTTATTAATCACATCTGCAGCAAACATCTTTTTTTTTTAATTTTCAAAAATTCACTTTGTCGTATTTTATTTCAAACTTAGAAGGTTCTAACGAATATAAAAAAGTATATATATATATATATATATATATATATATATATATATATATATATATATATATATATATATATATATATATATATATATATAGAAAAAGTGAAGCTTACCTTTTAAAAATAAGAGCATACTTCCCTTCAGTGAAGTGGTCTAGGTATGGTTCAAATGTCTCCGTCACCCTTTTCGGTAGGAACACGATGCTTTCTTCTAGCTCGAGTAGGACACAGGTTCTCAAATCTGCTCAGCACCGCTTTTGCGCTGAGAATCTTTTGAGGCTGAATGATAGGAAATTCCCTTAATTTGGTAATAGGTTTTCTCTCATCTAACTCCACTTCTGCAAGACAAACGGAATTGATTTCTTTTTATGTTACACAGGTGTTCTGAAAATAATAATAATGTTATTAAATTATCAAAAATAATAAATTTAAGGAGGTAGTAATAATAATGGTAATATTAACATCTTTAGTCTCTTAAAATTTTAAACATATTCAAATGAATAGTTTTTTTTTGATCATTTTTGCCTATGTGAGGAAAAAAAATATATTTTAGGTTTATCTTTATTATCAAATCATAAAGAAGAAATTTTTGATTTAAAAAACAACATACCAAATTGAATTAATCAGATCTATATAAATGATGGTGAATTAAAACAGTGTGAATCGAAAAAAGAGTAGAAAAGCTGTTTTTGATAAAAAAAAATTTTTTAATCATTTTTGACTATTAAATGATTTATTAATTAAAACACTCACCTTCTCTCTCTCTCGCTTTTACTGTTCTTCTACTCCTTGTATTCTATAATTTCGAACTGTAAAAGAGGATTAGGCTGCCCCACGTCCTTCTCCCGTTTGAAAATGAGAGCGTACTTCCCTTCAGTGAAGTGGTCTAGATATGGTTCAAATGCCTCCGTCACCCTTTTTGGCAGGGCGACGCTTTCCTCTAGCTTGAATAGGATGCAGACCCCAAATATGCTTACTACCCCTTTTGCGCTGAGAATCCTTTGGGGTTGATCGACTGGAAATTCTCTTAATTTGGTGATAGGTTTTCTCTCATCTAACTCCACTTCTGCAAGGCAAGCAGAATTTATTTATTTTAAATCCATCTATATCAAAAAAAAAAAAAAATACGTACCATCAATTCAATAAAATGCGTAAAATCAAAAATAAATTAAAAAAAATAAGTAAAAAACTGACTTAAGCGAATAAATATACTTACATTTAGAGAATGGCGGCACGTTGTTCTGCAGGGCGATTATGATGATGTCTGAACGCTCGTAGACGAAGCACTAATTCAGCTGCTGTGGCTGCTGTGGATTACTTAATATTTAAATGTTTTTCCATATCAATGCGCAAATATTGCAAATAGCAGTGGATATTGCGGTATCACACGTCGGGAAATCGCAAACCCGCGTCTATTTTTATTTGTTATCAAACCAATGCATACGGATATAGCGGTAGCCTGCATGTGTTGATTACATGCACAAGTGCATGACTGCATAAATGTTTGATAAAAATAAAACACGCTTAGCGTATTAATAATTTATTGTAATAGAAATGTTTAACAAAATTCTCATATATTTATTCAATGTTTTTTAGCCCACTACATCATCCCCTACAAGTACATATTTCTTAGGCAAATTTCGTGCTCCATTTAATTTACTAAACTTAATTACATGCGGATTTTGGCATCTGGATTCATAGTTTTTTTGGAAACCAAAATTTAATTCGAATTTCACTGTTATAATACATATTATAATAAGAATGAATATTTATCTTGTCTCCGTCGGGTCCTATCGCGTGTGCCTCATATTTTTGATTTGGACCATACTTTATAAAACACATCGCCGGTCCTAGCTCTTTAGGATAATCACCATATCCATCGATATCCAAATACTTAACAGTTGTTGGCATGTCTGTTATGTTAATTTCATTATTTGGAATTAAATTCAACAATTTTGACGTCAGGTCATGCACTTCACCAAATCAATAGTCTGTTAACTGAATTTTTACTTTACAGAAATAATTCACATTTTTATATTTTCGCACTTCACAACTTCCATTCAACTATTACTCAAAGTAGAGTGTCTCATTACGCTTAAAACTAAGTTTCCCCCACTCTCTATATTCAATCAATATTTAGAAATATCATGCAAAAAACCCTTCTTTGTTCACTTACGTAGGGATAAAACTGTTTGCCCCCCATATAACTATATTCATTTCAGTATGGCTTTCCTAGCGAGTAACTTCGATATTTTTTGTGCCCTTCTACAAAACACCATTTACTTTAATGTTCCCACGGGAGTTGAGGAAGGATTTATTTGTATAGACGATGATGGATTTAAAAATGACAGTTGGCCCTCCAAATGGAACAGATTGACTTTTAATCACACAACAACATATCATGGATATCTATTTCAGTATCAGATTCCAAAAAATTTTTACCTAAATGTAATCAAATATAAACTACGATTTATCTTCCATAACAGATCATATGGAGACACATCTGATTGGATGTTCCTAGTTTTACACGAACCAAAAAATACAACCTATACCGAAAACAGCACAGCAACAACAAATTTCACCGAGAATAATGATACTGCTATAACATTATTATGGTTTATTACTGTTTCATGCATACTTTTAATACTTAATTTAATTCATCATATATATAAATATATATATATATATATATATATATATATATATATATATATATATATATATATATATATATATATATATATATAAGAGCCAGTGTACATTAATCTTTAATAAAAGCTAAAAACCATAAAATTATTTTTATCCACACCCCCATATCCTTCAAACAAAATATCTACAACCAACAACCATCACCCCTTCACACAGGGGGCGCGCGTGCGCCCCAAAGATCCGGCGTTGCAGGTGCCCATACGCCAGCGCCGCGGGGCCCCAGGGATCCAGCGTTGCAGGCGCCTGAGGTGCGGGGCCCCAGGGTGCGGGGCCACCGAGGCGCGGCATCGCGGGAGTGGGCCTGCGCCCCCACACACACACACGCTCATACACTCTCATGCATCGGACATACAAACCATCTACGAACAGCTTGGGGCCCCCCAATCACTATGCGCATGTTCAACACAACACATCTGCGCGCTTACGTAACGTCACACACTACGCCAGCCAACACCCAGAAAACGAGCGGCATTCTAAGGTTTGAGGTTATGGTCGATATTTTATGGTGAAACATACTTTGTTACTCTACTTATAGGCCATAGATATATAACCAAGAGGAGATATATCTATTTACATTTTATAAGAATCAAACATCACATTTGCTAAAATGTGTTCCTGATCTATTTAGCTTCATAATCCAATATGATTTTCTCTGAAACAGTGTTGTCAGTATTATAGATAATTGTAAAGAACATTTTCATAATTAAATCTTTACTAATGAAACACTTTTGCACTTTTAGCTGGATTTCCGCAAACAGAAATATTTTCTGTTTGAAAAAAAATATAATGATTTTTTTTATTTCACGGCGGCCAGAGTTAGAGGTTGAAAATAGCAAATGTCTATATTTTTTATTTATTTGCAACTAATTATATGCTTTATTTATATTTTAAGATAAAATTACTATATTATTTCAAATAATTTTAAAGCAAAATTTATTTTTCTATAATTCTAAGATAAATTATGCAAAGCGCTTACCAGAAATACCATTTTAGGAGAATTTAGCGCGAATGAACTCAAATATATCTCAAAAAATAGCAGGTTTTACATACCTATATTTACGTTTTAGCGTCCCTAGATGCCTGTCTGTCAGTTCGTGGCATAGCTAAGAACTACTTACCCGATTGACTTCAAATTTTGATACAAAAATTAGGGATTATATGGGGATGACTTGGAATTATTTTGGTAAAAATCCAATATGACGGAACAAAATTGCGGCCTGGTGAAATGTTAATAGAATTATTACTATAAAACAAATTATCCAATTTATCTCAAATTTTGCACAAAAAGCAAGGAATCAACCTGACATATTTTGGCATGAATCCAAAACAGCAAAACAAAATGGCGGCCTAATAAATTATTTTAAAAAAATGAGTCTAAAAAACTACTTATTAGATAAATTATAAGTTTTTGTATTAAGGGTCATATAGAAATTAACTGATAAAATTGTGATACGAATTCAAGACGGAGAAACAAAATGGCGGCCAAATAAAATGTCCAAAAAAATCAATGTAAAAAATCTTTTTATTCGATTGGCTTATTATCTTGCAGCAAAATCGAATATGATACAGGGATTAACTGGTATGGATTCAAAACGACGGTATAAAATGGCGCTCTTAAAAAATTAGTGTAAAAAAATAAATTGTAAATTTCCTTTACCCGCAACTTCCCTCGTTATCGTAGTCCTTTTATTAAAAAGAGTGAAGTGTGACCCAATTTAGTTCAACACATAGTACAATCAATATATATATATATATATATATATATATATATATATATATATATATATATATATATATATATATATATATATATATATATATATATATATATATATATACTACTTTTTAAACATTTATATTGGGCGCCATTTTTTCCATCATATTGAATTCCTATCAATATTTTGGCGATTTCTACCTATGCCACATTTGATTTTTGGGCATAATTTAAAATAGATTCAATAAGTACTTTTTACATTAACACACACAGGACGACTTTTTAAATATTTTATTAGCTCGCCATTTTGTTTTGCTATCTTATAATCATACCAATATGTTATCAGTTTATTCCGAGGCCTAGATAAACCTACACCAGATGCGTAACTTAGACAAGTAGGGCGTCAATTTTCTTTGGCCTCGGCGCGAGAGTCATGTATGGCCCGCACCAAAGACTTTGTTGGATATTAAAAATGATTAATAAATTAAAAATAGCATTACCCGCACCAATTCAAATTTTTGGAAACAAAATGTTAGGAATATTTAGGTATTATAATATGTGAATTACTGGTTTCGTAAGTTCCTTATTTTTGCTTTTACTGTGATATAAATTTGATTTAATCTTATTTCATTTGAATGAAAAACTATACTAAATAAATATTATAAAATTCCAAATGCTCATATTTTTGCACTATTCAGAAAATGGTATTTAAATTAGGAAAAAACACATTTTTAACTTTCAGAAAAGTATTTATTTATACACAAAATTATAAAAAATATCTGAACATTAATTATGTAACGACTTGATTGAGAATATCCTGTCTTTTATTAAGGAATTACATTTTATTGTTAAAAAATGCTATTTTTTTGTGCATACCGTGGCTGCTCCTCCAACACAAACGTATTATATAAACTGTTTTATTACTTGTTCTGTTTTTCAGTTCTTTTATTTTCTATCTAATATTTGCTTTACCTTAATACGAAATTTTTTACTTTTTATTGTTGATAAAAACCAACTATTGTCATGCCTTTAAAGACCATTTCTAGCAGAATTAAAAATTTTAGTGGTTCAAGGTTGGTTTATGTAACGTTTGCATTTTCTTTAATATTATTCATAACTATAGTAATAAACTTTTTGCGTAATGGATGACCGTGTTCACCTTCATAACGTCTAAGATTTGATTTTCTCTGTCCCATGAGCCACGGCAGTTGGATTACTTCAATCTTACCGGGATTAATATGATTATCGGTACCGGTATTTTAACAATGCTGTCTTTAACAATAAAATTACGTACCTGATAGAATGATGGCCTTTTTCGGAGATTCTTCGAATAAAAAAATCAGATCTGCGCTTTAGTCCAGGAAAAATTGTCTGTATAGCGGTATCATAAAGGCGCTTTACACAACTTGTAGATACTGTAAAACCTTTGCTTTCAAAATGTTCTTCGCATAACTTACAATAACTTTTTTCTAAAAGATCTTCCCTTCCAGCCGCTTTAAGCGAACTGTTAAATCTAAAATAATTATATTTTTATATTATAAAAAAATCTATAAATTTAGGCTAGTTATAAAGTAGCTACTTGGTAAAACATATTTTGCGTGAATCTATCAAACTTACTATCAGGCGTAAAAAATTATTAGTGTTAATAATAAATTAACTTCTGGTGGTTCGTGGATTTGAGAGGGGTTTGAAAAGACACAATTACGTAGATTTATTTCTACTTTATCAAGCACTAAAAGAAACAGAGCACATTTGATATATATATATATATATATATATATATATATATAGTATATATATATATATATATATATATATATATATATATATATATATATATATATATATATATATATATATATATATATATATATATATATATATATATATATATATATATATATATATATATATATATTACAAACACATGCTCCTACCTAAAAATTGTTAGCATCCATGCACCTTTATTCCTAGACTCATTGTACAATTATAGACACTTTTGCGTACTTAAACGAAACAAAACTATATCAATATTCCCGCACCGAAACGTATCCTTTTAATGTAAAAACTAACTCATTTGAGTGCATTGAACTCTTGGAGACAGTTACTTTACCACCTAACCATAAAATTGTATCACTCTATGTGGTGTCGTTGTTTACTAATATTCCAAAACAGCTTATATTAGATGTTATTGGTAGGTAATGGGGTTTCATATCTGCTTAGGTCAAAACACCTAAACAACTGTTCTTAGAAATTATTGCTTTTTGCTTTGATTCTAGTTTTTTTTACTTAAAAAAAAACAAATATATTTACAACTAGACGGAAGCGCAATGAGTAATCCGTTGAGTCCTACCTTAGAGAACCTTTTTAATGAACGACCTAGTGACTACAGTTTTGGCTAAACTGCCTTTTAGGGTACCTTTCTTCTTTTTATACGTGGATGATTCCATCACTGCAGTTCCGGAAAATGAGTATGACTGCATTCTGAACTGCTTTAATGGATATCACTCTAATATTCAGTTTACAATTGAAATAGGAAAAGAAAAAAACTGAGCTTTTTAGACGTTGAGGTGATTAGAAATGACGACGGAACTTTAAAAACTAACTGGGTTCGCCAACCTACCAACGTTGGCAGAGTTTTAAATTTCCACTCAAATAATCCTATTTCTCAGAATATTGGTATTATCACAGGAATGCTGCATAGAGCTACAACCCTCAGTCATTCGTCGTTCCACAATGACAACATAAAAATTATAAAAAATATTTTAAAACTAAATAACTACCCATCTAACTTTTTAAACATCTGCATTAATAAATTCACAAAAAACTCGAATAGAATCCATTAAACAAAAAAAATCGGACAAAAAATTTTTTAAGTTTCAATTCATCAATGGTGTGTCACAAAAGATTGAAAGGTGTTTTAAAGATGCCAACGTACAACTAGTTTTCTACAACTACAAAACAACAAACTATTTATACACCAAAATCAAAGATCGTACAGCATTTGATAAACAATGTAATGTCATTTATAACATCGCTTGTTCTTGCGGAAAACAGTATATAGGACAAACGAAACAATATTTAGGAGACAGAATAAACCAACATAAAAGCGACTGTAAACCACAATCAAATAAGAAAAGATAAAACTGCATTAGCTTCCCATCGATTTAACACTGGCCACACCTTTCAATTCGAAAATACTACCATTCTGGATAGAGAAACTAACTGCTACAAGCGTAACATAGGCGAAATGATTTACATATACTTGAATGATATTATCAATCTAAGATCAGACACAAAAAATTTAAGTGTTATTTATAGCAATATGTTAGATAAATACAAAGAAAGCAAAAACATTCAAAAAACCTCTTATTACTACAACATCGCCTTATTTTTTTTATATATATTTTTGTTATTTTATTTTTATTAATTTTAAAATGTCAAATGACTACAATGTTTACTCTTGTTGTTTTACTACATTTTACGTTACACGTAACATCCCCTGTTTGTAACATGTAATTTTTCAACCAACCTTCAAAGCGTCAATGTATCTGTACTCTCGACACAAATAGTTAACACTCTTAACTTTACATAGAACAAAAAAGTGTAACCTCTATTTGCAAACGCAGTGCGTGAATATTGATATAGTTTTGTTTCGTTTAGGTACGCAAAAGTGTATATAATTGCACAATTAGTTTATAAATAAGGGTGCACGGATGCTAACAATGTTCAAGTAGGAGCATATGTAATTTATATTTTTTTATGTATATTTTGATAAAGTAGAAATAAATCTACGAAACGTTGCACAGAATATAATTGTGTCTTTTCAAACCCCTCCCATACCCACGAACCACCGGAAGTTAATTTAAACAGTGATTTATTGCTCCCACTTCTATTTGAACAATGTAAATAAAGGTACTTATAACGAGGCATTTTTACAACCACAAAAATAAAACTGTATAAAAAATAATGATTTGAAAAATTAAATAATAACATAAGCTCTCGTACTATCGATATCGCCGCTGGAGCAAGCACTTTTCCGTTCGGATTTAAAATATCAACTGGACCTCATATATAAATAAAAATATATAAGAAACTTCAAATGAACCCTTGAAAAGGTTTTGTGTATGCAACCAGTTTATCGCATTTTGGTTAGTTCTGCAACGATCCACAGTCGCCGCTAGTTGCGCTTTTGTGCGAGTTGACGTTTGACGTCAAACGGCCAGTTTTGATCGGAAACGTAAACAACCAACAGTGGTTTTTGAATTTAAATTAGGTGTATGTGATTGTTATTTTATTGACACAAATTTTGGTAATGTGAAAGAAATCTATAAATCTCAGAGGGTATGTGATCTACATTTTTCTGAGTATAATCGCATGCCAGGAATGAAAAGAGGTTTAAGAATAACCTCTTTTCCAACAGAAAGTTTACATCATTTATTTCGTACTGGTAAGTTCATTCGTTTATATAAAATATCTATCTATTTATATAGAGCAGAAAACCCTAAATACAAATACAATTTGATTAAACGCGGTATTAAAACAAAAATGTATTTCGAAAATCAAAGAAGCCAAGAAGAGAATTTTCATGGTTCTAGTCTTGTTTTTCATACAGAAGATAAAGAGTTTTTAAAAATTAGTTTTTTCATTTATATAGGATATCAAAACTTACCTAATGCTTTTATTGGATTACACTGATTTAGAGGGCTTGAGGTTTTCAATATGAACTCATGTTTATAGGCTTGCCGTAGGGAACATATCAAATCAAACAATAAGAATACATGTAAATTAATTTTAGAAATTGATGTACCTATTTCAACAAGCAACAAACCCAGTATAAAAGGGAAGAACCACAACTAGAATGTAGTGTTACCCGAGGAAATAAGAGTTGTTGTAGGAGGTAGGTATTATCTAATAGTTAATAACAATAAACAGGTACATCTGAGTGACGTGCATAAAACTGTATACAACTAAATAATTTTACTAACACTGGTCTTTAATAATCGTTTAGATACACCAGCTAGGCCAACACGGGGAGCCTCTAGAGACCTGTCTACCCTCAAAGAATGTAAAAAGCTTTTTTTCTAATAGTGATTATTTTTACATATAGTGTTTATTTGACACAGTTCAATGCAATTTATGCATTACATTTAGGGTACATCACACATAATACATGGAATTGTCAAGTCTGCTAGAGCTATAATAAAGATTTTTTTTGGGATTATTGGACATTGGAGAAGAAAGTAAATTTATTTTTATATACTACAAAAGCTTTTTAGAATGGAATATAAAGGGTGAGCCAAAAACTCTTGAGAATGATAAATTCACTTTCTTCTTGCCTTAACGCTTTGTTTAATAGGAAAATTACATAAGGATGCTATAAAATGTAACTTAAGAATTTTTTGACTGTGTGTTGAGTTGGTTCGGCTAACAATAAGTCTGTCCTGGTCTTTTCTAGACCAAAATACTTTATTTAATGCAACACAATTTCTTTTAAACAATCCTCTTTTGGGTATGTCAGATAAATTTATTTGAAAAAGTTGCTTTTTGCATTTCCTGAAAATATTAAAAATAATGTGTTAGCATATATATTTTATTATATGTTTATGTGTTGTATGTTTTCAGATATGTCCGAGATATATATTACGAACAGCAGTAGTCCTAAAACAGAGCCTTGAGGTACTCTACTCAATACATCAAAGCTCTTCAACAGATATCTATTGATTCAGACTTGGAAGCTCCTTCCCTGTAGAAAATCTAAAATCCATCCAATAGGATGTATTATTATAAATAGTGTTATATTTTTTCATTTATTTAATATTACATGTGTAATTATATTGTGTATGATAGTATATATGGGAATGTACTCTAAGGGAGCTCATAACGATAAGAGATTTAGCAAGGATTAATTCAGAGAAAAGTTACGCAATTTTGTTCTTAATTACTTTACATTTCTCAAAATTAACCATTATATATTTGTGCATTATAATTAATTTTGGAGTTAAAACAAAACAAAGCCAGCTGAGACATGTTAATGTCATTTATTTGTAACATTTCTCTCTTTTGTTCTTTTTTTATGCTTATATTGGATTTTATAGTTTATATCTTGTACCATTTGTAGTTCACTTGTTTAGTCTGTGTTTTGTTCAACAGTTTTATCTATCTGTAATGAAAATTTTACCTAGATGTGGAAATAATAATAATAGTGATAGATATGTTAAAATACAATGGTAAATAAAACACAAACATATGGTGCACAACAAGGTATTTTTTTATAATGTATTGACTTATATTTAAAGTTAAAAACTGATAATCCCTAGAGCATTTATTGTACCAGACAATATTTTTATTAATGAAGTACATGACCACTACTTATATGCATTTTAAAAAACTTCTAATTTTTTATTGTTTTTTTTTTAATTATAATTTTGAAATAAGATAGCCAAGATTTCAAGGAAAATGAGTATTTATTTTCTTATGGAATAGTTAATTCTTTTTATTTGCAGCGAGACATTTGGTGGACCTAAAGGAAAAACGGGCTTCATTTATGTATCACCCTGTATCTTTGTAGTGTATTATCTTATTACCAAATGATAATTAATACAGGGTCAGTAAAAAGGACGAAACTAAGGAAGAAAGATATAAATATATATTTTTTAATTCGAATGTTTTCTGTTTATAGATGCATATTTTAAAGTAAAAACCAATTTTGAAAATTATACCATAATTTTTTGATTATATGGTTTAAACCTAAATTAGTTTTTTGAATTTAGGGATAAGTCAGGATACAGCATCAATTTGAAAACAGAAAATTTTCAATTTAAAAAAAATATCTCTATATTTCCCAGGTTCGGTCCTTTTTACTTGTCATGTATTGTCAAAAAAGTGCTAATAAATTAATACACTACAAAGTAAGAGGGTGATACATAAATGAAGGCCGTTTTTTCTTTAGGTCCATCAAATCTAAAAATTATTTAAATTGGGCGCGCGCATTTAGTTGTAACTAACTCGCGATAGATGGCGCCATCGCTTCCATAAGTTTGTACAGTTAACTGTAAAAAAAAAGTTAGGTATCTCGTAACTTTTGCAACGACCCGAGGTATGGCGCTGCAAACTTTACAACAACTCGAAGCACGGCAGTTTCCTTTATATTGTGAGTGTTATGTGCTGTACCTCTTATTATGTCTCAGATGGCTGGACATCCGTAGGAGGCGGAGTTTCACATAAATTAGCTATGCATGCGTTAGATCGGCACTTTCGCATCTGGTGTAGGTTTATCTGGGTCCGAGGTTTATTCCTAGGTAACACCTGTTTTTTGTGATTTGAGGAAATTAAATAAGTTTTTTTAATAGTAATTTGTTTAACGATTCTCTAGAACTACTTCCGGCATATTCGATTTTACCAAAATATTACCAGGTCATCCCCATATGACCCTTCATTTTTGACTAAAATTTGAAGTAGCTCTGATGAATAGTTTTTACTCTATGCCCCCAACGGACGAACTTGATAAAAATGTTTTTTGGCATCTAGGGCCGCTAAAACGTTTTTTTTTTTCACGATTAGGTATATTTTATTAGGCCACCATTTTGTTCCGCCATCTTGAATTAATACCACAGTTTTACTACTTCTATACCACAATTAGTTATGGCACACAATTTGAAATGAGTCAAGTAGATTTTTCAGGCTGAATTTTTTCATATTGGACTTTGGATGAGTACCAAAATTTTACCAGTTGATTTTTACACAATACTTACTTCATTTTTCTGCAAATTTTGAGATAAATTGGATAAGTAGTTTTTTAATAATCATTTTTTTAACATTTCATTAGGCCGCCATTTTGTTTTGACATTTTAGATTTTATCCAGAATGTTACCAGATCATTCCCTCGGTCATTCTTATTTAACTCCTAATTTTTGACCATAATTTGAAGTCAATCAGGCAAGTAGTTTTTTAGATATGCTGCGTATAGGCGGATTGACAGACAGACCGACAGAATTGAGAAAACATGTTTTTCGCAATCTAGGGACGCTAAAACCGGAAAATATGTAAAACCTGAAAAGGTGGTTTTTTTCACGATTATAAATATTTATTTGGCCGCCATTTTGTTCTGTCATCTTGAATTAGTACCACAATTTTACTAGTTCTTCTCTAAATCACAATTAGTTATGGCACACATTCAGTGGCGGCTCGCCAGGGGACGCGGGTGAAGCACCGCTTCATCTACATTCCATTTACTTAAAAATAAAAATATTTTTAATATATTAAACATTTTATAATCTACATTTTTATTATAAAAATTTAGTATGTTTTATATAAATTCGCATTATTTACTTAATTTATATCATTATTTTCTATCAAAACTAGTGCGTTATCTACTCAAAAAATAATAATGACTTAAAAACGTAGCGCCCTAAACACCTTTACATAAGAGCGACCCACTGAGAAATCACAAATCAGCAGTAACAAATTCCTCATCAGACTCCCCCAACACTCGAGCTTTACCGCTTGGATTTGTTTACGGCAGTTGCTATGGCAACGCATTGGTGAATATCCGTAAGCCAAATAGAGGTGGGAATGTAAATTAGTGCGTTCGAATCATCGGAAGCAGGTTTGCATCGATCGAATCGAATCGAAATTAGAATTAAGATATAGGTACGCGGTGATCATTTATAATGTCCCCCCCCTCTAACTTTTTTATTTGACGTTTGGTAGAAAAACGTCAAATATAAAAGTTTCACAAAAAAAAATAAGCTATTTGCAGCATACATTTTTATATATACAGGGTGTTGTCGAAATCACCCACAGATTAAAGTTATATTTTTTTAAATGGAACACCCTGTATATTATACGTTAAATTAAATCCTATGAAAATTCTGCATATTTTTTGTATAACATGTCCTATACCCAAATACAATAGTTTTCGAAATATCTGCGATTTATTCTAAAGCTTATAATTTAGCTTAGGTGGCTGTGAAGTAGATCGATACCAACAAACAAAATGTTTGTTTATAACTGACAGTGACAGTTACACATTTAGCAACATTATACGTTCTTTTTATTGTAAAATGCCCTATTCGGAAAGAGAAAAACGATTAATTTTGGAAACTTTTATCAAAGCAAATAAGAGTGCTAAATTGGCTCAAAGAGAATTACGTGTAATTAACCCCCGGATGCACATTCCGGACAAAAAAACCTTTCATCGAATTTATGAAAAATTTCAACAAACATCCAGCCTAACGAGAAAGAAGAGAACAATGGAAATTGATGAAGGTAGTGATTTAAACATTTTACTAAAAGTGGAAGAAAATCCCAATATTTCCATAAGAAAAATATCGGGAAGCCTGAGAGAAGAGCTTATTGATCCAAAAAATACATCTTATGGGAGGATTCAAACCACTCTCAAAAATGCAGGATACAAGGCATTCAAAATTAGGCCTACCACAAAATTAACGCCCAGGCATCGAGAAAAAAGGGTTGAATTTTGCCATGCAATGTTGGAAAAAGTTAATGAAAATGAAGATTATTTAAAAAATGTTTTTTGGACCGACGAGTCATCGTTTTCTACTAGTGGAATGATAAATCGAAAAAATAGCAGACAATGGGCCACAGTAAATCCCCATTGCTACAGGGAATTTCAATTTCAAGGACGTCAAACTGTTAATGTGTGGTGTGCTATTTTAAACAATAAAATAATAGGCCCTCATTTTTTCGAAGATACTTTAAACGGTAATGGTTATATGAATTTTCTCCGGAACGAATTAGAAAACTACATGGATGAGCTCCCATTGGAGCAACTGAGAAACCTCGTCTTCCAACAAGATGGTGCTCCTCCTCATTGTGTCGTATTGGTTAAAGACTATATAACCAACAGTTCACGGAATGGATTGGAAAAAATGGTATGATAAACTGGCCACCTAACAGTCCTGACTTGACGCCGATGGATGCATTTTTATGGGGAACTAAAAATCGTGTGAACGCAAATAACATCGAAAATAGAGAACACCTAAAAGTCTTGATTAGAACGGAAATTCAAATTCTAAATCAAGAATATTCCCAGTCTATCACTGCCGCTTTGGATCGATTACGAAGAACATACTTCAAATGTATTGAAGAAAACGGGGGACCAGTTGAACAATTCCATTTGTAAGAATAAATGTATTATATTATTATCTAAATTATTAATTAAGTTTTAGAAGTTTTTTTGTTTTTGAAGCTTTCAGGCTTCCCGATATTTTTCTTATGGAAATATTGGGCTTTTCTTCCACTTTTAGTAAAATGTTTAAATCACTGCCTTCATCAATTTCCAATGTTTTCTTTTTTCTCACTAGTCTGGATGTTTGTTGTAATAAAAATTTCCAAAATTAATTGTTTTTCTCTTTCCGAATAAGGCATTTTACAATAAAAAGAACGTATAATGTTGCTAAATGTGTAACTGTCACTGTCACTTATAAACAAATATTTTGTTTGTTGGTATCGATCTACTTCACAGCCACCTAAGCTAAATTATAAGCTTTAGATAATGTTTTTATTTCTGAATGATAAAATCGCAGATATTTCGAAAACTATTGTATTTGGGTATAGGACATGTTATACAAAAAATATGCAGAATTTTCATAGGATTTAATTTAGCATATAATATACAGGGTGTTCCATTTAAAAAAATATAACTTTTATCTGTGGGTGATTTCGGCAACACCCTGTATATATAAAAATGTATGCTGCAAATAGCTTATTGTTTTTTGTGAAACTTTTATATTTGACGTTTTTCTACCAAACGTCAAATAAAAAAGTTAGAGGGGGGGGACATTATAAATGATCACCCTGTACATAACTGTTTTTTGAGAACAAAAAAATATAACAAAAATCTTATAAATTCATATTATTTCCCCTAAATATTAAAAACCGTTCCAAAGCTTTGGATAATTAACATCATAAAAAGGTCTAAAAAACAGTCATTTTGGGCGTGGCACCCCGAAAATTTTCGCCTGAGTCGCTATTTTTGCTTGCAGCACTGTACACCTAGCTACGCTGCTCTTCACTCGTTCCTAAATCCACGAGCCGACACTGACACAATTTGAAATCAGTCTGTTAAATAGCATTTTTAAGCGGAATTTTTAAATATTTCATCAAGCCACCATTTTGTTCCGCCATCTTGGATTAATACCAAAATTTTACCTGTTGATTCATATCTGATACTTGATTCTTGTACATCATTCGGTTAAGTAGTTATGACATTTTCCACGTTTACAATATTTCCCTTTTACGAAGGAAGTAAAAAATCAATTTATTTTAAATCATGCCCAAAATATAAGTGTGGCTCAGGTAGAAACTGGTAAAATATGAGGGTGGTGGTGGAACAAAATGGAGCGCAAAAAAATATTTGAGGACAGTATACTAAATGACTATGTGCGAAACTAAAATGGGTTCCACTTTACTATCCCTAATGAAAGGAAATATTCATAACAAGGGAAATTCCAGGTAAAGAAACATTTACTGATTTTTTTTCTATTTTTGTTGCTTCATATATATAAAATCAACCAATATGTAAAGCGGCGTTCGCGTGTTAATATTGAAATTCACTCTATCATGGTTTTATTATAGAATCAGTATTACAAAGCATGTTGAAGTTCAATTTAATTTAAAATTTAAATCATCCCGAAACACCGACCCGCCGCTGGCTCCAAAAACTCTCTGATCGAAAATCTTCCACAGCGATGTGTAAAGTCGGAATTTTGACGTTCTCTCTCATATATCTTTGTCTAACACATGAGCAATGTGTTCAGATTATTTGTTGCGTATAGATTGACAAACAAAAACCTTTTTTGGCTTTTTCGCAACTGAATAAAAATATTTAACTTTAAATTAAATAAAAACTTAAGGTAAATAATATAATTTCTTATGCTTGCTTAAATAATATTGTTTATATTATGTATCGAAACATTCCGTAGACAGACTAATCTACATGTTGAGGTATGTAATTATATTAAATATTTGCTTCAATTAATTTAAAGTTAAATATTTTTATTCAGTTGCGAAAAAGCCAAAAAAGATTTTACATGAGCAATGATTGATACACAACAAACGGGTATTTATTAATGGAAGGTTGTGTCTCCCCTTGCTTATATGTTTATGGTATAGGCATTACTACTTTTCGTGATATTTGATCGTTTGAACCCCCCACTCCTGAAATAAATTTGCGATTTGAAACCTCCCCCTCCCCCGAACTGAATTTCTGGCCAAGTGTCTGATTCAGGTTAAAAAGAACGTGACTTGAAAAACTTTCATTCATCAACATTGTAGTGACAATTAAGGTGAATTGTAGTCAATTGGTAACCCTTCTCTAAGTTGCTGCTTTTCCAACTCAAAAAATGCCAGCATATTTAAAATTTTTAATTGAGCCTGTTAATTATATCGAGGGATTTTCGAATGAATAGCAATATTATTTTAACACTGACATTGACGAACAGGTAAAAAAATCAAACGACTGTAGAAGGAACAGTCATTTTAAAATCTTTTTTTGCCTACGACGTCTATGTATTAAAAGAAATATACGAAAATGACGTCACAGTCAAACCCTATTACGTTTTCATTATAGTTAATTTGTGCTATAGGCATGATTATTAATCAACTAATATTAGCTGTATACATTTTGTCAATTGTTTATGCATTTTAATAAGCTTCGCTTTTCTCCTACCATACCCCACTATACTCCAAGAAAAATGAAAATATTACATATTGAAATTGTTAATATTAAACTAAATCAGTGTTGCCAACACCAATAATGGACGAATCCTTCATGAAACCATATTTTTATTTCGCTCGTTCTAAGTTCTTGTCTGATATTTTAAGTTTATTTTTTGGCCTCGAATCTACTTTTTCAAAACTTGAATTAGACAAAAAAATGCAAAGTTCAATAACATGCTAACAAAACGCTTTAACTATAGTGCATGAAAAGTACATATATTTTAATTTCATTAATTTACATTCACATGAGAAATAAGTTTTAGTCAGATCAGATCATATTTCGGAGCCATAAGACTAACTAAAAAACTGTTATGCACCTGTTCGCCGCCAAAATAAAAGTACTATTATGCAGCTATTATAGAGCTCGCTGTCATAAAATTTGACATTGGACAGTTGTTTTTATTTATTAAAGCGGGTTTCGGAATTTGTTTGCACTTCTAGTTCTAAATTTTGACAAGCACGTGATTCACCATGCATTTTTTAATGGCAAAATCACGTGTCTCAAATTTCAGAGCTAAAAGTACAAGCTGCACTAATCCTTATTGTTCTGCGAGTGCAAGCAGAACAACCCTTCCGAACCCAGCTTTGACATTCTTAACGCCGATAAGAAAATCCTTAGATTTTAGACAATTTACAAAAATTAACTAAATATAAATGAAAAAAATATTTACTCGTTGACTCGTTTTGTTAAAAACCTTTTATTATTGATAGTATAAAAATCATACTTCTTCCATCAAAGATATTGTTATCCTAAAATTATTGTGGTAGAACTTTATTACACCGAGTGCGATACCCATTTAAATACTGGCCCTGTCAGAATTTAACTATAATAAAATTAAAATCATTCTTCATAGTGAGGAGCGACATCCTTACACGGAGAATATAAAAACTAATTTTACGTATAAAAGAAGCCTTTAAAATAATCAATACTGCTTCAGTTAGCTGGGCTAATATACGCCATCTGCCCCGTTCGACGGGAATTTTACCAGAAATGGAAACCCCGCTCATACAACGGTAGAACATGTGCGTATTTTAATTTTGAACACGATAAAACTGCAACCCTCGGTGAACAAGCAACTAATATATCGTCAGTGACGTGACATTACCTTCTATCTGCTTAGAGGTTATTTTTTCACCAGGTGATAAAAACTATCTAGAATTTCTAAAAAATAAGTTTTTGTATTTTTTTTACAAAACGATACAAAAACATCTATAGACTCTTTATGAACTTAGTCGGTTACTTATGTTTTACCCTTACAAAAAAAAAATTAAGATAAAAGGTATTAACACATAAAAAGCTTCAGATAGAAGTTATCAACTTTAAGTGGATTTTATGAAGCTGGAACTTTATTTAAGAAAATGTTATCAAAATAATTTATTATTGCTAAATTATCTATTGTAACTATAGGGATTTAATCACTTTTTTCGTATAGAAGTTTGTCATAAGAAGATGGCAATCCTTTGGAATAACACTTTTTAAGTCTTGTAGGTGCAATACTTTTTTTTCCTTATTCCTGTAAGCTTGAGGATAAATCAAAATTGGATCAATAGTCCTCGGCCTTATTGGAAGATATTCGCAGTTTCCCTTAAGATACTTTTTGACTTGTAAAATGCCATCGGAGTACTTAATAGCAAAAATATCAATGACTGTCGGATCGGTCGCATTTCTGCCCGGCCTTATAGATTTATATCGAAAATTATCTATTGTAACTATAGGGATTTAATCACTTTTTTCGTATAGAAGTTTGTCATAAGAAGATGGCAATCCTTTGGTATAATACTTTTTAAGTCTTGTAGGTGCAATACTTCTTTTTCCTTATTGGTAATGATGCGGTATAAGCTTGAGGATATATCAAAATTGGATCAATAGTCCTCGGCCTTTTACCACCTTACCTTTTCTCAAATGGGTCCAAAATTTAGAGTTAATGTTATATTTTTTTAATTACTAAGGAAACATAAATATACTAGGTTACTATGTCTAAAATTTGTACTTAGGAGTTTTTAGACCATATAAAACTATTTAACTTTACCTAAGTAATCATTCAAGACAATAATTTAAAACCAAAATCAATTCCTCCTATCTATACAATTCCATAAATAAAATTATTCTCGTCTTAAATATCCCGGAAATATACATCACCATTCAATAATTTTCTTTCTCACACATCCCTAAAATACATTTATTGGTATTGTGACTCTAGGGCTAAGCTTAATGATAGAAGATTTTCTAGTCATCTTCATAAAATTGGAGTTAATGATAACCTTTAGTACATGCGGAGAATATGGTGACATAAACCATATATTATTTGCCAAAGAAGAATCAAAAAACTAATCAGAAAACTTTTAACATATACATTTTCCTTACCATTACGGCTCCCAAAGGTTTTAAGTAACAATACATTAGAAGTTTTTAGTACAATTTTTAATTTTTTAAGTGAAGTCAAACTCAGTATTCAATATATTATATTAAACAATTAACAGTTCAATTTCCTAATACTTACCTTAAATGTCAATTCCCTTTTTTAGTGGCCTTGTTTGTGAATCAAAAAGTCGCATTAGTAAGCCCCTGGGCATGGAGCGTGTGTCACCATTTTTACATGTTTAGGAATAATCATAGTGTTAGTGCATTTCTTATCATTTTACTTTATAATTTAAGTTATTCGCGTTTCTGAACAGAAGCGCTAATTCAAACAGGGCACGCAGTAATGTACGCAAATACAAAAAACGAACGAGGAAGACTCCTTGGAATCATGGCGTCAAGTACCGGTCAAAAAATTGTTACTTCGTAGCTTTTTCCATAATTTCTATGTCAAAACATTGTAATTCATAGTATGTATTTGTGAAAAACCGTCTAAAGCAATTGGCAGTTCAGGAAACGGAAGAAAAGGGGGATCCACACAAGCAATACATTTCCACAGGACTGGAATTAAGTGGTGAGTGTCCTGTACCTTACTTTCATTACGTTTGTGTATTTCGAATTTCAAATTAGAACCTATGGTTTTCGTTAGCGCATATTTTTCTTCCAGACAGTCCACATTACAATTTACATAATTACATTTGCGTGCTAACAAAAGTTGGTCACTTCTTCCGGATCTAAATCGGTTAATTCATTTCATCATTTTAAATAATATAAAATTACAATTTTAGATCAACCTCCATATTAGATATTTTCGGCATCTTCCGTACTTCCTTCCGTACGCATTCGGTTTGTAAACAGGTACAACCAATAAATACAAAATCACCTGTGAAATTTCATCATTTATCGGTACTTATTCGTTAGTGTCAGTACTCACGGGATTGCGCTATTTTTAGATTTTCATATTACGCGGAAGCATTTTTATTTATTAGTCCAAGCAATTTACACTATTTCGAGCGCTCTGATTTAAAGTTTGCCGTTTCCATAGGATTTTATTTTCAAATAAATATTCCTTTCATACGTATTCAGTAAAATGGATGAATTAAAAAAGTTAGAAAAAAAGAGAAATACTTACTCGAAAGTCGAATTTCAGAAACGTATCGTTTTGCTCTTCAAGCCCAGAAGGATATTACTCATCTAGAAAGTTTTCAGGTCAGATATAATGATTTAAATGGAGTTTACGAACGTTTTGAACAAATTCATAACGATATTATCATGCTTATAAATGAAGAATCCGAGTTTCTAGCCCAAGATATTTAGAAAGGATACTGATAAATTTTATTATGATTCAAAACTAATATATAATAAAGTGTGTAAATCTTCCGAGGGGTCTGTTAGTAGTCAATGTAAGCAAATTAACGTGGAGGCAAGCGTTAAGCTTTCCAAAATTAGCATTCCTATATTCAAAGGAGACCACCGTTTATGGACAACCTTTTTTGACCTTAAAAATATAAAAATTTAATTCATGAAAATAATAATTTATCAAACGTTGAAATATTGCAGTATCTTTTATCCTATCTTGAGGAAGAACCTTTGAAGTTGCTTAGTGGTATTTCAATTACAAATGACAATTACCTTGTAGCTTATAATAAATTGATCAATCGGTATCAAAATAAACGTCTTTTAGCTTCCAATGCATTAAATGCTATAATGTCAGCTGCATTAAAAAATGTTACAGCAAAGGAGTTGAGGTTGCTTTTAAATACATTTTCTGAGTCGCTAGCAGCTTAAAATGCTCTTCAATTTAGAACAGATCAGTGGGATTTTATATAGTTTCATATTCTTTTAGAAAAATTGGATATCGATACTCGTATTAGTTTTGAAATACAATTTAGTACAACAAAAATTCAAAACTTCAAAAATATAAATCAAAAGGTTCAGAATAAAAATACTTCACAATTTTCATTTTACAATAAAGTACCTAACGTTCCAACTAATTTGAAGGTGAAATGTTATTTGTGCAAAGGTGCGCATGTTCATTCGAAATGTCCAACATTTTTGAAAGAACTACCAAATGAAAGAGTCGAATATGTTAAAAAAATGGGCTATGCCTTAATTATTTACATCATTCGCACTGTGTTCAACAATGTAGTTCCTCTTATCGTTGCCGCACTTGTAACTCTTGGCATCATTCTGTATTACATGTTCCAAAAATTACTGATAATAATCTTACTATAAATCAATCTCCAAGTATTTTCGAGGAAAAGCTTTCCCTTCCTCTTTTGGATAATAAACAGTCTACGACAGCTGGAAATACTTCCGCTTCTCAGAGTACTGTTCTGCTAGCTACAGCAGTTGTAGATATTTATAACTCTAAGGGAGGTTGTGAATCTATTCGAATTTTGATTGATTCTGGAAGTCAATCAAATTTTATCAGTGAAAAATGTTTACGCCGCTTGGGCCTTACAAGGCGTAATTTTTCTACTTCTATTTTTGGCCTAAATCAAATGACTTCTTTCTCGTCTAAAGGACTTACCCATTGCGTCACTAAAGCGCAAGGTGTTTCGGAGCCTACTTTTTCATTCGACGCTATTGTTATTTCTAAACTCTGTTCTGATATGCCCTCATTCGACTTAATAAACATTGAGATCTTCTAAAAGGAATAAAATTTGCTGATGAACATTTCTTTATTTCGAGTCGTATAGATTTACTTGTTGGAGCCGAAATATTTACCCAAATTCTTCAAGAGGATCGACTCGTTGGTGATGTAGGCCAACCTACAGCTATAGAGACAGTTTTGAGATGGGTTTTGCTTGGGAAAATAAACAATGCAGGCACCGTTACAAAGTTGAATACTTTTTTCACAAGTTCAGAGGTTCCGCTTGAAATAAGCATTCCAAAATTCTGGGAAATTGAGCAAATACCTTCAAAATCGTTTCCTTCACCAGATGATATCAAATGTGAAAATATTTTTCGACAAACAGTCACTCGAGATAGTTCAGGTAGATTTATTGTTTCACTTCCATTCAAAAATTCGGAACCTGATTTGGGTGATACTTACCCTCAAGCCTTTCGAAGATTTTTATTGCTTGAGTCTACATTATTAAAAAGTCCAAAATTATACTCTGAATATTCAGCCTTTATGAGAGTTTACATTGAAAGTGGTCACATGTCACTCATTCCTTCAGACACCCAAAAATCTTCATTATCCTGTTACTTACCTCATCATTGTGTTCTGAAGCCAGACAGTGAGAGTACAAAACTTCGAGTTGTGTGGGATGGTTCTGCAAAGGGACCTAAAGGACTTAGCTTAAATGACACTTTACTTTCTGGACCAAAATTACAAAAGGATATATGTTCACTTCTTCTTATCTTTCGCACAGATCCTGTTGTGTTTATAGCAGATATCAAGCAGATGTTTCGACAAGTTCTTCTTACACCTTCTCATACAAAATTTCAAAAAATTTTGTGGAGATTTTCTCCACAAGAGCCTTTGTCCGAATGGACCTTAAATACAGTCACCTTTGGTTTAAGTTGTAGTCCCTACTTAGCCATGCGAACTATAAACGAACTCGCTGAGAGAGAAAAATCTCGTTTTCCCCAAGCAAGTAAGTTGCTTAAGACCCAAATCTACGTTGATGACATTTTAGGGACAAGTTCGTCAGTTTCTTGCGCCCTTTTGTTACAAAGGGAATTAATCGAATTATTAAGACTCGGGGGTTTCGAACTTCGAAAATGGGCAAGCAACTCGCCCGAATTACTTAATTCTGTGTCCAATTCTGACCGACAAATGCCCTTGTCATTCGATAAAAGTGAACCTCGTTTCCTAAAGGTTTTGACTTCAGTGGCATCCTTATACCGACTGTTTCTCTTATCAATATCAGATGACTGATACACCGGCTACAAAACGTACTATTTTGTCAGACATTGGTAGGATCTATGATCCTTTGGGATTTTTATGCCCAGTTTTGGTGTGCGAAAAATAAATTATGCAACGTTTATAGGAATCTAAAATAGATTAGGATGAGAGTAGTATAGGTGGCGGGGTTCTGGGTCCTTTGTGAGGTTATGTTGTCCGATCCTCCAGAGGGGGCCCCCCGGAGCCCCGTATTTTTAGTAAAGACTGCGCCCCAAATGTGAAAATAAGTCGTACTGGGACCCCATTCGTCAAGAAAAAAGGTAGGTTACCGTGGGGCCCCCATAGATGGCGTCGTTCTGGGGCTTTTGTTGTTAGAGGGGTACTGTGTGTGTGGGGCCCCGTATTTTAGTAAAGGTTGGGCCCCATGTGAAAATAAGACGTATTGTAGCCCCCTTCGTTAGAAAAAAACAAAAAGGTAGTTTGCTCAACTAGATTTTATTTGTAGAGGGGCTCCAGTGCCCCATTTGTTTTGACCAATCTATTATAGGTTGATGTTGCCCCCCTGTGCCCCTTATAGTACTTTTTTTGTTTGGACACATCTTGGTTTGTGTGTGTGCGTACATTGAAATTTTGGGGGGCCCCAATCCATGATGTGTTGAATGATTCATATTTGTGGTTATGTTCTATAGTAAATAATTGTGGTTACGTTCTCTATCAAAAATATTTGAGGTTATGTTCTATAGTAGTAAAATTTGTAGTTGTTTTGATAATTCTAGAAAATATTTGAGGTTACGTTCTACTTTAGTAGATATTCGTTGACAGATCTGATGTAAGTCAAGGCGTGCCTATTGTTGCCCAATGTGGTGCAGAGTAGTTATGACGGAGGAGAAAAAAAACAGCTTAAATATTTTTTATTATTTTTATTTGATAACACTAAACCTTTCAATATACATTTTATTTCTATATTTTTCATCAAAAATTTTAGATAATAATGTTTCTGAATTCATGATTCTTCTTTCGAAACGAAGTCTATCCAAATAGGCCGATTGATAATTATTTTTTCGAGCTTGGTTATATGCAAAATTCCAGGCTACTAATAAATGTACAGTATTTTTATTCTCGTTAAATGTGACAGATTTCTTCATGGAATTTTTTTTTATCTGGAAAAAAACGAAATTATTAAGGTGGGTGGGGAAAGGTTATAAAAGGTGTACATTTGTAAATTTTAAAAGTATTATACGATTACTGTTGTTACAAATTAGGTATCGAAAAAAAAAACAAAAAAAAATGGCTTGCTCTAAAATGTGGGCTGATATTTCTGGCTTTCCTGATCTACCTTACAGTTTTATGATTTATTTTCAAGAATATTTACAATGGGATATAATATCACGAAGACAGAAATTGGATACTGATTTCATAAGAACTTATTTGACGAAACTAAACTGGGATATCATATCAGAATACCAAAATTTATCTGAAGAACTTATTAGAGAATTTAGAGACTGGGTCAACTGGGATTCTATTTCGAAATGTCAAACGTTAACTGAAGATTTTATCAGAGAACACAAGAATAGAGTAAACTGGAAATTTATAATTAAATATCAGAAAGTGAGCAGAGAATTTTTGAATAAAATGAAGGAATATATTGAGAAGCAGAGCGTTGATGAAGTTGACGGATGAAGTTTAGAATAAAGATGTTTGTCTCCTAATAGCTACTTATTTGTAAATTATATTTTTGTTTTTTTATTATTATTAAATAAAACTACAATGAAATGAATTATCTAGTTTTATTTTATTTGTTATTACCTTACAAAAAAAATTATGCTATATTGGTTATATCTATCCAACTGTTATGTTTATTATTAAATCCCAGCCACTTTACGAAGACCTTATTGCCTTTGCGTCTTAGAACTTTTTCAACTAGATAAATATCTGGGTATTTAACTCTCTGCAACTGAAGTTCGTAGAAACCTCCTTGAATTTCTTGACCGGTAGTATCTTGTAATAGATAAGTTACAGGATTTGTAAGATTTACTTTTCTTATTAAAAATATTTCAGTAGACCAGTTAGGTTGATATTTTTTGTCAAATACACCTCTAAATTTGGAGATTCTTACATGATCACCCACACTAAATTTTGGCTTTGATGTTAACTTAATTCTATTATAAGCAGTGTTTAATAGGAACTGTTCATGTTTATGTGTTACTTCGGCAGGTTTTAAACCAATCGTTCTATGTTTTCTATTATTGTAAACTTTAACAATGTCACTTAGAATGTTTATCCATTTATATGATCCTTGAATACTAAATTGTTTCCACATAATGCCTTTAAGTGTTCTGTTCACTCGTTCAACAATAGATGCTTTTTTTTCACTATAAACTACATAATGAATTAATTAATATTATATTTTTGCATTAATTTTTTCACTTCTTTTCCTATAAATTCGCCTCCTGAGTCTGTACAAAGATGAATAGGTGTTTGGATTTGAAAAACTTTTTCCAGTGCCTTACTTACTTCTTTAGCTGTTTTTGACCTCAACGGATGAGCCCAAACATATTTGGAAAAACAATTAATTACAATTAATATATATTTATAGCCGTTATTTTCGTTTTCATATTGTTTCATATCAACTAAATCTGCTTGCATAAGATCCAATAGAGACTTTATTACAACTCTACGTCTTTTGAAGTTTATTCTAGCAGGCTTGTGAATTTCATTAACAATTTGCTTTTTTATGTCAGTAACAAAGTTGGTCATTATTTTTTTTATTTTTTTTTCTTAATACTATTCTATAATGTTGGATTCTCTTAATTCTTCAATAATGGAGTTGATTTCGTTTGTGTGACCCGTATAGCCAGCAATTTCAGAGGCAAGTAATAATTTTAGTCGCTCGACTAACTCATTTGGATCATCCCAAAATACATAATCAACTGGTTGATTTGAAACTTTCATATATATTCCCTCTCCTTCTATATTTTTTTCAGGTTTATTTTGCTGTTCTAATATTGGTTCGATAATTTTTTTAAATTTTTCATTTTTACTTGATTTTGTATCTCTTATTGCATTTGTTTTAAATAAAATGGATGCATAATTTTTTGCATCCTCTTTAGTGTACACAGCTGGTACAGTTTTATTAAATAAAAGACCGTATAGACCTTTGGTGCCTTTGTACCTCTTGCCTGAAATTAATAGGTCGGGTCCATCAAAATTAATTGTTCTATTACCTATTGAAAATCTTTCAATATCATCTTCAAATTTTACACGAAATTTACCATCAGAATTTCGGTTTTTTGTATCCTTAATAAATTTTTTCACGTAGGCCAAAGGTAGACTTTGGTATTGTTCATAATAATCCCTAAAAGACTTTTCTTGAATAGTTTTATTTAAATTATCTTCATATTCCCTCTGTTTTTCAATTTCCGACTCTTCCAGTTCCATTTGAAGATTTTTTAATAGATTTTTTCTTAGTACATTAGGTTTGCTAGTTGAAAATTTAAATTTTCCCTTTCTTCCTGGCACAGTTTGAGGGGACAAATAAGGAAATGTTCCCTTAGGGGTATTTTTGTCTTCTAAAGGGGTACAGGTTGGTAACGGAACTGGGGGTTCAGACAATGTAGATTTTTCCATTTTTTCATCATTATCCTCATCATCATCATCATTAACATCATTATCATAATCACTTTTTTTTATGTAATCTTTTACATCAAGATCCTCATCATCATCACTATAGTCATAATCTTCATAATTATCATATTCATAATTATTATCATCTTCTTTTAATGTAGCTTTATTTTTTTTCGGGGGGTAAGAGGGTACGCTTGTACTTCTGATATGACATTTTTGCTACTATTAGTTGATAATGGTTTAAGTTTACTTTCAATATTCACCAGATGTTTAGTAAAAGGTTGAAATAAAGCTTCATGTACTTCCTTACTGTGCTTTAAAACATTTAATTTATTTTTAATATTTTTTCTTGTGGTAATTAATTTTCTTTTACTAACTTTAGAGCTCATCTTCTTCTTCCTCTTCTTTAGACGGTAATGGTTAAAATGAAATAAAATGATTTAGACACAGTTAGATGTATATATAGTTGTCAAAACAGAATCGATATCGTCCATTTTTTAAATTACTATCTTTAAATATGGATAAGAATTTGAAAGGTGTTTTCCAACAATAGGAGCATATATTTTTGAAATTATCAAATGTCATATCTGTTCCCACATAATCCATATAAATATGTTTTAAATTCAAATCATCTTGTTTGAATAATATTAAAACATTAGCATTATCCCTTATTAAATGCTTCGGTATTTTTGTGTAGGTCTGACAAAGATAGAAGCAATCGATGTCCTGTTTATCACATGCCACATCATCGAATATAAAAATAGAGTTCGGTTTTGCTTCTGAAGGTGAAATTATGTTTTCACCGTTACTATAAGCATAATAGTTTAGACCTTTGATTGGTTTTAATAATTTTTCCAAATATACATACTTCGGTTGATATAAAGATTTTGAATAGAGATAAACGTTTTCAAATTTTAACCCATTTGGATGTTCAAGTAAACTTAGCATTGTATTCGTTTTACCGCAATTACTGGGGCCTGAAATGATACATCGTATGGTGGATGGTAATAATACACTATGTTTGTTTTTCTTATTTCTATCATTAACATCATGACTATCAATTTCCAAGCGTGTTTTTTGCTTTACAACTTTTTTCATATTTTATTGTTGTTGTGAAGGTAACATACAGAAATACCATATAAAAGTTTTTAACAAAGCAATATATACTTAGTCTATAAGTTACAGTATACATGATCAAACATCATGAAATACTATGTATATGATAAAAATACTTCTAAAGGAAAAGGTCTTTTAAATACATTAATCAATAAACTTCCTATGGAACTCCATTTACCTGGGTATAATTATTGCGGACCTGGAACAAAACTTGAAAAACGTCTAGAACGTGGCGACCGTGGAATAAACCCGTTAGATGATGCCTGTAAAGAGCATGATATAGAATATTCTCAGAAAAAAAATCTATCAGATAGACATAAAGCTGATCAAGTATTGTTGGAAAAGGCTTTGAAAAGGATAAGTGCATCAGATGCAACGTGGAAAGAAAAGGTTGCAGCTTTATTTACCTCAGGTGCTATGCATAGTAAAATCAAGTTAGGGATGGGTGGGAGAAACGTTTTAAATGATAAAATAGATAATAAATTCAATCGCAATCTTCAGTTGTCAAACAGAGTACAAAAGAAAAACATTGATAATCGTAGTCTTTATCAAAGTATAATCATAATGGAACGAAGTATAAAAGTTATGGAAAATTATTTAGAAAAAATGAAAGTAGTTAGTAGTACACAAAAAAGAAGTCAGTCAGGAGAGAAAAAAAAGAAACAAAAAATAAAAGTTATGATCAAGAGAGTATGGAAAATTACCATGAAAAAAGAATTCGTCAAAAAATGTTAGAATCTAATGCAGCAAAGAAGAGGAAATATATGAATAACGGTTTATCTGAAAATGAAGTTAGTAAAAAAAGGAAATTCTTTGAAAATAACATTGAAAATGATCTGCAGAGAGTATCATCACAACAACAACAACAACAACCACTACAAGGACAACAACCACAACAACAACAACAACAACAACAACAACAACAAGACGGATCAAGAAAAGCACCTTTAAAACGCAAAATAAGTTCCGATGAATATGATTCTGATTATGGGAAAAAATTAAAGGTTGATTTAGACACAATTCTAATAAACAATAATAATAATAAAAGAAAATTTGGTGAAAGTAGTGATTCTGATGAAGTTTTTTTCTTAAATAACCACTCGACTAAAAAAATCAAGAAGTAAAATTTTGTGTATATATAATACTGTAAATGAAAGATGTATTTAGTTACTTACAAGTATTTTAGACGAATAGTAATATGACTAGAGTAGGTAAAAAAAAATCAAAACACTTAAGTAGAAAAAAAACAGTGTAAAAACAAGATGAAGGTGAAAGTTAAAGGGAAAAAAAGAATTAGTTTCCAGTGCGTAACTAAAAAAATTAAAAATAGTTTATTGAAACATGCACCTAAAAACATTAGCACTGTTCTGAAAATAGCTAGGAAAACATTTAAAGATGAGAAAAATCAAGTGAAACCACCAAAAGTAATTGCAATTCCTAAAACTGGAGGCATTTTACCCTTAATTCCAATATTTGCAGGACTTAGTGCTTTAGGAGCATTAAGTGGAGGTGCAGCAGGAATAGCAAAAGCAGTAAACGACGCACGGGTTGCTAATCAACAACTGAAAGAAAATCAACGTCATAATCAAACTATGGAATCTATTGCAATTGGAAAGGGATTATATTTGAAACCCTACAAAAAAGGCATGGGTCTTTTCTTAAACAATAATGATGCTATTGTAAAAAAAAAAAATCTTGTAACTCTCCCAAAGCATGCATTAAGTAATATAGAGATAAACATTTATGCAAGGAAAATGAAGATACCACATTTTAGAGGAGTTTTCATGCGAGATTTTCTACCAAACCAAATTAGAAAATATGAATCAGGAGTGATAAATTTGGATAACTATTCCGGACCAGGAACTCATTGGACAGCATATAAGAAAGAGGGGAAAAATGTCCTATACTTTGATAGCTTCGGAAATCTACGGCCACCCTTAGAAGTACAAAATTATTTCAACTCTAAGCATCATTGTAATATCTTCTATAATCATTCTAGATATCAATCATTTAATTCTGTAAACTGTGGTCAACTCTGTTTAAAATTTTTAATAAATTCTAAACTTGATAACTAATAAATATATTGCAATAATAACATGAAGTTTATTTATATTAAATTAGTTGCTTTGTAGACATCATGTCGTACACATTTACTCTGTCAGGAAATGAATCAAGCCTTTCTACAAAAATACATCCTCCTATTATATTGGATGAAAATAATGAATATGTTCTGGGTTTGATAAATTTTGAAAGCTATAATTCAATTCCAAACGTTGATAGTAAAAACAATATGTTTTATTTCGATGAAGACAAACAAATTGAAATACCAGAAGGATCTTATGAAATTTCCGATATAAATAATTATATTGGAAACTTCATTCAATTAAATTTTCCAGATAGAAAGGACCCTGTAACAGTTAAATTACAAGCTAATCATAATACATTAAAAAGTGAAATCAAATGTAATAGACAAATTGATTTTAGTAAAGCAAATTCTATTGGTCCTCTACTGGGTTTTGATAAAAAACAACTTGTACCAAACAAAAGGCACACATCAGATAAACCTGTGGATATATTTAAAGTTAACGCTATTTGTGTAGAATGTAATTTGGTAACAAATTCTTATAATAATGGAAAAGCAGTTCATATTATTCATATGTTTTATCCCACCTCCTCTCCTGGTTCTAAAATAGTAGAAAAACCATCAAATGTAATTTATTTACCCATAAATTCACGTTACATTGATGAGATAATACTTAAGGTAACCGATCAGTACGGTCACTTGATTAATTTTCGAGAAGAATTAATAACAATTCGATTACATTTAAAAAAAGTATCCTAAAAAAAAATGGTTTTTGTTTTTTCGACAAATCCTTTTTATCCGAGTGATATAAATCAAGAAGATTATGATTATGCTAACACTGCTAACAATAATAAATATAACCTGTATAAATACGAAACAAGCAATGAAAAAAGGCTCAGTTCCAGAGATCGATTGAAAGAACTAACATCTGAAAATAAAAAGCTGTTGGTATCTTTAGGATTTAAGATAAAAAAGAAAAATCAAAATTAAGAATAGAAATTGTCTAATTCATTGTTTTATTCGAATAGCAATAAATTTGCATCGAATTTGGATTCTAGTTAAATGTAAGTGTAGATATTCAAAGAGAGAGAAATAAAAAAGGAAAAAGGATGAGTTATAATATATTAAAAGTGAATGAAAATGTATTACATGATGACTCAATAACTAATTATCAATTTCACACTCATCTACCGTATTCATCAACAACTCTAAATAATAACGATGAGATAAGGATACCCATACAGACACAAGATTTGTACACGTTACCAAGTCAAAGTTTTTTATATATAGAAGGGAAATTAGTGAAAGAAGATGGTACTTTTTCAAAAAACGTTAATTTTATTAATAATGGAATTGCACATCTTTTTGAAGAAATTCGATACGAGCTAGCAGGAGTGGTTATTGATAGAGTAAGAAACCCAGGCATAACTTCAACCATGAAAGGTTACGTATCCTTTACAAAAGCTGAAGTTACATGTTTAGAAAACACAGGATGGATAACCGAAACCGAAAATTCGTCTACACTCCTAGATGACAAAGGAAATTTTAATGTATGTATACCTCTAAAAATGTTGTTAGGCTTTGCTGAGGATTTTCATAAAATTATAATGAATGTACGTCAAGAATTAATTTTAATTCGTAGCAATTCAGACTTAAATGCTATTTATGTAACCGAGGACAAAAAAGAAAAATATAAATTAATTCTTAATAAAATACTATGGAAAATGCCTCATGTAACAGTTAGTGACAGTCAAAAGCTACGGTTGCTAAAACAATTTGAAAGCAATAAAGACTTAAACATTGCGTTTAGAGCGTGGGAATTGCATGAATACCCTCAGTTACAGACCACAAAAATTCATACTTGGGCTGTTAAATCTTCAAATCAATTAGAAACACCCAGATTTATTATAATAGGCTTTCAAACTAATCTTAAGAATAAACTAACAAAAGACATGAGCTACTTCAATCACTTGAATTTGTTAAATCTAAAAGTCTATTTAAACTCTGACGTATTTCCATATGATAATCTAAATTTAGATATAGAGAACAATAAATATGCTATTATTTATAATATGTTCGTGCAATTTCAAAAATCCTACTACTATAAAAAGCAGAGTAGTCCTTTACTCAATTCTAAAAGTTTTAAAAATAAAGCACCTCTTGTAGTTATTGACTGTTCACGGCAAAGTGAAGATATACTTAAGGGCGGAGCAATAGACATTAGAATTGAATTTGAAACCAATACCGCTGTTCCAGCTAATACCAGTGCTTATTGTCTAATATTACATGACCGTTTAGTAAAATATAATCCGCTTACGAGTACTGTCAAAGTATTTTGAAAGAAAGAAAAAAACAAAATGTATATTCGAGATGTTCAAGGATTTCAGTACAAAGATAGTGGTTTTATATGTAAGGAGATTGCTATAATAAATATTAAAAATGGAAAAATGTTTCACCGTTATATCGATTTAAAACATTCATTGAATTGGTTTAATAATTCAGTTCAAAATCAAATCATCAAGAATGGACAACTAGAAATATTCATGGTTTAAGTTGGAATAATGGCCCTTCTAATTTATATTTACCATATGAATGTATCTCTTTATTTATAAGAAATGTCATTAACAAGAGAAATGTAACAGTTTATGTTAAAGGGCTACAAAAGAAAGCCTGGCTAAGTAAACTTATTTCTAATAATATAGTTGATTTATTAGAATTAAATTGTAAAAATTTAAAAGAACTAAGGTCAGAATATTATAATATAGAATACCATTGTAAATATCATACGTATAATTATTTAAAATGTGCTAGACAAAATGTATATTTATTAAGAGATTGGTATATTATTAATAAAACGCTTTAGAGAAAAAAAATGTGTTTTATTTACAATATTTATAAAAAAACTTACATTTTAAAATCTTTGTGACTCTTCAAAATCCGAATCGTCCAATAATAATTCCAAAGGATTTGATATTTTTGTTTTCTTTGCAAGTTGATGGCTTGTTTCGCCACGGTTGTTTTCTAAAGCCTCCTCCTCTTCCTCGACTTTTAATTTAAATTGATATTTTTTTGCTGCATCTTGGAATAATTGTAAGTCACTAGGGTTATCAATTTTAGTTTTAATATACTGAATCGGTAAATTTCCAAATTTTTTTAATAATGTTTCTGTTTTGGGGGTATAGGATAGCTCTATGAATATTTTTTCATCGTCTGCCAATGAAATCTTTTTGACTCCAAAACTAAAAAAAAAATAAAATGTTTTTTAAGCAGTTTGGGCCAAAGCCATGTAAGCTTCTGTTCTCTGTTTACATAATACTTTTTTTTTTTTGGAACTATGAATAAAATAATAAATATGGTCTTTTTTACTCAAATTAAAAAATTAAATAGACATATTTAAAGAAATCTAATTTTAAAAAAATAGTTAATGTTGTAGCAACAAAAATATCTAATGGAATAAGAAGAAAACATAAATGGACTTACCTGAATAATTCTTTCATTACAACAAATGCCATATCGGTCGGGAAATTCATTTTATCGATAGACTTTACTATTATACTAGCCGGTACATTAGACATGTTGTTTTCTTTGAACTTAGAAACAAACTGAATAAACTGAGCTGTAAAAATGAAAACACTGTGGTAACGTTTTTAACTTTAATTAGTTTTTTTTCTGAAAATGATAAACACCCATGATTATTGTGAATATATAATGACACTGCAATTTGCATTGGAAATGATAATAGCACCAATTAGTTGAAAATTATTGGAAAAATAAATACTTAAAGATAATGATATAATTATCGCATAATTTATACGTTAGGAAAAAACCAAGGTTTTTCAAGCCTACGTAATTATTTGATAAATACTGGAAAATACCTATCAGTAATTAGCACTGCTATTCTTGTTGTTGTTAATGATTAAAGCATAATTTATGCTTCTACGTACGAAATAATTAAACAAAAATAACGTTGCAAGTTTTGTTAGTCACGATAATTATACCATTAACTTTAAGTACTAACCATTTTTTTTTTCGTATTCATTTTTCCAATAATTGTCAACTAATTGGTGTTATTATCATTTCCAATGCAAATTGCAAATTCGCTGATGTCATTAGTAATGCATTTAATGGTAAACATACATAAGGTATAAAACATTAAGTGTCTGATCATTTGACTAGTTAAAGCATACAGTTTGTTAGTAAATTTAATATTTAAAGGTATTCAGTTAACAAAACTACAGTTCCAAAAAAAAAATGGCAGAAAGAAAAGTTTTTGTCAGTAAAGAAAATAAACTTGCTGTTTCCATTAAAAGGCAAGATGTTTTAGAAAACGAAGGGGAGAATAACACTCAAAATGTAAGTTTGCATTAAATATTTTTATTTTCCTTCTTCTACATTTTCTATATATATATATATATATATATATATATATATATATATATATATATATATATATATAAAATATGTCACTTATATTTCTTTAGATTCTTACCATCCAACCTACAACATCAGCTAAATCGCAAACATTATTTCAAACAAAACAAGAGGAAGAAGAAATAGCCAACAGTATACCCGTAAATATTTTTTAAATTATTATTTGTTTGCTATCTATTAAAAAAAAATACAATATATTTAAATTTATTTTTTCTTGGTAAATAAGCTTATGAAAAAATTATTTTTATAACCAACAGTAAATCTGTAAATATTTTTTAAATTATTTGTTTGCTAGCTTTTGAAAAATTATTTTTTTAGAATATAATTTCCGTTTATAAATTATTGTGGTAATATACATAGATTTATTTTTTCTTGGTAAAAAAGCTTTTGAAATTTTAGACAACAGTATATTCGTTAATATTTTTTTAATTACTTGTTTTATAGCTTTTGAAAAAATATTTTTTAGAATATAATTTCCGTTGGAAATTATTGTGATAATACCAATCATTGCCATCAACAACAACAACAACAACAACAACAACAACAACAACAACAACAACAACCACAACAAGACGGACTTAATCAGGGTGAAGTAATCGAAGAGCTAGATTTAGTGAATGGAGACGTTGATAGATGCTTTTTGGACTGCACATTAGATTGGTCTAATAACTGGCCGAAAGTACACAGAGAAAATTGTACGTCCATAATTCAACCCTTAAGAACTCTATGCAACGGCACCAATTCGGGTAAAACATTTTTATCTAAAAACTTATACGAGTGTATTTTAAGAAAACATTTTTCAAACTTGTATCATGTTAAAAATTACGTAACATGCAACAGATATTATCTAATTTGGAGTAGTTTAAACTCTTTGGGGGCTATATTATGTGATGAATGTTTTAACGTAACATTAAAAACTAACAATTTATTATACAGTTTGATAGAGTATGTAAAACCATTAAGTACATATACTGTCCACACCCATGATGAAGGGCATTATCATTGCTCGTGGTGTTTTATGGATACGGTTTATCATAAAAATATATGTGAACTATATAGGTGTCATTCTCTGAGATTAGTTTTTGAAATTTGGCATACAAACTGTGCATAATTTAAAAACATGAATACTGACATATTAGATAATATTTTAAATAGCGCAATTGAAAAAGTTCAATTAGCGTGTAGAATAGTTAAAACGTTAGATGAGTATAAAAATTGGTTACAACTTGTAAGAAAAACTATTTTAATTGTAAAACAAAGTATTAAAAATAAACCAAACTGCATTAAAAATATTTCGCGCATTGAAGCGAGCTTAGCTCTTCTAAAATATTATCAAAGTAATTTGAAAAACCAAAAAAGAATTAAGTTTAGTAAATCACTGAAATGTAGAACTTGTGTCAAAAATATAATATGGCAAGATGTTGAATCATGTTTTCAAAATAGAATTAAAACTGGCGTAATAACAAATTTGAATGTTAAAGAACCAAAAGATTTTTTTAAAAAGGCTTATAAAATTTTTGCTTTAAAAATAAAAAGAGAACTTAAACAATCTATACTGAAAGTTAATGCAATATTTTCGGCGAATTTTGTGAAACCTCAAAATACTCAAACTGAAATAAAAACATTTACAACAAGAAATAATATTATCGATAGCAACACTAATTTAAAATCTTGGTATTTAGAACACATTCAGAATAAGTTATTATCAAAATTGGAAGAATTTCAAGAACGTGACAGTGGATTTGCGTTGTACGAAATCATTTTTTTAAAAATTAATATTAATCAATATCATCCATTAGTGGGTGGTTTATCAACTTATATAGAAATGCCAAAATTTATTAAAAATACAAAATCTGTTATCAATATAAAAAATAACAATGAATATTGCTTTTTATGGTCAATAGTTAGTGCATTATATTCAGCTCCTACTACTAAGAGTTCTAGTAAAACAAGTTCTTATCCTCATTTCAGCCTACTAAAAGAATTAAAATATAACGATTTAAAATTTCCACTTCGAATCAAAGATGTGCCTAAATTTGAAACGATGAACCAATTGTAAATAAATCTATACACAATTGAAAAAAATAAAGTACTACCAGTTAGTTTAAGCAAAAAAAAGTATCACCGCGTTATAAATTTATTAATTATACCTTTTGATAACGACCACGACGACGACAACTATGATGACGATGATGATTTCAACATAAACGAATATGTAAAAAATAGAATTTTTCACTACGCTTATATAAAAGATTTATCAAGATTAGTTAATAAACAAATAGGTAATGTACGTAATAAATCGTGGCTTTGTTGTCGATGTCTAAATCATTTTAAATCTGAAGAAAATTTAAAAAAACATTTATTAGACTATGAAAATTTTAAAGAAACCAAAATAACTCTTCCGCATATACCTGATATTTTAAAATTTAAAAATTTTAAGAACAAAGAACAGGTTCCTTTTGTAATTTATGCTGACCTTGAATGTATTTTACAAAAACATATAGATGAAACACCTACAAATAAACAAAGAAAATACCAAAAACATATTCCGTGCAGCATAGCATTTTATCTAAAATGTTCATTTAATAAAGATTTGTCAACTTTTTATTGTAAAACAGGTAAAGATTGTGTAACTTGGTTTATTCAAGAACTTAGAAATTTATCTCACAAGCTTTCTGATATTTTTTCTAATTCTTTACCAATGAAACCTTTAACAAATTCCGAAATCAAACAATTTATCTCTGAAACACATTGTCACATATGTTCTCAAGAATTTAAAAAAAATGATTTAAAAGTAAAAGATCACTCACATTTAACAGGTCTATACAGAGGTGCAGCTCATGTTAAATGTAATCTGAATTATCAGGATACTCATATAATACCGATAGTTATATTTATCTGGCTACGAGTCATTTCCTTATAAGCACTAAGTACTGAAGTAAAAGGTAAAATTACATTACTTCCGGTAAACAAAGAAAAGTATATTTCATTTTCAAAATATATAGAAAACACGAACATTTGTTTCAGGTTTATCGATTCCTATAGATTTTTGTCAACTAGTATAGAGAAACTATCTAGTTACTTACGAGCAATAACAAAATAATAACTCAAAGTTTTTACACTAATAGTGCGGATTTTAATTTATTAACTCGTAAAGGTGTTTTCCCCTATGAATATTTAGACAATTGGGAAAAACTGAACGAAACCTGTCTACCACATATAGATTGTTTCTATAGCTCTCTTAATAATACGAATATATCACATGAAGACTATCAACATGCTTGTAATGTTTGGAAAATTTTTAAAATTAAAAATATTAAAGAATATTTAGAACTGTATCTTAAAACTGACGTCCTATTATTGGCGGACATTTTCGAAAGTTTTAGGAAGTCATGTCTTCAAACATATAAATTAGATAGTGCACATTATGTCAGTGCACCTTCACTTGCTTTTGATGCATTTTTACATTTATCAAATGTGGAATTGAAATTATTAACCGATATTGATATGATTTTATTTTTAGAAAAGGGTATAAGGGGTGGAATTTCTCAATGCTCAAATCGATATGGTAAAGCTAATAATAAATATATGGGTAAAGAATTTGATCCCAATAAGCCCAATATATATTTAATGTATTTTGATGTAAATAACCTTTATGGGGCTGCTATGAGTTTACCGTTACCCGAAAAAGATTTTTATTGGGTTGATTTTTATCAGGAAAATACAACCATTTCAAATATATCAGATGATGGAATTTACGGGTATATCTTTGAGGCAGATCTCATATATCCCAAGAACTCTCTGATTTTCATAGAGATCTACCTCTTTGTCCGGAACATTTAATACCACCAGTCTCAAAATCAAACATTCCAAAATTATTAACAACACTTTTAAATAAAAAGAAATACATTATTCACTACAGAAACTTAAAGCAAGCTCTTCAACTCGGTTTAAAAATTGAAAAAATTCATAGAACTCTTAAATTTAAACAAAGAGCTTATTTTAAGGATATCATTAATTTAATCACAGAACTTAGGAAACAAAGTAAGAATGATTTTGATACAAATTTTTATAAACTTATAAATAATGCTAATTTTGGTAAAACAATCGAAAATGTTCGCAAATATAAAGATGTTAAATTAGTTATCAAATGGTCTGGTAGATTTGGAGCTAATTACTATATTTCACAACCTAATTTTCATAGTCTTACCATTTTTGATCAAGATATGGTAATAATTGAAATGACAAAATTAAATGTAAATTTTAACAAACCAATATACACAGGTTTTTCAATACTTGACTTATCAAAAACATTTCTCTACGATTTTCATTACAATTACATTCAAAGAAAATTTGGGGAAAATGCACGCTTACTATATACCGATACTGACTCATTATTGTATAGTTTTAATGTCGATGACATATATAAACATATCAAGAAAGATATTGAGAAATTTGATACATCAGATTATCCCGACAACAATATTTTTAACATTCCTCAGAGAAATAAAAAAGTTTTATGGTTAATGAAAGATGAAAATAATGGTTGTATTATGACAGAATTTATAGGGCTTAGATCAAAAATGTATAGTTTTAAAGTTATTAATCAAAGTCACATCAGCAAAGATTTAAAACGTCGGCTTTAAAAGCTATAACTTTTGAGGACTACTACCAGTGCTTATTTAATAATAAAATTACTGAGTGCTCACAGAAAATAATTAAATCTATTAAACATAATGTAATACTATTGACCAAAGAAAAGTTGCTCTTAATGCTTGTGATGATAAACGCATAATTAATTTTCCTTACACCACTACATTACCATGGGGTTATAATAAACAAATTTGATTAAAATAGAATTTATCTTACTTATATTTTTTAATATTATTCTTGGCTAATTAATTGTTAATGTTATATTTTTCATATTTTTTCAGGCAAATACGTATGGAACTAGTTTTTGTATTAATTGTAACATGTATTTCTGTTTTTGTGCTTGGTCTATTTTTAAACATACTTCAAAATATAATTATTTACTTTGTATTGAAACTATGCCATACTCACCTATATAATTTTATTATATAAATATATGTATTATGTTACTTCATCAATATATGTTTCTATATATACTATAGTATTTTGATGTCTTTTTTTTCAATTGTAAAAAACTAAAACTAGCTGGATACATTTAAATATCAGCTTTACTTACAAACTGTATGCTTTAATCCGACAAATAAAACGATAAAAATATTTAAGCTGTTTTTTTTCTCCTCCGTCATAACTACTCTGCACCACATTGGGCAACAATAGGCACGCCTTGACTTACATCAGATCTGTCAACGAATATCTACTAAAGTAAAACGAAACCTCAAATATTTTCTAGAATTATCAAAACAACTACAGTCTTCCGGTTCGTCTCGTCGAATGCAGACCTCTGTGTTGATAACATAAGTGGTGCCACGTGTTCGGTTTTGCTGCTTTATTTCGGGGGGAAACGGGAGACTCAACTGCTCAGTGTAGAAACTAACGACCCCGCTAGAAAGGGAGCATACAACGTGTGAGGCCTAGTTGTTCCTGCACTATCCCGTTCGTCTGCCGCAGTTCTTACATCAGTGGGAGGGTTAAGGGGATAGCTTGAAAGAAAGGGTCATCTCGTGATATCAGTAGTACTCTCAAGGGGCACCTAGTGGAAGCCAAGATGCATTTCAGAAATTAAAAGAGGAAAAACTACGAAGTATTGAAAAAATCAGGAAATATCTAGAGCTCGCCATCCGGAGTCCTACCGATAACGTCTCCAAACTGGATTAAGGTGCTCAAATATTTTCAATTGCCTTGCAGCAAAGCCAAAGTCCTGTTATATAACAGGAAAAACTAACAACAAAACAATTACAAATTTTACTACTATAGAACATAACCTCAAATATTTTTGATAGAGAACATAACCACAATTATTTACTATAGAACATAACCACAAATATGAATCATTCAACACATCATGGATTGGGGCCCCCCAAAATGTCAATGTACGCACACACACAAACCAAGATGTGTCCAAACAAAAAAAGTACTATAAGGGGCACAGGGGGGCAACATTAACCTATAATAGATTGGTCAAAACAAATGGGGCACTGGAGCCCCTCTACAAATAAAATCTAGTTGGGCAAACTACCTTTTTGTTTTTTTCTAACGAAGGGGGCTCCAATACGTCTTATTTTCACATGGGGCCCAACTTTTACTAAAATACGAGGCCCCACACACACAGTACCCCTCTAACAACAAAAGCCCCAGAACGACGCCATCTATGGGGGCCCCACGGTAACCTACCTTTTTTCTTGACGAATGGGGCCTCAGTACGTCTTATTTTCACATTTGGGGCGCAGTCTTTACTAAAAATACGGGGCTCCGGGGGGCCCCCTCTGGAGGATCGGACAACATAACCTGACAAAAACCCAGAACCCCGCCACCTATACTACCCCAAGAGGATATTATCTCTTCTTGGGTTCAGTTTAAATGTCAACTTCCAGAACTTTCTAGGCTCACACTACCACGCCGCGTTCTGTTAGATTATCAGAGATGTGAAATTCATAGCTTCTGTGATGCGTCAATGATTGGTTATGGTGCAGTTGTATATTTTCGTGTTGAAACACATACTAAAATTTCTGTTTTTCTTATATGTGCCAAAGGAAAAGTCTCACCACTGAAGTCGCTGACTATACCTAAACTTGAATTGTCAACAGCCAAACTCTTGTCCGATTTAATTTCATTCGTAAAAGTCACCTATTCTGAAAAGATAGTTTTTGATGAAGTCTTCGCATGGTCAGATTCTCAAATAGTCCTTTCATGGTTAAATTGCAACCCAAGTCGCTGGAAAACATTTGTAGCTAATAGAGTTAGCTATATTCAAGATATTCTTCCTACTACATCATGGAGATATGTGCCTTCTGCTCTAAATCCAGCAGATTGTGCTTCTCGTGGAATGACTTCATCGGAAATGTTTTCTCATGAAATCTGGTGGAATGGACCACCATTTTTATCTTTACCAAGAAGCAATTGGCATAACAATGATTTCTTGACACCTCCTGCTGATGATTTGGAAGTAGCAAAGGAGGAAAGAGAACAAGTCGTGTTAAGTTGTAATGTTCAATGTCATATTTCGGATTCACTTCTTGAACAATTTTCATCGCTTACGAAAATTCAAAGAATTCTGGCTTACTGTTTCCGTGTTTCATTTAATTTCAGAAAACCCTTCGAGAAACTATTGGGAAATCCTACTGCTGATGAGTTACAAATGTCGTTGATGTGTCTTATAAAACATGTTCAACATTCAGTATTTTCTGATATAATTTCTAAGATAAATAAAAATCAGTTACTACCAAAACCTTTTCGAAAGCTCGCGGTTTTCCTTGACTCTGATGGTTTCCTCAGGACAGGGGGACGCTTAAGCAATTCCGACTTATCATTTTCTATTAAACATCCCTTATTGTTGCCTAGTTCGCATCGTCTTACTACCCTGATCATTGAATATACACATAAGGAGTATTCACACCCAGGGTTAAAGACATTACATAATTTACTTTTGCAACAATTTTGGATTATATCAGCACGAAAGTGTTTGAGATGCTTTAGGGTTCGTCCTAAATTTTACGCACCACCTACAATGGGTGATTTGCCATCTTATAGAATTTCTCAAATAAAAACCTTTTCAAATGTCGCTGTGGATTTTTAAGGCCCATTTTTCGTGACCATGTATCGGACTCGAGGCGCCAAGATATTCAAGTCATATATATGTGTTTCTGTTTATATAAGTACAAAGGCTATAAATCTCGAATTGACGCAAGAACTTTCAACGGACAGTTTTGTCGCTGCTTTTCGTCGCAGGAAGGAAAGGAAAAGTTATTGCCTTTTACAGCGATAATGGCACAAACTTCGTGGGTGCAAATAATCTATTTCATGAGTATTCGAAACAAGCATCTGATAAATTGTGTTTTCGGTGGTACTGTAGTCCTTCTTCGGGACCACATTTTAATGGTCTCGCAGAAGCTGGTGTGAAAATGGCGAAATCTCACTTACTTCGCGTAGTAGGTGATCAATATTTGACTATCGAAGAGCTAACAACTTTGTTATGTCAAATAGAATCTCTACTTAACTCTCGCCCTTTATGCGTACAGAGTTCCGACCCGAATGACCTGATTCCGCTAACGCCAGGCCATTTTTTAACATTAGAGCCCTTAAATTCAGTAATACCTGAGCCTGATCTGTCTCACTTAAATATTAATCGCCTTTCCCGTTGGCAACTTGCCCAAAAATTACACGCCGATTTTTGGAAAACACTTTGCACCAGCGATTGAAATGGTGTAATCCTGTAGAGGAAATCAAAATTAATGATATGGTGCTTATAAAAAGTGATATTAAAACTCCGTTTAAATGGCCACTTGGTCGTTTTATTGCACTGCATCCAGGCGAAGATAAACACACTCGAGTTGTTACGGTGAAAACGGCGAACGGTGAGTTTCGTAGACCAGTTATTAAGCTGCGTCCTCTTCCGAATTCTTAAATGTAATTCATTCCTTTTCCTTTAATGTAAGATATAAAGAATTTTGTTTTTATTTTTTTTGTTATTTCAAATTACTTTGGGGTATAAAATTCGATTAGTTTTTTTTTCTATTTTTAGTATACTAAAAACACAAGGTGTTTTGGTGGCCAGCTTATGTTAGTGCATTTCTTATCATTTTACTTATTTATTATTATTATTATTATTTATATTATTTTATTCTGTACACAAGCGCTAATTCAAACAGGGCACGCAGTAATGTGCGTAAATGCAAAAAACGAACGAGGAAGACTCCTTGGAATCATGGCGTAAAGTACCGGTCAAAAAATTGTTACTTCGTGGCTTTTTCCATAATTTCTATGTCAAAACATTGTAATTTATAGTATGTATTTGTAAAAAACCGTCTAAAGCAATTGGCAGTTCAGGAAACGGAAGAAAATGGGGATCCCCACAAGCAATCCATTTCCACCGGACTGGAATTAAGTGGTGAGTGTCCTGTACCTTACTTTCATTACGTTTGTATATTTCGAATTTCAAATTACATTTTCGTTAGCGCGTATTTTTCTTCCATACAGTCCACATTACAATTTACAAATTACATTTGCGTGCTAACAAAAGTTGTGGTCCTTCGAGCCGGAGTAAGTAATTTTAACATTCCGTGGCCAAAACACTTAGCATGTAAAACCAGCAAAAAAATCCTCTGTATTTTTTACCCTTGAAATACATAATAATTATTATTAGAGCCAGATTTTATGTAGAAATTAATTAGGTGCTCAAATTTGATCCCAGTTTCAATTTTGTGGAACCATCATCACTTTTTCAGTTAAATGAAGTTTTTCTGATAGTTACTTCCCTCATAAAAAGGAAGTATGGTATTCGTGAAAAAATTAGACTCCGAGATTTTTTCAGATCTTTACATTTCAGGGTCTCTAGATGACGAAAAACATATTTTCTCGATTCCGTCAGTCTGTCTGTCTGGCTGTCGATCTGTCGTCTGGCTGTTCGCGGCATAGCTAAAAAACTACTTATCAGATTGACTTCAAATTTTCGTCAAAAATTAAGGGTCATATGGGGATGGCCTGGTAACATTTTGGAAAAAAACCATTATGGCAAAACAAAATGGCGACCTAGTAAAATGTTAAAAATTATTATTTGTAGTACTTTTTTTCAGTTTTGATAAAAATCAAGTATTATGTAGGAATCAACTGCTAAAATTTTGGTATGAATACAAGATGGCAGAACATAATGGGGGCTTAATAAAATAGTTAAAAATTCAGCCTGAAAAAACTACTTAGATGCCAAAAAATTCCTATGTTTTATCAAGTCCGTCGGTCCGTCTGTCTGCCTGTCTGTGTATAAGTTCGCGGTATAGAAATAATCAGATTCACTTCAAATTTTAGTGAAAAATTAAGGCTCATATGGGAATGACCTGGTAATATTTTGGTTAAAATCCAATATGCTAGAACAAGATGGCGGCATATTGAAACGTTAAAAAAATGATTACTAAAAAACTAATCATCAATTAGGAATCTACTTGTAAAATTTTGGTACGAATCCAAGATGACCGAAAGGAATGGGGTTTAATTAAATATTCAGCCCGAAAAAAACTACTAGACGAACTAATTTCAAATTGTCTCTAATAATAATAATAACTCTTGTAGTATAGGGATGAACTAGTAAAACTGTGGTAATAATTCAAGACAGCGGAACAAAATGGCGGCTAAAGAAAATTTTTGTGATCTGAAAAATCATCCTCTCAGGTTTTACATAGCTTCGCGGTTTAGTATCCCTAGATACCACAAAATATGTTTTATAAATTCCGTAGGTCCGTCTGTCGGTTTGCGCGTCTGTCTGCCAGTTCGCGGCATAGCTTAAAAACTGCTCATCAGATTGACTTCAAATTTTAGTCAAAAATTAAGGCTCAAATGGGGATGACCTGGTAATATTTTGGTAAAATCCAATATCCGGAACAAGATGGCGGCCTAGTGAAACGTTAAAAAATTATTAGTAAAAAAACTTATTATCCAATTTACCTCAAATTTTGCATAAAAATACATTGTTACCTTCTTATTAAAATGACTGTAAATTTTGGAGAAAAATATGATATAAGGATAAACTGGTGCAAGTTCAACATGATTTAACATTCGATGTGTGTCAATCTAAAAACTACTTCTTGAATTAATTTTAAATTATGTACAAAATCAAGTGTAGCATGAGTAGAAACTGGCAAAGTATTGGTAGGGATCCAATATATTGGAACAAAATGGCGTCCAATAAAAATGTTTGATAATATAGTATATATGTGTTCCTAAATAACTAAATTGGTTCACACTTCACTATTCCTAATAAAAGGAAATATTCATAATGAAGGAAGTTCCGGGTAAAAGAAATTTACCGATTTTTTTTTGAAAAGAAATTGTATTTTTCAATGGCCCAACTGTACTTTAAGACGGGAGTGCTAGGATACATTTAGGTGGTCTTTTATTTTCCATTTGTCGAATCGTATATTCGGCGTATAATCAATAGATTTTGCCACAATCAAAGCAGATTGCAAATGTAACCAATAGCCGATATTCGTTTTGTTTTTGCAGAGTTAGACAATCTTCATGTAACCATTATCCAAGTAAACTTATCATAGTACGATTAATGAAGTCTGTTATGTTTTTTTTTCAGAGACTGGAATTTACATGTCTTATATATATATATATATATATATATATATATATATATATATATATATATATATATATATATATATATATATATATATATATATATATATATATATATATATATATATATATATATATATATATATATATATATATATATTTCAAAATATTTATATATGTAAATTTTGAAAATCTTTTATGAAAATGGGACAATGTGCAGGAATTTCTTCAAATTTTATATTATATTATAGTATATACTAAATATATATATATATATATATATATTGATATATATACATATATACATATATATATATATATATATATATATATATATATATATATATATATATATATATATATATATATATATATATATATATATATATATATATATATATATATATATATATATATATAGTATGTTTTCATTCCACGTACACCAACGTCATAACAAGAAAATGATCCTTGTTTGGAACATGTTCTGCATCACAGCAGACACAATGATCCAGTTTAGTCAAACGACGATCGCGATTTCGCTCTTATTAGAGCTCATATATATATATATATATATATATATATATATATATATATATATATATATATATATATATATATATATATATATATATATATATATATATATATATATATATATATATATATATATATATATATATATATATATATATATATATATATATATATATATATATATATACATATATCATATATATATATATATATATATATATATATATATATATATATATATATATATATATATATATATATATATATATATATATATATATATATATATATATATATATATATATATATATATATATATATATATATATATATATATATATATATATATATATATATATATATATATATATATATATATATATATATATATATATATATATATATATATATATATATATATATATATATATATATATATATATATATATATATATATATATATATATGTAAATGTGAATTTTGACCCAAGTTCAATGCCTTATCTCTTTTTAAACAATGGACCGATTTTAAAGAATTTTTTTTCGTAGGTAGATAATACCTTTGTCTTCCAGCAGAAATGAAACAAATGAAAATTTTTGTCAAATATTCTTTTGATAATAATGAAAAAGCTCGAACCATGCCTTTCTGCTATTTTTTTGACTTGCTCTGTGTATTAGTTGAGGATTCGTAGAGAAACTTTTTACACCCTATATGAAAGACCTTTTTTTGTGAGCATTTTGTTTTTTTATTCAATGACTTATCTCTAAAATTGACCGATTTACATCTTTTTTGCTGAAACTTTGCCAAGCTACATGAATGTTAATGGAAAAACTTAAACATTGCTTTTTTCCCTGTTCTAAAACGTCAGGGATGTAAAGTTGGGCTGTCATTGACTGTCTAATGTAACAAACATGAAGGGGTGTACCTCTTTTCATGGAAATTCCATCCTACACCATAACTGAACCACCATTAAAATTATCGCATTCTGTTATCAAAGGTTCATCGAATCTTTCACCAGTTCTTCTCCGTACTCTTTTTCTCTCATCCATCTCATCATCATTAAGGCAAAACCTTCATTCATCAGTAAACACTTGAACATTTAATTTAATTAATTCATTCATTCTCCATAATTTTGTAGGAAGTATCTCAGAGCAGCACGATGTTGAGGTAGCAATTTAGAGCCTTTTGCAGGCCTCCTAGCCTTTAAGTTCATTTCCGCTAGACGTCTACAAACCGTCTGCTTGCTTATTGTAACATCCCGAATTTGGCGAAGATCTTCTTGAACTCTCACAGCCGTATTCGATCGATTCCGTAAAATCCGCAGTTTCTAAAAATAAGAAACTTAATTTGGAGTATGCTACAAGATAAGAAGCTCTCAGAGTTGTTATAGAGAAGCCAATATTCGGTGCCAAGCACATTTTTCAAATTTTTGTCCAGTTATTGTTATTTTAAGTTAAAACAAAAACATTGTCTAGCAGCATAGTAAGGTTTCAGCAAAAAAGCTGCAATTCGGTCAATTTTAGAGATAAATCGGTGAATAAAAAAACAAAATGCTCACAAAAAAGGGGACTTTCATATAGGGTCTAAACAGTTTCTATACGAATCCTCAAGTAATACACAGGGCAAGTCAAAAAATAGCAAAAAAGCATAGTTCTAATTTTTACATTATTATCCAAAAATTTTTGAGAAATGTTTTATTTGTTTAATTTTTGCTGAAAGACAAAGGTATTACCTACCTACAAAAAAAATTGTTTTGAATGAGCAACATACTCGTATCTATTCAGCCTACAATTTTCAAAGTTAAAACATTTTTACTACCCAGTTTATAACATTTTACAAAGATTCTTGCTGATTAAGGAGGTACCGGAAGTTAAATCTCAATCCTCTTAGACCCAGAGTCCAAATTCTAGAATGTATTTTGGTAGGATACGGTTTCGTTACCGTTTAGAATTATTATAATTACTTATAATGTAGCATTGCGTAGCGTAGTCTCTGAAAAAAAAACATAATAAACTTCATTAATCGTACTGTGATAAGATTACTTGGATAATGGACATATGAATATAAGTAATGCTAATAATGATGTTAATTCCCTTCTAGACATCTTTTTGTAGTACTTTGATACACCTTTTCCGAAAATAACTACTCAAAAACGCTTCTTAAATTCTTTTTACGCAGTAAACTTGAAATTGTTGAACACAAAAACCGTTGGTACTTTTCCAGACTCTAGCATATTAGGTTTTATTTAATGGGGTAAAATGTAGATATAACCATACGTTAACAGAAGCTGAAAAAAGTTTGTATCGTAATAAAATATCCAATTCTCATAATAAATCACAGTCACAGGTACTACCTATTTTTGAAGCTGAGAATTATAGAAGAAAAAAAAAGAAGCAATTATAATAATTTCTTTATTAATCAAGCTAACAATTTACTTTCTACCCAACAAGTCCTTGGACAATCAAACGGATTTTTACAGGCTATTCCATTTCATGAGCGTACTTCTCTAGGACCTGTTACTCCTAATGAAATTATATTTATAATTAACAATATGAAAAATTAAAAACATTAGGCATATATAAAATTCCAGCTTTTAATTTTCTTTGTATTGCCTCATAAATCTATGATTTGAAACAGGAGTGATTTCAAGTTTGTTAAAGTTGGCAGCTGTCAAACTACAGAGCAATTAGTTTTCTGACCTGCTTTTCGAAAGATCTAATCTGTTCTCTAATGTTCAACATGCTTACTTAATCAAGTCCAGTGACACTGCTCTTTTACTTCTCTCATAAGGGGAAGTACTGTAATACTGAAAAAAATCAACCTCCGAGATTTTTTCAGATCTTTCTGTTTTAGGGACCCTAGCTGACGAAAAACATGTTTTCTCAATTCCGCCGGTTTGTTTGCTTGTCTGTGTACTTACCCGATTAACATACAATTTTGATCAACACAATTAACGATCATATGAGGATGACCTGGTAACATTTTGGTAAAAATCCATCCAAAACAAAACGGCGGCCGAAGTGAAATCTTAAAAACATTATTACTAAAAAACTGTTTCTCCAATATATCTCAAATTTTGTACACAAATCAAGTATTATATAGAAATCAACTGGTAAAGTTTTGGTATGAATCCAAGATGGCAAAACAAAGTGGCGGTTTACTAAAATAATAATTAAAAAGTTAGCCTAAAAACTACTTATTAAATTAATTTTAAATTTTGTGTAATCATTACGTGTGATATAGGGATAAACTGGTTAAGTACTGGTACGAATTCAAGATGCCGAAACAAAATGGCTGCGAAAGAAAACGTTTAAAAAATCAACGTAAAAAAATCTTATTTGGTGTCAAATTTGCAGAAAAATTAAATGTCAAATAGAGATAAACTGGTACGAATTCAACATGACGGAACAAAATGGGGGTGTGTGTCGATGTAAAAACTACTTAATAATTTTATTTTTACTTGT